>OY776112.1:235993797-237193797 GCA_963675035.1 Allygus modestus
TGGTGTTTTTGGCATCTGGGGACCTCAGAATGAAAAGTTATCATGGTCTCGGGCTTAAGTCTTACCATGAGACCTACGGTAATAGCTTCTTCCCTATAGGGGAAATTCGCTAACAATTTTAACGTATGGTGTTTTTGGCATCTGGGGACTTCAAAATGAAAAGTTATCATGGTCTCGGGCTTAAGTCTTACCATGAGACCTACGGTAATAGCTTCTTCCCTATAGGGGAAATTCGCTAAAAATAAGTGAAGTATAAATTTTAATTTATTTTCCATGAAAATAACATTAGGAATGATTACTCAAGATTCATGCTACAGGGAACACTAACAATTGGTTTTTATGTAAATATCAATATACCACAACGTCCTCAACCAGAACATACCAAATTGCATCAATATATGTTCGTAAATAAGGGAGATATAAAAATTTACTTTCTTGATAAGAACAACATTGATCAATATACTATATTTAGCACTTTTGATATCACAAAATAATATAGTACAATAGAGTAATAATTCAAAATACAATTTTGTTAAGCTAAATCCACTGGTGGAAATTAAAATGTAATATTTTTAACGTTTAAATATATATAAATACCCCCGTCGCAGCAAACCTGCACACTCAGAAAATTTCCAATGCATAATATATGTCTTAATAAAGCCGCATACCAAGTTTCACTAAAATATATTCACAAATAAGCGATATATAAAATTTTAATTATTCTCCATAAGAATAACATTGGGGATGAGTACATAGGTTTGCTGAAACAAGGAACACAAAAAAATTGGTGTTTATGCAAATATAAATAGAATTAAACTAGGAGAAGCCACATTCCAAGTTTCATCAGTGTCAATCACGTCATTCATAAAAATAAGCGATATATAACATTTTAATTATTGTCCATAAGAATAACATGGGGCTGAGTAAGCAGGTATTCTGCAACAAGGAACACAAAATATGGGTTTTCATGTAAATATCATTATAACTCAACTAGGTGAAGCCACATACCAAGTTTCATCAGTATACATTCATAAATTAGCGATATATACCATTTCATTATTCTCCATAAGAATAACATGGGGGGATGGTAAGCAGGTTTGCTGCAACAAGGAACAAAAAATAATGGGGTTTTATGCAAATATCAATAGAGCTTATCTAAGTGAAGTCACACACCAAGTTTCATCCATGTACAGTATATTCATAAATAAGCGATATATAACATTTTAATTATTCTCTATAAGAATAACATGGGGACCGAGTACCTAGGTTTGCTGCTACGGGAACCATAGGCAAAAACTTTTTTGTGCAAACAACAATAAACCACAACCAGATGAAATGATATCATCCAGGTTTCGTCAGTTTATGTTCATAAATAAGCGAGATATAAAATTTTTCTTTTTCTCCATAAGAATAACATTGGACAACGTACTGTGTTTAGCACTTTCAATATCTCACTAACCAATTGACGTAGAGTAATGATCAAATTACCACATTGTTTGTTTTTTAAGCTGAATTCAAAGGTAAATATTAACATTTTATTAAAATAAAAATTACATGTAAAAACCCCAAAAAACCCATTTTTGGGGTACAAAACCCCCCTTCGGATATTGCGATTTGTCTGGTTTTCAAACTCGTTCAAATAAATGGTACTTTACACATTTGTGCCAAATTTCATTAAGATCAGACCTTTTTTTATAAGAGTATATATATATATATATATATATATATATATATATACAAATTTGAACAAATGGTGTTTTTGGCATCTGGGGACCTCAAAATGAAAAGGTCATCATCATGGTCTTGGGCTTAAGTTTTACCATGCCACCTATGGTAATAGCTTCTTCGCTATAGGGGAAATTCGCTAAAAAAACAATTTTGGGGTACAAAAGCCTTCCAAATATCCCTATGGATGAGGCAAATATTTGGTTTTAGAAGTTATAAGTCATAAATGTTACTTTGCATGTAGCTATGTACCACATTTCACCATGATCAGAAACCTTTATTATGAAAGTTATAAAAACACCTACAAACAAACATATATTAGATAATAAATAATGTCATTACACGAAATTGAGAGAAATAACCCTGAAAGTTTTAGAAAATCATTTTTTTAGCACACTAAATATAATTTTGACGAATTAAAATCCTTTTAAATGTAATCTAAATTGGCCAAGAAATACAGTGTTTGAGATGTTTTCTTGATTAAGATGTGAGTCTGAGACCTCTAACAATAATGGTGAAATATTTGTTTATGAACTAAATGCATTGTTGTAATAAGATTCAAACCTGAGACCCCAAAAGTAATGTGATAATACATAATTTTATAGAAAATCCATTTTACAATCTTGAAGAGTTTTTAGAGGAAACATAAGAAAAATTACAAAGATGAAGTACCTAGTTAGATTAAGATGACCTAATTAAGTATATTTCATAATTTATACGAAATGTTATCAACTTAAATATTTATACTCTGACATGTTGTTGATAAATAGAAATAAATAAATATGATATAAATTGCATTTTATATATATATTACATAACTATCAAATCCAAAATAATGTAGCCTATTCTCTGTTGTATTACATTTTAGCGAATTTCCCCTATAGGAAAGAAGCTATTACCGTAGGTCTCATGGTAAGACTTAAGCCCGAGACCATGATAACTTTTTATTTTGAGGTCCCCAGATGTCAAATACCCCATTTGTTAAAATGTTTATATAGGTTTATATATGTGTATATATATATATATATATAATATATATGTGTGTGTGTGTGTGTGTGTGTGTGTGTGTGTGTGTGTGTGTGTGTCCGTAAGCACGATAACTCTCGTAAAAAAGGTCCGATCTTAACGAAATTTGGTAAAAATGTGTAAAGTACCATTTCTTTAAGCGACTTCAAAAACCAGACGAATCGCACCATACGAAGGGGGTTTTTGGGGGGTTTTGTACCCCAAAAATGGGTATTTTAGGGTTTCCACATGTAATTTGTATTTAAATCAAATTTTAATTTTCAGCATTTAATTCAGCAAAAAAAACAAACAATTTGGTATTTTGATCATTGCTCTACGTCGATTGGTTACTGAGTTATTGAAAGTGCTAAACACAGTACATTGCCTAATGTTATTCTTATGGAGGAAAAAAAATTGTTTATCTCGCTTATTTATGAACATAAACAGACGAAATTTGGTATATGGGTTCATCAGGTTGTGGTTTATTGTTGTTTGCACAAACAAACTTTTTTTCACCTATGGTTCCCGTAGCAGCAAACCTAGGTATAATATGGGGGTCCCCATGTTATTCTTATGGAAAATAATTAAAATGTTATATATCGCTTATTTATTAATGTATATGGATGAAACTTGGTATGTGACTTCACTAAGATGAGTTCTATTGATATTTGTATAAAACCCTTTATTTTGTGTTCCTTGTTGCAGCTAACCTGCGTACTCATCCCCGATGTTATTCTTATAGAGAATAATTAACATTTTAAATATCCCTTGTTTGTGAATATATTTCTTATGAATCCTGTTAAGTGTTTTAATGTGTTATATTATATATTCATTGGAAATTCGCTGAGCATGCAGGTTTGCTGCGACGAGGGTATTTTATTTTATATTTTAGTTATATTTGTTGATGCTGCAATTAGGCTATTTTTAACCGTAGATAATAAACTTCCGTAGAATGACATTAACACTAACCATTCAAACAATATACTACACTGTATATTTTACTTAAATGTAAATAACTACAATTGCTTAGTATATGTTGGTTAAGAAATATGAAAATAAAGAAAATTGTCTATTTTTTACGATGTTTTCAAAATACAGGGAAACATTGCAATACAATGCAAAGCCAAATAAACATAGGTAGTAGAATACATGAATCATTTTGGGGCCAAAACACACATGAAGTCCAATTTGTTTAGGTAAAAAAATTGTGAGACATGCGAGGCCAATCTTCGCTAATAGGGGCAATTTGACCATGACCAAGGTCACTGACAGATTCACGAAACCAGTACAATAAGTAGGGAAGGGGAAGAAAAGTAAAAGGCCATTCGCTAGAGGCATTGGAGGAAATATCAATAAAAACTAAGGAAATTGGAAAAAGGCAACATTCTTACTCAAGAATACTTGCTAAACTGAAAAGTACTGGAAAAGGTATTTTATCTAAATTTGGTGTGGATACGTCTAACATATTTGTATACGGATGTATTAGTTACTTAGTTTAGTTTTGTTGTTGATGGTTATGTTAAGCTACCACTATTTATTAATCATTTTACCAAAATAAAATTATTAAATAATAAAAACTAAACTTGCTCACCTTTACAACTTCTTTCAGATAGTAAGTGACAAATAAAATTGCACCAAAAAATGATCCAAAATACCAGTAGACCATTGTGTCGTTGGTGTGGAGCACCAATGTTGTGAATTCCGTGGCAGCTTCCTTAGCTGAAACAAAATTACACTTTCATTTCACATCTTTGTACACAGATCAAACAAATCAAGGGTTAATTCTTAAATCAAATAGGAAAGACTCAACTGATGTCAACCAACATTTTCAAACAAGACTAAAGCCGCGTTTACACCGGAGTTCGGAACACGTGTTTACAACAAATGTTCCTAACAAACCAAGAAACACCACTTTTTGAAAAGAAACATTTTGATGTTCGGAACAGTTTTTTAGTGTTTACAACAGAAATTTTGTTTCCCGCCAGAAGTCGGTAAAGATCAAAGGGTGTTCTAAACATTTGTTTGGAACACATGTTTCAGTACTTCTACGCTGTTTACAACACTTCCCCGCTATCCCCCGCGCCTAACCACCACCACGTGACCACGCGCCGCTCCCGCGCTGTCATTTACCATTAAGAAGATCTATTACAGCTTCACACACCTCAGGTACAAATAAAGAGATCGTCGATTTTGAGATCTTGAACAAATAGCTCAAGCTTGTGTAGAGTCGCCACAAGCCAAAAAGCGCAAGGTAACTGCAAGTTTTTCTTTTACAGAAATAGCCTTCCTGTAATTGCTGTCCATTTTGCTAATCTTCTGGCCAACCATAGGGGTCAAATATTCAAAGTCAGCACTGGACATTCTCAAAACGTTTTTGAAACTCCCGTCCGTCCGCAGTTCTCCCAATAGCAGGTCGATATCATCCCTATTTAAATCATCTAACAGGTCATTGCCACTGTATTTTGATCTGGATTGCAGTGACGGTCTCACCCAGAACCGTCTCGGTCTCCGTTGTTTAGATAAGATCACACACGCCGCCGCGGCCAGTAAAACATCCTCTTCTGTAGTCATCTCGAGAAGGACTGACCTCGTGTCCTCGGGAACGTGGGAACGGTGAATGAATTGTTTCAAACAAAATCAAAGAAAAGTGCACTATCTGTTGTAAACTTTGTTACAAACGAATGTTAGAAACAAGTGTTAGCAACAAAAAGTTCCAAACATTTTGTTCCAAACTCCGGTGTAAACGCGGCTTTATTCATAGAATTACTGTGCGTAGCATAGTAACAAAAAAAATGTATCTTTTTATCTTACTTTTTAAAATTGAATTCAACTGTCTCAAAGAAATAATTAAAACGAGAGTAAAATTACATTGCTTTTGTAGACTAAGGTCATTGGATAATTATAATAGTCTTGTGTGTATTATATCAGATAAGGTCCCATAACTTTCCATTTAAAAGCCCGAAAGAACTTTTATAAGCAACAGGTTATTGATTGCTGGTTGTTGCATTTAAAAATTACCTAATGGTTGGTTCAATTTAAAAAAAACAGTATTTTGGGATTTTAAGATGTTAAAATTATTGTACAATATATTGTACAACATTATTTAAAAGTTGTGTAATAACAGCTATTACAAAAGTTGTGTAAATCATTGTTTCTTTGTTTTAATGTTGTCTACTATCATAAGTTCAACCGCCTTCAGCTCTTAAAAATAAAACTTAAAATAGCCTACCGACTTTAAAGTGTCAAATGTGAATTACAAGTTAAGCTGGTAAATATAAATTAATATTTTAGGTAATTTTTAATGTCGTAGTTCTAGTGCGTAATTATTTTGTTTTATATAGAAAAATGGGTTTTGGTAAAAATAATCATATTGATACCTTTGATACCAGGTTTTTCTAATGTATAACTCTAATCTTCTATTCTATATCTATAAATAGGAAAAACCGATCATCCCCCAGGCCAAATCTCTTCACCTACAATCATAAAATTTGGCACGTATACTTTTTCCATGACGAAGGTAACCACTAAGAAAGTATTTAAAGAAATTCCTATAGGGCTCTGCCCCATGGGGAGTTCAAGCTTCAATCCAATGTTATTCTTATGGACATTCACTTTGGTATAAGCTGATGAAAATTCAAACAGCTGTTCATGGTTTGTATTAGTTCCATGGGTTAACCACAGAATGCAGCACACACCACAGGTTTTGTTCCCAGGTGAAACTGGTTACGATGACAGCTAGTCATTAATAAACAAGCACAAAAATTGTGGTACACTTTTCTCAGTGTATGTTTGTTACAGGAGAAATTCACGCATACTGTTAGAAAGGTATTGTCATATAAATTTGCACATATCCCTTATATAAGAATCGGTTCTCAGGGCTTCGCCCCACAGACATTCAAAGTTTCAATGTAAATCTTGTGGAAGATCAGAAATCAACTGACTTGTATATTTGACAGTTAGTTGTTGATATATTAACAAATGATAGTACAACAGCAAGAACAGATATTAAAGGCAAAATTTACATAAAAAGACTGCTGGAATATGAATACATACAATAAGTTGTGACGTTAAGTTTATAATCATCAACACAGAATGGGGAATGTGAGGTTTTTGGACTTTTTATATAACCGTCAGGAATTATCTATGTAGATTCCGGTACATAGATATCCTACTAGACCCACTAGATAAACAATATGATTTAGTTATTTGTGAATTTCAGCATCAAGACACAAGTTCAAATGGTGTTTGTTTCATGCAGTATGTGGAAAAACATTCACACAAACAGCCATAACTCGTAGAATCATTATTGGTCCAATTTGTTACTACTGGGCGATCGTTACGAGTAGATAAAAAAATAATTTAGACTAGTTGTATTGTCATTTTATAATTTACCATTTAGTACCGGTACACTAAATGTCCATCAGGTATCTATACAAAACTAGTTATGATTACTCAATTGGCATTTTCCTGTCTATCAGTGTTAGTGGTGTGACAAATATTAAAAATACATTATATTATTGTTTCTTTATTAAAGTTAGACATACCCATTGGGTTTGAGAAGTAAGACTTAATTATACACCTGACAACAGCAATGAAGTCTTTCAGCATGAATGTATAAACACTATTGATTGTTGAATCCCTTCTTCTAGTTACTTTACACAACCTTTTTTCCATCCTATCTGCATTGTGGAGGTTTATAAAACAGCCATCGTTATTCTGTTTGTGTTTAACTCTGTTGGCATTGCAAGCGTTGGCATGTGAATTACCATATCTGGCTGTGGAATTCGCTAATATCGCCTTTCTTTTTACAGAGAAAATTCACTTGGCTCATTTTCTATTAGTGGCAAGGAAAGCGAAGTTGCATTTCTGAGACTGATCTTTTAAGAATAAACTATGTAAGGAATATAAGAGTAAATAATGTAAATATATAATTAAGGTTTTTTATAAGCGTTTTTCAAGTATTGTTTTTCCTATGATTTTGATCAGACCTAGAAATATTTTAGCAGTTTATTTGACAATTTAATCACTAAACGCTATTCATATTCTGCGAATATTCCAAAATATTAAAAAGAAACCTTTACCCCTACCTCCAGCTTGGCAAGTCGTAGTATGCAGTCCAGCCAATTGTGCCTTTCTCACACATCCACTCTGTACTTTAAAATTTCTTTTAAATAAGCTCAAAGGCCAGCTCAAGTATCTTTGGACTCTGTGGACAAGCATGACAGTTTACAGCTTCCTTGTATTTGATAGAAAGTACACCAGCAATCGCATGATAGTAAGACATGCGTTTAAACTATTAACGGGTACGGAAATATAATATATTAATGAGCATTAAATGAGTGAAGAGGGAAGAAAGTGTTCACATACATTTCAAATGTATTTATGCTTATATTTAGGTACCTATGCTTAAGTAAACTTATAGAAAATTCTGGCGATTGTTATGCACGCTTGTGTTATTTATTTACAATCAGGCATTTTGAGTTTGAGTTCATTTTTTGGGGACCACCAATCCAGGTCAATGTATGTGGCAGATATTTTTATGTAGATATTCGATAAAAGTTCTTTCGCCCACAGGTAGATGTTACTTGTAGAGAAGTTGTGTTCAGTAAGTCACGTTTTCCAGACCCTGCACCATGTGTTCAATCTCAACGAGTCATATCTTTACAAGCTAAACTGTAAGTAATTTGTTTCTGCATTTTATATATGAATCAGTCTTGTGTTTATTTAATTTTGTTTTAATTGTGATTTTGCTTTTGTGTAAATTGCTAGAATATGCATCAGGTCTAGTGTGGCTTTCTTATTTTGATTTAATAAATTGTATTTATCCAAATTTCGAAGTAAGCTCATTTAACTAGAGAACATTGATTATAAGCGTTTTATACATTTTAAACTTGTTTGAGTTTAAAATGTAATGTTCATAATGTATAAACACTACCATCATATACCGGGTGTTCAAAAAGTCTGGAAACCCCTTAATATTAATTTTATTAATAAACGTAGAACAATGAAACTCTAGGATTACGTCCTCACTGTAGTTACTGACTTTTTGGCCATTTTAACTTCTTTTTGTCACTTTGGGGCGCCGTCCTGTGGAGGAAGTCTAAAAAATCTTAAATGTAAGCATAGGTCGAATTATACCTCATTTTAAAGGTCTTTGTTAGAGGAACACATTGCCGCAATCTCGACTGAAAAAGGACCATTCGTTTAGAAATGGCAGCCTCTCAAACTTTGATTGATTTTAATGCTAATGCAATGGCAAATAACGTTCTTGGCAGAACTAATTACTTGCTAATTCAGATTATTGATAGCCAGGACATAAAAATTATTTTTTTTTATAAAAATATCAGATTATTTAGTTTTGATATTTTTTATTTTTATGTCCTGGCTATCAATAATCTGAATTAGCAAGTACTGTAATTAATTCTGCCAAGAACGTCATTTGCCATTGCATTAGCATTAAAATCAAACAAACTTTGAGAGGCTGCCATTTCCAAACGAATGGTCCTTTTTCAGTCGGGATTGTGGCAATGTGTTTCAGTCGGGATTGTGGCAATGTGTTTCTCTAACAAAGACCTTTAAAATGAGGTATAATTCGACCTATGCTTACATTTCAGATTTTTTAGACTTCCTCCACAGGACGGCCCCCAAAGCGAAGAAAAAAGTTAAAATTGCCAAAAAGTCAGTAACTACAGTGAGGACGTAATCCTAGAGTTTCAATGTTCTGCGTTTATTAATAAAATAAATATTAAGGGGTTTCCAGACTTTTTGAAGACCCGGTATATTGGTAATTATTAAGCATAGGTCTTTCTGATGAGTATTAAGTAGAGTGAATCCCAACAATACATTATTTTTCCATTGAGTCTTTACCATTCATATACATGACATGATAAATATACAGTACAATTTATAAGGTATTAATAATTTTATTTTGTACAAAAATATTTAAGTGGCAGTTTGCAGTAATGATACATCTTTGATTAATGTGGTACCTAAGCACAATGAGTTTTTAGCGAATTTCCCCTATAGGGAAGAAGCTATTACCGTAGGTCTCATGGTAAGACTTAAGCCCAAGACCATGATAACTTTTCATTTTGAGGTCCCCAGATGCCAAAAACACCATTCGTTCAAATGTTTATATATGTATATATATATATGTATATGTGTGTCCGTAAGCATGATAACTCCCGTAAAAAAGGTCCGATCTTAGTGAAATTTGGTACAAATGTGTAAAGCAACATTTATTTGAACGAGTTCGAAAACCAGACGAATCGCACAATCCGAAGGGGGTTTTTGTACCCCAAAAATGGGTTTTTTGGGGTTTCCACATGTAATTTTTATTTAAATCAAATTTTAATTTATACCATTGAATTCAGCTTAAAAAACAAACAATTTGGTATTTTGATCATTGCTCTACGTCAATTGGTTACCGAGATATTGAAAGTGATAAACAGAGTATGTTGTCTAATGTTATTCTTATAGAGAAAAATAAAAATTGTATATCTCGCTTATTTGTGAACATAAACTGACGAAATTTGGTATATGGCTTCATCTGGTTGTGGTTCATGGTTGTTTGCACAAAAATTTTTTCTACCTACGGGTTCCCGTAGCAGCAAACCTAGGTACTTGGTCCCCAAGTTAGTTTTATGGAAAATACTTAAAATGTTATATATCGCTTATTTATGAATGTATATGGATGAAACTTGGTATGTGACTTCACTAAGATAAGTTCTATTGATATTTCCATCAAAATCCATTATTTTTTGTTCCTTGTTGCAGCAAACCTGCATACTCATCCCCAATGTTATTCTTATGGAGAATAATTAATATTTTAAATATCGCTTGTTTGTGAATATATTTCTTATGAATCCTTTTAAGTGTTTTAATGTGTTATGTTATATATTCATTGGAAATTCGCTGAGTATGCAGGTTTGTTGTGATGGGGGTATTTTTTACTTATTCACAGTCTCTCAGAGTAAACATTTAACTTTCACTAATATTATTTCACGATTTGAATTTAAATATAGCCTAATAAATCTGAAAAAATTACAAAAGATTTTGTTCTCTGTTTCTGGCCTACAACACTTTTATGTAGCCATGATGGTCGAAACATTTTTTCAGATAGGTATGTAGGCTTAGTATAATGCTTATTGGATGTTATGGAAACAGGTCAAAAGAGATAACATACAGGAAGCTACTGCTACACACCTCCATTAGAACAAAAAACTAGTGGCTTGCAGTGCCTACAGCCTCTAACTTAAATCAATACTAGCTCGTATCCTGTTCTCCTCATGGATATATCACAGACATAAAGTTTAATTCAGTACAAAATTAAAAGTTAAAAAGTGCATTGGCGGTTTGTAGTTAGAAATTGTTCTTAAATCAGCTGTTTATTGTAAAATTAATTAATCAAGATAAAACACATGTGACACCAAACACAATAAAATAGTTCTTCCTTAAGAATTGCATAGGAACTTTGAGCGCCAGTGGGAAAAAGCCCTGATGTCCAAGAGAAAAATAAGTTGCTTTCAAAACATCTTGATCATAATCTTTTTAATTTGTCACTTGAACGGTTAAAGTTGGTCATGAAATAAAAATGTAGCTGACCACACAATAAATTTCCTTATGGAATTAGGAAGCAGACTAGCCAGTAAAGAGTGGAGAATATAGAAATTACATGTAAAAAAATCCAGAGAAAATTATTTAATATGGAAATTAAAAGATTTTATCAATAATGAATATTTAAGGATGACTTACTTCGGTTTCTTTCAATCCCACATCTCTAATGGAGTAATGCTATGGGGACATTCCCCTTATACTCAAAATATTCTTTTATTACAAAATACCCCCGTCGCAGCAAACCTGCGTACTCAGCGAATTTCCAATGCATAATATTTGTCTGAATTCCACATAAAGCCGCGTACCAAGTTTCATAAAAATATATTCACATATAAGCGATTTTAATTATTCTCTATAAGAATAACATTGGTAATGAGTACGTAGGTTTGCTGAAACAAGGAACACAAACAATTTTTTTTTATGCTAATATAAATATAATTTAACTAGGCGAAGCCACATACCAAGTTTCATCAATATTCAATCATAAATAAGCGCTATATAACATTTTAGTTATTCTCCATAAGAATAACATGGGGGCTGAGTACGCAGGTATGCTGCTACAGGAATAACCAACAAAATATCAATTTTTTGTGCAAATATCAATATACCATTACTATTTGAAGCCACATACCAAGTTTCATCAACATACATTCATAAATAATCGAGATATCAAATTTGATTTATTCTCCATAAGGATAACATTGGACAACATACTGTGTTTAGCACTTTGAATATCTCAGCAACGGTTGGGCGTAAAATCACAATTTAAACACCAAAATGATTGTTTTGTGGAACTGAACAGATTTCTAAAAGCAAATGTGAAGTTTAAATTAAAATAAACTGAGGAAATGCCAAAAACCTTATTCCTATAAGATTAACATGGGAGATTTTATGAGTAGGTTTTTTTGGATTTTCTCCGCAACCACTTAACCTAGGTTAATAATTCAAGATATTAAATTATTTGTTTTTTTAAGCTCTATAACATGGTCAAAACCAAAATTAAGTTTTTAAAAAATTGTAGGGTGAAAAATGCAAAAAACTGATTTTTGGAAAATTTAAAACCCCCATAAACCCCCCCTTCCCATGGTCCGATTTTTCTGGTTTTCGAACTTAAAGTCATGAATGTCATTTTACACATTTGAGCCAAATTTCATCAAAATCGGACGTTTTTTACTCAAGTTATCGCATTCACGGACACATATATATATATATATATATATATATGTATATATATATATATATATAGATATATATATACATATATATAAATTTGAACGAATAGTGTTTTTGTCATCTGGGGACCTCAAAACAAAAAATTATCACGGTCTCGGACTTAAGTCTTACCATGAGACCTACGGTAATAGCTTCTTCCCTATAGGGGAAATTCGCTAAAAAGTAATTCACACAATCTGTGGGGCAGGCCCTGTGGATCACTATCGACCCCTCTTTGTCAGGCTTAGGATCATGACTATTATAAATTTGTATATTTACCATATATTACTTTATACAAAATCTAATTTTCATGAATTCATATGTAAACAGAACATTAATAATCTTAACACAAGAGGTAAATCCAAACTTGATATTCCTGTACATAGATTAGCTAGAACTGGTAATAGTCATAAATTAAATTGTATTAGATTCTTCAATAAACCACACTTGTCTGCCAAATTTGTAACATTTAATAGATTTAAAGCAAAAATATCTGAGTGGCTCACCGAAAACCCATATTATTGTGTAAAGGAGTATTTAGAGTCTGATATTAGCATTAATTTTTAGATTTAGAACACTTTGTAATATTGTATTATTCTGTCTATGTCTATTCCTTGTAAAAAGGTCAATGACAATAAAGCTCTTGATTCTTAGTTCTTGATTCTTAAACTGTTCTCCTCTAGGGATCCCACAACTAACAGGCATTTTTTTTTTTATTTAACTTTACAGTCTGTTCTTATCTAGTTTGATCAATGAGTAAATAATGTGTAAGTCATAATACAAAAAATAGCATTCAAACTTAAAATCCCACTGTTAGCGTTAACAAAAATTACTAAACAAATCTAAATGACAGGTTCAAGAATGTGGATTGTTTCAATCTGTACACAATGGTTGAGTTATCGAGCAAGCAATGGTTGAGTTATCGAGCAAGTTGATAGCAAGATGATTCAGGTGGTTTTCTAATTTTACGATATATTTTGCACTGAACTTCGTGATTTATTTTTTAACTTTTGGTATGTTTAAGTCATGATGCAGGGTTCTGTTGGATACAAGCCAAGGTACTTTAGCAATCTTTCTTGATATTTTTGATTGATATCTTTCAAATATCTCTATGTTTTAGTTACTCGCAGAGCCCCAAAATTGCACACATATGTCTAAAATGGTTTAAAAATAGTTTTGTATGGTAACAATTTGCAATCCATAGTAAGTTTTGACTTCACTCCAAGCAGTGAATACAGTTTCTTGCTTTGAAATTTCATTGCTGTCTCTTTATCCAAATGTGAGTTTTCCATATTAGTTTTTTATCAATATGGATACCAAAATATTTAACTTCAGTTCCCTGAAGTGGTGGAGTATTATTTATTGTTACTGGAGGACAAAAATTTTGATTTTAAGTAAAAGTTATGTGAGCTGATTTAATATTTTGTTTCTCAATGTCTTAAATCAATTTGTAATTATGTCTATAAAGTATAAAGACCTTTGTTGTAAGCGAACAGAAGCTTGAGCTGGGTCAGCATTAATGGATACAATTGCAGTGTCATCTGCAAAAGTTGCAATCTCAGTATGTTCATTTTCTGAGAAGTCTCACAGACACAAAGTGTCTCAATTCAACGTGTTCATTTCAAAAACGTAAACTGTAAACAATACATAGGTACTGTTGTCTGCAGTTAGTAATTTTCCTTAAAACAGCTGTTTGTGTGAATTAAATTAACCAAAACACATAGGACTCAAGTAAAATATTTTCTTTCATAAGAATAAGATGGGAACTTTTAGGGCCAAGTCGGGTGGAGCCTTGAGGACAGAATTATTTTTTAAACATCTTGAAGAAAATCCCTTTAATTTGACACATCAATTGTCAAAATTGGTCATAAAATAAGAATATGATAGTCGCAAAAAATTCCTTAGAGAATTATGAAGTAGATGATAGTGAGATAGTGACGATAGTGTGAAAAAAGCTGATATTTTATAGACCCCATATTTTTTAAAGGAACAATGAATTTGTTTTTATTTGTGCTGGTATACAATTTTAGAAAAAAACGACCAATTATTTCAATATTTTTAATTTGATCTACCTTCCGTTATCCTGCGATATAAAAACAAACAAAATTAGTTGTATATCCTAGTGTCTTTTAGGGGATAGCCCCAACCTTGCTTTGCTCTGTCTTGTCTGGTTTGTTTACTGGCTGAGGGAAAGAAAACAATGAAATGAAAGTATGAAAATGTTAATGATACAACAGAACAAAGCAAACGGTTTACAGTCCCTATGTTTTTTATGGGACGAATTTATCCTTATTTCAGGGTGACATGTAATAATCAAAAAAATTAGTACCTAACTGCTTTTCCTCCGAGCCACTACCATTGTAATTACCTTAAACATATGCCAGCTCCCATCAACCTCCAATTTCAAATCGTCCACTGATAAATATTATTTTAAAAATTATTATTATTATATTTACTATTAAATATTATTATATATCTGATTTTTCAAACAAAGTTTGAGCAATAATATAATTTGAGAAGCAATAAAATTTCCAAACTGATTTAAAACTAAATTAACTTTATTGCAGCCACTAGAACAGGCTGTACCTACTACAGTACGTGTTAATTTATGCATTGGCTGCTTTAGCTTAATGATTTTCATAACATCTGCATCACTCTTAAATGGGATAAGTAGGCTACTTTAATTTATTTTAGATACAAAGAGCAAAAATTTTATTAGAAACAGAACCAGTTTAATCGCCGGTTTATTTGTATTATTTACCTTTTCACACTGCATGCCAGGATGTGCAGCATAGTTGAGTCATCACGAGATTATTTAACTTAATGCTAGTAAGTTAGGTGGGGAAAGTAGATCGGCAGAAGTGCTAGAAGAGGTAAAGGTAAGGCCTTCTAGTTTTGTTAGGCCTAACTAACTCTCTAAATGAATTCATTTTAAACCTATTTTTATGCACCATTGAAAACCTCAGGACTCACATAAAAGATAAAAGCGAGTTCGCACGCAGCAGCTGACGTGAGGGAAGTGAATTTCCGCATACAAAACTTTTAAAAATCAAAACCTGTGTAAAAACATACATTTATTCCAATTTTATTTCAATCTGAAAACATTGATTTTTTGGCTGTTCTGATGCTCCTGGTTTCATTTACCTGCAATGCTAGGAATACAATTTTGCGCATTATAAGGTTAGGAGAAGGTCCAGTCAGGCTTGAAAGTAAGCGTGAGGTTGCTAGGGATGATACAATACACCATTAAATGAATAACATGCTTTTCTAATGTAAAAACCACATAAGACAACGTACTGTATTTAGACGATATACATTTTCTTTAATAACTCGGTTAATATTTATGCTAGAATGCCGAGAGAGGGCTTAAAACTTTTGCTTCATTAGACAATTAATCGTAGAGTGGAGTGAATGAGCTTAATTTCCATCTTAATGCATACATAAATTTTACGTTCGGGGCTTTTCTGACCCTTTTTGGGCCCAAAAACTCCTAACTTTTAAAGAACAATCACCAAAAAAAGGGTTTAGAGTTTTCCAATTATTTTGCTCAACAAACTTGTCCAACTGATTGTAGAAAGGAACGTCCCTACCAAATTTAAAGTAAATCGGACAAAAAATGTGACCGCTAGAGTGCATACACACACACATATATATATATATATAATATATATATATATATATATATATATATAATATATATATATATAATATATATATATATATATATATAATTTTGAATGACCCCCCAAAACGTGTTCAGGGGGTCACGTTAGGAACTTCTATGGTGGTTCCGGGCTTAAGTTTCACCATGCAAATAATCCATCCTAATAGTTCACTTTCTATAGGAAATTCACTAACAAGCCTAGGTAATCTTAATAGCAAAAAGTAGCCATAGTTAAATCAGTTAATAGACATACTGTATGTTGAAAGGTACATGATTGTCTATGTAAAATACAAAATTATAGTGAAAGCGGTTCAATGTAAAATTGTTTCCAATTTATGTTAAAACATTTAATATTGCAAAAAATCAGCATTTAAAGTATTCTCAGCATTCACACAGAAAAACCTTGTAACTTAGTTTGAATAGATAAAACCTAGTCATTCTGGTTGTTGACAATGAATTACCCTTATAAGTTATTACATTATTATATAAAAAAGGGGTATGATCGTTAACCCTGTATTTTTAAATATTGAGAAATCGAAGCACGAGTCAAAATCCATAAAAAATATTTTAAGGCGCGACTTTATTTTGTTTTTTTAAGCTTGTAAGTTTAACTTAGATTGTATGGATGAAAAAAGGAACTTTTTGTCAAATCATGATGCTATTTTCGGTTTCTCAAAAAATAGTGTGAAAATAGATAGAAAAACACTATATCGGTACCTACTATTATTTTATATGTAGGCTAATTTCCATAACTAGATTTAAATTACCATTTGTCTATCATATTGATTGAAGAAAGGTAACCAGTAGCTATTAAGAGGGGAGTTTCATAGCATTATAAAGATGTTAACTTACATAGATCTGGGGATTGGCAAAATATTGCACTGAGTATCCCTAAAACTGGATGACCTATTTTCAAAGTAAGGTGTAGAAGAGCTTTAATTGTTTAAGCACTTCACAGCAATAAAGTAGTTTCTGATTTGGAATAGCCTGTTCATTACCCAAAGTATAAGTAAAATGAGGACTAGGCTAGGAGGCCAATTTGAAAGATTAAACTGAATATTGTTACGATGTATTGTATCATTTGAACTTGACCTCTAAATAGTACCTAAATGATTAAATATGCCAGCTAAACACTTTATATGCTGTTTGTTTTCTGTAATAAAGTTTTCAGATGGAAAATACCTATGAACAATTATACTATTTAGCGTTTGTTCTACACAGTTGAGTGATTAATAGGATTGACTGCTGAAATTACGTTCAATTAACTAGCTAGCCTATAAACGACTGTAAATGACATTGATTTGATTAAATTTATTTCAAGGGCTTATATTGACAAAAATAGTTTCAAAACATGCTTTGTTGACAAATAATACCAACCAAATTAATTACCTTAACAAATACTATCAAATATACTCACAAAAGCATAATCCCGGCACAATTTAGAAGGGTTAAATCGAATAAATGGAGAAGTTCAGTCTGTAGCAGACCACAACACCCAGTACATTCACATTGGCACTACTAATCGTCAAAATCGTCTGCCGTCTGCCGCATGCAGTCGACAGTCAAGAGTAAGAGAAACCAGCTGTTCGTTGCCAACCCAAGGCCGTTGAGATTTCAGATATTTTTAATATAACCATTGAGAAATAATCCACTTTGTTACTTCCGCGAATGGAAGACTTTCTAATCCAAACCAGTTTAAATTTGCGAACAACGTGATAAGTTTCCCTTACAATTTTTGTTTTCTGTTTATATTTTATTTCAACATTATATTTGAAGGTGATGTCCGTCTGACTAAATGGATTTGTGCAGACATAGAGACTACACTAATAGTCCGATTTTTTATAAAATTTGGTCTTTAGGTAATAATAAACAGAATCGCCAGGTTTTTTAATTTTCTGAATTTTTGATTTTGAGGGTATCGGTAGTTGGTAATTACCCCCCAAAACTACAAACAAACATACAGAATTCCAATTTTTAAATACCCCTTCGCAGCAAACCTGCATACTCAGCGAATTTCCAATGGAGATATAAATGTCTTAATACTACATAAAGCCACTTACCAAGTGTCATATAAATATATTCACAAATAAGCGATATATACAATTTTAATTATTCTCAATAAGAATAACATTGGGGCTGAGAACGCAGGTTTGCTGCAACAAGGAACACAAAAAATTGTTTTTTATGATAATATCAATATAATTGAACTAGGTGAAGTCGTATACTAGTTTTTATTAATTTATGTTCATGATTAAGGGAGACAGAGCATTTAATTATTCCCCAAAAGAATAACATGGGTTTGCAGCTAAGTACGCAGGTTTGCTGCTACGGGAAAATTTGGCAAGCAATATTATTTTGAGCAAATATCAATAGACCACAACGAGATGAAGATGTATACCAAGTTTCGTCAGTATACGTTCATAAATAAGCAAGATATAAGTTTTTTGTTATTCTCCATAAGAATAGCATTGGACAACATACTGTGTTTAGCACTTTCAATATCTCAGTAACCAATTGACGTAGAGGAATGATCAAAATACCAAATTTTGTGTTTTTTTAAGCTGAATCCAATGGTGAAAACTAAAATTTTACTATTTCAAAAATTATATGTAAAAAATTCAAAAAACCCATTTTTGGGGTACAAAACTAAATACCCCTTTTGGATAGAGTGATTTGGCTGGTTTTCAAACTTAAAGTCACAAATGTTGCTTTACACGTTTATACCAAGTTTCATCAAAATCGGATCATTTTTACGAGAGTTATCGTGCCTACAGACACACACACACACACACATATATATGTATATATATATATATATATATATGAATATATACATATATGTATACAGTTTCGAACAAATGGTGTTTTTGGGGTCTGGGGACCTCAAAACGCAAAGTTATCATGGTCCTGGGCCTAGGTCTTACCATGCCAACTATGGTAATAGCTTCTTCCCTATAGGGGAAATTCGCTAAAACGAGGAGCAGGATGGAGTTCTGTTTGATTCCAATTTTGTTGTTTATTCTACTTAAGAACCCTAATACAAATTATTGACACCCACAATTCTAGGACAATTCGGGCTCAGACACTAAAAAGAGCTTTAAAAGGTTCCAAACTTCAGTTTTTTATTAAAACAAATAAAACAAAACCAAACATTAACTTAGTATAAAACACTTATTACGATTTCAAATATAGCTTAAAAAACTAGATATATTTTGTTATAGTTGTTATCCAACGGCTAATGGTAGCGGAAAAACTTATTTTTTAAAATTAGTGGTAAACACAGTAAATGGTCCAAATGTTATTCATATGGGCAATCAAAAATATTCATTTCACTCTTATGTAGGTACTGGGCAATTTTATTAAAGATTGGATTTTATTCTTGATATAATGTACTTGATTACATGATATATCACAAATATTATAAATGTTATGGAATTTATTGATTAAAAAGGGTTAAAAGCTAGAAAGTAAGTGACCGTTTTCAAATTCGATTTGTTTCATAAATTTAATTTAAGTCATTATTTATTATCACTAGAAGGTTTTTATTGGTTTTATTTTGAAAAATGTAATTATTTCTCAAAAATAAACAAATATAAAAGCTTGTTCATTTATTTGTTTCATAAAATTATTTTGATTGGAATTTAATTTTTTAAATTGTGCGTGTTTTTTTGTGTTGTGTGTTTCTGTTTTTTTTATTTATTTTTGGGTTTTTTATACGTCCTAAATAATATATACACTTTAAGTGTCGGTGAATATACAACTTATGAAAGGCTAATTTATATAGGCTTTAAAAATATAATTTTATAGCTTTTACTAAAAAAAAGCTAATATTGTTCCTACTTAATAAATCATTCATCAATGGTACTCATTGATTTAAAAAAATGTGGTACTTTAAGTTCACATTAATAAACTAAAAATCATCCATCACTAGGATTAAAAATTAAAAACTATGTTTAAAGACATATTTTCAGATTAAAAGTAAAAACACATGCACACAAATAAAACATGCGTGTACTTAAAGAGAGCCATACATTGCTCCGAAAGTGCGTAGCTCAAATAGGCATTACTCCGAAAATATTTTCGGAACAGTGCATTTCGGAGTAATTCTTTTCGGAGTTACGCATTTCGGACTAATGCCGCAAAAACTGTGTAATTTTTCAGAGTACTGCCTTTCGGAGTTACGCATTTTCGGATTAATGTTACACACTTGATTTTATCGCTCCGAAATAAACTGCTCCAAAAAGCAATACTGTAATCCGAATAAAATAAATAACTTAATGCACAACTAATAATCAAGACAAATCTTTTGATAACTCAGTTGTCACAATCAGTTCAGAATTGTTAAAAAAATCTATTAATATGGGGGTAAGATTGTTATTTAAATAAGAAACACACACACATAAGTAAGCACAGTAGTGGTGTAGGATAATAAAGACAATTAGATATTTATTGGCACCTAAATCAATAAGCCAATTTAGGCCTCATTATGGATATGACAAAGATCCAGTGGTGTCAACATTCGTGGGTGGGGCAAGTTAGTCTCCTCTCATTGGCCAATGTCGCCATTTAAAATCCTCCTGACTACTTTTGACCCCTAAATGAAAATGTACCGCAAATGAATAGCTCCGAAAAGCAGTACTCCGAAATGCACTGCTCCGAAAGCATTACTCCGAAAGGTATTAATTCGAAAAAATTTTCGGAACAGTGCACTTCGAAACACTGCTTTCGGAGTAGTGCATTTTCAAAGTAATGCTTTTCGGAGTTAGGTATGCATTTCGGACTAATAACTAATATGCCTTCGAAAGTACATATTTATTTCGGAGTACTGCCTTTCGGAGCTGTGCATTTTCGGAACAATGCCGCGCACCGGTATTTAAATCAGCTCAGAAACATGCCTCAAAGAATGCCACTAAAATATTAGTTTATACTAATTCATTCCAGTTTTTGTTTTTCCAGAATAGCCGGGCATTTTAGGCATGCTTAATATGACCCAATAAATTTTGCCTGTAGTAATGATCCTATAAAATCAGCGCTTAGTAATCACCATAACATAACTAGTTATAACTATATGTTCTAGTGGTTAAAGTATTGAACTTTGGTTCAAGGGGTCATGGGTTCAATTCCTGGGGTATCTACAAAAATTCAAACTGCTTCAGGGGTTTGGTCTGCTTTCCCTTAAAAGCTTTCCTGTCCTTTTTACTAAAATGCCATTGGCTTTGGAGTACAGCAAGCTATAGTTAAAAAAAATTGTCATGAAGTTCACCATAACTTAAGCACTAAGCACTGGAACTTTAACGCTTCTTATGAGTGTAAAAGTATGAAACCTTCAAAAGGCATGTCAGTAAGCCAAGCTCTTTTATTTCACTAATTATGTAAACAAACAAACCAATGCTGTCCAACCTGGATTTTAAGAAGTTATTTAATTGCATTGTCTTGCATAGTTTGGGTTTCAAATCTATATGTTTGTAATATTAAATGAACTTGGGTAATTTAAATTGTTGGATAGTGAATGATATTACTACCAGAAGTAAACGACTTATTTAATCTGTATGTGTGTACATGTGCTGTTTAGCTGATAAGAGGTTTAAGATTTAATCAGGGTCAAAATTCAACAGTCAGAAGCCAAACTTGAAGTAAGTAATCACTAGGGTAAGACATGATTGCTTTATCAGTTGTGAGCTCGCTGATAAGTAAAAGTATAAGTTCACTCTAAAAGTTATTGACATTTTTTAAACTATTCAGACACATCGTTAATATTCTAAGAATGTACCCTCCAAGTTAAGTAATTAGATTCCAGTATTTACAATCTAGCCCATTAAATACCTGCTTTCAATTAATCCAAATTGTAGACGAGCAACTAATTTTGACTTCATTTGAAACTGTTGTCACTTCATTTGAAGATCATCATCACATAAAAGTACTTTTGGTACGTTAACTGCCATGCTTATTTCTAGCATGATCACTCTATTGCCAAACTCTGTTTTACTTGGTATTTTAGTTGTATTTTTTAGCGAATTTCCCCTATAGGGAAGAAGCTATTACCGTAGTTGGCATGGTAAGACCTTGGCCCGGGACCATGATAACTTTTCGTTTTGAGGTCCCCAGATGCCAAAAACACCATTCGTTCAAAACTGTATATATGTGTCCGTGAGCACGATAACTCTCGTAAAAATGATTCGATTTTGAGGAAATTTGGTATAAATGTTTAAGGGCGTTTTCACACTAGGCGACACAACACCGGCACGACAACGACACGGTGCCGACACCGACACGACAAATCGTTAAGGCATTTCACACTTACCGTCACGGCAACGACACAGTTGTTAGTCGGTGGAGAACTGACCTCATGTTTTCAGTGGTACATGATGGCTGATTACAGCAGGATGCTGTATTTATTGTATCTACAACATAAGAGTGATAATATAGTTCAATGCATAAGAGGCGCAGTCGGTATAGACAAGTTTGGATTGACCTAATAATAAAAGTTCGCTATTTGAATGTCTTGTATTATCCCTACATTATTTGATAAACTAAAGTCAGTGTCACATCATTGCAAGCTTCAACTTCAAGTACCTTCCGCTCCCCTCTAACCCCCTTGCTTTGCGATGTTGCCATTGAGTGTATTCCTGCTGTATGTATTAAAATATTTGTTTACTGGATTTGCTTCTAACATGAAAGTAAACAAATTGGCAACATGGGCATAAAAGCCAAGCTTGAAATGTTATGACTCTGACATAGTGACAAACCCAAATACATTTCTCATATGAGTTATAACTATTTTTTTCGAATGAGTAAAGACACCTTTGGCTATATGTTCTAAACTTGAGCACTACAAACACAATTAAACGCTACGACACATCAACGGCACCGGCGGGAGCGATGCTGTCCATGACAAGTCGGTGCCGGCAATGGCACAGCATCGTCGTGGCGGTGTGTGTGTAAACGGTTCCATTGGTTAGCAATGAATCTTAACCCCCACGACACCGGGACGGCACCGTGTCGTTGTCGTGTCGTCCAGTGTGAAAACGCACTAAAGCAGCATTTATGACTTTAAGTTCGAAAACCAGTCAGATCAACTTATCCGAAGGGGTATTTTGGGGGGGTTTTGTATCCCAAAAATGGGTTTTTTGAGTTTTTTACATATAATTTTTGAAAAAGTAAAATTTAAAGTTTTTTCCATTGGAATCAGCTTAAAAAGACGCACAATTCGGTGTTTTGATCATTGCTCTTTGTCAAATGGTTACAGAGATATTGAAACTGCTAAACACAGTACGTTGTGCAATGTTATTCTTATGGAGAATAAGAAAAATTGAATAACTCGCTTATTTATCAACTTATCCTGATGAAACTTGGTATATTGATTCATATCGTTGTGGTCTATTGATATTTGCACTAAAAAACATTTGTTGGCCGATAGTTCCGGTAGCAGCAAACCTGCGTACTCAGCCCCCATGTTATTCTTATTGAGAATAAGTAACGTTTTATCTCCTTTAATTATGAACATAAATTAATAGAACTTGGTACACATACCAAGTACATATATATATATATATACATATATATATATATATATGTACATATATATATAAGTACATATATATATATGTTTCTTAATACCACATAAAGCCACATACCAAGTTTCATCAATATACATTTATAAATGAATGATTTATGACATTTTAATTATTCGATCTCCATAAGAATAACATGGCAGCTGAGTGTGCAGGTTTGCTGAAGCAAGGAACACAAAAATTGGGGTTTTATATAAATATCAACCCCAAGTAACTCAAGTAAGTAAAGCCACATTACTTACTTGAGTTACTTGGGGTTGATATTTATATAAAACCCCAATTTTTGTGTTCCTTGCTTCAGCAAACCTGCACACTCAGCTGCCATGTTATTCTTATGGAGATCGAATAATTAAAATGTCATAAATCATTCATTTATAAATGTATATTGATGAAACTTGGTATGTGGCTTTATGTGGTATTAAGAAACATATATATATATATATATATTTATATATATATATATGCATTGGAAATTTGCTGAGTACGCAGATTTACTGCTACGGGGGTATTTTCTACTGGTATGGGTTAGTTATAATAACATTTTATGAAAAAAAATTAGCAGTGGGGGAAATGTAAGGCCAATTGTGTCGGAACACTTTCAGCAATATTTCACTTCAAAAGAGTGCTGCCGACCCGATCGGAATGATATATAAACCTGACTCTATTCCAACTATTTTACTTTGTTCCATTGGCAACACCAACATTTTTGGCATGGAAATTGGTTACAGCTACATAATGTTTGCACTCTTTTCTGGGCTCCTGCTTACACCCCGCTCCACCCTTCCCCCACGTCCTCTCAACAATTTTGGCGTGACATGTTTATAGATGTTTTTAGAAAGTTTATAATTTTGCTTTCTGTTTTCAACTAGTTTTTTTTTAAATATTGTTTCTTGTTTTTGAATGAACAGGTGAGAGTGAGATAGACAGGGCTGTGGATATTCCCACATCAAGTGATCAGAATGAAATTAACGACAGTGGTTGGTTAGCGGTATTGGCGACAGTGATGTTTTAATTTTTTCTAATGTTTTATTTTCTGATTTTCTGTGTAATAAATGTTTTTCCTTTATTCATTGAATTAATCATTAATAAACTATTATTATTTTATTATTTATAAACCAATTTATTTGTTGTTACCGTTTTCAGACTAAGTTGAGGTAAAAAAATACAAATGTTTATAAACTTCTGTTATTGGTAAAATATAATGTTACACTTAGAATATAATAAAGAATTTATTTCACAGGTTCTACTGCCTTCTTCCAAAATTATCCTGCAATAATTTTGATGCAAGAAAGATTCACTTAAAAAGGCTGTGTAGCATTAGAATAACTGAAGGAATAAAACCTGAGGTAATTCAACCTGTTTTACAAATTCACACAGCCTCCAGGAAAGGTGATTAATAGTTAGAGTTTATTTTCTATTTATTAAAATAATAAGCCATTTTTTTGCAGGGATTGCAAAATGATTACTATGGTTCAAATGATCATTCTATTTGTTAACTGAAAGCCTTTAAAGAAGTGCCTTTTTTATTTTTAGGTTTCAAGTTGAAACAAGGGCCAAAAATGTATGGGTAAGCCCCCAAAGAATAATGTTGGCCCTTTTAAATAATATTGATCGGTTAATTTGACTTTAATTATTTCATAAACTTATAATTATTATTCTATGTATATTTAAAGGATAAGCAGATTATTGTTGCAGGTCTGAGTCAAAAACAAGGAGGTGCATAGAGTCATAGAAACAAGATGTATAAAGGTGCGGTGTGCATGATGATCAGCTGACATGACGTAGCCAATGACATGGCGGCAGTAAACCTTACTTATTTAGTCTGCTGAAATGTCAGTTTTGAGTTCGATCAAATGATCCAAAAGTTAGACATTGTTTGTTTAGGCCCTTATAATATTAGGCAACTTTCACCCATCAACACAGGGCCGTATTTAGGACCTCTGGGGCCCCGGGCGTATTCGAAAATGGGGCCCCCTTAACATAAATACACATTACAACTATTTGCGTAGGTATTTGTACACACATTTATTTGTTCTATTCCGTAATATGCCCTCATTATTTTTAATATTCTGGACTTTAATAAATACTCCAAATAAACAAATAAAATTTATTTGTTTGTATACTTTGTATTTAATACAAAGTTTTGGTTTATTATCAAAACTTAAAAAATCAAAAAGTAAAAAAGTTTGATTTAATTTTCTTTCCAAAATATAATATTATGGTTTTAGCTCTCTTAAACCTTATCCAATAGCTAGTAGTATATTATGTTAATATAGGCTACAATAAAAACATCATGCCTGGTTAAACTAACAATCAAAGTTTATAAAATTTAAAAGAATAACCTCATCTAATTGCTTTATCACAAGTCATTGTACGATGAATATTAAAATCAAACAAAATATAGCATATATTGTGAAAGAAAAATGATGGAATTTGATACACATTGATTAGGAACTCTTGGAAAGTTTTGTTATCAACATATTTCTTGATAGACTTTATAAAATAGTTTTTCATTACCTTCAGTATATACAATAAAAACTCTTTTCTGCATTTCTTGGCTGAACGGTTAATTATAAATGTTCAAAGTCGAGACAACACAGAGTATAATTTTCTATACTCAGAATGCTTAAAGCTTTTAATCACTCTGGTTTAATGCTGATTCAAAGATAACTTTTTACAAGTTTTAACTTAAAAAATGTTATTTTGTGGATGCATTTGATATTATCATACAAACAAATATTCTTAAAGAGATTTCAATATTTGGAATGTAGTAAAAATTCAGTTACCTTGCAGGCGTTTGTACATAATTTTTAAGTTAAGTTTACGTGATGATGACACAATGAAATATGATCTTTATCATACCGTATCTCTTCCTACGTTATTTTAAACTGGGTGTGGGGTAATCAGATAATTCAGTGTTGGCAACACTGATAAGCATACTCCTCACAACCCCCATCGAGACCGGGACAATGCTGATCGTATTGAGTAAATTGATTAAAAAGAAGCATCTTTACCTTCAAACTATTATCAAATCCAGAAATATAATACGAAAAAAGGACAAAAAAAGACACTTCAAGCTATCCTACTATTATTACTATCCTATTAATATTATTAATTATTTTACTTTCATATCTATGATAATTTCAAAGACTTAAGACTACTCAGTGTTAATAATTTTTTGCCAGAACAAAATTAAAACACTGCCTCGCGAGGTTCCCCTTAGTGACCCGCAACCTCACTTTCGTGGCTTGGGGGCCCCCCTCGGGCCCGGTGCCCCAGGCGTCCTTAGGAAAAAACGGCCCTGCGTCAACAGTTGACAAGTATAATTGGCTCAGCGAGATCGTTGCTCACCCATTGTTGCCACCCCAGCTGATTCAATACCTGGCCTCTCTGTAATTTCCTAATGCGGTAGCTTCAACATGGCGACGTCTAATGAGGAAATGATGCTTCTTTTACTAATAATAAGAAAACTACGACAAAGGTTGAGGAAGAGGTTTGGTGTTCAGCCTATATTAGGTTAAGAACAGAAAAAGGATTGTACTACACCTCAGTTTATGAATTTTGTGCCAACACAAATTGAAAATTTTGCACAAAGTTGCACGAATGAGTCTGCAGTCGTTGATGATATTTATGTATAGATAAATGTACTAAATGTGCTAAAATATTGACCTAACCCTCTTCTTACTTTTAGCGAATTTCCCCTATAGGGAAGAAGCTATTACCGTAGTCGGCATGGTAAGACCTAGGCCCGGGACCATGATAACTTTTCGTTTTGAGGTCCCCAGACCCCAAAAACACCATTCGTTCGATACTGTATATATATATATATATATATATATATATGTGTCCGTGAGCACGATAACTCTCGTAAAAATGATCCGATTTTGATGAAATTTGGTATAAACGTGTAAAGCAACATTTATGACTTTAAGTTCGAAAACCAGCCAGATCGCTCTACCCGAAGGGGTATTCTGGGGGGGTTTTGTATCCCAAAAATGGGTTTTTCGAATTTTTCACATATAATTTTTGAAATATTCAAATTTTAGTTTTCACCATTGGATTCAGCTTAAAAGAACACACAATTTGGTATTTTGATCATTTCTCTACGTCAATTGGTTACCGAGATATTGAAAGTGCTAAACACAGTACGTTGTCTAATGTTATTCTTATGGAGGAAAATAAAAATTTGATATCTCGCCTATTTATCAACGTATACTGACGAAACTTGGTATACGGCTTCATCTGGTTGTGGACCATTGATATTTGCTCAAAAAGACAATTTTTTACCCAAGGCTCCCGTAGCAGCAAACCTGCGTACTCAGCCCCATGTTATTCTTATGGAGAATAAGTAACGTGTTATCTGCCTTCATTATGAAAATAAATTAATGAAATTTGGTATGTCGCTTTACCTAGATGAGTTGTATTGATATTTGTATAAAACCCCATTTTTTGTGTTCCTTGCTTCAGCAAACCTGCATACTCAGCTGCCATGTTATTCTTATGGAGAATAATTAAAATGTCATAAATCGTTTATTTATGAATGTATATTGATGAAACTTGGTATGTGGCTTTATGTGGTATTAATATACATATATATGCATTGGACATTCGCTGAGTATGCAGGTTTGCTGCTACGGGGGTATTTTGAATCCATATCAAGAATGTGTTAAATAAATTATAAATAAATCATATATCATAAATTATTTTAGTGGATGAACTCCACAATCTTAAGGTAAAAATGTACTTAAGCTAGTATACAAACAAAATAAATTGTTTATCTTGTATTTTTATAATAATTTGAAATTGAAAAATGATTAAATTTGACGTAACATTCAATAGATATTTCATAAACAAAAACTTATAACAGCTAAAGTGTTTGCTATTATTTGTTATTAGAAAAGGTGACAATTGCTTTATAGGTGCTATGGGCAATTTCACTATGATGTATTGGCAACACTGAAGGCCTTACAGCCGATCGTCGTCTGTTTGTGATCACCTGTAGCAGTAGCAAGAGCAAGTCAGTATAATACCTCCCATTTACAGCAATGTTAAAAGAGTTGATGGGCGACTGTCACGATGTATAATAGGGGCCCTACTGTTATTGCGAGCCCATCTACATCACATCAGCTGATCATGCACGCACCTCTCTTTTATACATCTTTTAGAGACATAATTAGGATATTACAAAAGGGGTTGGCTTGCATTTGTACCTTTTGAAGGTTTCACACTTTTTCATTGCCTTTTTGCACTGATAGGAAATCTTATATTACCAATGTTTATGCTTATGGTAAGCTTTAGAACAGATGTTTTTTAATTATTATTATTTCAGCATTCTGTACTCATCATCCTGAAAGGATGACTGCTATTTTAAAAAAAAAAAAAAAAAAAACTACACTAACAAAGTATTGTAAAACTAAATAGTAAGTATAGTAAAGCTGATGTTGGCTTACATAACTTCAGTCAAAAGTACTATACCATTGACTATAATAGTCAATGCCTATACAGTAATATATTTCTTCCATTAGTATTTTTTGTTTATTGGAGCTATATATATTATGTTCCATAACCGTAAATTTTATAAAAACATATATTTAAGGAAATTTATGGTCAACAATTAAAAATGTTAAGATATATTTTTTCTGGAAATGATTTATTTATAATAATAATAATACGTTTATTTGCCATTCAAAACATTTCACAATGTATAATGGACATTGTCAATTATATACTATGGTCTACAATAGATAATAAAAAAGATGTGTACAATATGAACATAATAACACCACAAATCTAGACAAAATTAAAATTAAATACCCCCCGTTGCAGCAAACCTGCATACTCAGCGAATTTCCAATGAACATATATGTCTTAATAACACATTAATCCTCTTACCAGGATTCATAAGAAATATATTCATAAGAAATATATTCATAAATAAGCGATATTTAAAATATTAATTATTCTCCATAAGAATAACATGGGGACCGAGTACCTAGGTTTGCTGCTATGGGAACCATAGGCGAAAAATTGATTTGTTGTACAAACAACAACCAGATGAAGCGATACACCAAGTTTCGTCAGTTCATGTTCATAAATAACCGAGATGTAAAATTGTTCTTTTTCTCCATAAGAATAACATTGGACAACGTACTGTGTTTAGCACTTTCAATATCTCGGCAACCAATTGACGTAGAGCAATGATGAAAATACCAATTTTTTTAAGCTGAATTCAATGGTATAAATTAAAATTTTATTTAAATAACAAATATATGTGAAAACCCCAAAAAAAACATTTTTGGGGTACAAAACTCCCCAAACCCCCCCCTTAGGATGGTGTGATTTGTCTGGTTTTTGAACTCGTTAAAATAAATGGTACTTTTCATTTTTTCATATTTGTACCAAATTTCATTAAGATCGGATCTTTTTTACGAGAGTCATCGTGCTTACGGACACATATATATATACAGGGTTTCCGAAAAAGAATGACGGGATTTCGAACGGCCGTTTCGTGGGGACTATTCAAGATAACTAAACGATTTAAACGTCAAATAGAAGAGAAAAGAACTAAGTTTTTTTTCATACCTTAATATGTTTCGATGTGAGCTCCATTTGTTGCTCTGCATACATCGAAGCGATATTCGATTTCTCGCCAAGTGTTGTGAAGCATCTCTGGTGTCACAGTTGCGATCGCTTCCGAAATTCGCCCACGCAGATGTGGCAAATCACGAATTTTCTCAGCATAAACAATGTTCTCTACGTAACCCCACAAAAAAAAGTCCAAAGGGGTCAAATCAGAACTCCTGGGAGGCCAGGGAATAGGCGCAACCCTGCCTATCCAACCATTTGGAAACTTGTTGTTAAGTGTGTCGCGCACTTCCCGAAGGTAATGAGGCGGGGCACCGGCGCCGTCCTGCATCAAAATGACTCGTTCACCGGCTTGTTCTTCAATTTCTTCAATTTGAGGAAACAAAAATTGTTCTAGCATATCTAAATAAATTATGCCATTTATTGTTTTTTTGGCGAAAAAGAAAGGCCCTATCACCCTACGTGCGCGACACACTTAACAACAAGTTTCCAAATAGTTGGATAGGCAGGGGTGCGCCTATTCCCTGGCCTCCCAGGAGTCCTGATTTGACCCCTTTGGACTTTTTTTTGTGGGGTTACGTAAAGAACATTGTTTATGCTGAGAAAATTCATGATTTGCCACATCTGCGTGGGCGAATTTCGGAAGCGATCGCAACTGTGACACCAGAGATGCTTCACAACACTTGGCGAGAAATCGAATATCGCTTCGATGTATGCTGAGCAACAAATGGAGCTCACATCGAAACATATTAAGGTATGAAAAAAAACTTAGTTCTTTTCTATTCTATTTGACGTTTAAATCGTGTAGTTATCTTGAATAGTCCCCAAGCAACGGCCGTCCGAAATCCCGTCATTCTTTTTCGGAGACCCTGTATATATATATATATATATATATATATATATATATACAAATTTGAACGAATGGGGTTTTTAGCATCTGGGGACCTCAAACAGAAAAGTTATCATGGTCTCGGGCTTAGGTCTTACCATGAGACCTACTGTAATAGCTTCTTCTCTATAGGGGAAATTCGCTAAAAACTCATCAATTGAATAAAAAACATTGTCAATTAACAAATTATTAAGTTGTCTTTTAAAAACATTGACATATAAGTTACGGAAATACACAGGCAATTTAATAAACATCTTAATCTGTAGATATTTATGCCTTTTAGCGAACTTCTGCAACCTTGGTCGAGCAATTATAAGATCTTTAGACTGTCTTGTTCTATAACTATGAATGGCACTTCTGGAAGAGAAATCATCTTGGTTTTGCTTAACATATAAAAGGTTTTGAAAGATAAATATGTTTTTTAACAGTCAAAATACCAAATAAATCCTTAAACCAGGGCTTGCAGCTCTCTCTACTTGGAATCTCTGCAATTATCCGCCATGCTTTTTTTTGCCACAGAAGAACCTGAACTGCACCAGAGCTATTCCCCCAGAAAATATTTCCAATTTATGCCTTTCAATTTGTTGCCTTCGATTTATGAGGTACCTTGGTTTAAACACCATGTTATCTGTTATGGATGAAGTTTTTGAAGCTGGACTAAAATTTGTTTATGGAAATATAGGTACTTATGCATTATAACAACCATTACCTGAAACGGCACGCTGTGGTGGTTATGATATGTCAGGTTACTGTAGTTGTGTATAGTACTTTTTTGTCAACAGAATTTTTCAATTGTCGTGTCGCAAAACCCCTTCTTTTCTTTCACTCAGTCAAGATCAGTTGAAAGGTCATTCATTGGCCGGTGTGGCAATCCAGAATAGGAGCTGATGGCGGAAATCCATTTAAACGATGTTGCTGTCTTCTGGGAGTCTCAGAAATGTTACCAGTTATTCAAAATGCTTGTAAGTTACAGGCTAAATAAGAAAACGACTCAACTTTTGTTCATTATAGTTTGATTGGTTTAATTCCACTAGAAAATTCTCCTAAAAGTTGGTGGTCGGTATAATGCATAAGTACCGAAATATATATTATCTATTTATGAAACTTTAGAAAAAAGAGTTCAAATGTTGTCCGATTTCAATAACATTTATTTAGAATATAAATCAAAATCCTATCAACCCCAGATTATCTTATCATCAGAACATGAAACAAATATGGAAATAACTCCACCACTCCAGAATGTGTAATTTTGTAAATTACCACCTATAAACGCACATTACTTTTTTTACTTTCATTTACTAAATTTGATTATTTACCTTAATTTATTTAACTAATTCACCTTAATTATATAACTTTACTTTTTGTACATATTGAACGTTCAAATAATTTAAAATGAAACTACATTCAGAGCTTGATTGACTAGGTTTGGTAAGAGCTCGGCCTGGAACCATTATAACTTTTTGCTTTGGATTCTCCAGATGCCAAAAACACCATTGTATAAAGTAATAACATAAATGACTTTAATGTCAAAAACCAGAAGATCACATCATCCGAAGGAGGAAAATTTACCCCAAAATATGTTTATTTTTAATTTTTAAATAAAACAAAAACAAATTTATAAAACCATTGGATTTAGCTTAAAAATCAACAATTTAGTACCTTTAATAATTTATGTACGTCAATTGGTTACTGTTACTGAGATACAAGTTGTTCAATAGGTTATTCTTATGAATGATATTAAATGAATGATATCATAAGAATGAAATCATTCTTATGATACCATTGAATAAATGATATCTTAAGAATGCATGATATTCTTAATCTTATGAATGAACCTATTAAAATTATATCCCACTAGGCTTATGATCATAATTGATGAAACTTGGTATGTGTGGCTTCATTTGCTTATGGCTTCATGAGGTTATTTACATAAAAACCCATTTTTCTAGTCCCCATTGAAGCAAACCCGAATAAAATATGTTACATCTCACTTATTTCAAAATCTATTTTGATAAAATTATGTTATTGGTATTGAGCAACATATTGTCCATTGGAAATTCCCTTAGTATGCAGGTTGGCTGTGTCAGGAGTATTTGATTTTAAAATGAAGTTTTAAGCACCAAAACATTTGTATACAGTTAAACCATTGATATTGTTAATCATCCTCAGCAAGTTTCCAATAATTGTTCTTGAGAACATGGGGTGTTTAGTTTTAGCCGTCGAGAGAGTGAGCAAAACCCCCCCTTGTCCCCAAGAATTCTTAATTTTGTTTCAACCTTCTGTATTTTCTTATCAGCTGTTCTTATTTATTTCCTTAATCTCTCATATGTTTTTATTATCACCTGACTGTTTGTTTATATTTCTATTCTATTATTCTTAGTTCCCAAAACACAATGAAAGTAATTTAGCTTCTTTTGGAGGCACAAGTATTTTATTTTGCAGACGTAAATTCAGTGAAAAGTGATGTTGGACATAGAAGTGACGGTTAATTGACATTATTGAAGGTGAAAGTAACTATCCACCACACCTACCGGACTCAGTTACAACTGGTGAGTTGGGGATAACAGTGTACATTATGAACTAGTAAGAGAATAGTATGGAATGCCACTGGCTTAATGAACATTGAAGGGTGAAGTCATTTGTATGCTTTTTTTAGCTTGTGCCTGTCAATTCTCCTTTTCTTGTAAATAAATGTTCGTCTTTTCTTAACTTGCCATCCTTCCTTTCCTTCATTTTTGGGTGTTTTCACCCTGGTCCTCCGATTTATATTTGTTTAATATCTCATTCCCTTTATCCCATAATATGTTTGGTCCTCCGGGCCGGATAGAACTCACGCTATGGATAAACTAACTTCAGTCCCTTCAATCCTTTCTTTTACCCTCAACCTATTTCCGTCAATGAATGGAACTTCTATCCTTCAATTCTTCTTTCCACTTCTTGTCCCTGCCACTCTCTCGATCGGTGTGGACTCTTACACTGTTACAACATCAGAAAAGTTATGATGTTTATGATGTTCAACGCCAAGTGTTTGTGCTTTCCTACAAACTTAGTAATAAGTTGTGAACCTTGGGATGTTCACAAATAATCAATAAGTGATTCTGACAAACTATTCTACTTCTTTTTATTATAATATTTTATTCTATTTCGTGTTTCTCTACCCCTGATAATGGCACCGCTTCATTCAACCAATCTTAAAGCAGATACTTACAAGCGTACGACTTTGATAATTAAAAACCGCTTTAACAGTATTAAAACCGCTGTCGACGCTTTACAATCTCAAACTGAACCGTTGACTGTTGTTCAACATAAGAAACTTGCCGCTTATTTGTTAGAAATTGAGTCTCAAAGATCCGATTTTAAGACGCTCATCAATCGCGCTTTAACGCTTGACGACAAAGAACTATCACATGAAACCATCATGCAAGATCAAGACGAAATTTTTGACTTGCATGTTGATATTTCGAGTCTCATTGAAGCGCTCACAAGCTCAAACAACCCGCCTATCAATTCTGAAATCCGCAGTGACAGTTGTGTTACGAATTCAGGATCGCAATTACGACTGCCTAAATTAGACTTACCTAAATTTAACGGGGAACTTGCTGCTTGGACGTCGTTCATAAACTTGTTTGAAACGACAATACATAATAATGTTAACATCTCGGAAGTAATGAAATTCCAGTACTTGTTGAGCATGCTCCAAGGCGAACCTTTTAACCTTGTAAAAAGTCTTACTTTAACCGCAGAAAACTACGCCATAGCTTACAATCTCCTTCATGACCGCTATCACAACACTCGTAGACTGCAATCATTGCACCTAAACCAACTTTTGGACTTACCCGCTATATCCGTCAATCACATTCCTTCATTAAGGCAGTTTGTAAATACTTTCACTGAAAACTCGCAAGCTTTAACCGCTCTTAATTGTCCTGTCCATGATCCTAACCCGCTACTCGCAGCTGTTTTGCTACGAAAAATGGACATGGAACTCCGCAAACGTCTTGAGAAATTTCGCCCTGATGAAAATTCCTCGAAACATACCTTACCTTTAGTGAATGAGATTATAGACTTTTTGACTACGGAATGTAATCATAATGAAGATGCCACTTTGCATTCGATATCCCGCTCTATTGAATCAAATCAATCATTGTCTCGTAACCGAGACCAGGTTCCTCATAAAGTGATCCCTTCTCGCAAAACCGCTTCTGTAATGGTCACTGAATCATCATATGTACCTACTTCATGTTTCGTTTGCAATCAAACTTCTCACAAAGTGTATACTTGTCCAGTATTCAAGAACAAGACTCCTCATGAAAGATATCAATTGGTCAAGTCCCAACGACATTGTATTTCTTGTCTGGGATCCCATAGTGTCAAACAATGTAAGTCACAGTCTACGTGTCGAATATGTCATCAGAAACACCATACACTTCTTCACTTTAATAGTGATTCATGTATTACCGCGACTCAGACAAAGTCCTTCAACAACTCTGTAGTTGCCAAACCTGGAACTACACATAATCGAGAATCTTCAACGGAAAAGGACGTTTCTGCCACTTTAACTTCCCATAGAATTTCTTCGGATTCTGATTCTAAGGTTACAGTTTTACTGGGAACGCTATTATTACAACTAAGAACTCCAGACGGAAATATACACATATTTCGAGCACTCCTTGACTCTGGGAGTATGTGTGACCTTATTTCTGAGCGGGCAGCTAATATTCTCAATATTCGTCGACAGAAATCTGATATCCAGCTTGCCGGTATAAGTCAAAATGTCACCCGCAACAAAGGCCAAATCCATGTTGATGTAGTTACTTCATCTGGTGAGCTGATAGCTAGACATCATTCATTCCTAATCCTAGACAAATTGTCTGTGGATTTACCTCGAGTTCCAATCGCTCCTCGAGTTTTGAAACATACTCAATCATACAATTTAGCTGATCCAAACTTCCACGTCCCTGGTCGTATTGACGTAGTCCTTGGGGGATCCATTTTCCCGCATGTGTTCACTAATGAACAACACTCCCTGGGTCCACGCATGCCAGTCATACTTGGCACACGTTTCGGACATGTAGTAATGGGTACTGCTCCATGTTTGTCCACTGTTTCTAACTCAAATCGCTCATCATCTTCCTTGAATGTTTGTCTACATGCCGCTTCTGATGCAGATTTGCATGAATCTATTCAACGGTTTTGGAAACAAGAAGAACCACCCATTCATTCTATTAAATCATTCGAAGATAATCTATGTGATAATCACTTTGCCACAACGCACTCACGAGATAAGGACGGACGTTATGTTGTCTGTTTACCGTTTAAAGAAGATCACCCTGTCCTTGGTAGTTCTAAACAAGCAGCGGAAACTCGACTCGCGGCCATGGAGCGTAAATTTAACGCTAACCCTAGATTTTCACAATTGTATCATGATTTCATGGGTGAATACCTAAGTCTCGGCCATATGTCTGTTTGCGCTAATGATTTACAAAACAAACCGCATTATTTTCTCCCTCATCATGGAGTGTTGAAAGAAAGTAGTAGCACTACAAAACTCCGAACTGTATTTGACGCTAGTTGCAAAAGCAGCTCAGGCGTGTCTCTTAACGACACCCTTCTTACTGGACGCAAGTTGCAAATCAACATTTGTGATTTACTTATGCACTTTCGACGACATAATATTGTCTTTTGTTGTGACATCCGCCAAATGTATCGTCAGATTTTGATCAATCCTAATGACCGCAATTTCCAATTGATAGTATGGCGAGACTCTCCTGAATCTCTTCTCACCACCTATCAACTTAATACTGTCACGTACGGTATGAATAGTTCTCCCTACCTCGCCATTAAGACATTACACCAACTTGCTGAAGACGAAGGTTACAACTATCCACAAGCAGCTTATGCTATTAAACATCACACATATGTCGATGACATTATCACGGGCGCTGCTAATGAAACTGATGCATTACAACTCCAAACCCAGCTTATTTCCTTGCTTGAGCGCGGAGGCTTTGAATTGCGCAAATGGGTTTCAAATTCTCCACTATTACTTAAGAACGTTCCTGATTCCCATTTGGAAACTCCAACCTTCTTACAAGAATCTCAAACTCCCCAATTCACTGTGCTTGGTCTTCAATGGTCTCCTACCACTGACTCATTCTCATACAACTTTCAATTGTCTTCAGAACAGCATCCTACTAAGAGACAAGTTTTAAGCACTATAGCCAAAATTTATGATCCATGTGGTTTCCTCACTCCTTTCATAATGCTAATGAAATGTTTCATGCAACTGTTATGGACGAAAGGCCTCTCTTGGGATGAACGTCTACCACCAGATTTAGCCTCGCAGTGGAAATTTATTACTGACAATCTAACTGACTTGAAAAGCATTTCTATTCCCCGATCACTGAATCTAACGTCATCCTGCGTGATGGAATTACATGGCTTCTGTGACGCCTCGGAATCTGGATACGCTGCCATAGTGTATTTTCGGTGTGAACTTGCTGATCGCAGTATTAAGATTAATCCCATAATAGCGAAAAGCCGTGTTGCTCCTTTAAAGCGTGTAACTATACCCCGGCTTGAACTATGCGCAGCTCACTTATTAGCGCAACTTGTTTCTCACTGTCGAAATATTTTCGCAAACGAACTGACAAATAACCAAATCTATCTTTGGTGCGATTCCACAATTGTACTCTCATGGTTACGCACTCCATCTTTCAAACTGAAAACATATGTCGCTAACCGAGTCGCTTCCATTCAAGAACTTGTTCCTGTTGAATCTTGGAAACATATTTCTTCTGAACAAAACCCCGCTGACTGTGCGTCACGAGGTATTCTACCTCCACATCTTATTGACCATCCGTTATGGTGGACAGGTCCAGACTGGCTGTCAAAACCTCCTTGTCAGTTTCCAGAATCAAATTTCACTCCAGTCAAACTCGATGCATCCCACGAACTTAAAGATATTCCGCTAACTGTCCTTACCACAAGCCAAGACTCAGAATGGCCTTTGTTAACGACATTTTCATCTTGGGACACATTAGTTCGTATAATGGCTTTGGTAATAAGATTCTGTCACAATTGTCATGCACTTACTCACCGTAATGGTTACATTACCACCGATGAGCTTCGCTATGCTAAAGTTAAGATATTTTCTTTAGTTCAACAAACTTCATTTTCAGAAGAAATTTCTTTACTCAAGAATCATCAAGATTTCACTCGACCAGCAACTAAAGTGTTTCCGTTACCTCTCACTGAAGAAAAGTCTGTTGAAGCTACCGCGCTTCAAGGCGGGCAGAATGTTTAGTTTTAGCCGTCGAGAGAGTGAGCAAAACTCCCCCTTGTCCCCAAGAATTCTTAATTTTGTTTCAACCTTCTGTATTTTCTTATCAGCTGTTCTTATTTATTTCCTTAATCTCTCATATGTTTTTATTATCACCTGACTGTTTGTTTATATTTCTATTCTATTATTCTTAGTTCCCAAAACACAATGAAAGTAATTTAGCTTCTTTTGGAGGCACAAGTATTTTATTTTGCAGACGTAAATTCAGTGAAAAGTGATGTTGGACATAGAAGTGACGGTTAATTGACATTATTGAAGGTGAAAGTAACTATCCACCACACCTACCGGACTCAGTTACAACTGGTGAGTTGGGGATAACAGTGTACATTATGAACTAGTAAGAGAATAGTATGGAATGCCACTGGCTTAATGAACATTGAAGGGTGAAGTCATTTGTATGCTTTTTTTAGCTTGTGCCTGTCAATTCTCCTTTTCTTGTAAATAAATGTTCGTCTTTTCTTAACTTGCCATCCTTCCTTTCCTTCATTTTTGGGTGTTTTCACCCTGGTCCTCCGATTTATATTTGTTTAATATCTCATTCCCTTTATCCCATAATATGGGGGGAACCAAGATCTCACAGGAATGATCTATAATGGCTACAGGAATGATACATAATGGCTCTATCATACGTTTCCATGTTGAGCAATTACCCGATTCTGGTTCACCTGCGCAGAATTAGTTTGAACAAAATTTATTTGAGTCTACCTTTGAACAAAATTTATTTGATTCTACCAACAGCTGAGTACTTAAAAAAATCCATGCAGTGTCAATCATTGCAATTTGCAATTTCCGATTAGTTATGTGTTTTGTGTCCATGTATTTGTGAATACATATGTTTTGAATGTATAACTCGATGCGGCTTCACGGCAAGAACATATGGTTTAGAAAATTGTGTAACGGAAAGAACAAGGTGCTGATCAAGGCATAAATTGCCAAAATATGTGTGTATGGGCAAATGAACAAAGTCAACATCCTCACGTGTATGGGCAGATGAACAAAGTCAACATCCTCACGGGGTGTCTCATCACTGTGACGCTACCCCAATGTGTGTTATTCTGTTGGATCAGCTGATCTGACAAGTCATTGCAACCACTGTTTGGCAGTCTTACCAACTTCATAATAAATATTATCACCAAGCAACTCTTTACCATATAGATTATACAAACAACCTTTTGTAAATATCTTGTACCTCTTCTCGTCCTAATATTTAAGAAAATGTCTCCTCTGAGGTGGTATCAGACCGCTGTCAGTGTACCACTAAGCCAGTCCACCCCTACGTCTGTTGGAGTTTAAAGCTGAAACTAAAGGGGACCTCCCGAAGAGAAAAAATATCTAACAGAGGTTTGTGCAAATGATGATGATGATATTATTTCTGGTTGTAAGGAAACAGATAAAGTCCCACCAGACTAAAATGTTTAGTCCTTAGTAAAACTAAGATAATTGTTCTAAATGTAATTGGAAACCCATAACCCTGGCTTGTGTGCTTTGTTTGCACACAACCTTCAGTTGCTTCTTAAGAGCCTGCAGTAAAATGGTGAAGCTCTCGAGCTAAACCCCCTCCTCCCTCTTAATTTAACTGTATATAATTGTGGTAGCATCTCTCTGGGGAGTGTAAAAATGACATCTAAAGATGGAATTGCATTCCCAGAAAAACATACAGCTGTCACGACTTTGCCAAAAGTCTCTGAGTATCTGTAGAAAATAGGATAGTTCAATAAATGGTGAAAGTCCTACGATCAGTGTACAAATATATTTATTTTTATATTTGTGTATAAGATTTTTGTTAGATATCAAACATTTTGTATTAATTTGACTTTCCTCTAACACAGTTAAAAATTCTACTTCATGGTTTGCAGGTCAGCTTTCCTCTCTGCACAATCAAAAGAATTATAAGATTAGCAACAAGTTATGGTTTGGCAGATATTTTTAAATGCTAGCTGTTGTGATCTGATGTGTGAAACCACAGCTACATAGTGAAGGCAGAAGAGGGAAGGACATAAATACAAACAACATTGTATTTATTTATTTACATTCATTTCCATTAACAGAAAATTTCCTTAAAATATAAAAAAAGCTATAAAAATTATTACAAAAAATAAGTATAATCCTACAATACTATAAGTTCTGCAGTGGCGGTCGAAGGAGTAGCCCATTCTTTGGTGTGGACCAGTTGACTGTCAGCTAAGGGCCTCTCGGAGTAAGCGGGGGGCGAGACGTACACTTCCGCATATGTGAGTGACCTGCGAGGTATTAAAAACTGGTTAGTGTTTTATAAAATATATTATCAACTAATCTGTTACATGACTCATTGATATTTACTTCATTCATATTTCTTTCAGTTAGAGAATTATACCTGGGGCATTTTTTTATGGATTTCATAATAGAATGAGCTTAGAAAAATTTCATTACGATGAATAAAGTGGTTTATAAATAGTGAAAAATTCTTAACATAAACAACCTGTCATATATCTGGTCCACAATTATTACTTCGTTAACTTACAAGTTCAATAAACAAGATATCAATTTTCAAGGCCTTGACAAAGGACAATGTTTTCTTTTTTCTAAATCAAATTTCTCAACAATAACTAGCAAATTAGGTAGAACTTATAAGGGCTGATATTAATGCATTATAACTTATTCTACCAATTCACTTTAGTTACTTGAAGTAGTTTCAAAGTTGGATGAGACCAACTGCTTTGATTTTGTCTTACAACTAGAAAGATTCTCCTCTTGGTCTGATCTCTCAGTAACAGAGATATGACTTTCACATTACTTGGAACATATTTAAAAAATCTAAATCACCTTCACAGTAGCCTAATAACCCTGTTTGTTATCTGAAAATAAACAATAGTTAGTACAGTAGCCTCCATCTTGACCTTTACCTTTTAACCAGGTGGTGTCAGCTGGGAATTATGTCGCTCCTTATCCCACGGTAAATACTACTCACTGACCTTTACTGACGTGTATCTAAATATGCGTAATGGCCAAGGGTATTCTATTTAGGCGATTGCTTGATTTACTAAAGTATAAATGACATGTCTCTTTTGGTCGTAGGATTTTTTAAATTTGTATATATACCTAATTCTGTAAGCAAAATTTGTAAGTCAAAATTGCGGGGGTTTGGCAAATTCACAGTATAGTGGGAGAGGGCTTAAATTTAAGGGATTGATCCCAGGGGTCTTGGGAAAAATAGCAGTATTTCCATAAAGCTACATCCAGCAAATAATACATAACGTAATACAACCCCCATAAGAAAAGCATGGGGATTTAGAACCGCCTGCTTTGTTTACATTAAAACATGTGATTAGTGACTACAATACTTTGTTTACAAACTGACATGTGTCCCTACTTATATTTGTTTATTTTCCTCAGTATGTAAAGAGTAAAATAATCAGATGATGCAGAGTATTTTAGCACGGTTAGGGGCTTTCAAGCCACTAGTTTTTTATAAAAATGTGTCTGCACATGGTTAATCCATTAACATATTCTATTCTATTCACAATAGCCTATAAGGATTTGATTGGTGCTGCACTCTATTAGCAAAATATGAAATTAATGACCGCTGGCGACTACGGTTCTATCCGCTAGGGGCGCGGACTGACTGATAAACCTTAATATCGCCGCTAGGCCTTCGGTCGTATTAGCTGATTTGGCTACGTCGTGGAAACACCTTGGCCAGGTGGTCATACGATGTTCGATTCCCACACACGACCAAAACTGACAGTCGTGCAACTCTCAATGAGTTAACCGGTCTGTGGCAACGTTGGTGGGAGGGCCCAAGTGAAATAAACGGTGGCAGGCTTGCTTAGAAATTGATGGGATCGGTTAATTGTTTGTGAGTTACACATGGTCAACACTGATTTTGCTACTTTTTACTTATGTCTAGTGTGTGTTGTGCCAATGCGACTCTTTAAACTGAAAGAAAACAATATTTTAACTAAAATATGCCATTAATCCATTTAAAAACATAATTTTGTCCATTCCAATTCATAGGTTTAAATATTAAAAGTTAATGATGTCAACAGCACGTCATTTTAAGCCAATGGGTTAAAGTAATCTTAAAACTTGTATGCATTTAAGTTTTCTTAATTTGTTAAAAGTCACGAGAAACCAAAACTTAAACTAGTAGTTTAAACTTTTTTTAAATGGGTCTTTGCTCAGTGTAGTTCATCATGAAAATAAAACTGTAGTTTTATTTGTGAATATAATAAGGCTTATTTCTGAGAATGTTGATGAAATATAGGTTTTTCACAAGCGGCAATCAATCGCCCTGTATATTGTTTATTTAATCTTCTCATTTTCAATATTAAAATGTAAAAAATGTAATGTAAACAATTAAAAAAAATTTAATCGAGTGAAGTAGCGATTATTGCACCTCACCTTCGGGAGGTCTCGGGTTTTATCCCAGGCCGGCCATTCTGAGAAGAGTTTGTATGGTTTCTCATCTCACGTAGGCAAATCTCGGAATGGTTCCCAAAAAAGAGCCGTACCCCCCCAGGAAGGGAAATATAGAACTCAGGCCAACCTTACCTGGATACAAGATTTTCTATAAATTATCATTGTAAATTCGAATACTTTGTAAAACATTGTCACGGAATAAATATTATTATATTATTACTATTATTATTAGGTGTACTACTAATGAAAATTTATCAATTTAGTTTTCAAAAATGGTGACAGTTTTTTCAGTTTATTCTTAATAATAATCAGTTTTTCTAAAGAAAGTTACTCAAATTTGAATCCTATGTTGCGCGGTTAAAATACTTCACAGTAGTTAGTCTTTCACCCAAATACAAATGTATGATAGAAATAAAGTGACATGGGAAACATCTATCTGTGTAATCAGCCAAAGCTTTATCTGGCCAGGGTCTCGGTCTAAGATGGACCGAGCGGCTCATGCTGCTATATCTTTAATCAAAACTATTATAGAATCAGTGGAAAAAGGAAACAATACAATTGGTCTGTTCATGGACATCTCAAAAGCTTTTGACAGTGTTAAACAATCTAAGTTAATAGAAAAATTAAAGGGGATTGGAGCTGCAAAGAATAGTCTCAACTGGTTTCAGTCATATCTTTCCGATAGAACTCAATATGTAGAACTAACTCATTTATTAAAAAATAACAAAATTATTAAAATTCCTTCAAAATTAAGTAGTTTAAAATTTGGTGTGCCCCAAGGGTCTATCTTAGGGCCTCTTCTTTTCATATGTTACCTTGGGGGGATTGATAAAGCCTTAACACAAAGTTTGAAGAGCAATCTCTGTTTATATGCTGATGATGCTAATCTGGTAGTATCATCAGCAACCTCGCAGAAATGGAAAGGGTTGTTTTTAGTGAATTGGGAAACATTGTGAATTTTCTTACAAACCACAATCTACTTCTAAATACAGATAATACCCCCGTAGCAGCAAACCTGCGTACTCAGCAAATTTCCAATGCATATATATGTATATTAATACCACATAAAGCCACATAACAAGTTTCATCAATATACATTCATAAATAAACGATTTATGACATTTTAATTATTCTCCATAAGAATAACATGGCGGCTGAGTATGCAGGTTTGCTGAAGCAAGGAGCACAACAAATGGGGTTTTATACAAATAACAATGTAACTCATGTAGGTAAAGCCATATACCAAATTTCATTAATTTATTTTGATAATGAAGGGAGATAACACGTTACTTATTTTCCATAAGAATAACATGGGGCTGAGTACGCAGGTTTGCTGCTACGGAAGCCATTGGTAAAAAATTGTTTTTTTGAGCAAATATCAATGGTCCACAACCAGATAAAGTCGTATACCAAGTTTCGTCACTATACGTTCATAAATAAGCGAGATATAAAATTTTTATTTTCCTCCATAAGAATAACATTAGACAACGTACTGTGTTTAGCACTTTCAATATCTCGGTAACCAATTGACGTAGAGAAATGATCAAAATACCAAATTGTGTGTTTTTTTAAGCTGAATCCAATGGTAAAAAAAATTTGACTTTTTCCAAAATTATATATAACAAATTCGAAAAACCCATTTTTGGGTTACAAAACCCCCCCAAAATACCCCTTCGGATAGAGCGATCTGGCTGGTTTTCGAACTTAAAGTCATAAATGTTGCTTTACACGTTTATACCAAATTTAATCAAAATCGGATAATTTTTATGAGAGTTATCGTGCTCACGGACACACATATATATATATATACAGTTTCGAACGAATGGTGTTTTTGGGGTCTGGGGACCTCAAAACGAAAAGTTATCATGGTCCCGGGCCTAGGTCTTACCATGCCGACTACAGTAATGCTTCTTCCCTATAGGGGAAATTCGCTAAAACTAATTTTGTAAATTTTAAAACCCCACAAAATCGAAAAAATGAAGACTTATTGATAAGCTATGAGTCAAACCTAATTGAAAAGCAGGATAGCATAAACTTTTTGGGCTTAACGATTGACCAATATCTAAATTGGGATGAACACATACATAAGATCTCAGGTAAAATTAAGTCCGGAGTTTATGCCTTGTTGCAAATGAGTTATTACTGTGATGTAAAAACCTTGAAAAATTTATATTTTGCGCACGTTCATTCACACATCTCTTTTTGCATTACACTCTATGGGTCCACAAAAAAAATAAATTTAGAGAGTATTCTAAAACAACAAAAAAAGCTATTAGAATCATGCTAAAACTGAAATATGATGATTCAGCAAAGGACCATTTTAAAACTTTAAAAGTTCTTACGGTCTACGGTCAATATATTTTTGAAAATATTCTTGCTGCAATAAATGAAAAACTCAGTGTAAATATTACCTCAATGAGGACTCATTCCTACAACACTTCTCAGTTTTCCCAGAGATACAAATTGAAATTCGTTGAAAAAAAAACAACATATATAGGAAATATTTATCTAAAGCATATTCCAAAAAAATCAATATTCAAAAAAATCAAAGGAAAATGGCTTAAAGTTGAAAAAAAATATTAAAAAAATCTTATAAACATGACATTATATTCTTTTGATGAGCTTCCCACCCATCTCTAATCTTAGTTGAGTAATCATAAATGTATTCTTGTTTAGTTTAATAAAATGTATTCTTTTGATGATGCATATCTTGACGCTATTTATTGTACAGCTTGTGCATAATGTAAATAAAGATTTGTGACTATGACTATGGCTGGTTAGAGAGAGACCACTGTACCTTAGGACAAGCTAGTGACTGCCGCTTGTGAAAAATATCATAATTTCAGTCGATATAAAACTTGATGTTCTCCACTACGTCTATCTTACGAGACCAGCAGTTTATTACTGGGTTACCCAGGACAGTAAAGTCTTCTTATAATACTAAAGCTTCTTAGCTTTTACTTTTATTATATAATAAATAAAATAGTTTTGGAAAACACTTTTTAATTTAATAAAATAGGATTTGCTAGGGACCTCTTTATTTCTGATGGTTTATTTTTAAAGGGATCAATTTATTTATCAAAAAATATCTAACCAAGAATTTAATCAAGTATCAAATTGACAAACGTCTTACCTGGTAGAATCAGATGAAGCATCTTTCAGACTACCATCAAAGCTTATCTGGAATGAAAACATATAAATTAGGTTTAATGAAAGCACAGTCCTGTGGTATTCAGGGAGATAAATCTAGAAATGATGTTTCCAAGCTGCTAAAGTCTCATACGTCCAAACAAATAAACTCAATACATGTATTAAATATCATACATCTTTTGCTGTGAACTGGGAAAGCAACATAACTTCTTAATAAAACTGGAAACCAATGTGATTATACTAAAAGCTCACAAAAGGGGAATTTTTAGTTCACAATTTTAGAGCTTTGAAGAGATAAATACCCCAGTAGCAGCAAACCTGCGTACTCAGCAAATTTCTAATTTTATCTTAGTACCACATAAAAGCCACATGCCAAGTTTCATCAATAATACTGTCATAAATAAACGATTTATGACATTTTAATTATTCTCCATAAGAATAACATGGCGGCTGAGTATGCAGGTTTGCTGAAACGAGGACCACAAAAAATAGGGTTTTATTCAAATATCAGTATAACTCAACTAGGTATAGCCACATACCATTAATGTTCTTAATTAACGGAGATAACATTTTAATTATTCTCCACAAGAGTAACATGGGGGCTGAGTGTGCAGGTTTGCTGCTACAGGAACTATTGGAAATAAATAGTTTTTGTGCGAATATCAATAAACCACAACTATATGAAGCAGTATACCAAGTTTCGTCAGGATAAGTTGATCAATAAGCGAGATATACATTTTTTCTTATTCACCATAAGAATAACATTGGACAACGTACCGTGTTTAGTACTTTCAATATATCTGTAACCAATTGACGTACAGCAATGATCAACACCAAATATTTTTAAGCTGAATTTGATGGTAAAAATTAAAATTTGATTTACTAAAATATTATATGTAAAAATCTCAAAAAACCCATTTTTAGGGTACAAAGCCCCCCCAAAATACCCCTTTGGATAGAGCGATCTGGCTGGTTTTTAAACTTAAAGTCATAAATGTTGCTTTACATGTTTGTACCAAATTTCATCAAAATCGGACCATTTTTACGACAGTTATCGGACCCATGGACACGCACATATTTATATACTAGCTGTTACCCGCAGCTTCGCTCGCGACTATGTTAAACACATTAAAAATATCAATCTGACCAGCACTTTCAAATATTTGTTTAGCTTTACCATATGACTTCCTTTGCCCTAACTTGAAAAACAACTACAGCTGATTTTATAAATGATATCCTACTATAAGATTTGCATTGGAACTTACAAGAGCTGTAGGGTGGAGCCCTAGGGTTGGATACGGACATTATTAGGTCTATATGTTAATGTGATATGTTATATGTAAACTATGTTCATGCAAAATATCGGCTTAAATGGCCCAGTAGGTTATGCGTGATGGAACTCCAAATATTTATATATCCAAACATACATCCAAACTTTCACATTTATAATATTAGTAGGATTTAATAAGTGTAATTAAAATGATATTACCAGGGTACTCTAGTTTATTTACTTTTTAGCAAATTTCCCCTATAGGGAAGAAGCTATTACCGTAGTCGGCATGGTAAGACCTAGGCCCGGGACCATGATAACTTTTCGTTTTGAGGTCCCCAGATGCCAAAAACACCATTCGTTCAAAACTGTATATTCAAAACTTCATATATATGTGTCCGTGGGTGCGATAACTCTCGTAAAAATGATCCGATTTTGATGAAATTTAATAAAAACATGTAAAGCATCATTTATGACTTTAAGTTCGAAAACCAGCCAGATCGCTCTATCCAAAGAGGTATTTTGGGGGGGTTTAGTACCCCAAAAATGGGTTTTTTGAGTTTTTACAAATAATATTTTAGTAAATCCAATTTTATTTTTCACCATTAAATTCATCTTAAAAAAACAAACAATTTGGTGTTTTGATCATTGCTCTACGTCAATTGGTTACCGAGATATTGAAAGTGCTAAACACAGTACGTTGTCCAATGTTATTCTTATGGAGAATAAGAAAAATTGTATATCTTGCTTATTTCTCAACTTATCCTGATAAAACTTGGTATATTGCTTCATATCGTTGTGGTTGTGGTCATATTTGCACTAAAAAACATTTTTTTGCCCACAGTTCACGTAGCAGCAAACCTGCGTACTCAGCCCCCATGTTATTCTTATGGAGAATAAGTAACGTGTTATCTCCCTTAATTATGAACATAAATTAATACAATTTGGTAAGTGGCTTTACCTATTTGAGTTATATTGATATTTGTATAAAACCCCATTTTTCGTGTTCCTTCCTTCAGTAAACCTGCATACTCAGCCGCCATGTTATTATTATGGAGGATAATTAAAATGTCATATATTGTTTATTTATGAATGTATATTAATGAAACTTGGTATTTGGTTTTATGTGGTATTAAGATATATATATAATATATATATATTCATTGGAAATTCACTGAGTACGCAGGTTTGCTGCTACGGGGGTATTGTTTATTATAAATATATGCCTATATATTACATTACAATTTTACAACTGTATTTAGTTGATGTATATGGGTTATCATGGGAGATAATCGGAGGACCAAGAGATAAATACAAAATAAAACTTTCACCTTGAGATGTACAAAAACATGGTATATTTATTTTAGGACAAAGAATGTAAACAAAAGAATAAACATTAAAATTGACACTCAGCTGGTAATAATAGAATATTAAATGAAAGTTCATTTTAAGACAGTGAGAAACAAAACTGATATATTTAAAATAAAAGTTTAGCAAAACACCAGAGTTCTCTGAACATTCCGGCCACCTTGAAGCAATGCAGCTTCAATCAATGTTCATGTCAACGGCAGCGGGAAAACTTTCACTGCGGGTCTTTTGAAAATGCCAGAGGATGTTCTTACTGTCACAACTCGTACGATACCATCATTTCCAGGGTGAATGTTGATAACTCGGGCGAGTGGCCAATTGAGTGGGCTTGAAGGTAAATGGATCAACACAAGATCGCCAATTTGAAGATTTGGTGTGGATTTATTCCATTTGTTGCGCTGCTGGAGCGTATGCAGATATTCTAGACTCCAGCGATGCCAAATGCGTTGATTGAATTGTTATAGCAAATGCCAGTGTTTAAGGCGATTTTGTGGTGTATGTGTGCGATCAGGTTCAGCCAATGAAACCAAAGGTCCACCCACCAAAAAGTGGCCAGGAGTTAGAGCCAATAGATCGGATGGGTCGTTGGATAATGGCGTCAAAGGACGTGAGTTCAGCATTGCTTCCACACGAACAGTCAAAGTGATAAATTCAGGGAGTGTTAGAGTGTTATTCCCAATGACTCGATTAAGATGGTATTTGGCACTTTTTATGGCGCGTTCCCACAGGCCTCCTTGATGTGGAGCAGCAGGAGGATTGAAATGGAAACGTAGTCCATTGGTGGATGTAAACCGCTGAATTACATCTTTTGCAGAGCAGTCGTGGATAGTGGATTGAATAATCTTGCGTAATGCAGCATTTGCCCCAACAAAATTTATTGCACAGTCGGAGTATATGTTGGTGCATACTCCACGTCGAGACAGAAATCGTTGAAGAGCTGCTATGAAAGCATCAGTTGTCAGATCAGTAACAACCTCAATATGTACAGCTTTAGTAATCATACATATGAATACACAAATATACACTTTTGTAGATTTAACAAAGCGGAAGTTAAGCATCTTTATAGTATAAGGTCCACCGTAATCGACTCCAGTTGAGGTGAATGGCTTAGCAGGAGTAATACGAGAGGACGGGAGATCACCCATCAAAGGTGGTACATTGGTTGGTCTGTGTTTAAAGCATGTAATGCATTTGTGTATGCGTGAACGGATCGTGTTTCTGGCACACAATATCCAAACTTGATGTGTTAACAATGATTGAAGTAATTGTGGTCCAGCGTGTAAATGGTACCGATGAAAGTAATCAATGAACAAGTCGATGACATGATGGTGCTTCGGCAACAGAATAGGATGTCTGGCATTGAAGGATAAGGAGGAGTTCGTTAATCGCCCACCTACTCGGATCAAACCATGGTCATCTAGAAATGGGTTCAGTCGTTGAATACGTGTAGTGCAATTGCTTTGATTATTTAAGAGAGAGAGTTCGTCTGAGAATGCAACACGTTGTACCATCTTGAAGATAAGCAAACATGCAGTGCGTAGTTCACTGATGGTGAGATGACCAGATCGACAATCCATAGATTGACAGTTATGACAGAATCTTAGAATCCATGCTACAGTTCGAAGTAAAGTCTCCCAAGACGAAAATCGAGATAGGAAGGACGAATCTTCATGTTTTGTGGTAGACAAAACTGTCAAAGGAGTTGGTTTGATTTCGTGGGATGAGTTTAACTGTACAGGAGTGAATGTTGGGACAGGCCAATTAGCAGGAGGGAGCTGAAGCCACGGTGGGCCATTCCACCACAAAGGATGATTTATCAGTTGAGATACTGGTATTCCGCGTGATGCGCAATCAGCAGAGTTTTGAGATGAAGAGACATGTCTCCAGGATTCTGTTGGTACTAGTTCTTGAGTCTGCGACACTCGGTTGGCAACATATGTTTTAAGTCGATAAGACGGAGTGCGTAGCCATGTTAATACTACAGCTGAGGCACACCAGAGGTATACATTATCAGGGGTAACTTTCTTCCCAAATGTTGACTGGCAATGAGACACCAGTTGAGCTAATAGATGGGCAGCACACAGTTCTAGACGAGGCAATGTCACTCGTTTGAGTGGTGCCACACGGCTTTTAGCCAGGACTGGAAGTACACTGGTTTCATGATTAGCGGTTTCGCAACGAAAATAAACTATGGCAGCGTATCCATTTTCGGAAGCATCACAAAATCCATGAAGTTCAATACTGCATGAATTGGAAAAACATAATGAACGAGGTATGGAGATCTGTGTCAAGAGCTTTGTATCAGTAATGAGGAAATTCCACTTTGCAGAGAGTTCAAGAGGCAAGGGTTCATCCCAGTGTAATCCTTTTGTCCATAGAAGTTGCATGAAACATTTAGCTAAAATAGTGAACGGCGTGAGGAAACCGCATGGATCATAAATTTTGGCAATTATACTAAGGACAGATCTTTTAGTATGAACATGATTGTGTGGGACAGTAAAATTATAAGAAAAAGTATCTTCCACTGGGGACCAGTGAAGACCTAAGACAGTAAAATGTGGTTGTTCAGATTCCTGAAGAAACACTGGGGATTCCAAATGGGAATCAGGCAAGGAATGGAGTAAACGTTGTGAATTAGATATCCATTTACGAAGTTCGAATCCTCCACGTTGTAATAATGCTATCAACTGATTTTGTAATTCGAAAGCTCTTTCTTCGGTGTCTGCTCCAGTGATTATGTCGTCCACGTAAGTGTGATTCTTCAACACTTGAGCTGCGTCAGGGAATTCATTGCCTTCGTCATCAGCAAGTTGATGTAAAGTTCGGATGGCAAGATAATGAGAGCTGTTCATTCCATAGGTGACAGTATTTAATTGGTATGTAGATAGTGGGTGAGATGGACTGTCACGCCATAAGATTAGTTGGAAGTTTCTGTCATCAGGATGGATGAGAATTTGTCTATACATTTGTCGGATATCACAACAAAATACATAGTTATGGCTTCGAAATTGCATCAAGACATCACAAATGTTTGTTTGTAACTTTCGTCCAGTCAGTAATGTGTCATTTAGAGATATTCCTGAACTACTTTTACTACTAGCATCAAAAACTGTTCTTAACTTAGTGGTACTGCTGCTTTCCTTTAACACTCCGTGGTGAGGAAGGAAATAATGAGGTTGGGACAGATTTATGTCAGTACATTTGGTCATGTGACCTAACGAGGAGTATTCATCCATGAAGTCATGAGAAAATAGTTGAGTAGTTGAGAAAATCGAGAATCGGTAGTAAATTTGCGTTCCATGGACATTAGATGGCGTTCTGCTGCAGTTTGTGAATGTCCAAGTTGAGGTTCGGCATTTTTGAATGGAAGGCGGACAATATACCGTCCATGGTCATCTCTCATGTGAGTTGAAGCAAAGTGTCTGTCACATAAGTTATCCTCTTCAGCCTTCTTTGTGCAAGTCGGAGGCTCTTCTTGTTGCCAAAATCTTTGCAAAGAAAAATGCATGTCGCTATCACTGACTGCATGAAGGCACACATTGAGATTTGAGTATGGAGAAGTTGTAGATGATGTAAATGAACCTATATCAGACTTTACTGGAGCAGAACCCATTACAACGTATCCAAAGCGAGTTCCGAGTACGTACGGCATATGTGGACCAAGCGAATGTTGTTCTTGAGTTAACAATTTTGGGAACAGCGATCCTCCAAGTACAACGTCAATACGTCCGGGGATATGAAAGCTTGGATCAGCGAGTGTGTAATGTTGCGTCTCTTTAAGTACCTCAGCAGAAATCGGCACTCGAGGAAGGTCTACAGTAAGTTTATCCAGTATTAGCAATGGATGATGCGGAACAATCTGTTGACCGGACAATGTCTCAATGTCTGCCAAAATTTGTACTCGATTACGAGTTACACTGTGACTTATACCTGTTAACTGAACATCTGATTTGTGTCGGTGAGTATTGAGAATATTAACTGCATGTTCCGATATAACGTCGCACATACTCCCCGAGTCAAGGAGAGCTCGAAAAACATGCGAAGTTCCATCGGAAGATCTAAGTTGGATTAAAAAGGTTCCAAGAAGAACTGTGACACTTGAAGTGGAAGTCAAAGATGAATCATGGGATGTCAAGGTGACGGATACTTTCTTGTTAGCAGTTGAATTGGCCTTACTAAATGTATTAGATTTGACCGGTACAGGTTCTTTGGCAAGCGGGACTTGACTTATATGGCAGTTTTCGCCACTGAAATGCAAAAGCGTATGATGCCGCTTATGACAAATACGACACGTGGACTTCGATTGACAGTGTTTTAGATCATGAGTCCCTAAGCATGAAATGCAGTGTTTTTTGGATTTCACGAGTTGATAACGCTCATGAGGAGTCTTCTTACTAAACACTGGGCATGAATATATTTTGTGTGAGGTTTGGTCACATGCAAAACACGGGAGAAGTGAACAGTACGATTGAGTGAGTGATGACGAGGTGTCAGTAGCAATCATGGTTACGGTTTTACGAGGAGAATGTATATTTTGATTAGCAAATCTTCCGTTACGAACACATATGGTGTTAGTCCAGTGGCTTGGGATATGGAATGCAGTGTGGCGTCTTCAGTTTGATTACACTCTGTAGTTAAGAAATCAATGATTTCAGTTACCTCAGGCATTGTGTGCTTGGTTGAATGTACGTTAGAGCGGAAGTTTTCAAGACGTTTACGCAATTCAGCATCCATCTTGCGTAATAATACAGTTGCGAGTAAATAAATAAATTAAATAAATAAATAAGGTCTTTAATTAGCGATTTTCAAACAATAATGTTTGTTTTACAAAATAACTAACATGTTTATAATGATAGAATTGTCTATAGTTCTGCAACAATGAGGTTGTCTCGAACTTTTCTTCTTAAAGTTTTAATACTGAACAATTTTAATTTCTTTGGAAGAGCATTGTACTGCTTTGGCCCAAAGTATCCAAATCCCCTTCTTCCTACTTCTAGCTTGATGTGTGGCACTTCCAGTAAATAATCTTGCCGAGTGTGTTTTTCTCGCACGTCTATTCTGTTCTTAAGTTTTTCTTTTAAATATGCTGGAAGACCAGTGGAAAGGACTCTATGTACAAGTGTTACAGTTTGCAGTTTGCAAAGACTCCTTATAGACAGAACCTTAGCACTCTTTCTGTAATCCGAAATGTGGTCAAACTTTTTAAGGTTATACACAAATCGTAATGCGCTATTTTGAAGACGTGTGAGAACCGTGCAGTTTTCATTAGAAAGACTGTTTCCAAAAACTAGTAACGCATATTCAATAATAGGGAATACCAGGGATTTGACCATTTGCAGCTTAGCATCTTCAGGAAATAATCCCTTAAATCTGTTTAAGACTCGCAATAAGCCCACAACACGAATAAGGATTGATTTGATATGTATTGAAAAGTTAAGCTCATTATCAACCCACACACCTAATACTTTTACAACATCCTTCATGATCAGTTGAATACCCTTCAAATTTATAGTAGTATCGCATTGGATAACATTCTGTGATAATGACGGAGAGTTAAGGTGGACAACTGAGCATTTATTTTAATTCAACTTAAGGCCATGAGCATCCGACCAAGTTTTCACACTGCTTAAATCAAAGTTTAATTGATCAAAAGCTTGATGGGAGTTTGATCGTGGATATGATAACAACAGTTGAGAGTCATCTGCATAAGAAAATAAAGAGCAAAATGATAAGCTCTTTTCAAGGCCAGCACAGTACAAAATAAACATTATCGGTCCTAAACAGGAACCCTGGGGTACTCCTGTAGTTTTTGAAAGATCTTTTGATAATGTTTCTCCAACCTTAGTAACTTGTACTCTGTCGTATAGGTATGATCTAAACCATTTTATAACAGTTTCATCAAATTTAAAGAATTTTAATTTTGCCAAAAACATTTCAAAGTTCACTGAATCAAATGCCTGGGAAAAATCTAGATTAACAAGGACACTATTCATACTATTGTCTAGTAGAGGGTTAGACTCATGAACAGAGCATTTGAGGGCAGAGAGAGCTTGGGTGTTTTCAGTGAATGAATTGACAAACTGTCGTAAGGATTGAATATTTGAAGCAGAAATTGCTGGTAGATCCAAAAGTTGACTTAGGTGCAGGGATTGCAACCTCCGTATGTTATGGTAGCGATCATGAAGAAGATTATATGCGATCACGTAATTCTCTGCTGTTAAATTTAGACTTTTTATTAGATTGAAAGGTTCCCCGCGAAGTACACTTAAAAGATACTGGAATTTCATAACATCGGGAATGGTATCATTATGATGAATCGTAGTATTGAATAAATTAATGAATGAGGTCCAAGATGTAAGTTCCCCGTGGAAGGTGGGAAGGTCAAGTTTAGGTAGACGCAATTGTGATGTTATGGTAGAAGTACAGTTGCCACTGCTTGTTTCAGCGGGAGGTGACACATTACATGGGTTTAGAAGCGCTTCAATAAGACTCGAAATATCAATGAAAATTTCGCAAATGTCATCTTGATCACGCATAAGTACTTCATCAGGCAAGTTTTCATCGTCGTTCAGCATGGTGGCGCGCTGTAATAATGATTCAAATTCGGTTTTTTTATTCTGTACCTCACTCAAATACGCGTCGAGCTTCTTATGTTCAATAACCGACAGAGATTCGGACTGCAAATATAATTTATCAACCGCAGATTTGATACTCATTAGGCGGGTTTTTATGATTGGCATCATGCGTTTGTACATGTCAGCTTTAAACTCGGTGGTTCGAGGCGGTGCCATGTTTAAAAATACTAAAGAATAAATACTGAATACTTTGAGTGTTTTTACTTTAGATTAATAAACACTAATTAACCTAGTAGTCTTGAGAATGTAGTCTAAGTTAAACTCATTAATGGGTTCACAACAGCCAAGTGTAAGGAGATAGTAGACATATCTTCTAGCTGAATGACGATGGAGTACATAAATCTTCTAGTAGAATGACGAGTGAGTACACATACCTTCTAGTAGAGTGACGAGAGAGCGGGTAATATTATGAATTGGATACAGTTGGATGAAGCGGTAAAGTTGTTGATAGAAAGGGTATAGGTTATTGAATTATTGATAAACTGAACATTAATATCCATAGCGATGATTCCTATTCGGTCCGGGATGACCAAAAATGTATATGGGTTATCATGGGAGATAATCGGAGGACCAAGAGATAAATACAAAATAAAACTTTCACCTTGAGATGTACAAAAACATGGTATGTTTATTTTAGGACAAAGAATGTAAACAAAAGAATAAACATTAAAATTGACACTCAGCTGGTAATAATAGAATATTAAATGAAAGTTCATTTTAAGACAGTGAGAAACAAAATTGATATATTTAAAATAAAAGTTTAGCAAAACACCAGAGTTCTCTGAACAGTTGATATACAGTTTTGAAGGTATTTATGGCATCTGGGGACCTCAAAACGAAAATTTATCAGGGTCCTGGGCTTAGTTCTTACCATGCCGACTACGGTAATAGCTTCTTTCTTTCCTATAGAAGAAATTCGCTAAAAGCAACAAATAATCCACCATCGCCTCCTTTAAACTGTAGTTTGTACAGTGATTGCAGTTTATTCAACCAACTCGCTAATTTGTTGAACAGAGTGTAGTTCTACATAAAACAATAGGCAAGGTATTTATACTGTACAAATTAAATACAAAATCATGTTTGAATTGAACAAAAGTATAAAAATGAGTGGATACAGTAGGATGGCTTGATGGCGACCTTATTACAGAACTTGCTCATGTATAAATATTTTAACTACATATAGCAAAAATTAAATTACAGGAAGCTTATATTTAAAATGTCACTGATATACTAAAACTACTTATTGCTTCTAGTTTATCTGTTCACTCACCCATTTAGTATTAGAGAGACTTGAGAGTGGCACGTTCTCTTTCAAGTTGGAGTGCTCCATTTCAAATTTGCTGTAACCTAAAACAGAATAGTATCATTCATTTGTGATAGGATTCTAGAATGAAAAAATAAATTTATTTAAAGGCAACAAATATAGCACATATTGTCAATTTCAGTATATTCCCTTTAATAGGTCTCAATAGGTCTTTAATAGGTGATATTCAAACAGTCTCACCATTCTACACTCATCATTCATTCACCTTAAAATACGCCCAGTTGTGTCGATGTCTTATATATAGTGATACAGTGATTGAGTGTCATATAATCTTTCAAAGAGTTTTGCCTGAGCCTTTCATTATAGAAGAAACTATGTGCAAAATCAGCAGTATTAGTATTTGTTATATCTGGTTTTAGTAATTTGGTATCACCAGATTTATAATTAAAATTAAAATTAAAATTTAACAAATAAAATAATTACATTTAAACATTTAATCAAAACAAATAAATAACACTGCATTAAAAATATGAATAAACAGTACACATTATAAACAAGGGGAATTTAAATATATATAAATAATTTAAAAAATTATAGAATAAAATTTAAAACACAATTACTCCTTTACTTTAAAATAATAATTATGAAAGCAGAGACAGATCGAATCAAATCATTACGCTCCCACGGGAAGTCACGACTCCTCGGCGAACAACAGGACGTATAGAATTACGATCCTCGATAATGATCAAGCTGAAAATCAAAACCCTTGAGAACAACGTTAAGAAAATCAAACAATCCCATGATCCAAGCATGCTAAGAGAATAAAATTACTTACGGTCAGCGACACGCCCATTTCGTCGAACTAGTAGGCCGATCAGGAGGAGGATGACCAATAATATGGAGGTATCGGATGCATCGATCACCGATTGGTTAGGAGGCGTAACGATGACGGATTGGAGGGGAAGATGGCGATAGAGGGAGAAAAAGAAAAGAACAGTCTTCGGAGAGTTTTGGGAGAGTAAGGTAGACACTGGGAAGCTTCTTCTGGGCTGTTCCGGACCGAGTAGGAACAGAAAGTCTTCAGGAAAGTGAAATGCACCTGAGGGCACCCGGGAGTTCGATAACTTCTACCAGTACCTTACGACACTCTATCACTTCACTCGACGAGATTCCATCGCACCCGAGTCCATCTTCTGGGTCCATCTTCTGAGAACATCAGTGAGGACACCGACCGACGTCCACCCACCCGCCGTCAACCCCAGGGGGAGCGGAACTCCGAGGTACCGGACCTACGACGCGGCCCGGAGGGACGAGGACAGGAGGAGGACAGGACGACCGGGCACAAGGGACGTGAGGTGTCACAGAGATCTCCAAAAATATCTGGGTATGTTCCCACTTCATTAAAAAAAGGTGCACAGATAGGATATATTAAATAAATTATTAAAAGACGAACTTAAATAAAAGAAGCCAAGAAATAATAGCTAGCAGGAGTTAAAAATAAACTATAATAATAATAAAAATTGTAAATGCAGGAGAATTATAAGATATCCCGAAGAGATAAAATATCTAACTAATATAAACAAAAGGGGTGATATCAGAATGCAAGTTAAGAACCCGCCATGCTATGTGGGGTTGAATGTATAAAGTATTAGGTTAATAATGTGTTGGATATACATAAAGGGGTTGTTAGATAATTCTGTTTAATGTATATTGATTCTTTATTCAGTATACCAAATGAATGTTGGATGTACAAAATATTAGATCATTAATATGTCAAAATATAAAGGGTTTATTACAGGATTTTAATTTTATGTCGGATATATAGAAGGGTTTTAGATAACTCCATTTAGTGTATGCTGATTCCTTATTCAGTATATCAAGTGAAAGTTGAATGTATAAAGCATTAGATATTTTATATGTCAGATATATAAAGGGTTTATTAGAAGATTTTATTTAGTGTGTTTTGCTCCTTTGTTCAGAATATCACAGGAACTATTCGTGAATATTGATAATAACTAAACAAGGGAGAGATAGAAAGCTTTATTTTATGGGGTTATTTTATATGGAGTGTTTTGTGAATATTCTAAGGAACCTTTATGTCATGTCTTGATTATGTTATAAATGCATAAGTCATTGTGGTTCAGGCCTTTGTCTTGAGAGACCATTATTATACTGTAAGAGTAGAGGTTAGGAGAATTAAAGTGCAAAGTGAATATTTTAAATGTATTAAATGCACATGGAGTGAGAAAGTGGAACAAACTATATGTGTTTATCAGGGATTAAGGACTCCCTAGATACATAAATTGTCCAGGAGGCTTAAGTGCACCTTTTATAGTATTCTGTTCTATCATTTATTATAGTTGGATTATATTTATCATGTATATTAAAGTGTTTTCATTTCCTTGATCTGTGTTCATTCCAATCCACGGTCCTATGAGTTACCTCTAACTAGCTAAGCGAGTATAATTTCAAATTTATTCAATTCAATCAATTTAACCTCTGAAAAGGTTTACATGGTGGAGACAGCCAGTTTTGATTTAATTATCAAGGATGGAATGAACACAGTGAGAGCACATGTATAGAATATAAGAAGGTGTTTTACATATATTCAAGTGTGACAGGGTATATTTTGGTAAAACCAGGAAAGGGAAACGAATTTTAATAGGATAATAATATAGGGATTAATAAACTAATAAACCTGTAAAAACAAAAAAAAAACAAAATTTTAATATTAACCTAAAACCAGAAAACATAATACCCCAATTACTAGTTAGGAAAATTCCCCCAAATAAATAAACGATAATTATAAAAATAAACGCCACACGCTTAGGGAATCACGATCTTAAGAAATGAAATGCCGGAAACAGGAATAACTTTACCGACAGACATATATAGGGTGAGTAAGGAACACCTCATATATATCCTAACAAAGTTTAACATAAAGTGTAGGGAAGAAGACACCGTAGCCATTTTACGTCCCGTGGTAGCCGATCTCAAAGCGTTTCTTAAAACACCGATAACAGAGGAAAGGAAGTACATTATAAGGAAACTATTAGGCAGGAAATATCTCACAGAAATCGAATTAATTAAATATCCATCACTAACAAGAATCCAACAATTTCTACAAGATAGGGAAAACTTGTACGACAACCCGGCAAGCGACGAGAGTTCCGACACGGAATACGAGGACATAAATTTCCCCGACACACTTTCACTAAGCTCACAAACAGCAGTAGAAAGTAACGAAGGCCCTTCAAGAAACAATTTACCAAACCCCGCACAAAACATGGCAACAGTTAAGGAAAAACTACCCCTCATATCAGCGGGTACTTACCACGGCCTACCGTCCGAAAATCCTAATGAATTTATCGATAAGTATGAAATCGCGGCGCAATCTAACCACTGGCAGAACGAAACCAAACTAAACATATTCCCAGCCCACCTAACAGGAACAGCGCTTACATGGTATAGACATTACACAAAAAATGGTAGACCCGACAACTGGGAAACCCTAAAGGGAAAATTTATAACAACATTCACCCCAGCAGCCCAGGCAACCACGCTTCAGAGTATCTTAGATAAAAAGGTACAAGGTAGGGAACAACCTGTCCTTACTTACTATCTGGAAATTCTAACATTATGTAGGAGACACGAACCGGATATGTCAGAAAAAAGGGTAATACAATACATAATCCAAGGATTAAAACCGGAATTTTGTGACAAAATCTTAACTGAACCTTGCGAAACCTTAGAAGAATTAGAAAACAGCCTTAAAAACATAGAGTTACAATTGGAAATTAGGGCAGTAAACAGGGAGAAATATAACAGGATACAAATGGAAGGACAAAGCAGAGGAAACACTAGGGACAGACAGGAAATAAATAATTTAGAAGAGGAAATAAAAACCTTAACCCAAGTAATAAGTAACATGAACGTCCAGAGGTACCCACAACAACCACCGCCACCCAGCTACCCCAAATATCAACGACCGCAACTACACCACCCGAGGACCGTGACCACACCACACCACACTTATCAAGCACGTGACGTCAGGGCCCCAGACATAAACAACAGGGCGTCGACCTGGAGGAGCGACGGAGCACCGACACACAACATGGCTGGCGGCAGGCGACCTTGGCCTACTGCACACCAGGCGCACTACACAGGACATCCACTCTCCGCACACGGACACCTCACCCACATGCGTAGGGGAACGGGGAACACATACTACGGGGGAAGACAGCAACTAACGAATTACAGCTATAGGAATGGCGATTACCAATGTAATATATGTAAAAGGACCAACCATCGTACACAGGACTGCAAATATAAAAATGCGAGGACACAGAACACCCGAATGAGAAACACGTATTGTGATCATTGCCGAATGACAAATCATTCTAGGGAAGAGTGTTTTAAATTAGGGAAATTCCAGACAAAACAAAAAAACGCGTAATGAGGGAGCCACTTTATACTAACAGAACAAAGGGGTCTCCCACACCATTTAACATTAAATCTCAAAACAATGGCAACAACCGATTCCATATCACGGATTACAAAAAGGAATTTCCGACACTAGAAGAAGCTATAAACAGGAAACAACCAAAGAGGAAACCCACGCAAACAGAAGAGGGAAGAAAAGAAAATATTTCCACACAATACCACGGGGGAAGAAGAGGGAACTACGAACATCAAAACAGAGCAATTACAGTCACCACCAGACAGGCCACAAATAAAAGGACAACAAAGCAGACCGATAACGGAGGGAACAAGGAAAATGAACAGATTCTAGGAGAACAGGAGAAGGAAGAAATACGGAAAATATTAGAGGAACAACACACAGTACATGCGTGCGATATCTCACAAATAGCGGAAGGAAGGATCCATAAACCGAGGAAAAGGGGAAAATTAGAGGGGAAGAAAATACACGAAACATTGTTTAAAATACAAGACAAGGAATCAAAAAAAACCCCTGTACTAACCTTAAATGCGAAGCTAGCTAACCGCCCACATGAGACCATACAGTGCATAATAGACACGGGCTCCAACATAAATTTAATAAATTCAAAGTTAGTAAGGGAGGAAAATATCAAACACAACAGGGTACCTACAGTCGTATCAGCCAATAACACCCCCATCAACATCCTAGGGACCACGGAAATAATGTTGGAGATCAGTAATATCATAGTCAAGGAAACGCTATATGTTACACCCGATACAAACAGTTCCATAATTTTAGGCAATCGATTTTTGAACAGAAACAAAATTGAATTAAATTATAACACCAAGGAAATTGTATTTAACTTAGGGGATTACAAGCATAAAATTAAAATGGATAAAAAATGGCTATTTGAAATTGAAAGCGTAAAATGTCATCAAACCACCAACAAAACAAACATTGTTGACATCAGATGTGAACAGGATTTAGTCATCGCACCACATCAACATAGGAGGATACAGATACAACAGAGGATAAGCAAGGAAGCAGTTTTCGAGCAAGAAAAATCATTACAGGAAAAGAAGAGGTGCCACATATATCCCATAGAAGGAGCAGATAAAACAAGCAATTATTTAAATATTTACAATGCATCAAACACACCTAAACACATAAATGCCAACACAATATTAGGTTACTGCACGGAGCCACACAACACAAATGTAGGTCGACAGGAAAACGAACCCCATCAGATAAAATATAACAATAACCCGGGAAAACAAATCCTTAAAGATAAGGACAACATATGTTTCGACATCTCACCCCACCTCACGACAGAACAACATAACAGGGTAATCAAATTACTACAGAAATATAAGGCTATGTTTACGACAAAAATTAAGGATCTAACCCCAGCTAAACTGCCCCCAGTCTCACTAGAAACCATCCCAAACTCACAACCAGTAAATACACCGCCTTATAAACAAAGCAAACAGGAGAGGGAAGCTTTAAATAAAATATTACAAGAACTACAGGAAGCGGACATACTGGAAGAATGTCCCGAATACTGCGAATATTCAAGCCCAGTGTTTATAACACACAATAAGGACAAAACACCACGCTTGGTGGCAGATATGAGGAAAATAAATCAAATTTTAAAACCGTCCATATACCCTACTCCGTCCGTAAATCTGGTACTAAACAGCTTAAACAACGCAAACTCTTTCACAAAATTGGATTTAAAAGGGGCATATCACCAATTATTGGTACGAGAGGAAGATAGGCATTTATTAACAATCAAAACGACAGACAAGCTCATGAGATATAAAAGATTAGTAATGGGGCTAAAAACATCGTCTGCACTATTCAGTAAAGCGATATTAGCATTACTGAATAAACACCTATACAACAAAGTAGTATGTTATATAGATGACGTCATAGTATATGGCAAGAACTTTGAACAAGATCTACAAAATTTAGAAACTATTTTAAATATCTTACATGAGGCAAACTTGAAGCTCAACACAAAAAAATGTAAATTTTTATACGAACAAGTAGATATCTTGGGATACACAGTATCGACCCAAGGTATATTGCCTCAAAAGTCTACCGTAGCAGCAATACAAGAATTTAATAGGCCAAATTGCATTAGGAAAGTAAGACAGTTTTTGGGCTCTTCATCATTCTTCAGGAAACACATAAAAAACTATGCGGAAATAACACTACCCCTCACCAACTTAATAAAGGATTCAAATAAAAATATACCATTTAAATGGTCAGACGACTGCGAAAAAGCATTTATAGAAATTAAGAAAATTTTGACAAATCCACCCCTATTAAAACATTGGAACGATGACTGGGAATCAAGCATTTATGTGGACTCAAGCTTAAACGCGCTCGGGGCTTGCCTCACTCAAACGGATCCCGAAACAAACAAACAACATCCGATTGCTTATCTGTCAAAAAAATATACGGAAACACAACAACGGTACTCAAACGCCGAACGAGAGATGATGAGCTTAGTATACGCCGTAAATTACTGGCGAGAGTTTACACTAGGACGCAAGATAACTATCCACACGGACTGTCAAGCACTAGTTCATTACAAGAATTTTAAGCATACATCATCCAGATTAAACCGACTGGCGCTATCACTAGTTGATTACGATATAGATGTCAAATATAAGAAAGGAACGACGAACACGTTAGCAGACAGTCTTTCGAGGAATCCACCCCAAGACACACTCGAGGAGGACCCCTTCGAAATCACCTTAAACATACAGGAAATTAAGACAGAAAATTATGAAGAATTACAAGCTAAGGATCCATACCTAAAACTTATCAAATTAGCAAAAATTTCACCGGACACAGTCCCAAAAAAAATACGAAACCAAAGTCGAAAATACGAAGAACGAAACGGATTATTATATTTCAAGCAATTCAATGGCAGGACGAATAACTACTTACTCGCAATACCGCGGGATAAGGTACAGGATATCGTACAATCATTTCACGATAATGTATATTCCGGAGGACATTTCTCGGCATTCAAGACCACACAAAAAATTAAAGAACGTTATTATTGGCCAGATATGACAAAAGATATCCAACATTATACTAATACATGTGAACAATGCCAATTAAAACGAACTCCCACTTACAAGCAGTACGATAAATTAACTCCACAAGTACCACCCACGACGCCATTTGAAAGACTAATTATTGATTACATGGGGCCGATCACACAGAGCAGAGGATATAAATACATTTTAATGATTACTTGCCCGACAACAAGAATGATTTTCGCAAAATGCACGAGATCAGCTGATACAAAAACCACAGCGAATGTTTTACTGGATTTATTCTGTCAATATGGATGTCCCAAGGTCATCACGCACGACCAAGGCACCCACTTCATGGGCAACGTACTTAAAGAACTCTTATTAAGTTTAGGAATTCATCAACACCCGAGTCCACCTTATATGTACAGGATACAAGGCCTAACGGAAAGAATGAATCTTATTTTCAAAAAAACGATAAGTCACTATATTGAAGGCGAACCAAACAAATGGTCAGATTACGTAAAATATGTCACCTTCACTTATAATACAAGCGTTAACCGATCCACGGGGTATACGCCATTCTTTTTAATGTATGGCAGACAGGCAAACATGCCATCGGATTATTTACATATACAAAAAGACCAGGACCCTGACATAATCAGAGAAATCAAAAATATTCAAAGGGTACGACGGGAAATCCCAACGATACTTAAAAAAGCACAAGATTCCCAGAAAAAACATTTCGATTCAACAAAACGAGATCTAAATCCACAAATCGGTGACGAAGTTTTAATACAAAATCCGAAGGATTTCAAAGGAGCTTATAACAAGTTCAATAATGTTTACAGAGGGCCATACTTCATTACGGACAAAATAAATGACACTACTTATATGGTTTTACTCGAAAAGAGAGGGAGACTGATCAACGAACCAGTACATATAGCTAGAATGAAACCATTCAGCCGCAGATAAATATTTAAAAACCTAAAGACTAATACCTTAACGTGTACAGGAATACCTTCAGACAACACTCAAACGACTTAAAAATAAAGCCACTCAGACACCAGCTTAAGCCTAAAGCGTAAAAATTACGCCGGAATAGAATTCCTTCACTTATAATTAATATAACTTAGAAAAACCCACCGGGGGGGAATTAACCCCTAGCAACAAAAAATTTGAAGCAACTTATATTAAGACCCGATGGGAAGGAGGTCTAGCCACCTTTTTAGCCCTAGACTTAACTATAATAACTACTAGTCAACTCATAAACACACACACAGTCAAACAAATAGGCCTATGTCTGAAAATATACCTTATACACAAGATAAGGATTAATCTATTTAAGAAGGATCGATCAAAAACAACACCATATAATATTCAAGAATTACAAAATGCCGATCCCGAATCAAAATAGACTACCGTTACATATAATTTAATGGATGGCAATACATCGAGGGAAATGAGTAACTAATGCCACCCCCGAAAAATAAAAACCCATCCTTAAAGAAAATATATCACCTCAAGAGTTACATCAACGCATCTTCAAACACGAAATCTTGGTCAAAAATCAAACAACATACAACATTGTTTAAGAGTTATCATCATACTAACGCCGCCAAGAATTATATCGGAGCATCTACAACCAATAAATAATTAAAATGAATTAACACGAATTACCTCCCAAGTATATAAAAATTAATATAATTTATAAACAACTATTGAGTCTCACAGGAATATAAAATACTAGTTAAAATGTATTTTTGTGACAGCCAATAGTAAATTATAATCCCGACGAATAAGGTGGACTATCAACAATTACCATTAAAAAGGAAATTGGAATTCGCAAGTAAATTAAAATATACAAAATCATAGAACTAAAAATAGTATTTAGTCTCTGCTAATTTAATAAACAGAATCCAAAGGGAGTTTAGCGAGCAAAAACGAAAATATATATATATATATCTGCAAAGGGAAACTCCGCTAGAACCCAGCCGCCAAGTAAAGGAGTTGGAACATTTAACATTACCCACAACTTGGAATGCTTAAACATACCCATGGGAACACACCAAGATATTTCAAGAGGGCGATCTAGTGATAGGACACATTCGACACTTGATTTACACTCAATCTACAAATAATTGAAATAAAAATACCTCGAATAAGATTATCCAAGAAAAAGGGACAACATAACACTTTTAGAATCACAAATCGATATATCACTGACAACGCACAACGCCACTTAATAGTACGAGTTACCATAAAATACAAAACAACGGTAGACACAAACGGAACCATATCTCGCAACATAATGGGCACGACACAACCGTATTAATCCGACAGGGACACAGACGCCCACGGATCCAAAATGGCCGACTTTCCAAGACAACAAGACACAGCATTCTTGGAGATAAGACGGACGACGCCAGGCGATCCAGGCATGTAGCACTGCTCACTACACACTGTCTAACCACTAGGAACACTCATCACTTTCAGATGACAAAATAACGTAGCCAAACCAATTACTGGCAATTAGGGATATATAACGGCCTGATCACCCGTGTTATGTCTGTAACAGCACAGCAATTGACAAGCTAAACTAATAATCGATTATCGATTAAAACTTAGGAAAAATAAAAACTTAATACAACCGTGAATATAACACTACAAACTGGACAGGGACTGAATAAACAAAATAAGACACAGATAAAACTTAGAATAACAATGAAAAATCCCTACACACAAATAAAATAATAATATTAACATAATTTTGCGGCACAGATATTGGACGAACCTCACAAGATGAAGGCGTCAACGTCGACAGCACTCCTAATCACCACGACAATTATACTATACACACTCTCAGGTACATGGGCAGAAAATAAGACTAGGTACCAAATATTCTCAGGCCATCACTTTCAACAACGGACAGATTACATCCCATACGAAACAATAATCCCTTTGATATTCTCAACTCAATTTTTCCTTGAGCCCCAATCATACGACTGGACGACGGAATCGAACTGGACGAACTGCCGGCAACACAAAGATGACTATTGTTTGTTTCAAAGAAACCTGATGACATTGCGTGACCTCATAAATGAACAAATTAAATCCCAATACAGCGACGCTACATTGACCAATCAAACTATCCTAAACTCAAGAAACAGAAGAGGATTATTATTCCTCCAGAATTTCTTCGAATGGTGCTGCAATGTCGCCACGAAGGGACAAATAAACAACATCTATGAAAACCAAAAGGGAATTGAAGAACATACCAACCAAATTATCGATTCCGTAGGGACCCAGTACCAAGATTTGGTAAAAACCACGAGTAACTTAAATAACTTTAGTAAAAACGTGGAACATTTAGCAACTAAGGTACATCAGGGATTCAATGCCGTAAAACAAAATCTACTGGGAATGAAATCAATAAATAATGCAGAGATTTTACATGAGATATATGCTACTATACAAGAAACATGGAACTATATTTTATACAATTACTATCAAGATACTAAAAGGGAAATACTAGAAAAATGTCACATAAACCTACTATCTGAAAAAATGATACCTCCACAGAACTTAACTACAACGTTGCATGATTTAGCAAATAAAGCGAAAACTAAAGGCCTCACTCTAGCAATACCATTAACAGACGTATACTTATATTACAGATTGAAGATAAACCATTGCAAAATAATTCAGAACACACTAGTGGCAAGGCTGAATGTGCCCTTAATAAAATCGAACGCACAGGGCGAAGTTTACAAAACAATAAACACTCCCCTGATTTGGGAACACAAAATATGTTCCCTGCACATGGAAGAAAACATCATTTTCAAAACCAAAACATATACGAAAGTAATAACCATGACAGATAGCCATTGTAACGAAAAATCGTACCCATTATGCAAAATCCCAAGAACCACAATTATCGCAAACAAAATGCAGCTATGCCTACATTTAATTCTCAATTCCGCATCAATCGATAAACTACAAGAAAACTGTCATTTTATATGTGAAAATCAACCCCAATACCCCATAATCACCGAATTATTCCCAAATCAATACTTAATCACCAACGTCCAGCAAGACCTAGATTTAATATGCGACAACTCAACTAATACCAGGAAATTACCAAAAATGAGCACAGGAACTCTACAGGTAACAATACCGTGCGAATGTGAATTACTAATGGACAATTTATTACTATTAACAAAGATACGACCTTGTGACAGAACAGACAATGACCCACCACATTACGTAAACCTGATACCAGCAGCTTGGACAAAATTAAAAACCCTAAAATTGTTCACACTCGAATCAGGAATTCATCACGAGTTTGACAACCTAACGGAAATATTAGACACGGATTGGAACATCACGAACCCAACATTTGTTTTAACAAAAATGGAGAAAATACAGCACATATCATTGAAAAATAATGACTTCGACCTATTTAACAATACAAGACTACTATTTTACATGCTCCTAACATGGAATATTTTACTGACTATACTATGCCTCATCCTAATATATTGCCTAAACATACAAGCCATAAAACTCAGAATGTTGCTACCCACGAGGGACTACAACCAACGTCAACAATAAACAACCTCACAACACATATTACAATTTGATTAACTTGGGGACCAAGTTAAAATGGCGGCGGCGGAATATAAACAAGGGGAATTTAAATATATATAAATAATTAAAGAAATTATAGAATAAAATTTAAAACACAATTACTCCTTTACTTTAAAATAATAATTATGAAAGCAGAGACAGATCGAATCAAATCATTACGCTCCCACGGGAAGTCACGACTCCTCGGCGAACAACAGGACGTATAGAATTACGATCCTCGATAATGATCAAGCTGAAAATCAAAACCCTTGAGAACAACGTTAAGAAAATCAAACAATCCCATGATCCAAGCATGCTAAGAGAATAAAATTACTTACGGTCAGCGACACGCCCATTTCGTCGAACTAGTAGGCCGATCAGGAGGAGGATGACCAATAATATGGAGGTATCGGATGCATCGATCACCGATTGGTTAGGAGGCGTAACGATGACGGATTGGAGGGGAAGATGGCGATAGAGGGAGAAAAAGAAAAGAACAGTCTTCGGAGAGTTTTGGGAGAGTAAGGTAGACACTGGGAAGCTTCTTCTGGGCTGTTCCGGACCGAGTAGGAACAGAAAGTCTTCAGGAAAGTGAAATGCACCTGAGGGCACCCGGGAGTTCGATAACTTCTACCAGTACCTTACGACACTCTATCACTTCACTCGACGAGATTCCATCGCACCCGAGTCCATCTTCTGGGTCCATCTTCTGAGAACATCAGTGAGGACACCGACCGACGTCCACCCACCCGCCGTCAACCCCAGGGGGAGCGGAACTCCGAGGTACCGGACCTACGACGCGGCCCGGAGGGACGAGGACAGGAGGAGGACAGGACGACCGGGCACAAGGGACGTGAGGTGTCACAGAGATCTCCAAAAATATCTGGGTATGTTCCCACTTCATTAAAAAAAGGTGCACAGATAGGATATATTAAATAAATTATTAAAAGACGAACTTAAATAAAAGAAGCCAAGAAATAATAGCTAGCAGGAGTTAAAAATAAACTATAATAATAATAAAAATTGTAAATGCAGGAGAATTATAAGATATCCCGAAGAGATAAAATATCTAACTAATATAAACAAAAGGGGTGATATCAGAATGCAAGTTAAGAACCCGCCATGCTATGTGGGGTTGAATGTATAAAGTATTAGGTTAATAATGTGTTGGATATACATAAAGGGGTTGTTAGATAATTCTGTTTAATGTATATTGATTCTTTATTCAGTATACCAAATGAATGTTGGATGTACAAAATATTAGATCATTAATATGTCAAAATATAAAGGGTTTATTACAGGATTTTAATTTTATGTCGGATATATAGAAGGGTTTTAGATAACTCCATTTAGTGTATGCTGATTCCTTATTCAGTATATCAAGTGAAAGTTGAATGTATAAAGCATTAGATATTTTATATGTCAGATATATAAAGGGTTTATTAGAAGATTTTATTTAGTGTGTTTTGCTCCTTTGTTCAGAATATCACAGGAACTATTCGTGAATATTGATAATAACTAAACAAGGGAGAGATAGAAAGCTTTATTTTATGGGGTTATTTTATGTATGTGTTTTGTGAATATTCTAAGGAACCTTTATGTCATGTCTTGATTATGTTATAAATGCATAAGTCATTGTGGTTCAGGCCTTTGTCTTGAGAGACCATTATTATACTGTAAGAGTAGAGGTTAGGAGAATTAAAGTGCAAAGTGAATATTTTAAATGTATTAAATGCACATGGAGTGAGAAAGTGGAACAAACTATATGTGTTTATCAGGGATTAAGGACTCCCTAGATACATAAATTGTCCAGGAGGCTTAAGTGCACCTTTTATAGTATTCTGTTCTATCATTTATTATAGTTGGATTATATTTATCATGTATATTAAAGTGTTTTCATTTCCTTGATCTGTGTTCATTCCAATCCACGGTCCTATGAGTTACCTCTAACTAGCTAAGCGAGTATAATTTCAAATTTATTCAATTCAATCAATTTAACCTCTGAAAAGGTTTACAACATACAGGAAAAAGTGGGTAATTCACTTTACAAGCAGAATATACTTACTGGGTAGGGGGGTCTGTAGTATGGGGGCTTTGCCGTAGTACATGGTACCAATACTGCCCCGGCGAGCTGTCTGCCACATCTGGTAAACAGCTGTGAACGTCTGAGCGACTGTCACTGCCATGCTTTCAGCCTGTACACCATGTACGCAACTGGGTTAGGGAATTTACTAGCCAGACAGTCAAAGTGTCTTAAAAACACTCTAAACTGTGGTTTAGCTAATTAAATAAGTGATTCTAAACAAATTTTAGCGAATTTCCCCTATAGGGAAGAAGCTATTACCGTAGGTCTCATGGCTTACCATGAGACTTAATAGACTTAATAGACTTAAGCCCGAGACCATGTTACCTTTTTGTTTTAAGGTCCCCAGATGACAAAAAGACTATTCGTTCAAATTTATGTATATATACTATATATATAATATATATATGTATATATATAATTTATATATATATATATATATATGTGTCCGTGAATGCGATAAATTGAGTAAAAAATGTCCGATTTTGATGGAATTTGGCTCAAATGTGTAAAGTGACATTTATGACTTTAAGTTCGAAAACCAGAAAAATCGGACAATGGAAAGGGGGGTTTATGGGGGTTTTAAATTCTCCAAAAATCAGTTTAAAACACTTAATTTTGGTTTGGACCATGGTATAGGGCTTAAAAAACCAACAATATAGTATTTTAAATTATTAACTTAGGTTAAGTGGTTGTGGAGAAAATCCAAAAAATCCTGCTCATAAAATCTCCCATGTTAATCTTGTGGGAAAAAGGTTTTTTTTGCTTTTCCTCAGTTAGTTTTAATGTAAACTTCACATTTGCTTTTACCAATCAGTTTAGCACTACTAAACGATCATTTTGGTGTTCAAATTATTATTCTACGTCCACCCGTTGCAGAGATATTCAAAGTGCTAAACACAGTGCTAAACACAGTACTAAACACGTTCTGTGTTGTTCAATGTGTAATTTAATGTTATCCTTATGGAGCGTAAATCAAATTTGATATCTCCATTATTTATGAATGTATATTGATGAAACCTGGTATGTAGCTTCTCGTAATATTGGTATATTGATATTTGCAAAAAAATTATGTTTTTGTTCATTATACCCGTAGCAGCAAACCTGCGTACTCAGCTCCCATGTTATTTTTATGGAGAATAAGTAAAATGTAGTGACTTCCGTAATTATGAACATAAATTAATAAAACTTGGTATGTAGCTTCACTTGGTGGAGTTATTGATATTGCATAAAAACCCATTTTTTTGTTCCTTGTTGCAGCAAACCTGCTTACTCAGCCCCCATTTTATTCTTATAGAGAATAACTAAAATGTTATATAGCGCTTTAGAATTTATGATTGAATATTGATGAAAATTGGTATGTGGCTTCGCCTAGTTAAATTCTATTTATATTTCCATAAAAACCAATTGTTTGTGTTCCTTGTTTCAGCAAACCTACGTACTCATTAGCAATGTTATTCTTAAGGAGAATAATTAAAATCGCTTATATGTGAATATATTTTTATGAAACTTGGTGTGCAGCTTTATGTACTTTTGGTATTAAGACATATATTATGCATTGTAAATTCGCTGAGTATGCAGGTTTGCTGCGACGGGGGTATTTTGTTTTACTGTCTTAAGTTTATAAAATTGTAGACAACTTCAATATTTAACAGCACATTATAGCTTTGTTTTGCTTAAACTAAAATTTACAAAATATCTGTACATTTTGTTACCTACATGGTATATAAAATAGGTTTGTCATGATTAGCCACAGAACAGCAAAAAAAATGTCCTTAGCAAATTTATAATAGAAACCACCCCACTACCATGAAGCCACTTATCAAGTGTCATCAAAATATTTTCATAAATAAACGAGATATATAATTTGATTTACTCTCCGTAGGCTGAGCATGCATGTTTAGCTGTGACAGGGGCCACAACAAATGGGGTTTATATGCAATTATAATTAGACCACAACGACATGAAGCCACATACCAAGTTTGATCACAAAATACCCCGAACTCCGGTTATGTGGGACTCCGGGTTATTCAAGGTAGCTGATATTAATTATAAATACAATTTTGTTCAATTGAACCTAATACTCTCATACATATGTTTAATTAAACTAATAGTGAAAATATTCAGAATCTTATATTTAATAATTAATTTAATCCTTTATTAACAAACTATTTGACAAAAAAATAGATCGAGTTGTAAGGCAAGTTTTCTTGGGATGCTTGATTTGCCTGCCAACCGCCACAAAGATATATGAGAAATACCCGCACAAACATACATGCACAGTGCACAGTAATTACCAAAAAAAATTATCTCAGCTGATCCCTGGCAATTTGTACCTTGTGATAATTGGTCAATGAAACTCACAATGGTACCCTTCATTAGCTTATCTATCCATTCTCTAACTCCCATAGATTTAATTTGGTCAGCTACTTACCATACTTCTTTTCGAGCATAAAAATGCATGACATTCCGTTGCTTCTTGTGAATCAGTGGCCAGGAAAGCAAAAATCCTCCTGTGCTTAGCGTAAGCTAAACAATTGCGTATCCTGTCAGTGAAAAATAACTCTCAATAAGTATGAAGGACATTTGTGAATTATATGAGCTTATCTTTAAACATCTTAAATAGTGTAACTTGAGTGACTGAACACTTATATGGTTGACATAACAAAGTAAAGATGGTTAAAAATTAACAAAACACCTGATCAGATGTGGAACTCACCAAGAGTTCACCCATCCCGTCAGCTTGGACTCAAGCCGTTCACCGTTTGCTTATGGTTCGCCCTTTCCTTCAACTCTGACCCAGTCACGTGAACTCTCCGTGAGTTGCACAAATCGTAATATATAAAATACAAAGACCACTGACTGACTCACTGACTCATTTACTCACTCACTCACTCATCACAAAATCTCAAAAACCACAGAACGGATTGCAATGAAATTTGGGACATACCTTCCTCTTGGTGCTCACTAAGAAAGAGTTTTAAGAAATTCCCATAGGGCTCCGCCCCACGGGGAGTCAAAATTACAATCGTGAGTTGTTCTTAAGGACATCACTTTAAGTTTGAGCTGATGAAAATACACTTTAAGTCTGAGCTGATGAAAATACAAACAGCTGATCTTGATTCGTAGTAGTTCCACGGAATAACCCACAACTGTCATAGTTTTTATAAATTATTATATGCGGGGCGAAGCCTGCAGGAACAGCTAGTGATTTATAATTCCATTTATAACCAGATTTATAATTTCAATAATGGCCATATTTAATGGTCACCATTTGTGTGTTATAGGTACATGAATTTTAAGTTGGATCTTCAAGTAAATCTACTGCTGCTGATGTTACTAATACTCCCACCATGGGACTTAAACTGTATTCAATCGTGTAATACTTTTAGGGGAATGCATGTTTAAAAAAATATAATATTCATTACATTTTTTATTGATAAAATTAATCCTTTAATTATTGCTAAACGTTACACAAGTTTTTTCTATAACTTGTTTCAATGTGTGTTAACTCTTTTCATGTATTGGTGTTACATAAAATGTAGAAATAACAAAAAAACTCAATTTGATAATATTTTGTGTATGATAATATTCCTGTTGTAAATAAATGTTATTTTATGCAGAGCTGTATCAGTTGTATTTGCTGCGAGCTGTGGAAACTTGTAAACATTAAAGAACAATGAATGAAAATATGTTAAAATAATAATTATTGTTACCAAATAGCTTCATTACCTGCAATTGATACACACTGAAACTTTTAATGCCAGTGGGATAAACCCGAAGGGATTCTCAGATATTTTATGAATTTTGATAGATGGATAAATTATAACTAACATTTGAACGCTCAAATCTGGTACGTCAGACATCTTGTTCAATTACATGCATTCCAAAATCAGTGTTTTAAATATAGATAACGTTCTTTAGAGTTTTATTTTTAAAATTCTCTAGCCCTCCCATGATTTAGAGGGGAGTATTTAATCAAACTTTGATCTTTGACTCACAAGTTAAGCTGAATTCATTTTAAAAACCATGACTTTTCTACCTTACCTGAAAATGGATATATCCAATATCGGCTTTTCATTTGCTCTGTCTGTGATTTCAATTCCTTTGAGATTCACGGACACTGTGACCTTCTGAATGAGTTTCCTGTTTGCTTTGCTCTGGAAAATAATGTTTAATTTGAAGCCACATTGACATATTTTTATAAAAAGAGTTAAGATGAATCCCTACAATAAACTACAGGCATAAGTGCAAAATATACATTTTGTTACAGAGGCACATAAAAGACAAAATGAAAACTCATAAAACCAACGACCAACTCGAAAATCATTGTGGTTATCAGCACAATCCATGAAATCCTGGTGACGTTTTCAATTAAATCAACTGATATAGAAATGTTGATTACATATTAACTGATAACAAATGCATATTATTTTTTATGAGCTCATATGCTTAAAAGTGTTAACTTGCCTTGTGTTAACATGCCTAAAGTGAATAATACAACCCTGTTTGAGGTGATTGGCACCTGGTTTGCGCATGCACAGAACTTCCTTTCCCCCTCCACGCGTCTTAGTACAGTCAGCCTACCGATATGCATCTTTCTGTCAAAACATATGTTTTTACTATTTTAGGCAGCGTTTACATTTGTGCTGTTCGTTGAGTCGCTAGGGACACGGGAAAGTGATATGCGGCAAAGCGGCAAGTAATTTAAGAATATAGGCTAAATGATCAGCTAGAATAACACAAGCGGAAGCGAAATACACATCTATACTCTCTCGTGATCGCCTTCGCTCGCCAAGACTCGGCATAAACCTCAAATGTGAATAGAATTTTAGTTATTATCGTCAATAATTATTCATTTGTAAAGGCTTCACATTATTTCATTCAGCTGGTTTAAAATGTAAACAAAGCGGAGTGTATGTAAACATATCAGAAGTCATTACAGTCAATGCAAAATGTTTAGTTGATTGTATGCAACCGTTGGAAGAGAATAGTGGTGGGAGGTATTCACTATGTCCCTCGCACTACTTCCCCTTCATGGCAAGCACTGTGAACAGACCTGTAATGTATTGAGCCACACAGGGTAAAATAGATCCACTTATCGATAAATATTTAACCAATAGTATTTTAAGCCGGTATTTATTCAATTCACTATCATTCATCTTAAAGAAGCAAGAAACTTCACAGTGTATACCAACTTGAAATTTCAATTGGTGGTGCTTACCATCACATCATAGCCATGTTGTAGACCTCTCTCAGTATATTTTTTAATTTTAGTTCTAGGGTGAAAAAAAAACTTATTCACTCAAATCAAACATGTGAACTCTGCTCTGATTCCTAGATAAAAATCAGATTAATTTATCTACAAGGTAAAAACTGGTGATGATAAGTTGATATAACAACATATATGAGTGATATTTACCATAGAAATTATAGCTTCTATGGCATTTGATGTGGTGTCTGTAGTATTGTCATTGCCATCGACAGGAATGTGCCCCAGGTACTTGACTTTGTAAGATGAACTTCCAGTGGAGCTAAAATCATCCCCATCAAAGTCCTGGTTGGTGGCCAGATCCCATTCATCAGGGAGTTCTACAAAAATTAAAGGTATGTAACAAACATCAACGTATATCAAACAGTTTGTTGTGGAATTGTATCCATGCTGAATAACATCTTTCATAATGACAATCAAGCCATTACCTAAAGATGAGTCGGGGGTTGACCCTCACTCCCTTTTTCCTGTAGGTAATTGATGATCCTGTCCTCTAAATTCCTTCCTTTCAGTGTGTCCTCGTCCTAGGTTTTTTATAAATGACAACTATTAAAACTCATATTTTGACTCATATTGATGCAGTACATGAGAAGTTCAAGCTGGACCCAGTTTTGAATATGAATACCTAGTTTTAAATAACAAGCAAAAAAATATAAGTTTATTAACTTTAAAGCTAATTGTAAAATGATATGTACAACTACAATTGTCTAATACATACAAGACGTGTTTTTAAAGTAAGTACCGTTTTTAAATTTCACCATTGCAATGCTGCAGTTGGCATTCCTGCATGCTGAATTGTGTACCTGCATCAACTTCAGCAGGGAGGCTTTTAAATTCCTAAAGCTTCTAACTGTGTAAGCACTCTACATCCATGCAGTGGTAATGTACACCAGCGGCTTAGATCTTCCCAGGAATGAAGATTTCCACTCCAACCATAACAGAAGAGACGAAGACTACAGCCTATCTATCTATCACACAGCAAAATTCACCAAAAAACCATCATATATTGGATGCAAAATTATAAATTCCCTGCCACAAAACATCAAGCACCTAGTAGGAAAAGAGTTGAAAAAGTATCTGGACTTGGCTAGTAGAACACCTTTTCTACTCAATCAAGCTGTAATTAATTTTAAGTGTTAACCATGTGAAAGCGGCTGATATTCATTGACAGATTAGCGGAGTTTATAGCAAAGTGTTTTGACACCTCTAGTGTCAAGAAGTGTTATGACGCCTATGACAAACTGGCATAAAAAGTCACCACCTTCAACCTCGTTCCGCTCATGAGAAAAGAACGCACTTCCCATGCAGCTTGGTTTTGGCGAAATTTAAAAACGGTACTTCCTTCAAAAGCACGCCTCATAATTTTGTTATTTCAAATAATTTAGCATTTAAACAAAAGAATTCTTGTGAAAAAATATAAACCCTCTAAATATACCCTCTTATTATTTTTTATTTAAGGTTCTATAAAGTTACCTCATGAAAAGTTTCAAAATAAAAGAGAAAACCAGACATTGAGTCAGCTCAGTTAAATCTAAAAATAACTGTGTGTTACATAACATGTTCTACATTTCAAAAAGTTCCGCAAGACGCGACAGAGGGTCAATTATCTTGTGCAATACTGGCTGATAATGAAACAGACTCCATGATCTCAGCTGTGCACCCCATTATGCTATCACCTTTGATGACACTTGACTGACATTTCAGTAAACTGCACCCGACACAAAAATAGCCTAAATTTACCTTAAGAAATAAATGTTCTTTAAAATATGAAAATGATTCCACAAAGTTTCACTTTTGGTTGGTAAAACATAATTACAATGAGTGTTGGTAATATCTCTAATTTATTGTACATGTACACTGTACTGTCAGATAACATTTTATGTCTGGTGGAAAATTTTAATTTGTCTCTCTTATCATGTTTTTCTTTGACATGTCAAGAGTTATGGAAAACCCAGTAGTTTAGAACTCCCTCTTTATCAGTCTCAAGACAGGCAAATTTCCTGCTCTGAATCTGTAATAGTTTTTGAAAGATGAACACTGTGGAATTGTTTTAATTTCAAAAGCAGATAAAGTGGTTATGATGTTTATATTTCCTCCAGGGGAAAAATAATTGTTTAATAAAAGTATTTTTTTATAAGTCTAACCCCTGGTGTAAGATATATTAAAATAATCTTTTTAGGATGTACTGCGTCTGTCAATCACCGCAGAAATTTTCTTACCAGCTAAACTTATTTAGCCACTGTTTGTGTAACAGCAGCATGAAATTACATAAACTTACAAAATACTAGCATAGCCATAAGATCAACTTAATTTTTTTTATAGACTGTAAATAATTGCTGGAATCTGGTGTGTCTCCCATGCTCTAAAGCTTTCTCAAAATAATTTTCTGTACAGGTTATAATTCACCACCTTATAATACTTAACTCATTGGTCTGCACCATAAATTGCTTAAGTTATAATAATTATTTACGACTTTTAAAACAAACCAAGCAAATATGTAAATTCTAAACTGGTGAGAATGAGTTAACAAATTGCTTCTACTAAGCTGATGAAGAAACCAAGCAGCTACTCAGGGAGGCCATATACGCCCTGGGAGGACTTTACTAATATCGTTGAGTCCTCAATTTTATAAATGATATCCTCTCACAATATTTGCATTAGAACTTACAGGACCCATTGGGAGATGTCCTGAGGTAGGATGTGGTCATTATCAGGTCTTTATTTAATGAGATATGTAAGCTATGTTCATACAAAATTTTAGCTAAATCGGTCCAGTATGTTATGCGTGATGGAACTCCAAATATCCATACACACATCCAAACTTTCACATTTATAATATTAGCAGTAGTATTTATAATATTATTAATTTAAATTTATACTTGGTTACAACAACATTAATTCACAGTGATTTCCTCTTGTAAGCGATTTAAAAGGCCCTGAATTCGGAGGGGCAATGATAGCCTGGATATTGTTTCCATCCTAAAAAACCTATTGCCGCAGGCCGCGATTTGTTGGATTTTGCTTGGAAAGTACTTTTTAAACCGTCGTAAAAACATCAAAACATCAGTGAATAATGAGAACCTCGAGGCTGGGAAGCTATCAGTCCTATTTGGCTGGTTACGCCAATCTTTGGTTACATGTCATCCTCACCACTCAACCCAGGTCCCACACAGCACTAGATGCAAGTGGGAATAGAAGTAGTGGAGTGAGGATGGTATGTAAACATAAGAATTTAGAGTGAATATGGCGTGTTAATAATCCTGTGTTTTAGTTCATGGGTGCAAGGTAAGGCAACAGCTAGTTATTAAATAACACCCCAAACTTGATCGCAACAGATACTTTAATGCTACATTTTAATACTCTTCAGCTCAGCAAGAAGACAACATATTTAGGAAACATTCACAATATTATTTTGTTTGTGTTATGAACTCAAAAAACAGTACCTTCAAATAGAAAAGTGCACTTTGAGAATTAATTACATAGTAGATTCTAATAAATATAATTACATTAGGCTTAAACATCTCTTATATAAACTGATAAAATATGTATCATGCATTTAAGACAAACCATCAAAATCTAAAAATAACCTATTGTTTTTAAAAAACTAAAACAAACACTCTTGCTGCACCTTGTACAGAGATGACTACTCGAAACAGTGTTTACCAAGGGAACAAATTTATTTTTAACTCACGATTAAGTAATGGCTGAGTGAATGGAATAACTCCATAAGATTAAAACTGGATTACCCAAGCCTTTGGTACAACACTCTGAAAGAATATATCTTTTAACGTTAAAACTTGACTCTAAAAGAAAAAGGCTCTCTCTTGATATCAATCAATCAATCAATCAATCAATCATAAATCTTTATTTGTCTTTGTACATATAATACAATAAATGGCGTCATACTTATATTTAACATATACATAGGACCAGGGCCCACCAACCCCAAAGCAAGCACATGCTGCTCCCAATACGATTTAAATCTAATTTTTATTGTAAAACTCCTGAAAAGAATATAAAGTTTTGTTTATTATGAAGGATTTTAATTTGGATTTAAATTTATTTAAATTGTGTTCTAATCTTAGTTCATCTGGGAGTGCTTTAAAAAATTTGTTCCCCATATAGGTAGTTTTTTTTTTGTAGAATTCTAATCTATGTTTATCAAGATTTTTTCCATTTTTCTTCTTGTGTCGTACTGATGTGTTGTAATTTTGATTTGTAATTTTGTATTCGTTTTAAAATATAATATACATTAAAAAATATACTGACCATATACTGTTAAGATTTCAAGATTCTTAAAGTATTCTTTGGCAGATTTGTTGCGTTTTAGATTACAAATAGATCTTATGGTCTTTTTTTCAAATATATGTGAAATAGATTTAGAAGGTTGGATCTGCTGTATAATAATAAATACATCTTTTAGTAACAAATATACTATGTAAAGTAACTAATATACAAACTGAATACTTAAACCATGTCAGCACAAGATTTTATCACAAAAATGTTAAATTTTATTTTTTTAGAAAAATATCTACATAGTCAGTTAAAGAATCACCTGATTTTAAGGAATTTCATCAAAGTTTTTATACAAAATTATAAATCAACAAGTAATTGACTTCAGTTTTAAAAGAGAAAAACACTCACTCTTATGTTTGTTGTTGCCCTTCCACAAGTTCTTGAGGAGAGCCATAGCGACAGTGACTAGTGATCAGCACTACCTACTCAAGAGACAGTGTGATAACAATAAGCCGTCGCTCGTGAGGCAACAATTATTTGACGGCCGCAACGCTGGCGCCGGCCCAGCGATGGCTGCAATGCTGATAACTCTTATCACCCGGGCCTGATCACACGCTGATGCGCAGGCCCACTAATATCCTAAATTAACTCTTGGTATTTGGAGTAAATATTTTGTTCTTAATGACAAGAAAAATACATCATCTTTAACTCTTGTAATAGATAAATTAGTTCATATAACAATTTTTTAAATTTAATAATAATATTTTTCGCAATATCATATTTAGACATTTTTTACACATTTCGATGTCACTTTCGACATCTTCATAAAACAAAAACAAACAAATTTTCACATGATATCTTCAAACTGCAACAAATTTAAAAACATAAGCAAACTTATGTAAGTACAAGTGGTGATCTATGGATAAGTTTACATTTAGCAATCAGAAGCCAAGATTGGAGAGTTTATATCTATCTTCCCTAATTTGCTCCACTATTTCTATAAATTCTCTTATTTTTCTCATAATTAACTGATGAGAAAACAAAAGGATGGATAGTCATATACTTAGTATAAAGTTCTAGATGAGACATGTGAACAATATTTTTCTAAAGGTATAAGCTTTTGATCAAATATGAATATCAACATATACCCCAACTAGGATTACTGTTAGGGAAAATATGATGTTTTAGTGTTAGTTTTGTTTACCTTTAGAACTGGTGGTGAAGTCCTGGAATTCAGGGACTTTGAGATCAAATTTAATACTTCTGTTTATCCAATCAATGTAGCGAGGAGTCACGTAGGGCAGCAACATTGTATGTTTTCTTATGGTTCATAAGTGTCTGCATATTACTCACTGGATAATTTTTTTAATGATAGTTGGTAATATTTTTACAATTTATAATCAATGTTGATTATACATTGAACAAGTAGTTAATGTTTTGACAGTTTAGCATGCCAACTAATTACTGAAATTAATTTTTAATTTGTATAGAATTATTTTTGTTGTATTAATTTGACTTTGTACCGGTTTTATTATTACCCTTGTAATAATACCTATCAAATGTAATGTACAATAAATAATTGACTATTGTCTATTAGTCTATCAGAAGGTCATGTAGGGTACATGAGAGGCGAAACATGATAACCACAACTAAACATAAAACTGGAGTAGTGGTGTTTGGTTTGGAATTCACAACAAACACTGGTAACTGGGCTATTAACTCATGCTCCAGACTACACTAGATGTCACATTCATAGTATACTCAACTTTCATCCGTACTCATCTTAAAAGTATACACCAGTATGTCTTAGCGTTTCCAAAGAAAGCCCACGGACCCAACTTGTTAAACAAATTTAAATTAAGGCTATTATACAATCCAATTACTTATCTCTCAACACAACAAAACGTAGGCCTAATCTCATTTGTGAAAATATATCTCATTAAACTTGAAGTCTCAGTTTAGATTTATCAAACAAAGGAATTGCAGAGAAAAATAGAGAATACATGTTTAGGAAAAGTTGTTTATTACAGTGCTAGAGGCTGTTTATTCAATTAAAACAATATTCTGAGTGATTTTGTAAATCATTACAACACTTTTTCTAAGTTTCTGATAAGAGAGTCTTGAATTAACATGGATACAATAAAACTAGATGTAAACATTACGTTACAGTGATCCATGCAACAGGATATTACGTAATAGTAATAGTTTATCGACAGCACCAACTAAAAAAATAATGTGTATAAAAACAAGAATTAAAAAATAACCAAAATAAATTATTAAACTATGCTCAAAATAGTAAGATACAAACGGAAACAAAAATAGTCTCCAAAATTTTGGAGCCCTGAGTTAATAATTTTGAATTTGTATTATTAGCAATAAAACAGTTATTAAGGCCTGAAATGATTTAAGAATCAAGAGTGGTACATATGTTTAGATATGTATCCAAATGAATTTGTAATTAAAAACTGTTTCAAGTTCTTTTCAGCGGATTTTTCCTATAGGGAAGAAGCTAGTACCGTAGGTCTCACGGTAAGACTTACGAAAGCCCGAGACTATGTAAACTTCTTGTTTTGAGGTCCCCAGATGGCAAAAACGCTATTCGTTCAAATTTATAAATTTGTATATATATATATGTGTCCGTTAACCCAATAACTTTTGAAAAAAAACATCCGATTTCGATGACATTTGGCACGAACATGTAAAGCAACATTCATGACTTAAGTTCAAAAACCAGAAAGATCGAACCATGGGAAGGGGTTTTAAATTTTCCAATAAACAGTTTTTTGAATTTTTACCTTAAAATTTGTAAAACACTCAATTTTGGTTTTGACTACTTTATTGAGCTTACAAAAAACAAATAATATGGTATTTTGAATTATTAACCTAGGTTAAGTGGTTGCCGAGAAAATAAAAAAAAACGTGTTCATAAAATCTCCCATGTTAATCTTATGGGAAAAAGGTTTTTGGCTTTTCCTCAGTTGATTTTAATGTAAACTTCACATTTGCTTTTACCAAACAAAACAATCATTTTGGTGTTTAAATTGTGATTAAACCCAATTTAAAGTGCAGAGGTATTCAAAGTGCTAAACACAGTACGTTATCCAATGTTATCCTTAAGGAGAATAATTAAAATTTGATATCTAGACTATATATGAATATATATCGATGAAACTTGGTATGTCGATTTATCTAGTACTGTTAAATTGATATTTGCACCAAAAATATGATTTTTTGGTTATTGTACCCATAGCAGCAAACCTGCATACTCAGCCCTAATGTTATTCTTATGGATAATAAGTAAAGTTTTATACCTCCCTTGATTTTGTACATAAATGATTAAAACTTGGTACGTAGCTTCACCTGGTTGAGTTATATTGATAATTGCATCAAAACAATTTCTTGTTGCAGCAAACCTGCATACTCAGCCCTAATGTTATTCTTATAGAGAATAAATAAATTGCCATTTATCACTTATTTATAAATATATGTTTATGGAACTTGGTAAATGGCTCTATGTGGTAGTGAGAAACATATAGGCTACACATACATTGGAATGAATGACTTTAACTAGAATAAGGAATGCTTGTAATATCTGTTTTTTATTGTATTATATAAGTTTGTTTATGCTCTTTTGCTATTGTTAGGTTTATTGATTTTAAATGTACTCTGACGATGCCTATTGTAAAGATGTTTTATTTAATGGCAAATAAAATTCTTGATTCTTGAAATTTGCTTAGTATGCAGGTTTGCTGCAACGGAGGTATTTAAATTTGTTTGAGATGTTTTCAGATTTTATATTGGTATCTGGTAATTTGTTTATAAAACAACATAAACAATACCAAACAATAACGTCATTAAAAGCACCAGTCATTCACATTAACATCAAAGTTAGAGACACAATTTGTGCAAATTACGTAAAAAGATAAGCTTGAACTTTTAACTACGTTTCAACAGATTCTGACCATGACTCCATTCAGTGATATTGCTGATATCCAAAGGATATGCGTAGTATTTTGTTTTCATCTTAGATTAAAGTGTCGTTTACACATAAAACAATGTTTATACTCATTAAAACAATATGTTTTAATAGTGATAAAATGTAAAGCACTTAAAATGACAATCCTGCAGCACGTAAAAATATTACATGTTTAAAGACAAATACCCGTTTTAAAACTCAACCAAATTACTCTATAATCTCCACAGCTTATTCTGGCAGTCACATTAAAGTAACTTGGTATACCTCAAAAATCCAAAGATCATTTGTAAATATTATTAAAAAAATGGTGTAAAATATATTTACTATGGTACTTATACGACAATAATAAAACCCGTAAGAGCTGATGACCCTTATGGTTTTGTTTAGAAAAGTTAAAACCTACATATTAACTCTAACTTATTTATGGAACTAACATAAATTATCATTTGCAAACTGAACACTATTACTGTAGTTGCACATTTGCCCTCCCTGGAGCTACTGTCACCCACCCATGGCTGAGCATGCCTGTGCCAAGCCTTAATGGGGTGATCATCGATTCCAGACCACAAATGAAGGATCCAGAAAAGTATTGTTCATAACTATAACTTCAACCATAAAGTAATGAAAGATGTGAAAAATGCCAAGTAAATCATTAACTGAAATAATCAGTTCAAATATTTTCTTTAAAGTAACAAGTGTTCTTCGGAGATGACTTATAGGTAAATTAGAGGTAAAATAATTCAAGAAAAACAAGCGAAACCAGTTGCTTGAATTCGAGCAAATAGTTTTATTTTGGGATTATTCAGCTCATATACAGTCGTATCTTGTCATGTCATTCCGGAAGTTCGCTTATAACATCTGTTAAATTATTATCTATTCTTGCATAAGATTAACATTGAAACTTTGAATTCCACAGGGCGAAGCCCTCAGGTGGATGTTTTGAAAACACTGAAAGGCACATCTAGATGTTAAGGGCTTTCAAATAATACATAAACTATAATTTAAGACTGCCAGTAGTCTTATAACAAATTGGCTTATTCTTTTTATACATAGACTAGATACATAATTAAGCATCACTAATTGGTTTTTGTTGCTGCTTTACATACAACTGTGTTATGAAACCTGATGTTACACATATTTTATTTTTTCTATTCTGTAATTTGCTGACATGCTGGTGTACCGTAAGGCCTCCTTAGGTATTAATTAAAGTATTTCCCCAAATTCTATGGTATATACAAGATTTTATAGTGAGAAATTTGCACTGATGGACAATTGTTATTGTGTCGTTTCTAATCATTTTAAATGTATACAAAATATTACAAATTGGTCAAGACTGCAGAAGATTTAGCATCAAAATATAACTCAGATTCCAGGAATTTATTATAAGTACATTTAAGAATAACATGGAAACTTTAAGGGTCAGTGGAGCAGAGCTCTGAGATTTGAGGGGAAAATAAATTCCTTTTGAATCGTTAGAGGACAATCTTTAATATAACAGCTCAATCGACAAAATCGGTCATGAATAAACATTGTTTAATAGAACAAAAATTCCTTAGGGAATAAGAAAATAACAGTTGTATATCGTTCACACCAATATTAACATAAATTTCTTTAACATTAATGTTATATTTTATCAAGGAAGTCCAAATTTTGAATTTTTCAGTAGACAAATTAAGTTTTCAGCATATAAATGTTCTTAATCAACAGCAATACCTTCACTTTAATAATGAAAGATTTCATTATGTTTTGCAAGAATTTGTTGATTAAAGATTATCATTACGTTTGAGTGGTTTAATGCCGCTATCATGACTTTTGACCTTATAAATTGGTTTTTTGAACTGTACTTTGTCTCCATAATTATTACTGTATCTTTTGTAACCCGAGGGATATTTAACATAGGTAAAAATTGTTAGATACCCACTTGAGGTAATATGCGTTGTTGATGATGCATATATTCATCCATGTAAAGTTCCTATCACACAAACTAACGCAACTGCTTCAGACTTTTTTTAAAACCACCATAATGTTTTAAATTTTAAGTCAACCCTTAATTATAAACCATGACTAAAACAGTAAATTATTGATAAATATTTTAAGTTAATATAAATGTAACCCTAGGGTGCCAAAGAACTGAGCCCAAAAACCTAACCTTTGACCCATATAAAGATTTATAACGTTTTTACTTGTACTGAACATGTGTAAACATTAAAGATACTATATGTAATGTGTTGAATTAACCTTAATAATTCATATGAAGGTCCATCAAATAAAATGAAAAATGTAATCATATTGAGCGGTATAAAGCTCAAGCAAGTTAGTTTTGCATAAGCTAGAAACACTATGAATAATATTTGTCCAACTCTTCTTGGATTGATCAAAGGCTCTTCCGAAATATCTCAGCAACTACCAACCTCTAGCAGTTGCTGGGGTTAGTAAAACGTAAAAACGTTACCAGCCTAAATAACACATTCAAATCTAGAAAGGGTAAAATAAAAACCGATAATTAATTATGTATAATCAACATTTATTTCTTTATAAATTTATAAGATATAATAAGTAATAGTGGATGAGTACTATAATATCCCCAAAAATAATTTAGCTTTAAAAGCTCCGTTTCGTTAAAAATAAATACGATAACACATACCAGAATGCGAAAGTGTGATATCCTACAGACATTTAAAAACCACATTTGCCAAACAATCCCAAACATCCACGAGACTCACTGATGGTTTAACGGTTAGCGAGCTGTACACTTTGTAATTTCCAAACAAATATTAATCTGTAGCTTTGGTAAAATCAAGCACATTTTGTATATAGAAAGCATTACACTTGATACAAAACTCTTAACCTTTCTACAAATATGGTACACTTATTTACAACTGCAACGTCAGTTATTGCAGAACGATGAAAATATGACTACTATGAAACACAATATTACTTAAAATAGTTCACTATCATCTATATACAAACTCTCCATAGATATTATTATACATTGTTGGAAGAAGAGAGGGGACGTGACTAATGTTTAGTATAAAATAATAAATCGATGTACATAAATAGTTATAAATACTTCCAATCTAGTAGATTATTATTGAAGAAACGGTATTTATACTGTGAAATATGAACAAATCATTACAAATTTCTATTCAATAACAAATTGAACTATTAATAAAAAGCATTAAAACCTAAACTACAAGTATTAAACAAGCTTAAAAATTCATTAATTTAAATACAAATATCAAAGTAAAATATAATTTTGAGTACATTATTTTGGGTTGCGGAATTTTTGTACAGTTAACTCCCACTAGGCCGGCCACCTCGGGACCAAACTCTTGGCTAGATTACAAAATGGTCGAACAAACCGGCAGTGTTTTGTAAATGTAAAATACTAAACTATAATGGCATACCTGTATGTAAAAATCAACTTTTAAGATGGTTTAAGCAATTAAGCAACAAAAAATCACCCGTTAATTGAACTGAGATTTTTTTTGTCTTAAAACTAAATAAACAACTTGCCTCCTGTCGAATTTTGCTGTAGGACATCCTCCCACAAGTGGTCGTGAGCCTGACCATCTGAGGCCGAACCAACCAAGGCTGGACTAGAGAGAGAGTACTGTATTGAGAACACAGATCAGTTCTATATCCAAGTTTGCACATATTTGTCACAGACCAGTCCAGTTTGCCGATGAATTCAATGGTACAATGCAGTATTGGGACTGGGGAGCGAGCTAGGCCTTTGTCTATTTAATTTCAGTGACCTAATATATGTTTCCGCTCTATATATTTCCCAGATTAATATTTATTTTATTTTGTTAAATAAAACCTTCGGTCAATGTCACAAACTGTTATTTGGATATAACAGCTAGCCCAAATGCTGATTATTTGAGGTTTTATTGTGCACCATAAAAAAACTATTAAACTTAATTTCAGAGGACAATTATGTACTTGATCAATTCATGTTTTTGGAAGCAAAAACTACAACTCCAAATTATGAGTAAGTTTGTTTTAAATTATTATTTCTTTAACAAAGTATTATATAATTACTTATCTAACATGAGAAAACACCTGAGTATGAAGGGCCTTCTCTAGGTGCCTAATTAAAGGGATACATTTATAAAAGAGACAAGTGTACATGTTAAAGAGGAAAAGTACATGTTGAGGATGATTTTAGTATTTTTAATTGCATCTATTAATTTTACATTTAAAACAAGCTGCAAAGAACAACATAATTTTGACTGGTAACTAAAACAATCAAGTGCTATTTAAACTCTATGTACGAGTATGTTTTTATTCATATAAACCTTTGTCGGTGTAAATGTGTCTAATTATGTTGTTCTTCACACTAAAATAAATATATACATATACAACTCTTAAACTCTTTATCTAATCTATACCATACATCGATAATATTTACTCGGTAGTGGCAATAAAATATAGACAAGATGCATTAAATGGGCAAACCACTGCACCTGCCTCTGATAAGAAATATATTCAAAAATACGAGGCTATAACTTAATAATAAAGCTTTAACTGGTATGATTGTAGAAGTCCTGACTAAAATATGCAACTTTAATTTATGAATTATATTATAAACTAGAATATGGAAACCAAAAGAGAAGAAAAGAGTTAATATTTCCAAAATTTTTGAAAAACATGCAAGTCGATATTTTAATTAAACAAAAAGTGTAATGCAATTGACTACCGTCAAGATATTTTTCTATTGCTTACAATAAAAGTAAATACATGTTAATGTATAAGCAAAGTTAGAAGATTATACATTAAAATACTAGTAAAGGGCTTTTAATGGACTGTTGAATGGAATGCTTGGAAATCTTTGAGCATTTTTATTTGAAAAAAAAAACCTACAAAATCTACATCACTAAAATGTCGTTGGATAAGATTCTGTCTCTATAAACAAACAGTGCTCTCAGCATAAAACACAATATATAATACTACAAAAATTGTACTATCTCATATTTTAGACTTACAAATATTTAAAATGAAAATAAATAAATAAAATTATGTTTGACTCAAAACTTAATAATAAAACATTCAATCATAAAAGTATTTTATTAATGAAGTATCACAAAATAAAACCGTCCTTATCTCAATGAAGCCAATGCGATATATATATATAGCTTATAAAGGGGAATTTACAATAAAAAATAAAATAAAAATTGACAAAAACTGACAACAAAGAAGATTAAATTTTATCCACAGGGAAAAGTATTAAGTGTCTCAAAAATCTCAAAAGTCTGCCGTTTAACAAATGATAAGTAATTTTAAAATACCACAATTTCACAGTTGTTTGAAAATTATTGGCTCCATCATATAGGCCCACATTGAAAATAATGGAAGAAATAGTTTTAATTGATTTGGCAAGCCATCTTAAATAATATACTAATATTAATTCATATATTATTTACATAATTACTATTTTCAGAAGAAACCTGTGACAAATAAAAATTCACCTTGGTATTAAATAAAAAAAGAGTACAATAATTATTGAAAGTTTACCTTGTTGCAGGTGCTTTTGACTGTGTCTTGTTGAAAAATATATACAATTGAGAACTAATGTACAATGAAGAATTTTAAATACAACAATATCAAATAAACCAAATATTTTTTGTGCGTAAGCAAAATTTTTAAAGATCAACAAACAACAAATTATATCTAAAGAGAGAATTATTTTATGATACACTTTAAAAAATACAAAAATGTTCTAATTATTGCTGTAATTAAATTATTCAGTTTAAGGTCAATTTGGAACTAAAAATTAACACTATGAGGCAAAAACATTGATAATTTCACTCTGAATTAAACTTGCAACAGATAACAAGAAGCACCAAAATATAGAAATAATTACCAACTTTTCATCTATAAATTTCTATTGCTGAGTGCCTTAAACTAAAGTATATTGGGGCAATGAAAAGTATCAGCTTATATGCTAGGAAAGTAGTAGAGCCTTTAAGAAGAAAGTACTAACAATGACAAATGATTTATCATCTGCCTGTGGGTTGCTCACCAGATTCAAGGGGTATTTTACCCTCCACTTAATTTCTGTATTTACGCACTTTCTAATTGTATCACTTTCCACTTTATTGACTTCTACCAATATCATTCAACTCCTTTCCTGAGTTTAACTTTGCAAATAGAATTTATAAGTTGAAACAAATTAATAGTATATTAAAAGTTTTTAATGAACTTTATTGATCAAAGTGCAAAGAAAATGCATTCACATTCAACTAATACATATATAAAGACCCCTTTAAAAATTTGTGGACCTTATAAACCTTCACCATTTGTTGCAGCAATGATGACAAACCCATCATGATCCATTTTGTGCTCGCAGGGAAACATATCAGCAGTTTCTTGTGTTTCTTTGTTCACTGATCTGTGTCAGATACGTCCAGGTTAGGGGATGGACCCGAGGCTTTTCTCTTTGCCCTAGATGGTTTTTGACACATCAACTAGCCTTTTCTTCCAAAGCTAATTTGGGTAATATGGTTTATTTGTGGGTTTTTATTTCATTTGTAAAAGTATTTTACATTTATTTTTATAAAACGATTGGTATCCTAATAAAAGCCTGTGAAAAAAGATAAATTAAAATTTCACAATATCAAACTAAGGCTAAGTTGTATTAGGTGTTTGTATCATTGTAACGAGCAAATTAAGTCCCCAATATCGTAAATAATTACGTTTTTCCAAAGAAGGTTGACGCATCTCACACAAGTTAGTCTTTTTCATTCTAAACTGCTTTTTTATGCTAAACTGTCTTTTATAATCCAGTATTATAAGACAAGCTGCTGCGGCTTAGTGGGCAGAGGGGGTTAAAAAATAACGCTACCCTGTCAAAACGTTTTAGAACGGGGCGAACCCTGATGTTAAATCTCTTTAGGACTGAAAAAGCTTTAATGATTCAAATAAGGAGGTAAAGGAGTAGGACAAGACAAATATTACCAGTCGAAACCGCTACTCAGCTTCTTAGACAAGCAACGACTACTTTCCTCGCTCACAGCTGTTCACAGATCAAGTTGAGCGCTAGTCTAAGCGCTGGTCTCCTGTTGACAGATCACGTCAAGCGCCAGACTAAGCGCTGGTCTCCTGCTCGCCCCAGCCCTCGCTGTCGTACTCGCTCTCACTCGCTGAGTCCGAGTCGGAGAACTCAACAGCCACTCGTCGCGCCAAGATGGACGCCACGTCATGCAACGCGTTCGTGCGCTCTCCCTCCTTCTGCTCATTCTTCTCTACTTTGCGCAGTTTTATGCCTGCAACACAACATGTGAAATTTTGTATTTTCAGTTCAGCACTAAATAGCCTAAGTGGTTTTAAAACTAAAATTATAGAGGGTAAATAATATCCTCCATTATTTACATATTAAGATTCCCAAATTCAAAAACACTGCTCAATAATAATAAAATCTGCAATGGTGGCTCAGTCTTATCAAGCCAATTTTCAACTGTCCTCAGTTCAGTTTTGACCAGCAGTACTGCCAGGTAACCCACACTTCGGACATTCGCTAAGGCACTAGTACACACTGAGAAATTTACAGACTTCCTTTAACCGGGGATCTACACTCTACAACACACATTATTTTATGGTGAAACACATACCGTCGCGGATGGCCTTGAGCAGGTCGCAGCGAGGGTCGTACTGTGGCGGGCCGGTCACTCCCTTGGGTCTGATGGCCGTGGAGTTCATGTTGACATCTCCGGTCTGCTTGGGTGGTGATGTCGATACTTTGTTGGGCGGTGATGTTGAGATTATCTGCACAATCAATTGCATACCCAATATAACAACAACAAAAGAGATCAACCTCATAAAGGATAAGAATTTTTGAAGACCACACTATTTTCTGTTTTAAAATGAACATAGTATGTAAAAAAAATATCAACTTAAATCATTTTAGTAACTGACCAAAACAGATCATAGCAATATTATAACCCTTGGTTGCTCTGCTGACTCACAGTAAGCAGGTAGGAAAAGTTGACACGCTTAACACAAGTGAGTTTACATAAACATACCCCATGTTTAGGTCCAATCGAACCTATATGGCAGCTTAAGTGTTAATTACATCCTGTAATCACCTTTCATCGTATTTCTAATCTCCCTAACATTCCTTAACCTTTATTTGAAAAGTTCCTTAACAAAATTTCTAACTTTCCATCATGAAATCGGCTAAAGATACCAGACTTGATCATTCATAAATCCAATGTGTACTTTAGACAAAATATCTGGGGAATAAAAAAAGTAATTTTGCTTTTTACAAAACAAATAACAGTAATAAGTTTAAAATATAAAAAAATAAGGACTAATCATTAACATAATTCTATTACAAATTCTAACTAGGCCTAAAACAATAATATCAATATATATATATATATATATATATCTCACAGAAACAAGATAAAGGGTCAAACTCACAACTTTGGCAGTTCATTGTTACATGTAGCAATCACACAACGTTAACAGTTCTTTAATTGCCACAACACCTAAACTACAATACAAATTAGTAGAAGAGCTTGCTGTCAAAATTTCTTTGTAACTATCAAATATAATGTGAACTAAATTTCACAAGGCATTAAATTGATTAGTCTTCACCACCCATAATTCGAAGCAACAAGGACAAACTCTCTCCCCTCCCCCCTGCTTCCCTCATCTACCCGTGGAAGGCGAAAAACGCAGGGGGAAGAGGAAAAGTTTGACCATGGCAACTAATGATATGGCACGTACTTTAGAGAAAACCACTTATTAAAAAGTTTCAAGCAGGTGTGAGACGGAAAGCAAAACGGGACCTCTTGTCGGCAAATTAGATTTTTCAGTACAGTCGTAATAAGTTATCCGGGTATAAAATATCGATTTTCAGTTTTTTGCATATTACTAATCTTTATAATGTCGTTTACAAGATCCAATCGATTACAGAACAGTTTCGAACAGATAAAATACTCATAATAATCGATAAAGGAGACCATGTTCTGCCTAGGAAAGGTACCTCTTGTCGATTATGGAGCAATAACATGGCTGACATGAAGTTACAATTCTCAAACACACAAGTCCATTTCTCATTACTTTAAAAACCAGTCTTTCCTGAACTGTAGTGGTAACTGAGGGAACTGCGACGGGTTTCTAATAACAGGAGAACAATGTCTAGTTATAATATTGCCCGCTCCGACATCAGGTACCTTTTCCTTCGTAGGTTTATAAGCTGATCAATGTTATTGATATTACTATTACAGTAATATTATTAATTTTTATTAATAATATACTGTGTTGGTAACTATTAATAATCACTAATAATTAATATTACAGCATTCATGGTAAGTTTGTAAATCTAATTTTGTAAGTAGAAAGGTTTACAGCCATGCATTATCAGTCAGCCAATCACAGCAGTTGTTTCTCCGTTCTTCACTGAGAATCTATTTCCACTTTACCATCCACTAATACTGTCCAATAATCACGCTGGTTCTACAGTTCTTACCTAGCTTCCTGTAATTATTAACAGAACCCCAGGTCTAAAACTTTACTTTGTCGCAATCAGAGAATCACAGTCACTCTGTCCTCAGTCGTTATATTACACAATAAGAAACGAAAAGAATAACTCTTTAAAAACATCAGAGAGTATTGCAAAGAAGAGTTTAAGGATATTCTTTGCCCACAACCAGGACCTGCTATCGACCTGAACCCATAAGGATATTCTTTGCCCACAACCAGGACCTGCTATCGACCTGAACCCATGAATGATGATGAGGCTCCGCCTGACGACCCTTTCCTGTTTCTGGCCCTTTCATGTTCCTGACAAAGTGTAGCAAGCGATCAGTTTGAACAAATAAATACCCCCCTCTCAGCAAACCTGCGTACTCAGCAAATATCCAATGCAAAATATATATCTTAGTACCACATAAAGCCACAAAGGTACCTAGTTTCATAAAAATATATTCACAAATAAGTGATACATCAAATTTGAATTATTCTCTATAAGAATAACATTGGGGATGAGTATGCAGGTTGGCTGCAACAAGGACCAAATACCCCCCGTCGCAGCAAACCTGCGTACTCAGCGAATTTCCAATGCATTGATATGTTTCTCACTAGTACATAAAGCCACTCACCAAGTTTGACAAAAATACATTCATAAATAAGTGATTTATTACATTTTATTTATTCCCCATAAGAATAACATTAGGACTGAGTACGCAGGTTTGCTGCAACGAGGAAGATAAGAAATGAGTTTTTATGCAATTATCAATATAACTGAACCAGGTGAAGCTACTTACCATGTTTTATTAATTTATGTTCATAATTAAGGGAGATATAAAACGTTACTTATTCTCCATAAGAATAACATTAGGGCTGAGTATGCAGGTTAGCTGCTACGGGGACAATCAACAAAACATTTATTTTTTGTGCAATTATCAATATACCAGTACAACATGAAGCCACATACCAAATTTCATCAATATACATTCATAAATAATCAAGATATCAAATTTTATTTATTCTCCATAAGGATAACATTGGACAACGTACTGTGTTTAGCACTTTGAATATCTCTGCAACGGTTTGACGTAGAATCACAATTTAAACACCAAAATGATTGTTTTGTGGAGCTGAAGTGATTGGTAAAAGAAAATGTGAAGTTTAAAGTAAAATTAACTGAGGAAAAGCCAAAAACCTTTTTCCCATAAGATTAACATGGGAGATTTTATGAGCATGTTTTTTGGATTTTTTCCGCAACCACTTAACCTAGGTTAATAATTCAAAATACCATATTATTTGTTTTTTTAAGCTCTATAACATGGTCTAAACCTAAATTAAGTGTTTTAAAAATTTTAGGGTAAAAAATGCAAAAAACTGATTTTTGGAAAATTTAAAACCCCCATAAACCCCCCTTCCCATAGTCCGATTTTTCTGGTTTTCGAACTTAAAGTCATAAATGTCAGTTTACACATTTGAGCCAAATTTCATCGAAATCGGACGTTTTTTACTCAAGTTATCGCATTCACGGACACATATATAGATATATATATATAGATATATATATATAGATATATATATATATATAGATATATATATATAGATATATATATATAGATAGATATATATATAGATATATATATATAAATTTGAACGAATAGTGTTTTGGACATCTGGGGACCTCAAAACAAAAAGTTATCATGGTCTCGGGCTTAAGTCTTACCATGAGACCTACGGTAATAGCTTCTTCCCTATAGGGGAAATTCGCTAAAAACATGGGGTTTCATGTAAATATCAATATTACTCAACTAGGTGAAGCCACATACCAACTTTCATCAATATAAATTCATAAATAAGCGATATATACCGTTTTGATTATTCTCTATAAGAATAACATGGGGTTACAGGTTTGCTGCAACAAGGAACACCAAAAATGGGTTTTTATGCAAATATCAATAGAACTCAACTAGGTGAACCAAAATACCAAGTTTTATTAATTTATGTTCATAATTAAGGGATACATAACATTTGACTTATTCTCCATAAGAATAACATGGGGCCTGAGGACGCAGGTTTGCTGCTACGGGAATTATCGGTAAAAATTGTGTTTTGTAACAATAGACCAAAACCAGACGAAGCCATATACCAAGTTTCGTTAGTATACGTTAATAAATAAGCGAGCTTTAATATTTTTAGCGAATTTCCCCTATAGGGAAGAAGCTATTACCGTAGGTGGTAAGACATGGTAAGACTTAAGCCCGAGACCATGATAACTTTTCGTTTTGAGGTCCCCAGATGCCAAAAACACTATTCGTTCAAATTTATATATATGTGTCCGTTACCGCGATAACTTTTGAAAAAAACACCCGATATTGATGAACTTTGGTACAAATGTGGAGAGTAGCATTTATGACTTTAAGTTCGAAAACCAGATCGATCGCACTATGGGAAGGGGGTTTTATGCGGGTTTACAATTTTCCAAAAATCAGTTTTTTGCAGATTTGACCTCAAAATATTAAAAACACTCAATTTTGGTTATAGCCATTTTATAGAGCTGAAAAAACAAATAATTTAGTATTTTGAATCATTAAACTAGGTTAAGTGGTTGCGGAGAAAATCCAAAAAAACGTGTCCCATGTTAATCTTATGGGAAAAAGGTTTTTAGATTTTTCTCAGATAGTTTTACTAAAAACTTCACATTTCTGTTTATTAATGTGTTTAGCTCAACAAAACAAACATTTTGGTGTTTTAATCGTTGATCGACGTCCAACCGTTGCAGAGATATTCAAAGTGCTAAACACAGCACGTTGTCCAATGTTATCCTTATGGAGAATAAATAAAATTCTATATCTGGATTATTTTTGAATGTATATTGTTGAAACTTGGTATGTGGCTTCAACTAGTTGTGGTGTATTGATATTAGCACAAAAAACAAGTTTTTTGTTGATAGTCCCCGTAGCAGCAAACCTGCATACTCGGCCCCCATGTTATTCATATGGAGAATAAGTAAAGTTGTATATCTCCCTTAATTATGAACCTAAATTAATAAAACTTGGTATTTAGCTTCACCTGGTTCAGTTATATTGATAATTGCAAAAAAAATATTACTTATCTTTCTCGTTGCAGCAAACCTGCGTCCTCAACCCTAATGTTATTCTTATGGAGAATAAATAAAATGCTATATATCACTTATTTATGGATGTATATTTGTGAAACTTGGTAAGTAGCTCTATGTAGTTGTGAGTCACACACACACACACACATATATATATATATATATATATGCATTGGAAATTCGCTGAGTTGGTTTGCTGTGATGGGGGTATTCTTATTATCCATAAGAATAGCAATTGTACGTAGTCTGTGTTAAGCACTTTCAATATCTCTGTAACCAATTGACGTAGAGAAATGATCAAAACACCAAATTTTGTGTTTTTTTAAGCTGCATCCAATGGTGAAAACTAAAATTTGACTTTTTAAAGTATTACTTGTAAAAACTTCAAAAACTCCATTTTTGGGGTACAAAACCCCCCCAAAATACCACTTTGGATGAGTCGATCTGTCTGGTTTTCAAACTTAGTCATAAATAATGCTTTACACGTTTGTACTAAATTTTATCAAGATCGGACCATTTTTACGATAATTATCGCACCCACGGACACATATATATATATATATATATACAGTTTCGAACGAATGGTGTTTTTGGGGTCTGGGGACCTCAAAACGCAAAGTTATCATGGTCCCCGGCCTAGGTCTTACCATGCCGACTACGGTAATAGCTTCTTCCCTATAGGGGAAATTCGCTAAAAAAAAGACTTAAAACTTTCTTGTACCATTTTAAATAATAGATTTTAGGCTTTGTTTTGGTATGAAATCCATTCCTTAAATGATTTAAAATTTAAGTTTTAAGTTTTAAAATGTGTTTTTCTCACAAAGCCCATTTTTATTTTACAAAAACAGTTTATTAACAGAACTTATCAGCCGTTTGTAGATTTGAATTGTAATAATTGTTGTTGGGAATATTATTCCCTTTGTATCGAGGAAGAGGAAGTTGCGGAGAAAATTGAAATTTTCATTTAGCGGTAAACACAGTACGTTGTCCAATGTTATTCTAAACAGAAAAAATCGTAGGGTCATAATTTTTTAACAAACTGTTTGTAATTAAAAGCTTAATTTGAAAATATCAATAACTCACCTGACAAGAGGTCCCTTTTTGCTTTTCGCCTCACAAATAGTATAACATGGAATATCTTAAATTTCCTTTTCTTGAAAAACTGTTTATTTTGATTTGACTGTAGGCCTAACATTTAGTTATCTAATACATACCTGTTTAACAGGGGACTTGCCGACGTCACCGTTGATGAGTGGTGGGGGAGACGTGGGTCCGTTAGCCACCGGCATTGGCGGGGGTGGAGGCGGAGGGGGAGGGATGTTGCATGGTGGTGGAGGTAGGTCGGGGAGGGGCGGGGGTGGAGGGAGCGGCTCAGGAGTGAGAGAGGTGCGAGGGGAGGTTGTCTGCATCGGAGGGCTGGTGGTGGGGGTGTCCACAGGTGGAGGAGGGGGTGGAGGGAGGGTCTCCCGGCCTGTGCTCATACTCCTGCCCCGAGTGGGGGTGTTGGTCGTTGATGAAACCGTTGGCGTGCTAAAACAAAGATAGTAGATATTACATTTAGATGGAGCTATTTGTTCTTTCATTGATGATGGTATAAGTCAAAATACTTCTCCATGTCATTAAGAAATCACTCTTCATTGGTAGTTAACCTGTTAAAATTATGGGTTAAAATAAAACATTTCTCCATCTCACTTATATCTGTAAAAATAAAATATAAATTGTCTGCCCGGAAAATCCATTATAAAACTCATATGTAAAAATAGCAATGCTTTAGACCTAACTTGTGTTTTGCTATGAGCTCTGTGCATATCCTGCTTCTTTAATTGACACAAGTGTGGGAGTCAGGGAAATCTCAGTTTGCTAAATTTATTTGTGAAAGAGTTGGCCCTCACAATAAAAAACCTTAAGGCCCCGTCCTAAATGGACGGCGAAAATTCGTTCGGAGAAACTGGTGTCTACAGTGGGTTGCCGCTGCTACCTGCGATTTCAACAAGTACTGCGATCAAACTGAACTGACACGCACACCGCAGTTGCCGCACCGCTATTTCGGATGGCGAAAAAGTCAAACATGTTTGTCTTTGGTCACACGCATCAGCGTTGCGGACGCCAGTCCGCGTCTGCCGGTCAGCTAGGACACTCTCATTTACCTCCGCGAGTTTGAAATTTTCTCCTGATCTGACTTATTCATTACACTGACTCCCATGACATCTTTCTTTTACCCCAGCCATTCCTCATAATATTAAAACTGTCTATGACATTAAGAGAACAAAACACATACTGGGAGAATACATCTGTTGCCACATACTTTGGTATCAGGAAAAGTGATACAATAAATTTTGAATGAAATGTGATACATTTAAAGAGCAGGCTGCCATTTTCAAATTGGTGGGAAAAACAAAGAGTGAAATTTAAAATGCTGGTAATAAAGCCCTGGTTTCTCTTTTCCAAGGTGGTCCCAAAGAACTTTGAATGGACTTTCACTTTGAACATTCACAACAAAGGCAACCAAATCCAACAGTCATGTAAAACCAGAATTATTACCTCCAACGACAGATGCAAACTCTTTTCACAGCTTAAGAGTGTACTGTAAAATTCAACACTGGCCGGGCAACGAAATTGACCTACTAAAATGGGGTTGGGAACCAAGCCGAGAGAAGCTAACAATGTTCTACCTGACAATACACTTGTTGAAGGCAAGGAATGTTATGCTTGCTCCGATTGTCGAGGCATCAGCTACTACAATTAATTCTGCAAGTGACAATGTTGATGACTAATTAACTTGACCACTACTGTAATAAAATAAATCACTTTAATGTGTGACATCAGTAAAACTATTACAACATTGAAATGGCTACAATAAATACAACTTTCTTACTTCTTATAATAAATGTCGTTGAGATGTGAACCATGGGGAGTTTTATAATGCACGTTATTTAATTTTGTAGGAGGTTGTGTCTGTAAGTGAGTGTGCTGTGATAAAAAAAGCAAGACAACTATAAAATGTTATTACATTGTATTTACTGTTTCCATGGTAATCATAAAGATAAATCAAAGTTCATCAGAATGAACTTAGGACATTAACAGCCAATAGTGTGGAGACCTAAGAGATGGGGTTTTTAAAACGTGTGTGATTTAGATTAATACCTACTCTCATGTCAAATTTGCGCCCAGTTGGTTCACGAGTTTAAGCTTTCTTACAGAAAAGATAATGACTACACAGAAAACCTCAAAGTAGCTTTTGATAGTACAGGTGTTATTTGAAGATGTAAATGGTTTTTAAAGTAAATACAGTTTGTACTTAGAGTTCAGTGTTTATGATTTACACAAATTGTAATTGGTTGGTTGGGAACCTATTTAATAGGTTTCCTCAACTTTCAGTTCACATAACACAGCGACCATTTTGGAAAATCCACAATATTGGGTGGGTCTTAGTGGCCCCACTTGGTGATAGACGTTTTACCATCGCCTTCTTCAACCACTTTTATAAAAAAACTCCACCAAAAGAAATCCTAATATTTAATTACTTCTAGATGCAGCAAAGCTATCTTTACTAGGTTAATATGTGAAAAATAGTTATGTTCTAATTATAAGAAACTGTTTTTAGTTTGCATTTTCAAATAAAATAAAGGTGACATTTTTAGATGAAATATATTTACTAAGTTATAAGTTAAATCAGCAAATATTCAGTTTGGATTAAGTTAATGCCATTAAAAAATACACAGGCATGATAGTTCTTCTAGGATCTTTTTAAAAATGTCCATGACTTAATTTCCTTATCCTACTACTTCCTGCCTTTTCAGGTAGCCTACATTAAATTCCCTAACTACTTCACATTTTCCAGGGCCAACAGGCACAGTCGCTCAGTGTACTCTTACACGTCATCATCTCACCTTGTCTGCGAGTTGGTATTGCTAGGAGGGGCGGGGGGAGGCTGCGACGGCCGCTGGGACGACGCTCGGGACCCTCTACTGGGAGTTCCCGTGGGACTGGTGTACTCCAGGATTGTCCCCGGTGCGTAGTGGCTGCTGATGCCTCCCATATGCTGCCCTAACACGTTCTCCTCATTGCCCATTATGTAGTTCTCCCTGTCGAATAACAGATGAGATTAAACAATCCTCATTGCAAAATCAGCTTAAAGGGTGACTCCTTTAAGCTGATTCTGGTAGGTGCCCCGGGGGGTATCCTTAAATGCGTTTGTACTGTACTCTTAACTAAAATGCTATTAACGTTGTTCAGTTATTTATTATTTATTAATCAAAACAATTGTTGTTCACCTGTATATGTCGGGAGGGTTGTGCGCGGTCAGGTGGGGGTGGGGGCTGTACACAGAGTCCACCTGCTCCTGGGGGTAGCTGCGCCGCAACTCTATACTGTTCGGCCTTGGCGGTCGCCCGTCACCCATCAGCATCATGCCTTCGTCCGGCATCAACTGGTGGTAATTCTGCAAAACATTGTTCACCTTCAACTTTGGATTTGAACAATTCTCAATTTCATGGTTCCATCAATTCCCTTCTAGTGTAACACACTCTGCGCGAGTGACCCGGAATCGGGTTATGGCTCAACACTGAAACATTAGAGATTTTCATGTTTAAACACAGCGAAGTTTTAACAAAGCTTTAAAAAGACGTTTTAAGAAGAGGCTTCTTACACCAAACATGCAAGCGGTTTGGATTGAGATAGATTGATTAATCCCAACAAATGTCTGACTCTAGGTAAATATTATCAAAATGACAGCCTGAAAAGAATTATAAATAGTTTAAGATTTAAATATTAACTTTGAAATTGCACTATATATATATGTATTATTTAAAAGAGTCTGCTTCCACTAGTCCCACAGTAGAATTGATACTCAATAAAATAACTGCCTGCTTTGATTGGTATTTTTATGACAACAATAATAATTACATTAAAACAGAAAACACTATTTATAAAGCAATAGCTATTTTGAAAGAGGAAAAATCAGTCCAAAATCTATCAAACGACTGGGAAGATTCATGGAGAGCAAAACACTTTTTGCAGCATTTTATGAATAAACTGACGAATTTTGACGACTAACATACTTATAAAATGTTTATAAAATACTTAAAATGTTTATAAAATAAAACTTGGAAAAATAAAATCATTGTTCACATCAGATAAACGTTGAAACTTTTAAGGCCAATAGGGATATTCTGAATAGGGAAGTCCTGAAGGAAGAGTTTTGTCTTGACCTTCAAATTTGGCAAGCCCAATCTCCATTTGATTACATACATTCCAAAATCAGCAGTTTAAATATAGATTTTACATTAATTGTTGATTAAAAATATTTTAACTTACATTTAAATTTAACTTTATAAGGAATTTAGAGAAGAACCCTATTATTCTGATATTTCTAATCCTTTGACTATTGCGACAATGTATTTGCATTTAAAGGAAAAAAGCAAATAAACAAACAAAGATACCACTGAGACACGGGAGTTGTCACTGTTACAAAACACAGAGCCTATCTCAGACTTTTGCATTATCTCAGCCAGTAGGTTATGTAAATCACCTACGCCAAAGTAACTGATAAAATTCAAAGTACAACCAGTGCTTTTTTCTCTACACTCACTACCCTTTTTACTTTCTCCCACTATACATAGTGTATGGAGAAAGTAGCTATTGTTTTCGTCAAAATTTTCGGATTTGAGTTGTTAGTGGAAATATTCGTTTTGGTGCTCCCTGAACCCAAAAAAGTGGTTTTTACGTGATGTCTGTGTGTCTGTGTGGATGTGTACAGAGCTAGAGCCCTAACCAATGGGCCGATTTTTATGAAATTTGGTATGTAGGTACTAATCCACGATATCTCCAGGTATTTTTTCCATTTTTTTGAATTTCTTATTTTTAAGGGTAATTATCCCCCAAAAACCGCCAAAAAACATGAAAAATCCAAATTTTTCAAAAACGGCTCTAACGATTTTGATTAAACTTTAATAGTTTTTAGAACTTTAATTTCCCAACAAAATGACACTACACGCATTCCTGTAAAAATTCGGGTTCAGAAATTACAGGACTTAAAACATCAAAAATTCAGTTTTTTGGATTTTTCATAAAAAGACATAAATATAAAAAAATATTACTATTCACCATTAAAAAGAGCTTAAAAAACTAAATAATTTAGTATTTTGAATTACTATTCTACGATTGCTGGTTTCGGATAAAATTGAAATTTTCATTTTGCGGTTAAAGCAGTACGTTGTCCAATGTTATTCTTATGGGAAATAAAAATACCCCCGTCGCAGCAAACCTGCATACTCAGCGAATTTCCAATGGAGATATAAATGTCTTAATACTACATAAAGCCACTTACCACGTTTCTTAAAAATATATTCACAAATAAGCGATATATACAATTTTAATTATTCTCCATAAGAATAACATTGGGGCTGAGTACGCAGGTCTGCTGCAACAAGGAACACAACAAATTGGTTTTTATGCTAATATCAATATAACTCAACTAGGTGAATTTGTTTACCAGTTTTTATTAATTTAAGGTCATAATTAAGGGAGACAGAGCATTTAATTATTATCCATAAGAATAACATGGGGCCTGAGTACGCAGGTTTGCTGCTACGGGAGAATTATGCAAAAACAATTTTTTGGAGCAAATATCAATAGACCTCAACGAGATGAAGCTGTATACCAAGTTTCGTCAGTATACGTTCATAAATAAGCGAGATAAAAAAATTTTCTTTTCCTCCATAAGAATAACATTAGACAACGTACTGTGTTTAGCACTTTCAATATCTCGGTAACCAATTGACGTAGAGGAATGATCGAAATACCAAATTGTGTGTTTTTTTAAGCTGAATCGAATGGTCAAAACTGAAATTTGACTTTTTCAAAAATTATGTGTAAAAAATTCAAAAAACCCATTTTTGGGGTACAAAACCCCCCCAAAATACCCCTTCGCATAGGTCGATCTGTCTGGTTTTCGAACTTAGTCATAAATGCTACTTTACATGTTTATACCAAATTTCATCAAAATCGGATAATTTGTACGAGAGTTATCGTGCTCACGGACACACACACACATATATATATATATATATATATACAGTATGGAACGAATTGTGTTTTTGGGGTCTGGGGACCTCAAAACGAAGAGTTATCATGGTCCCGGGCCTAGGTCTTACCATGCCGACTACGGTAATAGCTTCTTCCCTATAGGGGAAATTCGCTAAAATTACTATTTTTCTCTTATTTACAGATCAATTTCATTCAAACTTGATATGCTTGTCAAGTTAGCATTGACCAACAGACAAAATTCGAAATATGTTGCCCCTTAATAAACCCGAGGGGGGGAATAGGGGACATTTCCCCTCTTAAAACCACGAGTGTAGAAATGGATTCTGTAGTGCCTCCAAAGCAGGGATTTGGGTGGAAGTTTTTTAAAACAACTTGTTTACAAGATTTTCTGTACATTCGACCGTACTTTGTATTCTATATTTAGTAAATGAAAAGTAATTTATTCATTAAAGTTGAGCTAAAAGGGAGAAAGTATGTGTCAGTTTCCTGATACCGTTTATTATTATTCTTTCCATGCTAAAAACAACCTTACTTAACCCTAGCAGTTAACCCTACCGGACCGTTAACAATGTGTAGCGCTATTACCTGCTAGTTTGGTTAACTGTTGTGGAGCATCAATGAGGTAATGGCCTCATCCAGTGAGCGGGTTATTTGCTCAGTTTGTTTAGAAAGGTTATTCTAAAATTGTTTAAAAACCATTATGTGAGGTATCATCTGTCAAAATGTTGTGAGAATAAACCTTTTCCTTCAGTAAGCCCCATAGGACATTGCGACAGACGTTGAGTTAATGAGTTTGATTGAAGAGGAACTGTTGTTGATACCTTGGCAATTTTTCAAAAACGCTTATGACTCATTTTTGTTTACCCAACCCGCGGATTCCGCAGATTAGCTGTGTCGCATTATAGTGGCAGCCGTCGGAATCCGCGGGTTCGGGACCGAAAATTTTTTAACGATAAAAAACCACTAATAATCACCTCAAAAGTGATCAATATATATATCATTCGAAAGATCATATTCTGGACTTTCATTTTATTACATAAATGAACCGTGTAGCAGCTGTATAACATTGTCACGACGAATATAAATCAAATGAATTTTTAGCGCTGTGCGATTCCTGCAGCCGATGCTCTGACATTGTCAAAACACGACTTTTTTTAAATTACCCAGGTCAGGTCATTTTTGTCACGGGAACTTGCGGTTGGTACCAATGCACTGCTTAACAGTTGTGCTTCATTTTGGTGTTGATTTTTAGGTCGACATTCTGATTGGACAGATAATATGATTTTATAAAAACAGGTGTTTTTTGTTTGTTTTTGTAACGAATGGCCAACCAGCGGAACCAGTGGGTTAGGAAAATCGGATTTATATCCAGTGTACGTTATAGTTACTAGTCAAATATGTTATTTTGAAGAGGAATTTGGTTTTGCCGATGGCAGTACTGGTTGCAGGTTCATTGCCTCCCTCACCGATTTATTTTGTTGTACTTTTTCCAGTTTGTCTGTAGGCCATCTTGTATTGAGTATCGCCGGTATGCGGTCTATGTTTTTACCCATGAAATTTTACTAAATTTATGATTATTTCGGAGTTTTAGTGTTAGAGAAGTGTTTGTGTGTATATAACAGTAATCTTTATGCATTATAGTATGCATAAATATTACTGAAGTGTGAGAAATAGTGTTTATAAAAAGTGTTGTATTTTCTTTACCTAACATTTGTTTACATACCACATCGTTTACTTTGTTACATAACACATATAAAGAAAATAATTTACCCTAGATGGTATACATTTTTATGCAGGTAATTGAATATACTACAAGTTTATATTGGCTTGGGGGGGGGGAAAAACGTTGGTGAAAAAGTTATTCACTAAATACTGAAAAATGCATTTTTTCCAAATACAGACAACTCCCGATTATCCAGGGTAATGACCGGTTGGAGGGTCACGGATAACCCAAAACCACGGTTAAAACTAAGGGATTCAATAAATTAAATATTACGAATATAATAAAGGTTTATCAACATTTTTATACTACAATATTGTGTTTTAATGTTATTTAAGATATATTCATATAGATTAAATACTTTAGAAAATCATTAAATTGTGATAACATCTACGAACAATCAAGATAATAATAGTTAATACTAGCAATGGTTGATAGCAGTAAATACTATCCAAAACACCAAATGATATTTAATAGGTTATAGATTATATAGGTTATTATAGGTTATAGGTTATTATAGGTTATAGGTTATGTTAATAGATTTCTATTAACACCAAACTCTCTAAACTACACCGAACAGTATGCTAATTAATTCCGCAATGGGGGAAAACCCAATGAGGGTAAACAATGGTGGGAAGGGTGATTGTTTTGAGATGTTTCTATTTTTAGACGTCCGCGCCCGACCGTCCATCTGTCTGTCTGTCTGTCCATCACTGTGGGTGAACAGCAGCGGGAAGGGTGATTGTTTTGAGATGTTTCTATTTTTAGACGTCCGCGTCCGACCATCCGTGCAGTGTCAAGGTCATCGCTCCCCATCACGCGCCCACGGCTCATTAGCGAAAGACAGACTCTCAGATTATGTAGTGGTTACTAAATTGTTTGTATAGTATTTATTCTGTTAAACAAAGTAAATTAAATATGATTCTGGGGATAATTTAGCAAAATAAATTGTTACTATTGCTCTATTTAAGTTTAGAAGGGGATAAAGAAAAATAATAAAAATAAACCTTTCGTGACCCCTGTTAAACCGCAACCCGATTAACCCGCTCCTGGATAATCATGAGTTGACTGTACGCAAACAAATCAAAACATTTTATTTACAAATTTTTATAAGTGATAATAATTTGTTACCATCAACTTTATGACTTTTTAGATTCCTTACTTCATTAGCTTTACGAATATGTATATATCATTATTACTATATACATATATTACATAACCTTTTTACAACACAACTAATGCTGTACAGTTTTCACTTTTATCGGTTTTCCGTTTATTATAATATTATGCCCCTAACACTTACGAAAAAAATTCTTTTCCTAACATGTTATATATTTATATGTAGGGAATTAGATTGTCTACAAAATATATATAATGAATTTTCCATAAAAAATCTGTATAAAAAAATCCGAGAACATAATGGATTATGAAAATCAACATCAGATTAAAGATTTTATAAACGTTATTTTATATACATTTTTCCACTGTTAATTTACTTGTTTTTGTTTGATGGTAAATATTTTCAAATTTACATTGTATCTAAAACATTTTTTGGGAAAATTTCTGCCAAAATGATAACAAATAAATTGACAAAAGCAGATTTATAAAGATATTTAAGCTTTCATTAAAACCGCTATACATGGCTCAGTAGTACTGCATAAAGGCTCAAATTGACGTAGGTACCATAAAATGTGGTTAGAAGAATCCACTTGGCTTAATGGTTTCAGTAACTCTCTCAAAATCACCACGAGTGTATTCAAGATTCTCAATTTAAAACGGTTATTTTTCTTGGATTTTCAGATCTGAGTGAAATCCCCAACAAAATTGTTAACTCCAAATGTTATAAAACAATTTACTTCTTAGAGGCATTCTTCTCACTAATAGTTAAATCAATTTTATCAAATCTGTAATATACAATTTTGATTTGGGAACTTGGCCAATTTTCGTTTTAAATAATAAAATATATTACTGATTTTGATATTTTTAATTTGAAATGAAAAAAAAAAAAACAGCTCGTTATACCGGGTGTCCCATAAAGGCCACCCCCCCTTAATTTTTGAATGACTAAATTTTCAAACAACCTTTGGTAAAAGCTACTAAAGAGGGTAAAAAAATTAAATGAATGGTGCAAACTAGACCTCTCTATGTTTATTTAATCTAATTTTATGGCCAGCAACAAATGTATTAATTTTGTTATTTATACTGCTAAGATTTCCCTCCTTACCAGGAATCAGATACTGAGTAGGAAAATCCAACTTTCCCTTGATCAGACCTTTGAACAAACACCATTCAAAGTGCAAGAAAGTCACTTCAAAACCTTGTTTATTTTTACCAAGAAGTGAATGGAGGCCTTGGTGTTTGGGAGGCCCATAGCTAACCTGCTGAGGCTGCGGCGTGCGGTAGTGAGACTGGGGCTGAGGCATGATGTATTCCCCGTGGCCAACAGCCAACTGTCTCTGTCTCTCTCTCGTGTTATGCGGTTGGCGAACTCTCTTCTTGTGTCGGCCACCACCACCTTCCGTTCTCGGTCGATGAGGCTACACAGGAAAGTGAATAATATTTAGGAAAATGATGGTATTCAACTAGCATAGGCATAACTAAGAAATCAAAGTTCAGCCGGTGTATAAAAAAATTAAATAACACATTTTTATCACTGATCATTTGTATTTAAAAAAACTTATTAAGGGAAAGGTATAAATAGAGAGAAATACTATTTATTTAAAATGATAAAGTAACAATTCTTTATAATCATAGGTATCAGAAATTTGAGATGTCAGGGGTGGAATTGTCATGGAATTAAAAAGAACTGTAACTCTTAAGTTACTTTTTGAATTTTAAGAATATACTACTATAATCAAGTCCCCATTCCATGGAGCAAAGGGAAAACCATGCAACATCTGACGGAACAGTTTTAAATTACACAATTCAAACAAATAAACAGTTGGCAAGTGCAAGTAAAACTTTCTGACTGAATTTTTGGACAAAAGGAAACAAATCTGGGCAACTCGTTAATCGCTGGACGGCTGAACTGGATTGTGTTACCTGCTGTTGGACTGGACTGTGTTACCTGCTGCTGGACTGGACTGTGTTACCTGCTGTTGGACTGTACTGTTACCTACTGCTGGACTGGACTGTGTTACCTGCTGCTGGACTGGACTGTGTTACCTGCTGCTGGACTGGACTGTGTTACCTGCTGCTGGACTGGACTGTGTTACCTGCTGCTGGACTGGACTGTGTTACCTGCTGTTGCTCTTTTTTTTAGGTTTCAAAAACAAAGAAATCCAGAAAAATTATACAAACTCATATAAATACGTTAAATATCTGTTAAGATTAGTTCTTCATAATCTCATCAAAATTTATATTTGGTAAACTTACTCTTTTCCCTTTGTCATGCATCATTCGTTCTGTGTCTTTTAACATTTCTTGTCGCCATAAATCAAAGAAGTATCCTGGATCCGTATAGAATTTCAGCCCATCTTTTCCGTCATCCCTGAAGGTAAAAAAATAACATTAATACAATAATATAATGGCAGTTAAGTATAACTATACAATTAAATATTTATATACAAGCTAAAAAAAATTGAGCCAAAATAATTTACTTTATAAAAATTAAAAGATCTCGATCAAACTAAATAAATTAGTATATTGAATTTTATTTTTAACTGGTTGTGAAGAAAATTGGAATTTTGTATTAGCGATAAAAATATTATGCCTTCCAATGTTATTGTAATGGAGATTCCATAAATTACCAATTCTATACTTTATATTTTTCTTCCAACATTTATTTTCATCCAACTTTTAAGATCGACATGTTTGGCAGTGTTGGTTTATGTTAGAAATATAACTATAAGTGAATATGACGATCATAACTTTTTAATGAGGATCTTACTTTGCCCGTCCACTAGGGGTGTGCGAGTAGTGATTTTTTATTTGAGTCGAGTCGAGTAGTGCCAATTATTTTTGAGTTTTGAGTATTTTCGAGCAAGTATTTGCCATCAGTTGGTAGTTTAAAATAGTGTAATGGGATTTGGATACCACCCTAGATTTGATAATCGAAACATGGTTTCTAACTAATACAAGAGTAGCAATACAAAGCTTTGGCCGGTACCATCAAACTGGATTATGTTTTGAAATCCGGAAAAAAATCCGGAAAAAACCAAAATGATTATTTTCTCATTTTCAAGGCAAAGCTCAGCTAACACAAATATTTTCATGAATGAAATTTTATTAAGTGAAGTTAAAACAGTAAAGTTTCTTGGATTTAATATTGATGATAGATTTAATTGGGATTGCCATGTTAATTCTGTTTGTAAAAAGGTATCTTCAGGCTTGTACACGTTGGGGCACATGTCTAAATTTAGCAGTTTCAAAACTTTAAAAGTAAATTACCATGCCCTGATTGAATCACATATTTCTTTCGGGTTATGCCTATATGGGAGTACTGTACATCAGTTAATAATTTGAATAGTATATTGATATTACAAAAAAAAAACACTTCATATCATGTTAAAATTAAAAACAAAAAAATCTGTAAAAGAACACTTTAAAGAAACAGGAATTATGACTGTGCACAGTTTATATATTTTTCAATTAATTCTTCACGTTAAATCAAAATTAGAAACAATGCCAACATTGAATTCTTTTCATAACTATTCAACCAGCAAAGGTAATCAGCTGGCTCACAATAGGCATAATTCCTCAATGTACAAGAAAATACCCTCTTATAATGGAATTCAATTTTTTAATACATTACCTATAGATATTAAAAATTTAGCTGGCTTTTGTTTATTTTAAAACATCTGAAAACATTCCTTATCAATAGACCATTATATAAGACAGAAGAATTTTTTACTTATCTTTAAATTAAATGAGTTTGTAAGTTAAGTTTTGAGGTAAAAATTATGTTTTCGTTAGTTGGGTTGTTGTTTATACTGTATAGTGACACCATTCGGTACAATTATGTGCACTTTTGGAATAAAGTTATTTTGATTGATTGATTGAAACACGGTTTGACATTCGTTTCCGGCCGATAAAATACGGTCCGGATGTCATTTGGCCAATATCACCTGGTCCAGACATCCCTTATAATCAACATTAGATAACAAAGTCGTTAGTTATGGCCGAGATTAAGTGGCCCAGTCGCCACTTTTGATGATATGATGAATACCATCCTCATTTACAGCCGAAATTATGAGGTCCGATCGTCATTATCGGCCGATTTTATGTGATGCGATTTCCTTGTGCGGCCTTTACTACGCCTTTTGGCCGGTCACAATCGTTAGCGATATTCATTTTCGACCGATTTTATGTGATGCGACCGCTTTTTGCAGCCATTGTTCTGGCCAGTTACAATCGTTAGCGATTTTCGAAAATCGACGGGAAATACTCGCTAAAGTATTTTTCAAAACTTCAAGTCAAGTTCGAGTAGCAAAATACTCGGCCGAAAACTCTAAGTTTCCAGTACTCATACACCCCTACCGTCCACATAAACCACAGGCCTATACTTGGAAAGCATCTGGCAAAGTGAGTGATCCATTACAATTCTGTATTTAACATAACTTATATGAAGTATAATCACTGAACCTATAGCTGGAGGTCAGCAGATAGTTTTGAAAGACTCTTACCATCAGTAAATAAGGAGGTTGAGAGGTTACATGCCGGAAGGAGTTCTAAAATTTCTTTATAATCATCCTAACAGTATTAAATACTTAAATTAATACTAAATTTCACCAAGTACAACCAATTTTAACAATTTAATTACGTTTCCACCTACCATATTTAGAGGCTCCCTTCTTCTAAATTGATTTGGATTCAAAATAGCTTGACAAAAATTGGAAAAAATACTATTTTGTGATTCTAAGAACAAATAAAGAGTTTATAAAGAGTGTGAAGAATTTACAATATAATTTAAATTAGCCGACATGAAAAAGTTGTAACTCAACAAAAAAATGGGAAGTTGAGACAAAAATTTCAATCTAATGTCATTATTGGAAACTAAAGTTTTAAAACAGTAGTGCCAACTGAAAATTTACAGCATTATAACCTTCTCCTCAGTCAGGAACAGCTTATCAGAATGAGTCATTGCATATCAGAAAAGCATTGCAAACAACCATTCAGATAACTGTGTTTAGTTTAGCATAATCCTTTATAAAAAAATAAAACACAGTAAAGTCCCTATATATAAATACAACAAATAGGCACTGACATTGTAAGCCCCCAATCTTTTTACAAGGGTTTATGTTAGAGGTGTGCGAATAGTGAATTTTTAGTTCAGATCGGTTTTGGTTCGGATAGCTAAAGTTCGGATCGGATTATTTTCGGATTCGGATATTTAGCCTACTTTACCCCGATCTCTAAAACTACCATATTTTTAAGTTGGAACTTAACATTTTTATTTTTCTTATAAATATACAATATTTAAGCTAGGCCTAGGTAATTTATTCAAAACCCAAGTGGTTATTATTTTTACAAATATATCTTTCTGAGTAATTGAAGACTGTACTACACATAACCTCACCAGAAAACAGCATGTCTAATTGGAGGAGCAATATACCAACCACTGTACATACTCGAGAATATTATCTTCTCTGCAGTGAAAAATACAAGAAATATTTTTACTGGGTTTATAAGTATAGGATAAAATTATAGGTAATTTAATAACAGTAGGCCTAGGTTAGGCTACTCAAATCATGTAAAGCCACCTTGACTATCATTAATCTTGTCATTATATGCTAAAACACCTTAGCCTACCTGGGTGTAGGCCTAGTAAAAAAAAACATAAACATATGGTCAGGAAAGAGAAACAACAAGGAAACATTTTAATATGATTACAGCCTATTTAAAAGAGCAGAATCACTGATGTTGATAGCAAAGCAGACATCACAACATACTCAAGGCCTAGCACGACATAGGCAATCAGACCCTACTGAAACAATGAATCAGTATAGGGCTTCAACTCTGTATGAGTTAACCAAAAACTTCCATAACCTAAGAATTTCCTTTTTTTATAAATTTACTAACTAGGCCTAGTTCAAATTTATTTTGTTTTTTACAAATTAGAAACTTTGTTTAACCTGGGCCTAGTTTGTCACCGGAATGTAAACAGACTACAAAGTGTCAGCTTGCATTTCAAACAATCGGTAACTTCACTATCGGCTTCGTTCTTTTTAAAGAATTTACATATCATGCTTTTCTTCCTTTTCGGTTCCATTTTAAATACATGAATTTAACAAAATCAAATAATATCCGAACGATGTAATCTCTATAAATAGATAATAGAGAAATAGAGATAACCAAGCGATGCTTTCTTGAATCCTTCGTCAGGTCGTCGCTGCTTTAAACGTCGTCGTAAAGATACTTGACGGGCTTAATATATCTAGAGGTCTCGTCCGGGGATAAAGTGAAGTGAAGTCTTTTCTTGGAGTATAAGAGCTCTAGCTAGATTAAGCTTGTTGATAATAACGTTAAACTTTGCCGTGGACAAAACTATGCAACTATGTTTGCAAGTCAGCAATATTCTACTCAGTGTTTTTTAATTGGAAAGAAACTATCAGTAGCAGCAATTTTAAATTTCATACACTAACATTTCCGTTTGCATTATGCCACTTTTGAATTACAGCTTACTCTATGAGAGCTTGCTCATTGCATTTATGAGAAGTTGATACTATCGGAAATCGACTAATGACAAAAAATTATCGACTTATTCGCCAGTAATCCACTACTGTTGTCTCGCTGTCTGCTTTTATCCCGTGATTTGACATCCGAGTTGCAATATTGTATAAAGTTACGGTTGTTTACTATCAAAAACGTTCGCTATCACACATTTCTCTTTATAAACCTTATACAAGTTACGTACCGAAAACATTCAAAGCGACAGGAATTGCGTCATGTTACCTTGAACGATGAACGACGTCACGAGTCAAAACGTTTATTAATTAAATGTAGGGATCGGCGGCGAATGATAAGTGTACCTTCCTGGTCACGTGACTGACATGTGTCCTGTGGTCAGCTGTTTCTGTCCCTTATCTATTGTGATTAGAGTTTCAAACAATGCGTTAGCCTGACTATTAAGTTTATCGTTTAGGACATTGTTGCTTTCAGACTTTACTGCTTTGTATATTTACCGTCACCAACGGGACCAAGAGCATGGTCGGAACACAGAAAAGGCGGATTATTATCAGAGGAACACATTTATCTAGATGAAAACGTGATAAACTGTTGTCTAAACTAAAAATATTGTAATGTGTGTACAGTTTTACAGACTTAATATTACTGTACATCATAAATACTGTATCAACTGTCACCAGTTTACTGATTTACATCGTCAATGATAAGTCATTGACAGAAGACCTGAACGGAGCAGCGCATCGGATACATAAATAATAACAAACACTGATAACAAACACTGATAACGGCAAGGGTCGGACTAAGTGAGGAGTCGGACCATCCGAGGTCGGATTAGCGGGGTTTTACTGTATAACCAAAAACTCAAATTTTCAAGTCCTTGCACACTCCCTAGTAATTAGGGGTGTGCGAGTACTCGAAACTTTGAGTTTTCAGCCGAGTATTTTAATACTCAAACTCGACTCGAAGTTTTGAATACTTGAAAGTTTGAGTGAGTATTTCCCGCTGATTTCCGGACGATCGCTAACATTGCGACCGGCCAAAACGCGTATTAACGGCCGCTAAGGGCGATCGCATGTAAATACGAAAAACATAACGGAAAACATAATATCGGCCGTAACTAACGATTCCGTGATCTAATATTGATTATAAGCAATGTCTGGACCAGGTGATATCGGCCAAATGACAACCTGATCATGTTTTATCGGCTGGAAACTAATTTCGAACCGTGTTTTGTTTGTCAATACTAATCCAGTTTGATTGTACTGGCCAAATACTCGCTCGAGAATACTCGAAACTCGAAAATAATTGGCACTACTCGACTCGATTTAAAAAAATCACTACTCGCACACCCCTACTAGTAATATTTCCCAAATTCCCAGATTAAATTAATCTTTAATATACTTTCAAATCTGAAAGTGTATTAGAAATGTAAATACAATTTTTCCAATTTGTTGATTACAGAATATTTTAATTTAATTTAACAAAACAAAAACTAGTAAAATTGGTTCTGAATTAATATTAAAAACCTACTTCATTTTCAACCCCCTTCCCCCACTCCAACATCATAACATCATATCTATCATTTTGAATCCGGACCCTTTTCACCCTCATTTTCTGATGGGGTTATTTATGCACGGCCTTACATGGCATTTTCTGGATTAAAATTACCAAAGGAACCTTGCACCGTGGGTTTCCTAATCCTTCTGTATAAAATCCCCCGACTTTTCCAGGTTTTCCAGTTGATATAGCAGGAAATTTCAAGTGTTTATTTAATCACAATTATCAGTTAAATTTAAGGCATTTATTTAGTTTTCAAACTAATTACTTTAATTAGTTGCAACAAATTTTCATCTCAAGATTCGTTGAATTGAGTTGTGATCTTAAATTATAAAAAAGACTCAATTTTAACTACACTATTAAATTCTCATTTGTAATACTAACAAAACTGTTTTTTAAACTAACAACAAATTTTAACTTTTTCAAATTTGTATTTAAATCTCCCAACTGTTCCAGGTTTTTCAGGATTTCCAGCTACGTCGGCAACCTAGGAGTCGAGACGATATGACTAACTGACTTCAACAGGGATAAACACAAACTTGGAGGTGTTGCATTGTACGTAAATGAAACGGTAGGTATTGAGGCGGAAGCAATAGATATTGCCAACCACTGTACAGAACTTTTGTGTGATGCAGTTCTTGCAAAGATCAAAGTAAAAAAAACAATGCTTTCATTTACTAGGAGTGTACAGATCTCCAGGAGGACAAAGCAAACAAGAAATCAAGATGATTACAAGCATCCTAGACAAAATTCAACCAGAGATAAAGCCGTTTCTTTTAATGGGCGATGTCAACTTTGACAGGCTCTCTAACAACCCAGAAAACCCAACATTTTGAAGAAGAGCTCTTATCATACGGAGTAACTCGCCTTCCTATCGGCAACTCGTATAACCAATGTTTCCAAATCATCCATAGACTGCATATGCACAAATATTCCAGAAGAAACAATCAAATTTAACATTCATCCAGCAGGGCTATCAGACCATACCAGCCAACAATGTGTTCTTCAACTGAAAAGTAAAATCATTCAACCTAATAGTGAGTGAATTTAGAAGAAACTTTAGTAAACAAAATCTAGAAATTTTGAAAGTTGAGCTTATGAAAGAAAACTGGTGCTGTGTACACAATGCGCTTGATGCAGAAGAAATGTATGATGCCTTTTATAATGTTGTGAGGATGAACTAGGGGTGTGCGAGTACTCGAAACTTTGATTTTTCGGCCAATATTCGAACTCGACTCGAAGTTTTGAAAAATACTCGAAAGTTCGAGCGAGTACTTCCCGCCGATTTCCGGATAATCGCTAACGATTGCGACCGTCCAAAACTCGTAGTAAAGGCCGCAAAAGCCGATCGCATCGCGTAAAATCTGCCGAAAATGATGATCGCTAACGATTTTGACCCGCCAAAATGTGTAGTAACGGCCGCAAAAGGCGATCGGATCACGTAAAATCGGCCGCAAATGACGATCACTAATGATTGCGACCGTCCAAAACTCGTAGTAACAGCCGCAAAAGGCGATCTCATCACGTAAAATCGGTCGCAAATGACGATCGGACCACGTAATTTCGGCCGTAACTAACGATTTCGCACTCTAAAATTGATTATAAGCGATGACTGACCATGTGATATTGGTCAAATGACAACCGCTAATGAAACCGTGTTTTATCGGCCGGGAACGAATTACAAACCGCGTTTTGTTTGTCAATAAATAATCCAGTATGTACTGGCCAAAACATGAATTGTTACTCATGTATTAGTTAGAAACCATGTTTCTGTTATCAAATCTAGGGTAGTATCCAAATCCCATTATACTATTTTAAACTACTACCTGATGAGAAATGCTCGCTCGAAAATACTCAAAACTCAAAAATAATTGGCACTACTCGACTCAACTCGATTCAAAAATTCACTACTCGCACACCCCTAGAATGAACCTTGACCAAGCTTGTCCAAGAAAAAAAACAAAGGCAAAAGTGAGACCTAAAATCATAGTCAAACATAATGAGGATGCAAAGCTATTAAAATAAGACTTCCTCAGGGCTCTTCGGAGATATGAACTAACAGGCAGTGCTACTTTCAGAGAGATAATGAACAGTAATAAAAAGAACTACGATCTTACGCTTGGAAACCTCCTCATGCGCAACGTGGCAACAGATCATATAAATGGACCTGACAAAATGTCAAAAGCACTGTGGAACATAATCAATGCAGAGAAGCAGGCAAAACATACATGTGACACTCCCCCCTACAAATGGAAATTAACTGTAAAATAGAAAACAATCCCTTGCTAGCTAATTGCTGAGCACTTAAATACATATTTTTCAGAAATAGCAGAAAAAACACTGAAAAAAAACAGGAATTACCTACACTATAATGGGCCCTCTACTCCAAACCCTCCCACCTTACAACCTGTGGCAACTTTAAAGCTTGCTCCAACTAACATAAATGAAGTAATAGAAACAATAAAATCTGTAAAATCAAAACTGTCATGCGGTTTAGATGAAGTTCCATCGAAAGTCATGAAGTATTGTGCTGAACAACTAGCCGTCTCACTAGTAAGTCTAATTAATAAGTCATTTGAGTAAGGACACTTTCCATCAGCATTAAAACAATCAAAGATATATCCAATATCCCCGTTGCAGCAAACCTGCATACTCAGCGAATTTCAAATGGTACTTCACTAAGTCATGAAGCCACTTACCAACTATAATCAAAGCATATTAATACATAAGCGAGATATAACATTTGATTTATTCCCCATAAAAAAAAAATTAGGACTGAGTATGCTGCATCAAGGACCATAAAATCTGGATTTATGCAAATACCAATGGATCACCTCCAGATGAAGCAACATACCAAGTTTTATCAATTTATGTTCATAAACAAGCAAGATATCACATGTTTATTATTCTCCATTAGAATAACATTTTAGCTGCTGAGTACACAGGTTTGCTGCCATGGGGACCACAAAAAATGAGGTTTGTTTGCAAATAGCATTAAAACCCAAACATATATAGCCACAAACCAAGTTTCATTAATATGTGTTCATTAATAAGCGAGATATACAATTTTACTTATTCTCCATAAGATTTAACATTGGACAACGTACTGTGTTTAGCACACTCAATATCTCCGTAACCAACTGACGTAGAGCAATGATCAAAATACCAAATTGTTTGTTTTTTTAAGCTGAATTTAATGGTGTGAACAAAATTTTGGGTTTAAAAAGAATTTAAGGAAAAGTTCAATGCTCATTTTTGGGGTACAAAACCCCCCTTAAAGTAGAGCGACCTGTCTGGTTATCGAACTCATGAAAATAGATGCTGCCTTACACGTTTATACCAAATTTCATCAAGATCGGACCATTTTTACGAAAGTTATCGTGCCTACAGTATATACAAGGTATTCAAAAAAGGTGGGGACATAATTTACGTAGTGATTCCTTGGGTCAAAATAAGCAAAAAAGTTTATATAAACACATGTCCTATCTCCTTTTGTTTAGCGTCTGTCTGTCTGTATGTGTTTTTTACAAAAAAAAGAACTCCTTTACGGTTTGAGCTACAGCGTTGAGATTTTGCACAAATGTTCATCTTATTGGCCGCTTTCTTTGTGCAAAATGTGAATAAAAACTCTTTAAACGTTTCAAAATGGCGGCTATTTTAAATATTTGACGCCAAATTTCACGAAAACCGTTAATTTTACCAAAAAATTGAAAGATACATAAAATTTAGTTAATTTTATGGAGATTTCAACAATATCTTATTAAGTTTAGTTTGGACAAAGAATAACGGAGAAATTAATGTTATTTATGATATTTGTTATAGTTTTAACATTGTTTAAATGGAGAAAACTGTAGGTATAGCAAGAAAGAAATTAATTTCTCAGTTATTCTTTGTCCAAACTAAACTTAATAAGATATCGTAGAAATCTCCATAAAATTTACTAAATTTTATATATCTTGCAATTTTTTAGTAAAATTAATGGTTTTCGTGAAATTTGGCATCAAATATTTATGAGGAGCGACCTCTCTATTCATTGGACGAATACTTCAGCATGTCACCAAACTTAAAACTGTAAAGCAAGAATAGATAACAGTAATTTATTTGTATTTTTTGACACCATGATATTTCTTGATAAAATTGTAAATAAAGAATTTTGATTGATTTGATTGATTGATTGATATGTCTCACTATTAACTGAACTCTAAAAACCATCCGTTCACCTCTCTATTCAGCTTTACAACTCCCCTACTCTATGTCCTGTCTTGCACCAAAATGTTTGCCCACATTATCTACCGATACTTATAATCTGGTGATGAGCGGGGCTGCAGTACCTGTAAGAATTGAGCTTGTCGAGAGGCGGGGGTTTGTCACAGTGTCTGTAGGTCTCCAGCATAGCAGTTGGCATTGTATCTCTGGACACCACTTGTTGGTCGAATACAACGCTGCTTTTGAACGCCTTCCGCATATGGATGTCTTGCAGAGACACTGCAACAGTGACAAAAAAGTAATGATGAGTTATTCAGAGATTAAATCTAGTAGTAGTTTTGGTCATTTATAAATGTTTAAATACAATTTTATGGCATGTTTCATTTATTCTTATTTTTTCTTCACAGGAAAAATTGCATTAAAAAAGGTTAAACATACTACAGAATAGTGTTTTGAGTTATTCTAATTGGGTTTAGTAACCAGTGCATGGTTTATTTAGATCACAGACTGCAACATTCAGAATATTTCTGGTGAAACTGCTCAGTGTAGCCTACATCTGTCCCTTTTTATTTGATTTCTTTGGTTAGCCATGTATTCAGGGTGTCTACTTTATTCCAAACAGAAAATTCCTGATCAATTCCCGTACATTTAAGGATATTCCCTCCAAAATTTAAGGACATTTTCTAAAACTGTTAAGTTCTGTAAGTTGTATAATACTGTAATTAACAAATTTAGGCGACAAGTAAGAGGGAATGTATCACTAATTAGCTATTTTCATGTAACTATTTTTCTATTTAAGAACAAAATAATTAAATTAAAAGGTTGAAAAAGGGGGGGAAATTGGCCTACAGAGTAAATTAATATACTGAAATATAATTCTACAAGAAATCGATACATAGACCTATTAGAAATTTTAAGGCTAGGATGTAATAGAATACATTATACAGTAGTACTCAGAACAATTAAAAAGGTCTACAAAATATTCAATTAATAAACTTAAAACTAACTTTCACTTATCATTTATAAAAAAAATTTGGTATATATCTAGGCCTGTCTTTGCAATTTTATGAATTAGTTACATATTACAATAATTCAATAATTGAATATTGATCCATAACAGTTAAAATGAACTTTCAACAAGTTAAGCTGACCTAAAATTAAATTGAAATCCAACAAAAATCAGGGATGAAGAAAATGTATTATTAACTTAATTCATTTTTAGATTAAATACAAACTATTGTAGCTTAGGCCTATATGGCTTAAAGACTACCAATGTTTAACTAGCCTATTTTAGAATAGACCTCGTTCCCATTGGCAAAGAATTTGACGAGTATAACAAATTTAAAATTGACTAGGCTATGTATGGTAACTAAGATGTTTTCAAAAGTAAACATTACATTGATTACTTAATATTTTGTTCAGCTTAGCCTACCAGTTTCTTTAAATGTTAGACAATATGTAACTTACAAAATTGTTAGGCCATAAAACAATATTTCCAAGAGTTAAAGTAAGTAATTAACCCAGCCTAATAACATAGCCTAGGCCTATTTCAAAATTTGGGAATGGGTTATCAAATTTAGTTAAAATACAATAAATTATGACTATTTTACAGATTACATAACATTTAAAATTTAAAAAATACGAATAAATGCATAACTTACTATTAGCACAATTAAAATGATTGGGGTTAAATACCTATTTTGTAGGAGCAATTTGGCAATTATTACTTTTGAAAATTATTAGGAAATTTAAAACGACACAGCCTCCTAAATACATCCTCAAATAAACGCACAGCAACACAGCAGTTTATTTTGTTTATTTTTATTTTGGTATCGCACACACTTTAGCCAACCTAAAAACGAAATACGAAAGGTAATACAAATAAGAGAAACAAATTTTCCTACTAAGTCCTTCTATTTAGTGAAATACAAAAACTAAACTACAAGCATTGACGCAGGACGTAGTCATTGCGGCCGTATAACCGTTGTAACTGAAAAACAAAATCATCAATGAGTACTCAATCAACAAGTAATTTGAAATTGGATTTTGCCGTGTATAACCTATAAGCAAAACATGAAGGGCTGGACTGACGGGACTCCGCCATCAATCGTAAATAGTGATAACAGGTTCGTTCAATGTTGGAATAATTTTGATCTGTCAAAATGTTGGACGGCTCCCTGCAGTTGGTTATTCAAATCGAGAATAAAAATTGAGAAAAGTAAGGTAAAACGGCCAAATACCGTGAGCACACCAAATACCGTGATTCATCACTTTAGAGCCAAAAAATAACATACTCTATGGTAAAAAGTACTCAAAATCGTAATTAAATGCTTTCGTATCTTATCCGGTTTGACATATCGATTTTGCGGTAAAATTGGAGAAGAAGAATCGATCAGAGAGTTTACCAGTTGAGTGATACACGTCCTGTTGTTTACATCGTTGGTCAGCTGCGCTCAATGCTTAGAAACCAGGTAAGTTCAATAAGCATCTGTTTATTTATTTACTACAATAATAAACCTAAGGATGTAATTTTAGATTAATATAAGTGTATACTTAACGAAAAAATGTGTTTAACATACGCTTTTGGGTGAAAACAATTAAAAAATAGCGTCACGGAATTAGGTATCGGGATCGCGCACCTCCGCCTAAGTCCGTGATTTGGATCACGGAGTTCGGGGAAAGCAGCTATTTTGTAATAAGGTTAATACTCGTTTGTTTACAAATATATTTTCAAGTGAAATGAAGAAATTGTTTGGCCATATAAGCTAATATCACCCGCCGAAATCCGTGGAGAGTTTCGGTGATTGGAATGAAGTCTAAAACATTTTAAAAATGGGCAAAACTCCGTGAATCGTCACGAATCTTTTATCCTCATTTAATTTGCGTCTGTTTCTCTTATATTTCATTATATTTAAACTAGTGATGTGTCAAAACCAAAACTCAAATCTCAAAACCACCAAAACTTTGGAAAAGTTTCGGTTTCGAGATTCGATCGGCGAGTTTCGAGAATCAAAACTCAAAACTACCGAGATTTTTTGTGTCGTTTTTTTAACAGAAATCACGCCCGGGTGTGGATTAATAATGTGAAGGTCAAAAGCCTACTGTCATCGGTCGTCTATCTTCACCTTTTGTGGATTATTGATTTTTTATTTGTGAAAGAACAACTCTAACCAAAGTTTATAATTAAGCTACAAATAATTGGTTCACTAGTAGTTCTAAAACTAATATTTTTCTAGGATACTTCGAGAATGGTAGTAAGTTAACTGGTTTCTTTGGAGTAACTGGATTTATTTTTCATAACCAAAACCAGGCAAGTAAATAGGATTTTGGAATTTGACTTACGAGTTTCGAGTTTCGAGATTCGATTTTTTAAGTTTTGGTTTCGGTTTCGAGATTTGAAATTTCTGGTTTTGACCATCACTAATTTAAACACAGTATGTGATATTATATTAATATTAGTGTATTCTTTAAGGAAAAATATGGGCGATATAAATTTTTGAGGGAAAACATTTAAAAAATCGCATCACGGAATTAAGTTTTGGGATTGCGCACCTCCGCCTAAGTCCGTGATTCGAATCACAGAGTTTGGAAAATGCAGCTATTTTGTAATAAGGTTAATATTTGTTTTTTTACAAATATATTTTCAATTGAAATGAAGAAATTGTTTGGCTATATAAGCTAATATCACCCGCCGATATCCGTAGAGGGTTTTGGCGATTGGAATGACGGTTGAAACATTTTAAAAATGGCAAAACTCCGTGAATCGTCACGAATCTGTTATCCTCATTTAATTTGCGTCTGTTTCTCTTATATTGCATTATATTTAAACACAGTATGTGATATTATATTAATATTAGTGTATTCTTAAAGGAAAAATATGGGTAATATAAATTTTTGAGTGAAAACATTTAAAAAATTGCATCACGGAATTAAGTTTTGGGATCGCGCACCTCCGCCTAAGTCCGTGATTCGAATCACAGAGTTTGGAAAATGCAGCTATTTTGTAATAAGGTTAATATTTGTTTTTTTACAAGTATATTTTCAACTTAAATGAAGAAATTGTTTGGCCATATAAGCTAATATCACCCGCCGATACCCGTAGAGTGTTTTGGCGATTGGAATAACGGCTAAAAAATTGTAGAAATGAGCGAAACTCCGTGAATAGTCACGAATCTTTTATCCTAATTTAATTTGCATATTTTAATATTATATTTCATAATAATTAACCACAGTATGTGATATTTTATTTATACTCGTGTATACTTCAAGGAAATATATGTGAAACATACGGTTTTGGGCGAAAACAATTAAAAAATTGCATCTCGGAATTTGCTATTGGGAACGGGCACCTCAGCTTACTGTTGGATTCAAAATTATGGATACTCAAGTTTGACTTGCCACAAAAAATTAACCGATTGAGCTACAACAACGGTGGTTACATCAAAATTGTCCTTGTCTTATTCTTCGTGTTTCGGTGAAAACAACAGTTTTAAATTTTTATTGTAACTAATTTTTATTGTGGGTAGAATCTAAAAAGTACACGATTTTTGCCGTTTTTCTAGCAACTACAGACTTTAACAAATTCATATTTCCGAAACGGGTCAACTTATCGATTTCAAATTTTAATACGTCATAGATACACATGTTTTTAGTTTATTTGTATAATTTTAGATTTTTAAACTTAATTTTGTGAAAGCTGTTATCCATTTCGTAAAGTGATATTTTCTCAGCACTCAAAAGAGCTAAAAACTTGTTTAATGGCTTGTTATGAAGCTCGTGATTTATATAGTCTAATTTTGAAAATACTTAAACCAAATCTACTTCGAAACGGTTTATTCAGAGTGATTATTAAGTAATAAATCAGTGCGCGCACGAGGCTGGCTACCGCTGCGGCGTTCTTTTCAATCCTGGTGGACTGGATTGTATCAGCAGGCAGAGCTGGGTTTCCTGTCACTAAAGATGCACTACTTATGAGTGTTAAGAAACTCACGCAAAATCTCCAACGCCAAACGCCATTTTCTGTCTGTACCAGGGGAAAAATGGTACAACCTTTTTTTGAATCGTCATCCTGAAATCGCTGGTCGAATGAGCCAGGCGCTCACGACATCGAGGGCAAACGTTAGCGAGACTGATATTAGGAATTGGTTTGTGCAAGTGAACGAGTATGTGGAGAATCAAAATCTGAAGGAAGTTTTCAAAAATCCGTCACGGATTTTTAACTGTGACGAAACGGCGTTTTTATTGTGCCCAAAGGACAAAAAAGTTCTCGTAAAACGAGGCGAACGTCATGTATATTCAATAACGGGCAATGATGAGAAAGAGTGCTTGACGGTCCTCATCATGGCCAGTGCCAAAAGGACAGTTGCTCCTCCCATGGTGGTTTTCTCTTATGAGAGGATTCCATTCAATGTCGTGATGAAATTTCCTGAAGGTTGGGGGATCGGGAAAACAGAAAATGGGTGGATGACTTCAGAGTCGTTCTTTGAGTATGTCTCAAACGTGTTTGATCCTTGGCTTGAAAAGAACAACATTCAGCGACCTGTTGTTCTGTTCGTTGATGGCCACTCCTCTCACATCACCTATCATCTGAGTGAGTTTTGTACGGCAAAACAGATAGAGCTAATTGCTCTGTATCCAAACTCTACTCACGTTCTCCAGCCATTGGATGTTGCGCTGTTTCATCCACTCAAAGCTTGTTGGAGGAAAATCGTCCAAAAGTGGAGATACGAAAACGGCGCAACAAAGATAAAAAAAGAGGACTTTGCACCTCTTTTAAAGCAGGTTTTGGATCTCAGCGTCAAGGAAAAGACTTTGGAGAATGGGTTTTCAACCACAGGGCTCAGCATCCTGAATCCTGACAATGTTGATTTTACAAAAGTTTTGAAATCCAAGTCACGCTGTGAGGAAACAAGGCCGTTCTCACACAGTCAATGGCTAGCATTGCGTAGCCATTTAATCTACATAGAAGCCACAATAGGGGAAGGGAAATTGGCAATGTTAAAAAAAACGAAGTTCAAAGGCGGGACGAAAGTTTGTATGATCTCTGGCTCCAAACAAAATCCGAAGTGGCAAACTATCGAGAAGCTCTTGAAGAAATGGAAAGGAAAACAAAGAAGGCAGTGACAGAAACGAACGACGAGGAACCAACGGCATCAACCTCGCAATCAACAAACTCCGCAGAATATAATCTCGGTGGAGTACAAGTCGTGGCCATTTCTGACGACTTGCCATTGCAAGAAGAAACTGAAGAAAATTCAGCCACTGATTTATTAAATCTGTCGGGTTTGAGTGAATTCCCAATTGAACTGGAATTACCCGTAACTGATATTAGCCTAACTGACCTGGCTATTGATTTTCAGTCCCCTGACACGACCCCTTCAAAATTTCATCAATTATTAAATCACAACCCCTCAAATGAATCCCTACAAGATCAACGGCCTGCAACTCCACCAAATTCTCTAGATAAAATTCCCCCAGCTACTCCATCAATTTCAAGACATGATCAAGTTACCTCAACTCCAAACTCCAAACAAAAATATCAAGCCCAGTTACAGTTTGACACCCACTGAGTTAAAATCAAAAGTCCCGTCACCTTTTAAAAATTCTCTATTCTGGCCTGGAGAAAACAAAAATCCCAAAAAAGCACCCAAAAAAATTAAACTGCCAAGTGCAATAACATCAAATGAATGGAAGGAGTACTATTTGAAAAAAGAGGAAGAAAAGAAAGCTGCTGAAGTTGAAAAGGAAAGAAAAAAACTATTGAGAGAGGCCAAAGCAAAGATAAAGAAGGAAAAGATCGAGAAAACAACGAAAAGAAAGCGGAAGGATTCCGAAGAGGAAGAAGAAAAAGAAGATGGTGACAGAGACATCACCGACGACATTGGGGTATCGCGACTTCCACTTGAACCCTTACAACTCAACATAGACCATCTTGTGCCAAGTCAGTGGGTCGTAGTTCCATATTGTGTAGGGAGTGAGAAGAAAAAGTATGTTGGCCAGATCATGAGTGCTGATCACGATAAAAAAATAGTAAACGTGAAGTTTCTGTCAAAAAAATTAGAGTCAGATAAGTTTGTTTGGCCAAAAAAGGACGACATCGACGACGTGCCATTTTCGGAAGTATTACAAATCCTTAGAGAGCCGACGTTCGATAGGTGGGGCTACCTTTCTTTTGAGGACCTCCAGTTATAGATATGCCATAGTTTTTGTTTGGGAAAACTTACCTTTGTTTTTTTCTTTTCCATCTTTGTTGTAAATTTGTAAACACCTTTGTTTACTTCCTTATTCTGTCATATGCCTATCATTTCATTTGGTGTAACTTACTATGTTTTCTTGCAAACCGTTTTGTATTATGTTGTAAATTTGTAAATAGTTTAGGTTTCAGTCCTTAAATTCTGTCATTTCATTTGGTGTATGTGTTCTTGTAAATTGTTTTGTACATGTTGCAAATCGTTTATGTTGAAGTCCTTCAATTCCGTCTTCATTCTGTCATTTCATTTGGTGTATGTTTTCTTGTAAATCGTTTGTATGTGTTGTAAATTAGTAAATAGTTTTGTTTAATTCCTTATTCTGTCACATGTCTATCATTTCATTTGGTGTAACTTACTATGTTTTCTTGCAAATCGTTTTGTATTATGTTGTAAATTTGTAAATAGTTGTTAAGTCCTTAAATTCTGCCATTACATTTGGTGTATGTTTTCTTGTAAATTGTTTTGTACATGTTGTAAATCGTTTATGTTGAAGTCCTTCAATTCCGTCTTCATTCTGTCATTTCATTTGGTGTATGTTTTCTTGTAAATCGTTTGTATGTGTTGTAAATTTGTAAATAGTTTTAATTCCTTATTCTGTCATATCTCTATCATTTCATTTGGTGTAACTTACTATGTTTTCTTGCAAATCGTTTTGTATTATGTTGTAAATTTGTAAATAGTTGTTAAGTCCTTAAATTCTGTCATTTCATTTGGTGTATGTTTTCTTGTAAATTGTTTTGTACATGTTGTAAATCGTTTATGTTGAAGTCCTTCAATTCCGTCTTCATTCTGTCATTTCATTTGGTGTATGTTTTCTTGTAAATCATTTGTATGTGTTGTAAATGTGTAAATTTTGTTTAATTCCTTATTCTGTCATATAATAAGGTCGTGTATCATTTTATCATTTGGTCGTTTTGTATCATTTTATTTGGTGTAAATTACTATGTTTTCTTGCAAATCGTTTAGTATTATGTTGTAAATTTATAAACAGTTTAGGTTTAAGTCCTTCAGTTCTGTCTTAATTCTGTAATTTCATTTGGAGTATGTTTTCTTTTAAATCGTTTGTATATGTTGTAAAAAGTTTTGTTGTTTAAGTCCTTATTTTGTCATAATTCTATCATTTCATATAGTGCATGTTTCCCTGTAAATAGTTTGCATATAACTCTTTTAATTCTCAGTATTTTTATGTTTCTACATATCTGGACTTTCCATATAATGTACAATATTTCCTTTGGACTCTATCATCTTTCAGTTCTGTCATAATAGGATACGTTTTGTTCTTCACAAGTTTTATTTTCTTATACATGGACATATCATATTAGCTTTGTATATTTTTGAAGTCTTTGTTTTCAAGTAGCATTGAGTTTGTTTTCGTATGTCGTTGCAACAGAAATGTACAGATAAAATACAACCTTGAATTCGTACCGTATTATATCGTATTTTCGTCATTTTGTTTACCTCAAAACTCAAACCACTGCTTGGGTAAGTTGTTAATTCTCAATGTTAGAATTTATAATGGATTAATTCATTATTACGTGGTTATACTATTAATTTATTTTGAGGTGTATTCTTTAAAATAGTCTGGTTTTCATTTTATTTCATTATTTTGTCCAAGGGTAGTTTGAATTGAGCTCGTTTTACACGTCACGGACTTAGGACAACAAATCACGGAGTTTTGGTCTACTGTCACGGAATTAGGAAATCAGCTGTGGCATATGACGACACTTCAATTATGATGTTTTTTATTATTTATAATGATTTTGTCATGATATAACCTATACAAATACCTTCACAATGATCTGGCAAAACATAAAAAAACAGTATAGCCATCCCATAACCTAAAAGTACATTAATATTTGTCAAATTACGGCAACAACTACTGTTAAGGTCACGGTATTTGGCCGTTTTACCTTACAATTATTTAACTTTACTGCAATTTGAACCTTTTAACGTTTGCAGTACGTATACAACATTATCATTGTTATTACTTTAGATGATGCCAGGACAATATAACTCAGTCTCACTTACCATATTATGACACAGTTTTTAACGAAGGACAAAAATGTATTCAAGCTTGGTCGTTAGTAACAAAAACTAACTAACAAACTTCTCACAACAAAAATAAAACACACCAAATAACCATTTTAGCGCATGCGCTGCAGACGACGCGACGTCAGCCCACGGCCGGGCTAACCGAGGCCTTGTTTCCTCGGGGCGAAGAAACTTGCGCGACAGTAGCTAGCGCTTTTACTGTCAAACAAACTGGCTCCTGACTTGCACTTGTCTAAGACCATTAAATGTCTTCTCTACTGTACGTCGTCAGTTGCCTGCAGTCTTTTCTTGACTGGTATAAAAAGCGACATCAGTAGTCAGCTACTGTCATTGTACAACGGTCGCATCATTAACTCGCTTACACGGTGCATAGTTGAAACCGACAGCAGCTTTACTGGCTACTGATATATCTACTTGTCACCATAGAAACCAGGCCTTCCGGATATTAGCAGAGGAAACTCGACCGTGTTTGAATTCAATTGCAATGTAATACTTTTTAGGTTATAACACGTGCCTATATGATGTAAACTAATACGTGCATATTGCTCACGTAAAACACTGCTGAACAATATTTGAAACATTATTAGAATACAAAGGGAAATAATAATAAATCATAGTCTAGTTTTTTTTTATACTCTTTTTAAATACACTTTAACATTCTGGCGATAATTTAAGGACATTATCCAATATTTACGGACATTTCCCGTACATTTTATGGCTACCCCATGTATGGTTTAACGACAAAATTTGTTTTATGCCTCATTTTCCAGTTTAAATAGTTGGATCCAGAATGACTTATCCCAATTAAACTCACAATGTAAGAGAAATTTCAATATTATTTAAAAATTGCTCATAAAGAATGTAGTGGCTGATGGTTAACACTCACCTTCTTCCACATTGCTGTCGAGCTGTGTCACTTTGATTGCAAGTCTGTCAATCCTTGCTTGCAGGGAGTTAGCACGACACGCCAATACCTGAACAATTTTACCACAGAAATGTAAGAGTTAGCCATCAAAGCGCTAGCTGTGTTTGGTTACAAACACAGCTGTTTTAATTTGCAATTTAATTCAAATTTTTCTATGAATCATCCTTGTGAGCAAGTGCCCTTCTGAATGGAAGTATCAAAGATTTGAAAGCTATTTTGCACAACTATAGATCAAGGTAATTTTATCAAAAATAACAATAATCAAAGTGTGCTCAGAAATCATGGAGATATTTCAACAATACCCCGCCTTAACCTGCATAATTAGCACATTTTTTCAGCTCCGCTAAAAGACCTGCAATTTTGTCAGCAGCAAATGTGTTAAAAGCCTGAACCGAAAAATAGTATCATGTCACCTGAGCGTCTCGAGCCAGCTCGCCGAACAAGTCCTCGGCATGCTTGCTGAGGCTGCTGAGCTGTCGCACGGCGTTGGCGAGAGTGCCGTTGGTGGCCGCCTCGAGCTCCGAGGGGAGGGGGAAGTCTTCCGGGATGGTACCTCGTGCCACATGCACAGGCTCTACCAAGCGTTTCGGCAGTGGCATCTCCCATCCGAGTTTTTATCTAGAATAGAATTTGTGTGTCATTACAATGCAAATACTCTCAGAGAAGAAGTGTGTTGTCATACACATAGGCGATATACAGAGTTTAGATTATGCATATTAGTCAACAGAGAGGTACATCGTCTAAGATGATTTACGACGGTTAAAGTAATCTGAAATGCTTAAAACCATGAAATTAAGTCTTTTATATTAATCAATCATGAAATTAAGTAATTCAAAAATTTAGTACGGTAAGTAACTAGTCATTTAGTTATTAAAGCCCAGGTAAAATGAGTGAAAATTGCCATGTAGTTGAGTGTTATCTACTAAATCGACATTTTAGTAATGCTTTATGTTGATCTGAAAAAATATGCTATTCAAATAGTAACCATCAAAATCATAATTTTTATGGTTATACTGTAATTGCTTTTTAAGTACAGCAACACTTAATGTCAATTTTCAAACAAACCACCTGTTACTATACACTTATTTAAGCATGCAGTAAAATAACAGAGAAGGCCTACCATGATAAGGAGTGAAATTAATAAAATAAGAGTTGTTAAATTTTCTTTGTAAACTCTGATAAGTTTTTTACATTTTTAGCAGGTAACATTTAACTCTGACACCTAAATAGGTTTTGGTAAAGTTTTATACTTTAACAAAATTACCTAAGAACAATTTAATGTTAAACTAAGAGAAAATTATATTTAAATATTGTTGCATTGTTTAAAATATACCACACATATTCAAAAGTAAGGAAATAAGTTGTAGCTATCTCTCACTTGGTCACAGTTCAATCTTCATTGCAAGTTCACCAATGAGGAAGTGTCAATTTACTGAGCCTTTTATCGTTCAGAGTACACATATAGGAGTTGCCACCTGACTCCATAGTTTCTGGAGTTTATAAAGTTGTACTGTTTAAATAATACACATTATAACTTTGTTGTCTTTCATTGGGTCCGGATTGTGTTTATTTATTACTAATTAGGATTGTGGAACAAAAATAAATACTGTAAGGCTTTTCTCAAAATACTAAGCCTAACTAAAATAAAATGGTAAATTGGTGGATAAAATGGTGCTTGATTCTAGGTTTTCTTTAAAGGTATTTTGCTATATTTAACAAATGTTATAATCATTTTGGTAACAAGTCAAATTTTGTGAAAATTAATTTTCAATCAAAGGGAAAGTTTTAAGAAGTTTTACAATGATTAAAGATATTTTATTTATTTATTTCATGCCATTACATCATAGACATAATAGGATATACAAATAGTCTTACAAGAACTTAATACTAAACTAAGTAGGTTACTAAAATAATAATCCCCCGTCGCAGCAAACCTGCGTACTCAGCGAATTTCCAACGCACATTTGTCTTAATAACAGTTTAAGCCTTATCAAGATTCCTAAAAAATGTATTCACAAATAAGCGATATATAAAATAATTATTATTCTCCTTATGAATAACATTGGGTATGAGTATGCAGGTTTGCTGCATCAAGGATCACAAAATAATGGGTTTTCATGCAAATATGAATAGAACTCAACTAAGTGAAGTCAAATACCAAGTTTCATCCTTATACATTCACAAATAAGCGATATATAAGATTTTAATTACCCTCCATAAGAATAACATTGGGGCTGAGTACCCACGTTTGCTGCTACAAGATTCATCGGCATAAAAATGGTTTTTAAGAAAACATAAATGGAACTCAACTAAGTGAAGCCATATTCCAAGTTTTATTAATTTATGTTCATACTTAAGGGAGATATGATATTTTACTTTTTCTCCAAAAGAATAACATGGGGAATGAGTATGCAGGTTTGCTTCTACGGGAATCATCGGTAAAATTTTGTGTTTTTTGTGCTAATTACAATAGACTACAATCAGATGAAGCCATATGCCAAGTTTCGTCAGTGTATGTTCATAAATAAGTGAGATATAAAATTGTTCTTTTTCTCCAAAAGAATAACGTTAGACAATGTTCTGTGTTTAGCACTTTCAATATCTCGGTAACCAATTGACGTAGAGCAATGAGAAATAATACCCCTGTCATAGCAAACCTGCGTACTCAGCGAATTTCCAATGCATAATATATGTCTTAATACCACATATAGCCGCATACCAAGTTTCATAAAAATCTATTCACATATAAGCGATTTTAATTATTCTACATAAGAATAAGATCGGTAATGAGTACGTAACAGGGATTCAGCTGGGAAACAAATTCTTCGAGCAAAAATGCTATAAGCTCTTAGAGACTTGTAGCAAAAATATTTTCCTTTTCACATTTTTATCGCGTGTCATTATACTATTTTTTGGTCCTAAGTTGTTTTTTGCTTGTATTTGTTTTTAAGGTTTAACATTTAAATAATATATAATTCAGCAGTCTACTTTTCTTGGAAACTTATACATTTTAACCATTAAAGTCGGTAATGGAAATATACTAAACATTCTAATAGAATAGGCCTAATATGGCACTAGAACAACTAAAACTCACACACCCCAAACATTACACACTCTGAAACATAACCTCAAAGCATATCGCAATCGCATTTGCGCATCAGCGATTTTGAGTTGTCTGTTTTCGCTGTACCTCTACACTTTCGCCCGATCGTTGCAATTTCGAGCGACTCGTGCTCGTGTAACCGACCACATTCTGCAGCGAGTCGGGACACTAAGTATGGAGGACCTGCCGCTCGTCTCCGTTGACTCGGTCACAAAAACCGACAAGAATCGGTGCGATTGCGAGGCGAGCGCAGTCATCCCTTCGTTGGCGAACTAGCCCTCGACATTCTCGCATTCGCCGATTCGCTCGGCTACAGAGTGCGTGCCAAACTGAGTCACAGCGCATGACGTCTGCTAGGGGGTTAGCTACTGTCACTACAACTGTCATATCAGTAACTGCCCGTTCTGTTTACACGATACGCAGTTGAAATCGACAGCAACTGTTTACGTAATGTAGGCTCATCTCCTCTACCACTCGCTCAGAGGTGATCGGTAAAGTGACATAGTGCAACCAACGCAACGTTAAGCCTCTACAACATCCCAACTACTCTTCTAATCTTTTTGGTTGTGGATCGTTATCATGGACTTTTAATACAATTTGTATTGTTAAAACCAGATTTTCTGCAATAAAATTTACAACGATTTCTTATACTTTTCTTTGTAGCAAAAAAGCGACAGCCTGCCCAAATATTGTCGTACTTTCATGGTGCATGTCGCATTTTGCGACAAATGCGACCGCAGCTTAAACCCTGGTACGTGGGTTTGCTAAAACAAGGAACACAAACAATTGGTTTTTATGCAAATATAAATAGAATTTAACTAGGCGAAGCCACATGCCAAGTTTCATCAATACTCAATCATAAATAAGCGCTATATAACATTTTTTTAGTTATTCTCCATAAGAATAACATGGGGGCTGGGTAAGCAGGTTTGCTGCAACAAGGAACAAAGAAAATAAGTTTTTATGCAATTATCAATATAACTTAACCAAGTGAAGCTACATTCCAAGTTTTATTAATTTATGTTCATAATTAAGGGAGTAATTTCATTTTACTTATTCTCCATAAGAATAACATGGGGGCTGAGGACGCAGGTTTGCTGCTATGGGAATAATCAAGAAAAAATCAATTTTTTGTGCAAATATCAATATACCAGAACTACGTGAAGCCACATACCAAGTTTCATCAACATACATTCATAAATAATCGAGATATCAAATTTTATTTATTCTCCACAAGGATAACATTAGACAATGTACTGTATTTAGCACTTTGAATATCTCTGCAACGGTTGGGCGTAGAATCACAATTTAAACACCAAAATTTTTGTATTGTGGAAATGAACAAATTGGTAAAAGCAAATGTGAAGTTTACATTAAAATAAACTGAGGAAAAGTCAAAAACCTTTTTCCCATAAGATTAACATGGGAGATTTTATGAGTATATTTTTTAGATTTTCTCCACAACCACTTAACCTAGGTTAATAATTCAAAATACTACATTATTTGTTTTTTTAAGCTCTATAACACGGTCCAAACGAAAATTAAGTTGTTTAAAAATTGTCGGGTGAAAAATGCAAAAAACTGATTTTTGGAAAATTTAAAACCCCCATAGCCCGATTTTTCTGGTTTTCGAACTTGAAGTCATGAATGTCACATTACACATTTGAGCCAAATTTCATCGAAATCGGATGTTTTTTCCTCAAGTTATCACATTCACGGACACACACGTGTATATACAGGGTCTCCGAAAAGAATGACGGGATTTCAAATGGCCGTTGCTTGGGGACTATTCAAGATAACTAAACGATTTAAACGTCAAATAGAAGGGAAAAGAACTAAGTTTTGTTTTCCGAGTAGCATGGGAGGGAACCTTGGCATGCGCAGAAAAGCTGCGCGGTGGCAGGCCGCCACTGTGACACTCGCGAGTACGATGTTGACACCGCAACAGAAGGCACAGTGTGTTCTGTGGTACGCAGAATTTAAATCGATTGTTAGTGTGCAGCGTCGGTTTCGAGTTACGTATCGAGGTCAAAATTCGCCCAATGACAATGCAATTCGTCATTGGTTTAACCAGTTTCGTGACACAGGGAGTGTTTTGAAAGGACATTCACCTGGCCGGCCAAAAACAAGCGATGGAAAAGTTGAAGAAATCCGACAATTTTGCATCAGAAGCCCGAAAAAATCGATAATCCGACGAAGTCTTCAGTTAAACATACCCAAATCGACACTCCACGATGTTATTCGTAAAAGATTGAGACTTCGAGCCTACAAAATTCAGTTAAGACATCAGATTAAACCCGCCAATCGCCCTAAGCGAACAGACTTTGCCAGTTTAATGCTCAGTGAGATTGATGACAATCCCAATTTCATTAAAAGAGTGCTGTTCTCAGATGAAGCTACATTTCACACAAGCGGTGTTATTAACCGTCACAATTGTCGTATTTGGGGTTCGGAACAGCCTAACATTGTACAGGAACATGTGCGCGATTCACCAAAAGTGAACGTATGGTGTGGATTAATGTATGACCAAGTGATAGGGCCTTTCTTTTTCGCCGAAAAAAAAATTAATGGCATAATTTATTTAGATATGCTAAAACAATTTTTGTTTCCTCAAATTGAAGAAATTGAAGAACGAGTCATTTTGATGCAGGACGGCGCCCCGCCTCATTACCTTCGGGAGGTGCGCGACACACTTAACAACAAGTTTCCAAATGGTTGGATAGGCAGGGGTGCGCCTATTCCCTGGCCTCCCAGGAGTCCTGATTTGACCCCTTTGGACTTTTTTTTGTGGGGTTACGTAAAGAACATTGTTTATGCTGAGAAAATTCGTGATTTGTCACAACTGCGTGGGTGAATTTCAGAAGCGATCGCAACTGTGACACCAGAGATGCTTCACAACACTTGGCGAGAAATCGAATATCGCTTCGATGTATGCAGAGCATCAAATGGAGCTCACATCGAAACATATTAAGGTATGAAAAAAAAAACTAAGTTCTTTTCTCTTCTATTTGACTTTTAAATCGTTTAGCTATCTTGAATAGTCCCCAAGCAACGGCCGTTCGAAATCCCGTCATTCTTTTTCGGAAACCCTGTATATAATTATATATATATGTATGTATATACATATATATAAAAATTTGAACGAATAGTGTTTTTGGCATCTGGAGACCTCAAAACAAAAAGTTATCATGGTCTCAGGCTTAGGTCTTACCGTGAGACCAATGGTAATAGCTTCTTCCCTAGAGGGGAAATTCGCTAAAACACCAAATTGTTTGTTTTTTTTAAGCAAATTCAATGGTATAAATTAAAATTTGATTTCAATAAAAATAACATGTGAAAAACCCAAAAACCCGTTTTTTGGGTACTAAACCCCCTCCCAAAATACTCCTTCGGATGGTCCGATCCGTCTGGATTTCGAACTCGTTCAAATAAATGCTACTTTACACGTCTATACCAAATTCCATCAAGATCGGACCTTTTTTACGAGAGTTATCGTACTTGCGGACAAATAAATATATAAATATATATATTGGTAAGAACAGAGTGTATGCATATATACAAAATTTGAACGAATGGTGTTTTTTGCATCTGGGGGCCTCAAAACGAAAAGTTATCATGGTCTCGGGCTTAAGTCTTTCCATGCCACCTACGGTAATAGCTTATTCCCCATAGGGGAAATTAGCTAAAAACAAACATTTCTGCTTGACTAATCAAAGTTCATATCTCTTTCTGAGTAGGTATTTTGAAATTGAAAATAAATTGTTTGTCTTCAGCCAGGCTCTCAGTTTCTAAACTTAAAAGGATTTTCAATGTTTTTTATTATGGCAGTTTGTTATGGATTTTTGGACCTGAATACTGTGGGGATAAATTAAATTTGTCTAATCTATGGCTAACTGGTTTTATATTTTTCCTTTGGTCTTGTATAATACCGGTACCTACAAAATTTACATTTTGCTTAGAAAATAATTGAGAGTTGTAGTAATCAAACCATATTGTACTTTGATAGCTATTGGAGTGGAAGTCAAAAAGTGAACATGTGTTTTTGTGCTCCCTATTATTTAAAAAAATCAGTGGTTAAATAGAATTTTGAGAGTATTATTTTGGTATGTAGGTGTGCAGTTTTATTTTTTCTTCACATAGGTATAATTAACATTTGCTGAAAAGCATTTATAGATAGGAAAACTGCAATAAAGAAGGAAAGTTGTTTGTGAAATTCAGGAATAATTCTTGGAAGGAAGATCATCTGAGATAAGAAGGGTCAGGGTCAAGGTTCCAGGAGCTGACCTTTGCACTAGCAGATAACCAGCTACGGTGTCAACTTGTCCCAATGTTTGTAAACACTGTGTTTATAAACACTGATTTTGAACAAACTGTTGGATATATTTTACTAATAATCGTGCCTTTTACCTTTTAAAAATGGAAAATTTAGAAGATTTAGAAGAATTAAGAAGATTTGAGTCTGGCGACCACCAAAATATGATAATGGAATATGTAGCTGACATTTGTTTGGAAATAAAGTCAACTAAATCTAATTACACTGATTTAAATACAGATTATCTTGTCTCTAAGTTGAAATTGCTTGTCAAACATTTTGACAGTCTTCTTGTGGAAAGCGAAGAAAATAAAAACAAACTTGACTCAAGTCTTAGGGAGATTGCTGTTTTGGAGTCAAAATTAGACTTGGAGAAAAAGCAGAGGGAGCTAGACCTAGACCACTCTTTTCACTTTCAAGAAATAGAGAGGGATGAAAAAGAAATGTTGTCAAAGAGACTAAAAGAGACAGAAGGAAAGCTTAGATGTAATACTGACAAGTACAACTCATTGCTAGAAGAAAACCAAAATTTAGTACAAAGTGTGACAAAATTAAAAACACTCAAAGACTCATTAGAAGGCCAGATAAACAACAAAAACTCAATAGCAGCAAAGCTGGAACTCAAACTGAAGTCTGTAACCACTGAGTTATTATGTCTACAACGGAATAATAATTGGGATAAAGACAAATAGACTGATGATTCTGTCCTCAGTGATTACTTTTCAGCTATGGCAAATGCTATCGACTCTGAAGAGATTTTATTCTTGGCCCCTCTACAACCACATTCATTAAGTTTGGTTATCCAGAACTAGTGGTGGAGAGTCTTATGGAAACTGACTTTTACAGCTGTAAGTACGTTTTTCTCTGTGTTAGCAACAGTACAGATTGTGAAAAAGAGGACTCTGGCTCACATTGGAGTTTGTTATTCGTGGACAGATTGAATAAAAAAGGGCATCTCGATTCTTTGAGCCCGCTAAATCGCTCTTCAGCTCAGATTGTGGCCAGCAAACTTGGTTTTGAGAATAGCAGTTTTATTGAGATGCCATGCATGCAACAAAAACAATCTTTTGAGTGTGGAATACACGTACTAGCTAACGCCAAATATATAGCTCATCACTACTGTGTTAAAAACATATTAAATGTGCCTTTTGAAGACTGGTGCGCAGGAACAGAAAGAAGCAGTTGTATTTGTAAGGGCAGCATCAGCAAACATCCTAACATATCCAACAACTACAGTGACACTACTCTTAGTGGCAAATATAAAACTCAAAGCAAACAAGATAATTGGCAAAAACTCACAAACGAAACACATCCTCCAACAGTAAACTCTGTACAAATACACAGCTAATTACAAGTAACAAGTTTGAAATCCTCAATGAAATTACTGAAGATGGAAATCTCAGTGACTCCTTGGATAATCGAAGCATCTCTTTGACTCCTCTTCAAAGCACCTCCAAATCTATGATAATCAAAAATAGAAGTAGCCGAAATAACACCCAAAATCATACCAAAGCAAAGCAAGTACATACAAAACACAGAGTTATTATCACAAGTGATAGTCACGGTAGAGATTTAACTTATTACCTCGACCAAATAAGTAATAAAAATTTCAGTATCACTAACCATTGTCAGCCTGGTGCTCCTTTAGAAAGTATCTTTGGTGCAATCAGAAACTCACAAGATCTAAAAGAGTTAACAAATAATGATTTTGTTGTCTTGTTGGGGGGGACCAACAATATTACAGAGAATTCCGTAGCCAATTCGGGACAGTTCTTGAAATTATTTAGAGATGAACTAGATGAAATGCAGACATCGTTCAAACACACCAACCTTATTCTGTCTACCTTGCCTTACAGATATGATTTAAGTGAAACAAGCCCAGAAAACCAACTTATTAAGGAGGCAAACCTGGCTATTAGACAACTTTCCTGCAATCAATCTCACATTCATCTCTTGGACCTATGGACTCTTGAAAGACGCTATCATACCAGGCATGGGCTACATATTAATAAAAGAGGAAAACAGTTTATTTGCAAGGAAATTAAGATCACTACAAATAACTTATTCATCGGTGTGTCTTCAGGGTTCCTCTTACTTCGCCAAGTCAAACCAATCCCCTACCCCACCTCCAATAAGAATAACAAGAGCCAACATATCATCTTATGTAAACAAAAAAGCCCTGGCAGATCTGCCCATTACAGCAACTCCCATCCTTGTTAGTGAAATAGACATGCTGAGTGTTATAAGGAGTTGTCAAAATGATGCATCTATTGCTTTCGCCCACAGCATATCTAGAGACTTCGAAGATCCAAAGCAGATGAGCAGGGGTGTGGCACTAGCTTTCAGGAAGGAATTCGGGCGACCAGAACGCTCAGAGTGCCTTAACAGCCATGTTACTCTTCAGTGTAGGGAAAAGGGTGCTGCGGTTTACGGGCTTGTGACCAAGGCTTTCTATCATAGTAAACCCAAAGTAGAAGACTACAACCAGGCATTCCACAGCTTTACAGAAAATTTTAAAGCTAGAGGGTTCAATCAACTTATTTGCTCTCCTATGGGGTGTGTGAGAGATGAGATATCTCCTTACATTTTCTCAAAAAATATCGTGCAGTTTTACCGTAGTACTGGTGCCCCAGTAGACATTATTGTGCTAGACGAGAAGTCCACCAACAGACTAAGAAATGGACTTACACATCAAGAGTTTGTGACTTTACTGCGAAGGTGCATTGCTGAGGAGATGAACATAAGAGAAGACTCCCCACCTCGCCTGGCCACCAAGCAGAATGAGCAGCCTTATGCCAGGCCTCTTCAGGAGACACCTCACCTCAACCCCATCACACCAGCCCACCCCAGCCTGCCGATGACACCTGTTTTAGGGTTTTCAACTCCAGACCTCAAGGACTTACAAAGCCAAATCAAAGTTATAAACACAATAGAAGAAAACATTAACAATACGACTGCTTATAATGGTAGGATCAACCATAAAAAACCTATTTTTTAAGGAAAAGAAAAATGTCACAGTATCAAACTTAAAAAATTCAAATGCTAATACCATAAAATGTAATGGAAATCGATCAGTGCACACTAGAATAAAGGAAAATAATAATTTTGGGGATAATATTAAAATCCTGTTCTTGAATATTCAGGGTCTCAAAAATAAGTAGCTAATTCTGGAGGCCTTTTTAGCAAACGAGCCAAATACATATATTCTATGTATTTCCGAACATTGGCTTAATAACAATGATGCTTGTGATGCTTCCCCTGAAGGGTATAAGTGTGCAAGTGTGTTTAGCAGGCAGGAACATATTAGAGGGGGAACTCTTATATTTGTTCACAACGATCTTGTAACCCGAGAATGTGACATAACTTATTTTATTAAAGAGTTTCATTTTGAGGCATCCGCTGTGTTTATTGATGAACTCAAATATATTATTATTTCTGAATATCACTCCACGGCCGGTGATCCACTCATTTTTCTTGAAACACTTGAAGGCCTTTTGGTTTTCTTGTCTCGATGGTCGGATTATCAAATTATTGTTGGGGGAGATTTAAATGGCAGTTTTGATATTACTTCAGAAAAAAGAACAGTTAAGGAATTTATCAATATTTTGAGACAGCATAATTTTGTTTGCCAAAACAGAACACCAACAAGGGGCGACAACTGCTTGGATAATGTTTTTGTCAATAATGGTGATAGATTTTCATTCTTATGCCGTGTTGTTCAGTTTCACTTTTCAGACCACGATGGTATTATATTTCAAATTCTCAATAAAAGCTACATAACACCTATGGACAGTACTAGCCCCAGTGCCTCTAACAACTACTGCAAATTAATTTTCCCAAAGAATAAAATCAATGATTTGCTTAATAATTTGCTGGTTTATGATTGGGTTTCCTTCTGCCAGTCAATCCAGTCTTTTAGTGCACTGACGGTTTTTCAAAAACTTTTCTGTCTAATTAAAAATAATGTAAATAATTTTATCATTGGAAAGAGTGCTAAAACTAATAATTCTAAAATAAAAAATAAGTGGTATAATCAAGATTTAGCTAGTATTAAAAATAGGCTTGATTTTTACATAGTATCTCTAAGAACTCAGATAACGCTAACTTAAAGAATCAGTTTACTACTCTTAAAATTCATTACAAAGTATTAAAGAAGCCAAACTGTCATACAATGCTCAGCTAATTGACAAAAGTCAAAATAAATATAAAGCTGCCTGGAACATTATAAAATCAAATAATCCCAAGGCAACCTCAAAAACGCATAACTCGGAAATCTCACTGAGTGCTTTTAATTATTTTTTCATCAACTCGGTGAATCAAATTAAAAAGTCCATGGATTTCACTGCTGACACATCTAATGAGTTCTCACAAAACACATCTGGAAGTCATACACAATTCTGCTGGAAAACAGTTTCATCTGAGGATATCATAAACGCTGGGAAGAGATTAAATTCTTCTGAGAGTTGGGATATTTATTTCATGTTTAACAATATGTTAAAGGCTCTTCTACCAATTATTGTACTACCACTCACGATTTGCATTAACAAATGTCTAGAAGAGGGCATGTTTCCTGATCCCCTGAAAATTTCTCGCGTCTGTCCCATCTACAAAAGAGGTCCCAAATCAAGCCCAGAGAGCTATCGTCCAATTTCTATTTCCCTACTCTTTCAAAAATAATAGAGATTGTGGTATATGATCAGATTAGCCAATATTTCGAAAGTAATAACTTGCTCAGTATTTCTCAGTTTGGTTTTAGACAGGGACTTTCAACCGTGGATGCTATGGAGGGTTTGGTGGGGCAAGTTCTCTCAGCTTTTGAAAACAAGGCCTATGCTCAGGCCACTTTGTGTGACCTGAGCAAGGCCTTTGACTGTGTAGACCACAGCAATCTTCTAATGAAGCTGTCCCACTACGGCATTAAGGGTTCTCCCCTCAAGTTTTTTGAGTCCTATCTGTGTAACCGTAGCCAGAAAGTTTATATTGATGGTCAGTGGTCAGAGGAACTTAAGGTCAATTGGGGCGTTCCTCAAGGATCTATTTTGGGACCTTTACTATTCATAATAATTATTAATGATCTCCCTATTTCTGTTAAAGCCAATAGTCTTCTCTATGCAGGTGATACTACTTTTATTAACTGTAATTCAGATCTCAATCAGCTGAAACAGTTGGCAGAAACCACTTTAACTGAGGCCTCTAACTGGTTCGTTTCCAATGGCTTTTTAATGAATGCTGAAAACAAAAAATATCATCTTTACTTTACGTCCCTTAAATCCATCTGATGAAGATGATCATATGGTGACTGACATTAAATTCTTGGGCATCTTCACTGATTATCACTTGACCTGGAGTTCACACATTGATTAGATTTCTGCCAAACTCTCAAGAATTATTTATCTTCTGAGGCGCCTTACCTTCTGTGTCAACTTGGGTTACATAAAGGTGGCCTATTTTGCTTATTTTCAATCAATATTTAAATATGGGCTTATACTGTGGGGCAATTGTAGCAGAATTAATGAAATTTTGGTTCTTCAGAAGAAGGTGATTCGAATAATTAATCAATCAGGAACTTTTGATTATTGTAGACCTCTTTTTATCAGTTCCGAAATTTTGACAGTCATAAATTTGTACTTTTTTGATTTAATAGTGTATCTATTTAAAAACCCAGATCTTCTGACCCTCAGCTCTAATACACACTCTTACAACACTAGAAACAAAGACAATGCAGTAATTGATTTTTCTAGATTGACCAAAAGTCAAAAAAGCTACAAAGTGCTATGTCTCAAACTCTACAACAAGTTGAAACACCTCTTAAACACTTACGACGAAAAGACTTTTAAACGAAAATTTTACAGTTGGCTTTTAAATAACCCCATGTATTCAGCTGATGAACTTTTTGCAATGAAAAAATTGAATTTTAAGTTTATAGCACTTTTAGTTGTGTTAAGTTTATCTTGTATGTACTGCACTAATTATACCTTTTCTTAATTTTCATTACTATGTTCACTTTGATAATATTATTATGTTAGGAATAGTGATTATCTGACTTAGCTGTATGCTGTGAGAGAGACTTTGTCAATACTGTAATGTTTTATGGCAAATAAATGATTTATTATTATTATTATTGCTTTTATTATTAGAACTAAATTTTACAATCTGTGTATTATTCTCATTCATAACCAACCCATTTGCATGGAACCAATCACCCAGAGATTGTACCTCCTGGTCTAGTGTGTGCTACAGGGTATCACAATATTGGGCCCTGTAGAAAGCAGCATAGTATCATCTGTGTACTGAAAGAGTTCCATATTTGAGACTTGTGGCAGGTCATTGACATATACTATAAACAAGCAAGGGCCCAGAATTGACCCCTGAGGCACTCCAACATTGTACTTTTTTCCAAGTTGAATATACTGTTTGATTATTTGTTGTTATTTTTGTTTTCTGAAATCTGTTTGTGAGATATGATGACAGCCATCTATGTTCTTTCCCTCCAATACCAATTTTATATTTAATTTATCAATCAGGATACCATGGTCTACGCAATCAAACGCCCTGGACATATCACAGAGAACGATAGTTATTAGCAGTAAAAGGAATCAATACAGAATTTTGAATAAACTTAATTATAAGTAAATTAGATAGAATAATAGGTAAATAGACTAACTGTGAAAACACACAGAACGTGGCATGACAATATCAAAGTCATTCGTGGCTATGGGCAAGGACAGACAGCGGGCGAAGCGGCGCGGTGTGACTATGTTTGGAACAATCAAATTTGTTTTTTGCGAGCGACTACACGTGACTAGCACCATGGGAACGATGTTTCAACTATTAATAGGATGTAAAATTGTTAAGAAATGAGTACCATCGATAGTTAGAGGATATCACGGTTACCCACTTGTATATTATTATGTTCCTAACAACTCTTAGCATTTGGCAATATTTAAAATTAATTAAACCTTGACAAAACTGTTTCCTTTTTTATTCCATGTGATATTTTTATCGTCGTGTTAAGACTTGATACAAAGTGTTGTGATTTGATTACAAAAGACATGAAACTTTTTAAACACACTGGGCCGATTTTAGGACCTCTGGGGCCCCGCACGGATTCAAAAATGAGCCTCCAGCACAAAATATACATTGCAAGCATATTTATTTAGAAATATATTTATTTGGAACTTTTTTGACTCGGTAATATAGGCCTATCCTTATTATTTTAAATATTCTGGAATATAATAAATACACAAAATATGCAAGTAAATAACCAATTTCAGTTTTTAACATAACTTTGAAAAATAACTAATAAAAAAGTTGGATTTTATTCATTTACAAAATTTAATGTATGGTTTTAGTTAGTTTAAGTCTCTATCGTATAGCTCATATAAATTATTGATATACAGTCAAATCGTTTCACCTACTTAAACTAACAACAAACATTTGTAAATGAAATACTAGAGTTTAATTGCTATACCACAAAAATCACTATCACTGTATTAAGTTAAAAACAAACTATAGCCATTACATTTTTTTTATTTAGGCATATGCATTATTATGTCTTGGCTGCAAAATCGTTGATTACATTTTCAAAGTACAGGAGACGCAGGATATTATTTTTCTATAGTCAGGATGCTTACAGAATGTAAACTTACTTCCTTGTTTAATGCTACTTCCAAGGTAATGTTTAAGCTCTTTATTTAGAAAAAGTTTTTTCTACGGACCCATTCTTGGTATATCACCAAAATAAAAATACTAAACACTCTTAAAAATTTTTAAATATTCAGAAATGCAGCAAAAAAAGTTCTCTTGCAGGCATTTATGCTTAGTTTTCAAATTGAGTTTTTGTTATGACGACACAGTGAAATGATCTTCATCGTTTGCTCTCATGTATTTCTACGTAATTTTTAATTCGGTGTGAGGTAATCGAAGGATTCAGTGTTGGTAAAACTCAGAAATCCCACAACCCTACGACATAGAGTTAAAATAAGTGTTTACATTTACATAAAAATGAGTGTTTACATATAAACCGCTTGGTTTTGACAACGCCATTTTGTTGACTGCAGCATAAAATCTGTTTTTACCCTAAGTTGGTTGTGAATGTGATGACTATTGCCGAAAACAACCTGTGTTTTTACTTGAGGCCTTAAAATGCATGTCCTAAAAATAATTTACTTTTTTGTTTGAAGTCAGAGAGTGGAGGTAAGGTGAGTGGAGAGTCAAGAAGCCCAGGAGAAGAAATAAGATCATCGCTGCACCCCCCAATACAATCTTTAGTGTGAGGACCTGGGTGGAGTCAAAATAGGCCCTGGGCCCAGGAGAAGAAATAAGATTATCGCTGCACCCCCCCCCCCTTTAGAGGAAGGACCTAGGTGGAGAGTTAAGAGGCCTAGAAGAAGGAATAAGATCATCACTGCACCCCCACTGCGATCTTCAGGGAAGACATCCATCAGGCGGAAAGTTGAAATGCCCTGGAGAAGGAATAAGATCATCGCTACACTCCTACTACAATCTTTAGAGGGAGGACCTAGGTGAAGAGTTAAGAGGCCTAGGAGAAGGCATAAGATCATCACTGCACTACCACTGCAATCTTCATGGAGAACATTCATCAGGCAGAAAATTAAAATGCCCTGGAGAAGGAATAAGATCATTGCTGCACCCTCATCAAGAACTTCAAGAACACCACCAATAATGCTTTCTCATGAAACCACATAAGGAAAAACTTGACAGCTAGGAGCACCCTGGCCATAGTATCATAGTGAATTAAGATTATAAGCTCAATTATAATTTGTCTATTACTGTGATATACTTCGAAATTACACTATTATTTTATTATCATTGGAAGTGTCTCATCTTAATATTTTTGAAGGCTCTAATTTTTTGGCCTATCCTATCAGGGCTATTTTTAACTTGTGTGTCACTGTTGCAATGCTGAAAGCCAAAACAGTAACTCTGTCCTTACTTTTTTTGGTAGGGCCTACAGCTTTCTCTTGCTTAAGGGCTAGACTTTTGGTAGGAAGCATTCTGAAATTCAGGCCTATTTCGTCACAGTTGTAGATTTGCTCCCCACTAAGTCCTTCTTCTTCAATTAAAGCTTGAAATTTGACCTTGAACTCACACTACTCACTATTGAGATTTGCTGACAAATTTTCTCTACAAACGCTCAATTGTGTAATGCCACACCTCTGTTTACATCTGTCCAGCCATCCAGAGCTAGCTGTGAATGCAGGATCTCCATCTTCTTTAAAATCTTGGTAACGTTTCAAGTCTTTTTCTTGTAAAATTGGAACCCGGGATCGGCGTTCCTTCCTCCCATTTAATTCTAAACCACTGTAAAAAAGCTTCACTAACTTTTTCATACTCAGACCTATTCATACACTTTCTCTCGTCCAACAATTCCGACGACCACGTACCACGACTCGATTTCATTTCTCGTCTTCTTCCACCCAATCACCATTGACCAACCAACATTCAAATCATTCGTTTCTTTGATTACAATTTCACCTATGACAATCCTTTTTAGAGCTTCTAATTTCATTTCCATTGAAATGAAACACCTTTTTAGTTTTTTATCCGACATTTTTAGAAGCAAATAAACGACAACACAGTTCAGTAAAACCAATTATATACGTCTTATGAGCAAAAAACAATAACACGTCAAGGACACTATCGGTCAGCGCTACTGTCATGTCATGTCGTCATGGCCCGTGTCGAAGTATATGGACTGTCGAACTATCAATGTTCTACTGTACCATTATTTTTATGGTTTTTGAAGATTTGTGATGCTTAACTAGGCTATAACTGAAACATGCAAGAAAATTTTTACAACACTTTAAAACCCTAATTTCCAAGTATTTGGTAATTATTTTTTAGTTACCGTAATATTTAATAACTTAGGCTAATTCATTTTAAAAATTCACTTATTGTTCAATGAACGATGAGAACTACTCACTCAACAATGCCACAACTTATTTCCTAAATAGTATAAAGTTGCCCGCATCCGTACCTGAATGATTCCAGGCGCGCAAAATACCTTTCTTAACCGTCCAAACTTCTATTGCGCTTCCTTCCCACGTTGACTTTTTTCAAACTCAATACAATGCAGACTTAGGTACCTATTTGTAGTTTATCCAAGGAAATGTTATAAAAGGAGAGGCTTTGAAAGAATTAGAGACGCGTGAGGTAGGTTCAACATCGGAGGCGTGGGAGGTACGGCAACAATGAAATTGCCTAACTTACTTCCAACCAGACGCCCATTTAAAACAAAAGCAGTGGGTTGTACGTAATAAATTGTCTAGATAAGCGTATGGTAGTTTCCTGGAATGTCGAGTTTGTGAGAACTTAATGTAGGCCCCCAAGTAATCTATATATTTAATTCCGTAAGCGAATCGGTCCCCACGAAATATCTCGAGCTAGGAAGAAGTTAAGTTAGGTTATGACAATTCATTTTAAAGCTTGAGGGCCAAGGACGGTGGGAAAAATATCAGAAATGTCAAAAATGTTGTGGGCTACGCCCCCCCCCCCACTGGACTTCAAAGATCCAATGATTTGCTTATGGAATTATCACTACTGTTCAGTGTTTTTATTTATAAGCAAAATTAACTAATGATCAGCTGTGATTATCCACTTACACAAAAACCATATGTAAGGGGCTATAACTTAGCCCCTGTAAGCCACTAGTTTATTACAAATTTGAGTAAAAATTACTTAAGGGTCAATACCACCAAATGGGATAACTTAGGTCTCAAAGAGAAAAATGAAAAATTAAATTATATATTTTTAAAACCTTTATTGCTTTGATTAAACAACCTTTGTTCCTACCTTTCAACCCTATCCTACATTCCAAATAATAAATAAATAAAGTGTAAACGATTAAATATGTCTTTATTTACCCATCGGTCACTCGTCTCCAACTGGCTTGGAGGTTATGCTGATCAAAACAAATATGTCAAGCAGACGATTGCCAACGACTGTGGTGTATAACCAATGACAATTTAACCTGTACTTCTACACGTTAACATCGGTCTGGAGAAAGTTGAGTGGGAAAATGGTTTTTTCGTATTGACAAGTAGTGTCTCCGAATGTCCGTGGTTCAAGGACGCGTAAAACTAACGGAGTGTCCAGAAAAAGGTGTGGCGGTAAAAAGAGCAGGAAACATCTGATCTATTCTTCTAACAGTTGATAGTTTGTTTTATGAGTGTAGTTTTTTCAGAAAAAGTTATAGATTTTCTGAAATATCTACAAAACCAGGGAAGAATTATATCGTACCTCAATTCACAAACAGTACGGTCACACTTATAAATCATAACATGTTATTCTTTTATGAAAAAGCTAAATATATCATAACAAGTTAACAAGAACTAAATACAACCTCAAGACGTGGTTAGCCTACAAAGCTTAACTGAACGACTATTAAAAATAATGTCTCGAATATACATATCGGTCACGAACAGATCTCTCACGTGACCGGTACTGTTATGTGTGACCGATCTGTATATCCGAGACATTATGTTTAATAGTCATTCAGTTAAGCTTTGTAGGCTAACCACGTTTTGAGGTTGTGTTTAGTTCTTGTTAACTTGTTATGATATATTTAGCTTTTTCATAAAAGATTAACATGTTATGATTTATAAGTGTGACCGTACTGTTTGTGAATTGAGATACGATATAATTCTTCCCTGGTTTTGTAGATATTTCAGGAAATCTATAACTTTAATAGTAAGTTTCATATTTTATAGTAATGAATAAGTTTTATTGTCTTTTAGATGTATTATGTTACCTTTTAGTGGTATAAGTCACGTGAGTTTACCAAACGGTCACTGTTGTTACCCGCCGGTCACGTCTGTTACAGACCGGTCACGTCTGCTACAGGCCGGTCACGGGGTAAAAATACTAACTAAACGACGATAATATATTTTTATTGATATATATATTTACATAAAACTGATGAAAAAATGTATTCACATCTCACAATAGTAAAATCATTATTTAAAAATGTTTTCCAATGAATAAATTTTAGGTATTAGGTACCAAATTATGATACACTTCCAACTTCAATACCATTTTCTAATTTTTAAAGGTTAAAATGATGGAATCAGGAAATAAATACACGTTATGTTTTTGTTATTGTTTATTTAATTAAACATTCTGTCAGTTGTTTGCATAAAATGTCTTAAACTAATTTTTTGTGGGAGGTTAAGTGAGTGTGACCGATCACTGAAAATGTTTGTTTTTTCATATAAAAAATGAAAATTGTGCTCTGCTGCAGCATTGGAGTGTTCCCAAAAATGTATGAGACTAAACAGTCAATAGTAGAAGACAATTTGACAATTTTAATTTTAAAAATTTTCCTTAACCTAAATTATCCCATTTGGTGGGATTGACCCTTAAGCTTTATTATTACATAGGTATTGAATAGTATTCTAGATTTCTATAGTAAGCCCAACAGGAATTCCGGGGTCATCTTTGTAATCAATAGCCTAGGCCTACTTAAATCTACAGATTGGAATTTTGGTCCAAGACTGAGACCCCTATTAAGTTAATATCCCTAAAAAGGGATTGAGGCCTAAAACTGGACACACTTAATAATTATGTTAAAAGCGATACATTTTCAGAAACTGAAAATTTGCTTTTTCAAAATGAAAAGGCTATAGCCTACCTAAGTTAACTCCCTGATCACGCAGTTAATTTATTTCCTACATTAAGTATTCAAAATTTAAAAAAACTTTTAATTTGTGATGGAGTAACACTTGTATCACAAAATAACTTACCTACACTGCAGCCTTTCTAACATGGTGTTATGACAACTGCATGACACATTAACAAATCATCATGTGTAGATCGATGTGAAACTGGCAATAGAATATCCAAATCTTTTTAAAACACAAAGATAGGGTATTTAAACTGTGACATCACTTACCCCCTATTGAACAGGGTATTTAAACTATGACGTCACATGCCCAGCTGTTAGTTAGAGTAACAAAAATGGCTGCCACATTGGTATGCACCTAACCTCAAAATGGCTTTTCCCGCCGTTTAGCAGACATCAGGCCAGTCAGCTAATAACAACCTTCAAAACAAGATTATATATCTTATGCACTCATAAAAACTAACGTTCCGAATGTAGCAAAGCACGTACAAACCTTTTAAAGCCGGCTCTACACTCTTGCGGATGTTTTCCGAGCGATGGCGAAGGCGAACACAGGAATACGCCGAATGCGGAGGGCTAGTTCCCCCAAGTTCTAAACCCGAACTGGCACTGTGTATATGCGCTAGCCGTAGCGGCTGGGGCCTATCCACAAACACACACAGGTCGGGATCAGAACTTCTACCCTCCCATCTTCTGGGGCCAGGTAAGAAGGGCCGTAAAATGTTGCCTGTTAGCGGTCCCCCCCTGTCACGTGACCCGCTACGTCACCGCGCTGACAGCCGGCTCAAAGTCCCACGCTACCAGTGCTTTACTCCCTACAATTTCCACGGCTGAAACTTGTGTTCTATTAAACACTGTGATTATAGGACTTCACCATTATTTTTGAGATGAAAATCTTTATTGCGATATAGATTTCAAAAGGATTGGCAGCTGAACTATTTATAAGACTAATTAGTAAGAAATATGAGGTTTGTATTAAGTTAAATGGAATTACGCTAAAAAATCATTATTTTTCATGTTTTTTGTTGGGGGGGGGGTGCTAAGGCCCAAAAGATATTGATATAGAACTGAGCCAAGTCTTGCTAAAAATTCAAGGCAAACAGATTCAAGTTGGCCTATTACTAAGTTCAGTGGTAAACCAACCAAAGAGTTTTCTTTTTATATGGAAAATAGAACCTTTCTGAAAATCATTCAAATCACCTTTCTCTCACTTACAATTTTTTTTATTATCCAATGGTCCGTTTGGAAGGCTGTAGAAGTGAAGCTTAGACCTAGGACTATGATCAATTTCATCTGTTACTACACTAAGATTACTGAAAACCAATCTTCAAGGTTGAGGGGTTTGACTCAGTTACAAGAGGAATCAATGGATTTGATATCATATTTGTAACCACTTGTTTGCAACCATTTTTATTACTTAAAATGAAGTACGATATTATTTCTGTCAGTTAGAAAACAATACCTTTCAGTCGTAGATCAGTGAACGCGTAATAAAAATTGATTAATAATAGGAAAACATGATCTCATAAGGGCGGTATCTATTCAAGCTCAGTCCTCAAAGTATGATAAATATATTTTTACAAAGACTTACGTGTTTCTTAAGGTTAATCTCATTCGTTTTGAAGACACTAAAAACACACACATAATAAAAAAGGAAAGACTAAAGTTTAACGTAGGTCTTTTTTTAACATCCTAAGATGGCGTTAAACTAAATATTGAGGTTGAGGTGCTCCCAATAACGCAAACTGGGGTCTTGTCTAGGGACCGAAATACATACACACACATACGTACACAAGCTTGCAACAGTCTAAAAGAGATTTTGTATTTGTAAAACTCGTACTGTATCAAATGATTGATCAAACAATAAAACAATTATTTTCTGTTTTTATTCTATGGGTTGATGTATAGGCCATATTAAGCGTTCTATGAAACCAAAATACATGATGCAAATTATTTACAAAAAATATGTACGTATACATAAATATACTGTACCGGTAACATATATTGATACCACCTTCTCTCTCCATTATGAAAGCTGCATCGTAAATACAAATTATACAGAATTAACATTAAACATCTTACATAAATCTAATAGACTAGGAGTACGCTCAAATATCCCGTAAGAGGATGAAGCGAAGAGTTATATTACCACCTTGTTTTGATAGTTAAATTGTTACGACTATTATTGGGTAGTTTAAATATAGGCCTAGGGTCTTGCATGCCAACATTACTTTTTTGAAATATTTATGTAAATAGGATTTTACTTACTTTTAACCTTAAAAGCTTGTAATGAGGTGTAATACAAAATATCATGATGTCTTACAAAACATTACGCAGCGGTTTGTAAATGGTCAACAATTCCATACCTTACTATGCACTTTAGTGCAAGATGCAGCTATTCAGAATCGGATCAATTCAGAAAGTTAAGTCAGTTTTTGACGTTAGTGGAGGGTGTCATCTCCAGCGACCAAAGGGTTATTTCTGTAGTATTGCCCATTAGTGTGCATTTTATTAAAAAGTACCTAGGGGCCAAGCTTTGCTCGGGGAAGGCCAGTTTGTTTAGATGTATGGGAGTAATATTTCACCACTTCCCCCCCAATGTCCCTTTGCTTAAATTTTTTAATGACCACTCTGTACATGCCATCTTCACTTAAAAGTTTTATCATTGACGATAAATATAACTTCAGTATCTATAGTCAATGGTTTTAGTCACTGCTCTCAGGAAGCCACATATTAACAATTATAAACAACACGAATATTACTTTGACAGTTCCCTGGTTGATTATGAACAGCTGTTACAATTCTTTTGTTTTGATTTTAGCGAATTTCCCCTATAGGGAAGAAGCTATTACCGTAGGTCTCATGGTAAGACTTAAGCCCGAGACCATGATAACTTTTCATTTTGAGGTCCCCAGATGCCAAAAACACCATTCGTTCAAATTTTTATATATGTATATATATATATATATATATATATATATATATATATATATATATTTATATATTTATATATATATGTGTCCGTAAGCACGATAACTCTCGTAAAAAAGGTCCGATCTTAATGAAATTTGGTACAAATGTGTAAAGTACCATTTATTTGAACGAGTTCGAAAACCAGATGAATCGCACCATCCGAAGGGGTTTTTTTGGGGGGTTTTGTACCCCAAAAATGTGTTTTTTGGGGTTTTCACATGTAATTTTAATTTAAATCAAATTTTAATTTATACCATTAAATTCAGCTTAAAAAAACAAACAATTTGGTATTTTGATCATTGCTCTACGTCAATTGGTTACCGAGATATTGAAAGTGCTAAACACAGTACGTTGTCTAATGTTATTCTTATGGAGAAAAAGAAAAATTGTATATCTCGCTTATTTATGAACGTAAACTGGCAAAATTTGGTATATGGCTTTATTTGGTTGTGGTCTATTGATATTTGCACAAAAATCCATTTTTTGACCGATAGTTCCCGTAGCAGCAAACCTGCATACTCAGCCCCATGTTATTCTTATGGAGAATAATTAACGTGTTAGATCCTTTAATTATGAACATAAATTAATAGAACTTGGTATATGGCTTTACCTAGTTGAGTTATAATGATATTTGTATAAAAGCCCATTTTTAGTGTTCCTTATTTCAGCAAACCTGCATACTCAGCCGCCATGTTATTCTTATGGAGAATAATTAAAATGTCATAAATCGTTTATTTATGAATGTATATTGATGAAACTTGGTATGTGGCTTTATGTGGTATTAAGATAAATTAATATGCACTGGAAATTCGCTGAGTATGCAGGTTTGCTGCTACGGGGGTATTTAACTCTATAAGCCCAATGTTAATTTATTTAACTTTTAGTTTTTTACATTATTTGATTTTTACTGGGGATGAGAACTGTCTAGAACTTATTTTTATCCCAGAAATTAGTTATTTTCAACATTTGAAGTAAACTTGGTGCCGTTTTTGAGATCAGTGTCACAAGCAAGCAAACCTTACTCATACAGTATTAGAGTATAGGATAGGATAGCACACTTCAAAGGCACACTACAAATATTGTTTTATGTAATATATTTCAAATCAGGTGTTTTGAGCAAACAATTTTAAACTAACATATTATAAAAATATATCTTTATTTAATAAACATTGAAATAAATCAAATTTCCAAATAAAAAAAGAAAAAGCGTGTATGAGTGTTTAAAAGAAGCAACAACAAAAAAGTAAATTAGGTTTCTGTCTTGTTTATTTTTAAAAAAGTGGTGATGATAAATAAAATAACAAAAATGTTTAATTTTTCCAAAACTATTATTTTACTAAGGTAATAACATTAACACTCTCGCTGCTGCAAACATGTTTAAACATGAAATTTGCATAAGTTTCTATGTTGAGAAAAAACCCCGATCGGGGTCCGCAGCAGCCAACGTGTTAACTGAACAGGATATATTGGACATGTGTATCTTGCAAAGATAAAGGTGTAATGATGTAAATGATGTAAATGTAATCATGATGTAAATTCATTAGTAAGTACAATATTTGTAGTCTATATTATTTCTGAACGGTGCTTTTCTGTGGTAGGCCATATCTTCTTCTTAATACTTAATCAAAAAAAATAATTGGGCTATCATTTTGAAGATTAGGCCCTACCTCCAGTGTTAAATTTGAAAAATAAACAAACATTCAAAAACATAAAGATGATAATTTTTCTCACTTATTTATTGGTCAACATACTTGTGGCACCATCTGAAAAGGACATTTTAAAATAACTCATAATAGTTTTTTCAATGAGTAAGCTGGACATGGGAAATAAAAGAAAAATAATATTGGTAAATATATATTTACAAACAAAAATAGAATGAAATCCCTTTTTACGTTTATGATGATAAAAGTAATAAACGGTATCAGGAAACTGACACATACTTTCTCCCTTTTAGCCCAACTTCAATGAATAAATTACTTTTTAGCGAATTTCCCCTATAGGGAAGAAGCTATTACCGTATTAGCGAATTTCCCCTATAGGGAAGAAGCTATTACCGTAGGTCTCATGGTAAGACTTAAGCCCGAGACCATGATAACTTTTCATTTTGAGGTCCCCAGATGCCAAAAACACCATTCGTTCAAATTTTTATATATGTATATATATATATATATATATATTTATATATATATTTATATATATATTTATATATATATGTATGTGTGTCCGTAAGCACGATAACTCTCGTAAAAAAGGTCCGATCTTAATGAAATTTGGTACAAATATGTAAAGTACCATTTATTTGAACAAGTTCGAAAACCAGATGAATCGCACCATCCGAAGGGGGGTTTTGTACCCCAAAAATGTGTTTTTTGGGGTTTTCACATGTAATTTTAATTTAAATCAAATTTTAATTTATACCATTGAATTCAGCTTTAAAAAACAAACAATTTGGTATTTTGATCATTGCTCTACGTCAATTGGTTACCGAGATATTGAAAGTGCTAAACACAGTACGTTGTCTAATGTTATTCTTATGGAGAAAAAGAAAAATTGTATATCTCGCTTATTTATGAACATAAACTGGCAAAATTTGGTATATGGCTTGATCTGGTTATGGTTTATTGTTGTTTGCACAAAAAAACAATTTTTCGCCTATGGTTCCTGTAGCAGCAAACCTAGGTACTTGGTCCCCATGTTATTCTTATGGAAAATACTTAAAATGTTAAATATCGCTTGTTTATGAATGTATATGGATGAAACTTGGTATGTGACTTCACTAAGATGAGTTCTATTGATATTTGCATAAAAACCCATTATTTTGCGTGCCTTGTTGCAGCAAACCTGCGTACTCCCCAATGTTATTCTTATGGAGAATAATTAATATTTTAAATATCGCTTGTTTGTGAATACATTTCTTATGAATCCTTTTAAGTGTTTTAATGTGTTATGTTATATATTCATTGGAAATTCGCTGAGTATGCAGGTTTGCTGCGACGGGGGTATTATTTACTAAATATAGAATAAAAAGCACGGTCGAATGTACAGAAAATCTTGTAAACAAGTTGTTTTAAAAAACATCCACCCAAATCCCTGCTATGGAGGCAATACAGAATCCATTGCTACACTCGTGGTTTTAAGAGGGGGAATGCCCCCTATTTCCCCCCAGAGTTATTAAGGGGCAACATATTTCGAATTAACTCTGTTGGTCAATGCTAAATTGACAAGCATATCAAGTTTGAATGAAATTGATCAGTACATAAGAGAGAAATAGTAATTTTTGTATTCCCCATAAGAATAACATTGGACAACGTACTGGGTTTACCGCAAAATGAAAATTTCAATTTTCTCCGAAACCAGCAATCGTAGAATAGTAATTCAAAATACTAAATTATTTAGTTTTTGAGCTCTTTTTAATGGTGAATAGTAATATTTTTTATATTTATGTCTTTTTATTAAAAAATCAAAAAACTGAATTTTGGATGTTTTAAGTCCTGTAATTTCTGAACCCGAATTTTTACAGGAATGCGGGTGGTGTCATTTTGTTGGAAAACTAAAGTTCTACAAACGACTAAAGTTTAATCAAAATCGTTAGAGCCGTTTTTGAGAAATATTGATTTTTCATATTTTTTGGCGGTTTTTGGGGGATAATTACCCTTAAAAATCAAAAATTCAAAAAAATGAAAAAAACGCCTGGAGATACCGTGGATTAGTACCTACATACCAAATATCATCAAAATCGGCCCATTGGTTAGGGCTCTAGCTCTGTACACATCCACACAGACATCCACACAGACACACACACACACACACACACACACACACACACACACACACACACACACACACACACACACACACACACACACACACACACACACACGGACACACACACAGACAGACATCACGTAAAAACCACTTTTTTGGGTTCAGGGAGCACCAAAACGAATATTTCCACTAACAACTCAAATTCGAAAATTTTGACGAAAACAATACTTTCTCCATATACTATGTATAGGGGGAGAAAGTAAAAATTGCCATAGCATGTGATTGCTGCTGCTGCAAAACCCCTCATGGAAGATAAAAATATTAAAAATAATATGTACTGGAATACATTAAAAAAATTAGGTAAGGGGAAAAGTCCAGAAATGTGTGGCTTTCTGTGCTAAATACAGAGAAGATAATAAAATTATTATCGCATGTCGCTAGCCTAACGGTTAGTGTATTGGACTTTTGTTCAATGGGTCATGGGTTCAAATACTGGGGTGTCCACAAATATTTGAGGGGTTTTGACAGCTTTCCCTAAAAGGGTATGTGTGTGCATTGTTAATTACATACAAATTCAACATTACCGCAGTGTTTGGCAAAACAAATAATATATAAACTCCCATACTTTTCTAGGTTCTGAGACTTTTCAAGACCACAAATCATCAGTAAGACCAAATTGAACTGGAATTATTTTGTTGTAAAACTTGGTAATTATTTGTTTCATTTATTGGCATGACAACAACACCTCTGACTTTTAGACCTAATTAAAAAAGTAAGCCTTTACAATCCTATCTTAGAAAATGCATTCAGCCATAGTTACAGGCTACAATGACATAAAAAATAAGTTTGTCTTTATTTTTGATTATTTTCTCGATTTCTCGTTATTTATTATTGAATTTCTTATCATTGGCCAAACACCTTGGAACAACATTGTTTGTATACCAACACAAAATAACCCATTTTGAAGAATACAATCTTCAGTTGATACCATGATAAATTAGGTTTTGCATGATAACATGCCAGTTCTTTTCGAAACCTTACATTCTCTGAACTTCGGCTCTGGTTTGTTGTAGGAACTAAATTTAATGAATACATGATCTTTTATAAATATTACATTCTAAAAACACAGGAAAGCTTACAGAGACCAAATTTACTAATTGCAGATTATAAATCATGACCAAAGTATAAATAGGATGGCCATATATCTATATTTTGTACGGACGGTTTGTATTTTTCGGTCTTTGTCAGTATTGTACAAAGCTTGAAAAAGGGAAATGTTGGTATTTGGCTTTTTTTTTGACCACTGTATCTGGAACTTTCCAAATCACTTTAAAATAAAATGTTGTATTTTTTTAGAGGGTATCTTCAGAAAAATATTACTTCCACTCTGCTAAAACGAGTGAATGTTGTCACACACATAAACAGTAGTAACAAGTGGCAGGAGAAATGCACTTCACAATCCAAATGTGTTGGGTGAGTGTCTTGCCTTATAATTTAACAATGTAAAAATCCAGGGCCGCCAGAAGGGGGATGGACAACTGGGGCACACTGTCCCAGGCCCTTGAATTCCAGAGGCGGAAAATATACCAAGATAGTAAAATTGGGGTCTCTAGGGCCCCCACAGGTCTTCAGTGCCTCGTGGCAGCCCTGAAATGATCAGCTGGAATAAGACAAGCGGAGACAAACTACCCACCCACACACTCGTGTTTTCCTTGCTCACATAGTCTTGGCCAGAGTTTGGAGGTGTCATAACAAAACACTGGGTTATGAAGATATTATTTACAAAAACCCATAAACTATAAATATAAATATATATTTTTAAGTTGTTTTAAGTGTTTTCAGTGGAATACATTTATCAATAAAATAGGTTATATTTCAAGTAAATGTGTCAATTTTCAAATCTTGAATTCGAGGTTTTAGTGATTGATTTATTCTATTTATGTTAATAAAGAGAATAAATACAGCATACATGTTTATTTATAAAGCATGCCAATTTCCACTTTTTTACAGAGTTCAAGTGATATAGTAAACAGGTAAACAGGTTTGCTGTGTTAAACAAAACCAAATTTCTGGTCACCCCCACAGTGTTAATAGTTTGAAATTAAATTCCAGGTATGTGATATAAATATGTCTATGTTTGACCCTGGATCTTTGACCCCGGTCTTCATCACCTTGGTTTTTAGCATCATGGTTCGAAATGGCAACTCTATCACATGTCAAACATATTACAAGCCATATTGTAAAACTGCACGTTTCGATCTATAAAAATGGTGTTATCCATTGAAAGTAATAAATAATCCCCAATAATATTAAATTAAATTATTTTTCCCCCTCCATTAACTTGTGCCTAAAATATTCAGCCCTTTTTTAATGAATAGGAATCAATCACACTTACTTGATACTTTTTCTCTTTCGCATGAAGCCAGAACAGTTAGACCATTGTTGCTCAGTATCTTGTACCACAAGGGATAAAATGTGTCAAAAATCTGATGGTAAACTTTGAATGAAGAAAATTAAGAAAAATACAATTGCAAAAAGTGCAAATTAAATTTTAAAGTTAATATTGAAGTTGTATAATGATTGGATCTAACAGTATTCTGTTTTATTGATTATAAAAAAAACCTGACTGGGATATAAAATTACAAACTTCGAGCTGTCGTTAGGTATATTTTTGCTCTTTAAAATGAGCCATAAATCAACGATATCGAATAATCCGTTGAGGAGGAACGGGCTTTGAAAGTTAACATTGGCCTTAGGGGCAAAGCAGGTAGAAACGCGAAAATTTTCGTGCCTGGACCGCCCTCTTAAATAACAAAATACAGAAACACAAAATATTTTCCAAAACCATATTAAATGGGTAATACTCAGAGCAAATAATTTTGTTTCCTGAAAAAAATATGTAACTACATTAGCCATCTGACCAACACAAGAGCGGAACAACCCCGGCAAGGTAACGTCAACATCATTCTGCTTATTTCTTTAAACTTTGTTAATGTTTGGCGAATTTTCCCTTTAGAAAAGAAGCAATTTTAGGTGGCGTGGCAAGGCCTAGGCCCCTGAGTTCATGATAATTTTTCGTCTTGAGATCTCCAGATGCAAAAAAAACACTTTGTTTAAATTTGAATACATGAATTATGAAACTGAAAAAGAGTCCTTTGTTTCTATTAATGATAGTGAAATAATTTATGACAGACAACAGTGTCCTAAATAAGATACCCCGGGGCAGTTGTCCCCCCTGCCCCCCCCCCCCCCGATTACGGCCCTGATTAGTCATTGCCCTGAATGATTCGTTGTCCGTCTCTGTGTGTGTTCGTATTGCAATAGCGTGAAAACAGCTACGCGTATCTTTTTCAAAATTTACCCAACTGTTTTTCCAGTACACTTTACGCTACCAGTTCAAAAATGGATTACATTCGTTTAACTGGTTATTAATAATTATTTTTTAAATTTTTTAAAATTTCCATAAGGTAAAGCATTGGACACAAATTACCTTTAGTAAAGTGTGAGTGACAAAAAACGACTTACAAATTATCCTATTTACATGTTTAATGATTAAATCATTAAAGTACTCTCCGTTTAATATGAGTTAATTCAATTTACCAAAGGTTTTAAAAATTGTTAGATTAAAAAACTAATACAAGTTTTTACAAATAAAGGTAACGTTCTCCTATAATGTGAGTGAGTTGATAGTTTATCCACTAGATTGCAGCAGCCTTTTATTTCATATTTACTTCTACCAGCTGTTATCTCTTGTCAGTTTATGATATTAAATACCCCCTCATAGCAGACATGCGTACTCAGCTAATTTCCAATGTATGGTACCTCACTTAGGGTTGCCATATGGTAGAGAAGGAAAAAGAGGAGAATTTAGCTGGCGACCCCTGAAAAAAAAGAGATGTTGTAATAAACCCAGAGGGTCCTGGGTCCCCCCTCCCCCGGAAAATGTTGAATTACATGTATTAAAAACGCTTTTTGGCATATAAATCAATTATAGGATCAAATTATTTGCTAATTTTAAATGCCAACAGTTCTAAAAATTTAGTGGGAGTGATGAAAAAGTAATTGAAGATTAAAGTAAACTTTGTAGGAAAATGTCTTTATTTAATTTATTTTTACTTAAACCGTAAATCAACTAAAATGAATAGTATAAAACAATATAGGCCTCCTACTTTTCAGAATTATAATATAATAAACTGCAGAGAACTAAAAATATTCATACTGATTTTCTCTTCAGCTTTCAATAAGGGTGAATATATATGAAAGTTACCGATATTTACCACGAAAATAAAGCCAAAGAGTAACAAATAATAGAGGTTAGAGTTACAGGAAACCATAATTTAGCTTTGGTAATCATTGCATGACGATAAAGTTGCAAACGCAAATACATTTTTCTTTACAGAAAGGATTTCAACACAAAATTTACGTTATTCAATGCATTTTTTGGAAAAATTTCAAAAATAGATTTTCAAATTTTCATGGAAATACCCCGGAACTATATTTTTATCCTCAAAATCCGGTAATCTCCGGGGAAATCCGGTGATATGGCAACCCTAACCTCACTGCATAGGCAACTTAAGGGCCATACATAAATTACGTCACGCTATATTCAGCCCTTTTTTACCCCCTCCCCTACCGTGTCACGCTGCTCACTATACTTCCCCCCTCCCCCCTGTCACATCGCACTTATTAATTATTAAGTATTGGCAATGACTACATAATCTACAATCTACAATTATTGTAGTTTATGTAGTCATTGGTACCGGTATTGGATTGTGGCATACGGTATTTTGCAGGCTTTAACTCCATTAATCGTGACGCGTCACGCAGCCCTTCACCTCCCCTCCACCGTGTCACGGTCTGTCACAATGTGCCGCACCCCCTCCCCCCCAGGGAGGCATGACATAATATATGCATGGCCCCTTAGGTACTGTGTTATTTTAGTAGAAGAATTTGCACCTCTAATATAATATCATTTAATATATTTAAGTACAATTTATCCTGTGATCTAAAATTAACCAAAATAATAATATACATTTTCCCTACAGAGTCCTCAGGATCAAGACTGTTTATTTAATATTTTGTAATGAGATGTTGTGGCTAGAACATGTATTAACAGCAGTAGCTTTCATCTGTCATTTCTGACTTCGGTCATCCCATTACGAGAATATTTGAGCGTACTAGCGTACTCCTAGTTATATATAAAAATCCGTGAATCCTATATACATGTCTGTGGGTGCGATATCTTTTGTAAAAAAAGTTTGATCTAGATGATATGTGGTGCAAACAATATAAAATGACATTTATAACTTCAATTTTGAAAGCCTGACAGACTGCCCAACCCCAATGGGTAATTTTGGAACAGGTTGTACATACAAAAAATAGATTTGTTTAAAATCGTTAACATATTTTTTTAGCACATTTTTAATTCATACCACTGATTTTAGCATTAAAAAACGAAACAAGATAAGCTATCTTGAATTACTCTACATTTGGTTAGCCATCCCGGCCAGCAGTAGGCTTTCCCGCTGATACCTGCTGTAGTTTCCAATATTTCATCTGTAATTCCACATCGTTTGGGGACATAATTTGAGTAACAAGTGTCTTTATAAAAATATATGACAAGTGTACAGTAAGTGAAAGTAGTTTTAAAACTACACTTAAGAATTGGAATGAAAGTAAACGAGGAATGTAAATATAAAAACTGATTACAGACTTATATAACTGGACTGAATTGAGTCGTTTAGTGTTTATTAAAGCCAATTACATTAAAAAAATGTGGTGTGCAATATAGTCGGCACATTGCGATATGGCGATAAGTTACGTATCGATATAAAATATTGTATCGCAACATTATATCAGTCGTAGAGCAAGACACATCTCACTTACACTGTACTGTATTGTTTTTAGTGAATTTCCTATGGAAAGTGAACTATTACCATAACCTGGAGGTGAAAATTAAGCCCGGGACCACCATAGAAATTCCTAACGTGACCCCCTGAACACGTTTTGCGGGGTCATTCAAAATTTTATAAATATATATATGTGTGTGTTTGCACTCTAGTGATCGCATTTTTTGTCCGATTTACTTAGAATTTAGTAGGGACATTGCTTTCTATACCCTAATCAGTTGGACAAATTCATTGGGGAAAACAATCGGAAAACTGTAAACCCCTTTTTTGGGGATTAGTCTTTCAAATTTAGAGTTGTTGGGCCCAATCAGGGTCAGAAAAGCCCCGGATGTACACTTAATGCATGCAAAACGATGCAAATTAGTTAGGTGAAACATTTAAGCCCTCTCTAGTTATTCTAGCATAAATATTTACCGAGTGATTAAAGAAAATGTGTATCGACTAAACACAGTACGTTGTCTTATGGGGATTTTACATTAGAAAGCCTGTTATTCATAATTATGTTGGTGTACATTTACCATCCCCAGCAACCTCACACCTACTTTAAAGCCTGACTGGACCTTCTCTTAACCTTATAATACGCAAAATTGTATTCCCAGCATTGCAGGTGAATGAAACCAGAAGCATCAGAACAGCCAACAAATCAATGTTTTCAGATTTCAATAAAAATTGGTATAAATGTATGTTTTTGCACAGATTTTAAGTTTTAAAGTTTATTATGTGGAAATTCACTTCCCTCACGTCAGCATGCTACGTGCGAATTAGTTTAAGCATCGTGTCATTAGCATATAGCCTAACTGGTTCTCTCTTATAAGTAACTTAAAAGGCCCTGAATTTGGAACAGCTGAGATATCTTGGCTAGATACCATCCTAAAAAAAAACATGTTGCCGCCAAAGGCGCAACCCAAAGTAGTCTTATATTGTGTTGAGAAATTAGGTTTAGCTACTGTTCAAAACGTTGTAAAACGTCATGAAAGTAATTTGACTCTAAACCAAGAAAACTGACATAAATGAGTGGCATTTAATATATCTGAAGGTTAAAATCATTACCAGTAAGAGTAGAATCGGTTGCAGTATCATATGTGTCCACAAACTGTTGAGATGTGGTATATAGATCTTAACTTTCCAAACAACTGTAGATAGTGGTATATCAAAATTCAACAATCAATTTTTATAAGCAAGTTATCTTGGTCATGCAGAACTCCAACAATTCTTTAGCTACTTCCCAAAAATGAAACACTCTGAAAAAAGGAAATTATTATCATCCACAAACAGTTTGAATTGTATCAGCAGGCAAACTTATCGGGATACCCTAGAAGACATATGGGAGGCCGAATTGAGCTGGTCATCAAAAGCTGAAAATACCTAACAATTTAACTTTTGAGTTGTGTATATCAATCACTTTGTTTCTAGGCCTTACACAAATTAAATACAGTATTTTAAATTTGATTAGGTACCATTTAATAAGAGACTGCTGGTCTGAATAAGCTGGTGCTAGTGGTTGGCCTGGTGGATGGGAACTACCCACACTTTTTATATTTCCGTTCTTGTGTTTTAAAAAATTATACTATTTTACCAAGATTTTATGAAGGGAAATTTAGTAAGGTATTCAGTGGATGACTGCACTGACACTGTCTGTTTGTGTGTCGTGAATGTTGCGCTCTTCCCGCCTCATTTCTGTTGGTAACATTTCAGTCATCTTCTTAACGTTTGTTACCGGTACAGTTACTGGTATCCCCAATTTACTTTGAAATGAAGCAGTAGGCCAAATGTTATAGATATTAATTTTGTAAACCAAAATCTGTCACCAATATTGAAAATGTATTCTCCCTTTAACCTTATATTTGGTAGGGCTTAAGTAGGTTTTTGAAGTGAATATTTTGTATACCGGTAACCATGTATTACACAGGTAAAGTTTTAGTTTTAAGTATTAACTTCAAATAGCAGAAGTTGCCATTTTCCTTGGTCCACGATGCTAAGGAGAGATGTCAGTAGCCAGTGACAGTTGCTAGCGGTTTCAAGTAGCCTCCCTGTAAATGGAATGTGCGAGTTACTGATGTGATGGTTGTACACTGACAGTAACCGATTCCCCGTGCGAAGTAGCCAGCTGCTGTAGTTTTTTTTTACTGACCAATAGAAACTATAGGCAACAGACGAACAGTAGAGAATATGTGTAGATGGTCCTAGACAATTGCAAGTCAGTAGTCAGTTTGATAGTGAAAAAGCTCCAGCTCCTTAACAATTGTCCCGAGAGTTACATCAGACCGTGGCAACCAGGCCTAAATATAGGACCCACTCAAAAATAAAATTCCTAAAACCGCCCTTTGTTTGAAAACATGCAAACACAAGCTGATTAGGGTGGAAGGATAAAATTTGATTCAGGTGACCAGTTTAAAGCTGATCAAAGAATCTTTTAATGGAACTATGTAGCCTATAAGCGGTTCGAATAACTTAGTGTATTTAAAATAGGCTAGGTATTTTATTCTTGTATGGTTTCATAAGCGGCTTGAGTCTTAATAAAGGCCTAATCTTAAATGGGCCTTATAATATTCCAATTAAATGAGGTTCAGGTATTTTCAAGCCTACGTAACTTATCCTTACATTTTTTATGTCTATAAGTAACTTACCGATTTCATACGTTACTATTGTGTTTTCTTTTCAGGAGTGAAAGGTTAGCGCTAGTTTGTTAGGTTGGTGATTTCTGATGGTGAAATGGTTTGGCCTTGTATAGTGACCTATCTCATACAGCACGCTGTGACTGTTTAGTTAGGGTTATGTTAACTAATTTATGAATAGCTGATCCTGTTTAACCTAACCGCCACGTCACATTGTTTAGTTATTTCTGTTTAAAATTAAAACAGCTTTTAATAGGCTACTTATTTGCTGCAAATCCGTAAATGATAAAACTAACATATCAATTTGTTTCCTTAGTTTGTTAACAATGTTTCAATAGAACTACTGTACCTATATAGGATACTGACGATACTTCCAATATTAGTGAAATTACCAGTAGGAAATGCAAACCGCTTGTGAAACCAAACTCATGGAATTTACAATTGAAGGCTCAATACGGAGGGCAGAAATGCATACCAGGGCAGAAATGCATACCGGTATTGATCCAGGCTAAATAAAACATGTAAGACTATTACTAAACTACCCCTCAGAGAATAGGCCTACCTATTTATGGATAACCTCAAACTCATGTCACCTTTCTCCACCTTGACTGAATGTTATGATCCATTTACTGTAAAGTTATATTTCAATATAAATTACGCCTACCAGTATATGAACATTAAATAGTCTCAACGGATAAGTTTACTTAGCCTTTAATTGCAACTGAGTTTTTGCAGACAGTTTTTCAAGTAAGATACCGTAGCCTATATTGACATCACAGAAAGTTAGCTTTGAATAACTGAATCATGGATTATAAACACCTATGTAAAGGATATAACTGGATAGGCCTGTGTCGAAACTGGAATCTTATTCCCAATACAGTAACTATTTTCACATTAAAAGATCATTCTAGTCAATGACGCTTTCAATTGATTCAATTTCAACCAATCATATTTAGAGAAGTTTACATTTGATTATTCCTATAACATTAATAAAGTTGTTATTATTGAACTTAAAAGAACGTAACGTTTCAAATTTCAAACAAGGACGTTAGAACAAATTAAAAAAAGTTCGTTCATAATAACCTTAACCAAATGACAGCAAGCAGGAGTTGAGTTGATGTATTTTGACAGTTCAACTACACAGCTTAAAAGTGGTACTGAATAATGTTCAGTTAAAAACTAATAATTATTAAAATGTAATAATAATTCGTCAATTATAGTCTATTACAATCATTAAATCGTCAAAACGTTACCCAACAAATTTCATGATAATCCATCAACCCATGAAAAAGAAGTTAGCGTAACCTGAATTCGATTTTCAGACTGAGGTATGAGGAGTTCGATTCTCTTCAATCCAATAATTTTGATTGTTTCAAAACTCATTTATTCGCAAACACCATTAACTGAACTACTGAACTGAGTCAACTGACCGGCCGGCGGCCAGGAGACCACAGACACAGACTACAGGTGACACACTATCAGTTAGTTGTTTTGGTTAGCTAACATCCGGCCGTAGTCTGTTTGACTGCAAAATCAGTTGAGCGACTGTTTGCTTACCATCTACTACCCAACCCAAGACACATCTGAATATTTCCGGAAAATGAAAAAATAGAAATATACCAAAATAATAATCCAATTATAGTTTATTACCACCCTTTTTACAATTAAGAGCTACCCTGAAAATTTCAAAACAATTCATCAAACCGTTAAAAAGGAGTTAGCGTAACAAGAGTGTGATTTAACACGAGTATGAGGATTCACTCGCTTCATCCAATTAACATTGGTCTTTTAATTAATATGGTAATTAATGCATATAGTTTATAATCTAATCATTATTAAAGTTTAAAAATTAGTTAATACTTGTTTGGTATACAAAATATCTTACACTATCTGAACATACATTATTTTACTAGTTTTTAGTAGTTGTTATTATTATTTGATGGTATTTTATTAACGCATCAATCATAAACAATTATTAGTACAGTAGTTCCTTTTTAAGGCGGTTCCACACTTCTCGCGAACAGGCCTGAACATACGGCCGAATGTTCCAGAATGTTCACTGAACATTCCGTCCCGTATGTTCCCGGGCGAATGTATTCAAAAGTTCGTGCAGCTCCCACACTTCTCGCAAATACTCCGAACATTCGGCAGAATGTTCAGGCGTGTTCGCGAGAAGTGTGGGACAGTCTTTTAGATGTAGCCCTTGTCGTTGCGTGTATATGACAATTTCAATGTATGTGTAATGTATGTGACCTTATAGGCGTCCCGTTACTCCCTCTCCCTCAAAACCGAACTTTCGAAAACTTAATTTGATTTCTCACTTTGCTATTAGCAAATTTCCCCTATAGGGAAGAAGCTATTACCGTAGGTGGCATAAGTAAGACTTAAGCCCGATACTGTGATAACTTTTTGTTTTGAGGTCCCCACATGCCAAAAACACTGCTCGTTCAAATTTATATATATGTGTGTTCGTTACCGCAATAACTTTTGAAAGAAACGCCCGATTTTGATGAAATTTGGCACAAATGTGTAGAGTAACATTTATGACTTTAAGTTTGAAAACCAGATCAATCGGACTATGGGAAGGGGGTTTTAAATTTTCCTAAAATCAGTATTTGATATTTTCTCCCTAAAATTTTAAAAACGCTCAATTTTGGTTATAGCCATTTTAAAGAGCTTAAAAAAGGAAATAATTTGGTATTTTGAATCATTAACCTAGGTTAAGTGGTTGTAGAGAAAAATCAAAAAACGTGTTTATAAAATTTCCCATGTTAATCTTGAGGGAAAAAGGTTTTAGCGAATTTCCCCTATAGGGAAGAAGCTATTACCGTAGTCGGCATGGTAAGACCTAGGCCCGGGACCATGATAACTTTTCGTTTTGAGGTCCCCAGACCCCAAAAACACCATTCGTTCGAAACTGTATATATATATATATATATATATATATATATATGTGTGTGTGTGTGTGTGTCCGTGGGTGCGATAACTCTCGTAAAAAAGGTCCGAATTTGATGAAATTTGGTACAAACGTGTAAAGCAGCATTTATGACTTTAAGTTCGAAAACCAGACGGATCGACCTATCCGAAGGGGTATTTTGGGGGGGTTTTGTACCCCAAAAATGGGTTTTTTGAGTTTTTCACATACAATTTTTGAAGAAGTAAAATTTTATTTATTTTTTATTGGAATCAGCTTAAAAAGACGCACAATTTGATGTTTTAATCATTGTTCTACGTCAATTGGTTACTGAGATATTGAAAGTACTAAACACAGTACGTTGTCCAATGTTATTCTTATGGAGGATAAGAAAAATTGTATATCTCGCTTATTTATCAACTTATCCTGACGAAACTTGGTATATTGCTTCATTTCATTGTGGTCTATTGATATTTGCACAAAAACCCATTTTTTTGCCGATAGTTCCCGTAGCAGCAAACTTGCATACTCAGCCCCCGTGTTATTCTTATAGAGAATAATTAATGTGTTACCTCCTTTAATTATGAACATAAATTAATAGAACTTGGTATGTGGCTTTACCTAGTTGAGTTATATTGATATTTGTATAAAAGCCCATTTTTAGTGTTCCTTATTTCAGCAAACCTGCATACTCAGCCGCCATGTTATTCTTATGGAGAATAATTATAATGTCATAAATCGTTTATTTATGAATGTATATTGATGAAACTTGGTATGTGGCTTTATGTGGTATTAAGATAAATTAATATGCATTGGAAATTCGCTGAGTATGCAGGTTTGCTGCAACGGGGGTATTTGGATTTTCCTCAGATAATTTTACTAAAAACTTCACATTTCTTTTTACCAATCAGTTAAGCTCTACAAAAAATCATTTTGGCTTTTTAATTGTTGTTCTACGTCCAACCATTGCAGAGATATTCAAAGTGCTAAACACCTTTTGGACCTTTGTTTTTCTTAATTTATGTAAATGATTTGTCAACAAAAGTAAAGATTTCTAAACTCATTATGTTTGCAGATGATACTACTGCTATAATCACTAACCCTAATAAATATACTTTAAATAAAATATTACAAGACGACTTGTCTTATATGGATGAGTGGTTTAAGGCTAATGGTCTTTTACTCCAATAACAACAAGACAGAGACTGTCGTTTTTCATTCAAACTATAGTAACAGCTTTAAAACAGCAGATTCATCGTTTTTGGATTCATCACATTAACTTGACTGAACATAACAAATTTCTTGGCATAATTATTGATAACAAAGATGATTTGTAAAGATCAAATTTCATCAGTAGCCACTAAATTATGCAGATCATATTATATGATTTGTATTCTCTCTAAATTAGTAAACACAAACACACTTGTAACAGTTTATTACACATATTTATATTCAAATTTAACTTATGGTGTTATTTTCTGGGGTAATTCAGTTAATTGTAGGAGATTATTTAGCTTACAAAAAAATATTATTAAAAAATCAATAATGTGCCTTTTTTATCATCAACCAAGCCCAGTTATAAATCATTACATACTCTCACATTGCCATGTATTTATATTTGTAATCATTTCTATGATTTTTTTTTATCATTTCTATTTATGAAAAAACACAATACAAATTTGACTTTTCTCTCCAGCTCACATTCTTATGACACTAAATATAAACATATCCTGGCATATCCTCAACACAAAACAACCTCATTTGAAATATTACCGTATTACACTGGGATATGCTTAATAAATAAATTACCCAATGAATTAAAAATTGAAATATCTTTAAATAGTTTCAAAAATAAATAAATTCAAAGAATATTTATTAACTAATTGTTTTTATTAGATTGAAGAATATTTAAACTGTTTATCAATTTGATTTTTAATTTTTAAAAGTACCAAGTTAGAGTATGGTAATTAACTGTAGGAAACAATGTATCATAATTAAACTTACCTTTACTTTAAATGTCATATTGTTAACTTGAATTATTATTTTGTATTTGTTTATATTAAGACCAAATTTATGTATTACTTACTTACCGTTACCTGTCATATAAATATGATGTTATGTAACTGACTGAATAAACAATAAACAGTACATTGTCCAATGTTATTAATCCTTATGGAGAATAAATAAAAATTGATATCTTGATTATTTATGAATGTATATGTATTTATTGATGAAACTTGGTATGTGGCTTCAACTAGTTGTGGTAGATTGATATTTACACAAAAAAGGATTTATTCATATGAAGAATAAGTAAAGTTGTATATATGTCTTACTTATGAACCTAAATAAATCAAACTTGGTATGTAGCTTCATCTGGTTGACTTATATTGATAACTGCAAAAATACACATTTCTATCTTCCTCGTTGCAGCAAACCTGCGTACTCAGCCCTAATGTTATTCTTATAGAGAATAAATAAAATGCTATGTATCACTTATTTGTTAATGTATTTTTGTGAAACTTGGTAAGTAGGTCCATGTAGTAGTGAGACACACACACACACATATACATGCATTAGAAATTCGCTGAGTACGCAGGTTTGCTGCGACAGGGATATTTTTATCATTCGACCAACATATAATTCGTAAATTTACAGCCGATATTACAAAATTGTCATTTTACGGTCGATCATGTTATTCAATCAATTATCATACTTAATTACGATCAATATTAGGTATGCGGTACGATCGGCTAATTACGGCCAATTATGTGATTCGATCGTGATTGATTTACTTTCGATTTTCACAAGGTTCGATCGTAATTAGGGCCGATTTCAGTGGTCTGTTCATCGTTAACGCTGTCCGTTAAAAATCTATAGGCAAATCTAGCTAAATTTCGCATAATCTAGTTGCATAAATTTTGAGCTTTTAAAAACATCTAAACAAATTCTCGAGTGCTCACTCACTCATAATGATCTCTAGCAGACAATTTTTGCATTATGAGGAGTATCCCAGTGGCGTATATCAGCCTCTCCCCTCTCCTTGAGACTCTGTAGTGGGGAGAAAAAAATATGTGTGACCAGTTGGGGGTGACCAACTGTCACCCCCATGTGTCGAAGTGACGAGCAAAAGTGTCCCATGATATTATACAGGGTGATAGACATAAGTGTGCCAGCTATTTTTATTTAAAAGTATAAGAGCTATTAAACATATTTAAAGGCAAATCGAATGGATTTTTTGTTTTGTTTAATTTATAGTCATTTTGAAGTTTTTATTTTATCCACAATTTTTTAGTTTCTAGATTCCTTGGTTTGCTATTTGGGACACTGAAATAGAGAAGCATAAACACATTTTAACTGTCAAAAATAAGAATGATGCTTCAGTGGCGTAGATAGACCTTTGTCAGGGGGGGATATTTCATTAGGGAATACAAAAAAAAAACTGTGTTTGTGACTAGCGCTGGTACCGGTATACACAATTTAAGACACCATTGACGTGTCCCTTACATTCATAATTATTGGATAGGCCTACACATCCAAGACATTTAAACCATTGATACAAAGTAATCAGTATTTGTAACCAAGACTAAAAAGTACTTGTATCAGTTATATAATCAGCATTGGAAAGTAATCGTTAAGCTAGGGTTGATAAGTCATCAGATTTTACCAGAGAATATCGGAGTTTTTAGGTCAAAATAAAGCTCCAGGAAATTTTTGTGAAAAATTAAAAATCTCTCCTTTTTGAAATTTTACCAAATATGCGTTGAATAACGCAAATTTGATGTTGAAATCCTATCTGTAAACGAAAAATGTATTTACGTTTGCAACTTTGTCGTCATGCGACGATTGCCAAAAAAGCTAAACCCTTGTTTCCCTGTTCACTCTAACTTCTATTATTTGTTAGCCTTTGGCTTTATTTCGTCGGGAAATATCGTTGACTTTTACATATATTGGCCATTATAGAATGAAGATTTATGGCACCTGCAGTTTATTAAATTACAAATCTAATATGGCATCCGGCTTAAGTTAAGCACATCACTGAGACCGCCAAGGTCAAGGTCAGGTGCACTAGTTGACGAACTGCCTGCTAGAGGATGAGGGTAGACTGTTCGGTGACTCACGTCCCACTTGTGGCGCATAAATACCGTACCGCGTGCCGGTGTAGTTCATCTGCTACTATTTATTGTACGCGAACATATTCTTAATATAGAAATAAGTTATTTTGGATGTATTGCACACATATCTTATTTGTTTTTCAGTGACAGCATTTATTTTTAATCAAAAGGCATAGACTTGATTTCAGGAGGATACAAATTTTAATTTTTCCAAGCTACAAGGGGGATATATCCCACTGATCCCCCCCCTGTATCTACGCCACTGTGATGCTTTGATTGATGTTTTAGAATAATAAAAGTCTGATACTGATATTGATCTTGCTACGATATGATGATGATCTCCATAATCAAATATTTAAGCTCGGAATGACAAGAAAGTGCTAGATTTAGAACATAGGAAAAGTAACAGAATGCAAGTAATAGCAAAAACTCATACAGAATTCTTTGTTGGAGGGGTGTTCAGACGGGGTTGGTACCACTGGGGATACTCTGTACTCAAGGACATTTGAGGTCTGTGAAGTTGGCGTACCCTAAAGGCGGTCCCACAATTCTCGCGAACAGGCCTGAACATTCGGCCGAACATTCTCCCAAATGTTCATTAAACATTCCATCCAGTTTGTGTTCAAAAGTTTGTGCAGCTCCCACACTTCTCGCGAATACTGCAAACATTCGGAGTTCGGGTGTGTTCGCGAGAAGTGTGGGACCGCCTTAATTAGATTATCCACTTCAGGGTCATACACATATTACGTAAAGCACTTAGGGGGGATGGGGTATGGTCTAGCATTATGCTTCATTATGTGCGGGAGGGGGGGTTTGGATCAACATTACGTAACTCACACATATTAACCCTATGAACTGGTGCACTCCCGTATCTATTGATACTGGTTTGTTTTAGCTAATTTCCCCTATAGGAAAGAAGCTATTACCGTAGGTCTCATACTACGGTACCTCAAGACCATAATAACATTTTGTTTTGAGGTCCGCAGATGACAAAAACACTATTCGTTCAAATTTATTTATATGTGTCCTTGAAATGGGATAACTTGAGTAAAAATCATCCGATTTTGATGAAATTTGGCTCAAATGTGTAAAGTGATATTTATGACTTTAAATTTGAAAACCAGAAAAATCGGACTATGGGAAGGGGGGCTTATGGGGGGTTTTAAATTTTCTAAAAATCAGTTTCAGCGAATTTCCCCTATAGGGAAGAAGCTATTACCGTAGTTGGCAAGGTAAGACTTAGGCCAGGGATAGTGATAACTTTTCGTTTTGAGGTCCCCAGATGCCAAAAACACCATTCGTTCAAAACTGTACACACACATATATATATATGTGTCCATGGGTACGATAACTCTCGTAAAAATCGTCCGATGTTTATGAAATTTGGTACAAACATGTAAAGCAGTATTTATGACTTTGAGTTCGAAAACCAGCCAGATCGCTTTATTCAAAGGGGTATTTTGGGGGGTTTTGTACCCCAAAAATGGGTTTTAGTGAATTTCCCCTATAGGGAAGAAGCTATTACCGTAGTCGGCATGGTAAAACCTAGGCTCGGGACCATGATAACTTATCGTTTTGAGGTCCCCAGACCCCAAAAACACCATTAGTTTGAAACTGTATATATATATACGAGGGTCATCCAGAAAGTAAAGAACGTTTGCTTGCTGCGTCTAGCACAGCTCCCCCATCACTGCCATTGCGTGTGCGGCAGTCCACTCACCTCTCCACCAAAGTATGAGCCGAGTCTCGTTGCTGTGCGGTCACACGTCTTATTTCTACAGCGATTCAAAATGGCGGCGGCAATCGAAAATCCCGCCAAATATGGGATAAGCAGTTTTATTTGGTTTCTGAGTTAAAAAATGTCTAGACCATCAAATTTTTGAGAAAAACACCAAATAAAATTGGTGGTGAAAGTGCAAACACGTCTTCAAGTTGAGTTTTCAGGGGGGAAAATGGTGCAACAGGTTTAATGAAATAAAATCCATTATGCACGACGAGGATCGGAGTGGCAGGTCATTGCTCGCAAAAGACGATTTGAAAGAAAGACTTGAGGGAAGATTGGAGGAAAACAGCTGCTAAAATCTTAGCACATTACATCAATTTTAAGATTTTTTTTGCACTTTCATCATTAACTTTCTTTGGTGTTCTTCTAAAAATTTCTTCGGTATGGACATTTTTTTACTCCGAGACCGATTAACACTGCTTATCTTAGATTTGGCAAGATTTTCGATTGCCGCCGCCATTTTGAATCACTGTAGAAATAAGACGTGTGACCGCACAGCAACGAGACTCGGCTCATACTTTGGTGGAGAGGTGAGTGGACTGCCGCACACGCAATGGCGGTGATGGGGGAGCTGTGCTAGACGCAACAAGCAAACGTTCTTTATTTTCTGGATGACCCTCGTATATGTGTCCGTGAGCACGATAACTCACATTTAACTTTAAGTTTGAAAACCAGCCAGATTGCTCCATCCGAAGGGGTATTTTAGGGGTTTTGTACCCCAAAAATGGGTTTTTTGAACTTGTTAGTCAAATATTAGTTTTTTACCATTGGATTCAGCTTAAAAAAACACACATTTGGTATTTTGATCATTCCTCTATGTCAATTGGTTACCGAGACATTGAAAGTGCTAAACACAGTATGTTGTCCAATGTTATTCTTAAGGAGACCAAGAAAAACGTTATATCTCGCTTATTAAATTTATCAACTTATCTTGACGAAACTTGGTACATTGCTTCATACCGTTGTGGTCTATTGATATTTGCACGGAAAATTTTTTTGCTGATAGTTCCCGTAGCAGCAAACCTGCGTACTCAGCCCCCATGTTAATCTTATGGAGAATAAGAAAAATGTTATCTCCCTTAATTACGAACATAAATTAATAAAACTTGGTATGTGGCTATACCTAGTTGAGTTATATTGATATTTGTATAAAAACCAATTTTTTGTGTTCCTTGTTTCAGCAAACCTGCATACTCAGCCACCATGTTATTCTTATGGAGAATAATTCAAATGTCATAAATCGTTTATTTATGAATGTATTATTGATGAAACTTGGCATGTGGCTTTATGTGGTACTAAGATAAATATGTATGCATTGGAAATTCGCTGAGTACGCAGGCTTGTGCTACAGGGATAATCAACAAAAATCAATTTTTTGTACAAATATACCAATACTACGTGAAGCCACATACAAGTTTCATCAATATATACTTTCATAAATAATGGAGATATCAAATTTTATTTATTCTCCTTAAGGATAACATTTGACAACGTACTGTGTTTAGTACTTTGAATATCTCTGCAACGGTTAGGCGTAGAATCACAATTTAAATACCAAAATTATTGTTTTGTAGAGCTGAGTTGATTGGTAATAGCAAATGTGAAGTTTACATTAAAATTAACTGAGGAAAAGCCAAAAACCTTTTTCCCTTAAGATTAACATGGGAGATTTTATGAGCTGTTTTTTTTTTTGATTTTCTCCGCAACCTAGGTTAATAATTCAAAATACTATATAATTTTTTTTTATTTAAGCTCTATAACATGGTCCATTGGTCCAAACATTGACCAAAATTAAGTCTTTTGAAAATTTTAGGGTGAAAAATGGAAAAAACTGATTTTTTTAAAGTTTAAAACTTCCATAAACCCCCCTCCCAATTTCATAAATGTCACTTTACACATTTAAGCCAAATTTCATTGAAATCGGACGTTTTTTAATCAACTTATCGCATTCAGGGACATATATATATATATATATATATATATGTATATATAAATTTGAACGAATAGTGTTTTTGTAATCTAGGGACCTCAAAACAAAAAATTATCATGGTCTCGGGCTTTAGTCTTACCATGAGACCTACAGTAATAGCTTCTTCCCTACAGGGGAAATTCGCTAAAAAACAAATAATATAGTATTTTGAATTATAAAACCTAGGTTAAGTGCCTGCGGAGAAAATCCAAAAAAGTGTTTGGCTTTTCCTCAGTTAATTTGTATGTAAACTTCACGTTTGCTTTTACCAATCAACTCAGCTCCACAAAACAATCATTTTGGGTTTAAATTGTGATTCTATGTCCAACCATTGCAGGGATATTTAAAGTTATAAACACAGTATGTTGTCCAAAGTTATCCTTATGGAGGATAAATAAAATTTGATATTTCCATTATTTATGAATGTATATTGATGAAACTTGGCTTCACGTAGTACTGGTATATTGATATTTGAATAAAAAATTGATTTTTTGTTGATTATCCCCGTAGCAGCAAATCTGCGTAATCAGCCCTAATGTTATTCTTATATAGAATAAATAACATGCTATAGATCACTTATTTATAAAACTTGGTAATATCTTTTCGTAACTTGGGAGCCATTACAGCTCGAGAAACAGCCGTGGACGGATGGACGCACGTAGCGGACACACGGAGCCGCAGACAAATGCGAATTGTAGTATTGATATGTTTTGATTGTACTTCCACAGGTGATTTAAGCAAAGAGATCTAGTATTAGGAATATTACTTCTACAAGGTAAATAGTAGAGCAACACTAATTATTGTTAATAACAATTTTTATTTACAATCTGTTCAATATGAACAATAAGCAAATGTGATATAAATGATTTAACATGAGTTAGTTACGCACCACCGTGCACACTAACATAGGAACAGAAAACTGTAAATATAACTTTTATGAGAAGCAGGTACAAAGACCCAGAACATGATGTCTTTTTAGTCAAAATGTAGCTTCACTATTTTCCAAAAGGTTTACTGCAAGATAGTTTGGATGGTCTTCCAGTGTACTTTGATATATTGCATACTTAATTTGGCAATTTCTTCTTGGACAGATTGATTTTTAGTGTCACAATGGAGAACTTGGTTAGTTACGTGCCATGGCGCTTGTAAAATCTTTCTCAGCATTTTTGATTGGTATTTCTGAATAATTTCAATATTAGAATTGGATGCTGTTCCCCAGAGTTGTATGCCATAGGTTGTCCATATGATGTCCACATTGGTTTTAACATAACTTTGATTAAAATTAACTTATTTTCAAATGATAATTTTGAATGTTTGCCAAGAAGCCAAACCAATTTATTTGTCCTCAGTTTTAAATTTAATCTTTTATTCTAGAAGTGAGTGTGCCATGTAAGTCACCTGTCTAGATGCATGCCAAGGTATTTAACTTCAGTTGCTTGAGGTAGCAGTACATTATTTAATGAGACTGGGGGGCAAGTAGTTGTTGACATTGTAAAAGTAACATGGATTGATTTGGTTTCATTTGCCTTTATTTTACAGTTTTTCAGCCACTCAGAAATATTGTCCAAAGCTGTTTGTAAATGGGAGGATGCCATAACAGGGTCCAGGTTGGAAGATAACAGTGCAGTGTCATCTGCAAACGTTGCAATAGTGATGCCTGGTGCCTGGGGGAGGTCAAAGGTATACAAAATATACAGAATAGACCCAAGGAGACTAACTTGGGGCACTCCCGATTTGATTGCATGCAAATCAGTGATATACTCTTGATACTTAATTTGAAAAAATCTTTCGGACAGGTAAGATTTGAAGATCCGTAGTAAGTGTGAGGTAGGAGAGATTTAATTTTAAACAATAAACCAGCGTGCCAGACTTTATCAAAAGCCTGTGCCACGTGTAAGCAGCTGAACGCAGCTGAACAGAAACGTTTATTTTCAAGATCTTCCTTGATAATATTAGTTATTCTGTGAACTTGTTCTATAGTGGAATGTCTACGCCGAAATACAAACTGGTGAGGTGGTACTATATCTTTTTCATCAATTACAATTTGAAGTCGTTATAAAAATATTTTCTCAAAAACTTTAGAAATGATCGGGAGAAGACTGATGGGCTGATAAGATGAAGCTTGATTTAAAGGTTTGCCTGGTTTTGGAATGACTACTAATTGTGAAACTTTCATTGCGACAGGATGTGTTCCAAGCGGAGGACTGCATTAAAATTTACCGTAAGTAAGACTATACCTTTCCTTAGCAATTCCTTTAACACTTCGCCAGTAATAAAATCATACCCTGGAGCTTTCTTGGCACTTAAATCACTTTTTATAACGTTCTTGACTTCAGGTGGAGTAAATGGTTTGACTGGCATTTCTAGTTGATTCGGAGAATCAAGAAACTCAGTAATGTCCTGGTCAACATTAGAATGAACTGCATGCGGTTTAAACACTTCTTTATAGTAGGAAGCAAACATTTCAGCCTTCTCTATACTATTTTTCGCCCAAGTACCGTCGGCCTTTAAACCCGAAGGGATACAAACCTGCGGGCACTTTGGTATTTTGTAGCTTTCCAAAGAGTGTAATCTTGCCTCGGTTGGAGAGAGCTTCGATGTAAATTCTAGAAATCTCTCATTTTTAATATTACCAAGCAAACTTTTTAGCTGTTGGGTAGCCCTGATTAGGTTATTTTTTATCAATCTGGTTCCTAGAGTTCTGCCACACTTTACAAAGGCGGCGTTTTTTCCGCTATTTTTTATTCACCTCAGATAGTTTATTTGGACAATTTGCTCACTCTTCCTTTCTGGAGTTCTGGAGTTTGTTAGAAATGAAAGGAGGATGAAAACGGCAGAAAAAGAAGAGGAGAAACAATTTTAAATGTATAATTTTTAAGAAACATGAAAAAATTGAAAAATTGCCACGGAACATTCAAAAGTAGAGTCATATCCATGCAGACTTTTATATGAAGAAATCAACAAATATAAATTGCGTACAGTTTGATTACCCTACACAGAAATACATAACCCATAAATATCATGGGAGGGAATAAAGTCCTTGTCCAATAGGTTAAAGAAGTCAGCCGTGGTTTGAGAGCAAATTGGCCAGGGGCTGCCCCGCTCTCTGACCCTAACTGGAATATATTCCTGTAACAGGTTCCAGGAGTGATACTCTCTCCCTTATGGGGTGACTTTCTCTTCCTGTACCACCTTTTTCATCCCTGCAGATCCCTTCCTTCCAATGGCTGGGCAACTTCCCAAATGGAGACGTACTAGCTAGGTCTCCTAATCTATCTATTATACTAATTCCCTAAGGAGTTTCTTGTGTACAACAAAACTCTTTATTTATGAACCGATTTTGATGATTGAGGTGTCAAATTAAAGGGATTTCTCTGTAGAAGTCATGGAATAACTTTTTTCTCCCTCAGTTCAATGTGCTTCGCCCTATTGGACTTTAAAGTTTCCATGTTATTCTTATGAGCAATATGTTTAATAGATCATAAACAGATGTAGTTGCAGCAAAAATTGTAATCAGCTGTTCATTCCTGAATTCTTTTTGCGAAGCACGGGTAATCAGCTAGTCTCTCAAATCTTTCTACTAGTGGCTTCCCTCGGATAACCTTTAGTTTAAGATCACATGTTAATATGTAAAAAAAACAGACGCTCAAATCAAAGGAGGTCTATTGGTATTACTGGAGACAACACTGCTAAATGATTTTTGTCAAAAAGCGTTCCGGTGAATTTGTAAAGTTGGTACCCTGGGTAAGGTAAATTACTCGTTCTTTGAACTGCAGTAATTGGTTGCTTAAATCTTTGATGTGAATCTACTCATGCGAATCACAGGAAGAAAATTAATCAAAGCTGGGACCAGTCTTTTGTTTGTTTGACTCATGTATTATTATTTTTGCCTTGAAATATGATAAACTATGAACAAATTAACAAATACAAGTTGATTAATGTTAAAATATTCCATAATTATTCCTTTGATTCACTTTCTTGACTAGTTCAATTTCAGGGAGTAGTTCTTTGCTTCACCAAAACATAGTGAACGGCTCGCTATTAATGGTGTTAATTAGTGTTGCATATTTCAGCTGTGATTGAAGTGATGAAAACACTTACGGTTTTTTCTCCTTGATATTTTGTAATAAAAACTTAACGCTAAGCGACTATTTAGTGTTTTTATAGTTAGTTTTTAATTGCAGAAATATTATTTTGTAACTTTCGATAAGTGTTTCATTTTGTGATTTAAAAGTGGAAATGTTTTACACTTGATTGCATTTATAACCTACCACATGTTTTTTTTTTTACTTGTGACACTTGATTGCATGGATAACATGGCAGACGAAAAGTCAACTGAAGGTGCTAAGTACCTTAACTCTATACTTCTTAGTGACCATAACTATTCAGTCGAGGAGGTTTCTGACTTGTCAGAACAAACTAATAACATCACTCAGCATCCTTGTACTGCAACTAATGACACTACCAATTGGCAGACTATTTCAAAGCGTAGGTCTTTTGACCCTTTGTCCAGTAGAGGTCAAAAAAGTCTAAACACAAGACTTCTTCATCGAGTAACATTAATCTTCATAATAGCTTTGAAGTTTTAAGTAAAGAGAATGACAATAACATGGAAGCTGATGCTACTACTTCACAATAGTCAGAACCAAAGCCACCACCAATTTTCATTCCCGATGTGGGCAATGTACAGGCAATGATTCACACATTTGAATCACTGAAATTGTTGTCACCACTGTTGATTTCTCATATAAATGTGTCAATCACAATTCGGTAAAAATTCTTCCAAAATCTGCCGATATTTACAGGAAACTTGTTCGGATAGTGAACGAAGGTAATGTCACTGTCAGTTTCCACACGTATCAACTTAAACAGGAAAGAGCATACCAAGTGGTTTTAAAAAACATTCATTATTCAGTTGACACGAATGAACTGAAAGAAGCTTTGAGTCAGATGGGTCACACCGTGAGAAATATTACGAATGTACTTCATTCTTCCACTAAAAAGCCATTGTCTATGTTTTTCATTGATTTCAATGCTAACTTGACAAGCGTATCAAGTTTGAACGAAATTGATCAGTAAATAAGAGAGAAATAGTAATTTTTGTATTCCCCATATGAATAACATTGGACAACGTACAGCGTTTACTGCAAAATGAAAATTTAAATTTTCTCCGCAACCAGCAATTGTAGAATAGTAATTCAAAATACCAAATTATTTAGTTTTTGAGCTCTTTTTAATGGTGAATAGTTATATTTATGGTTTTTTATGAAAAATCCAAAAAACTGAATTTTTGATGTTTTAATTCCTGTGATTTCTGAACCCAAATTTTAAAAGAAATTCGCATGGTGTCATTTTGTTGGGAAACAAAAGTTCTAAAAATGAATAAATTTTAATCAAAATCGTTAAAGCTGTTTTTGAGAAATTTTGATTTTTCACGTTTTTTGGCGGTTTTTGGAGGATAATTACCCTTAAAAATAAAAAATTCCAAAAAATGAAAAATGCCTGAAGATATCGCGGATTAGTACCTACATACCAAATTTCATAAAAATCGGACTATTGGTTAGGGCTCTAGCTCTGTACACAGCCATACAGACAGACAGACACACAGACATCACGTAAAAATCACTTTTTTGGATTCAGGGAGCACCAAAACAAATATTTTCACTAACAACTCAAATTCAAAAATTTTGACGAAAATAATACTTTCTCCATATACTATGTATAAGGGGGAGAAAGTAAAAAGGGATATTGTCCAATGTAAACGATGTCAGCAATATGGTCATAAAAAAAGTTGCTGCAGACATCCCTTCAAATGTGTTAAATGTGGAAAAGAACATGACACTGCCAAAGACAATTCTACTCCCGCAGTGTCTGCTTTGTGTGGGGGGGATGGCATCCGGCCAATTACAAGGGCTGTAATGTATTTAAAAACATTCAAAGTCGTACATATCCCCCGATACGAGAGAAAACTGTCAGTCCAAAAAAAGTTATTATAACTCATTCTAACACTTCCAGCTATCGTCTAATCCGACCTGGCTTCTCATATGCTGAAGCAGCCACGAATGTAAACGTAGTGATAATGCAACTAGTTCTAAAAGCACCGGTAATACGCATAAAACAGAAAATACTCTATGTGATGTGACCACAAATGACAGTTTAGCACATACTACTACATTTTTTGACCGTTTTGAAAAACTTTTCATTCAACAGTCTCAACAAATAGGCGCCTTGCTCGAGCTACTTACTGCTGTTCTAAAGAAGCTCAATTAATGATTAGATCCTTAAAAGCAGCTTTATGGCATGCTAACGGCTTGGTACAACGTTGTCAAGAGTTGAAATTGTTTATTGTTAAACATAATTTGGACGTGTTTCTAATTTCTGAAACACATTTTACTGATTTAAATTATTGTATAATTCCAAATTTCACTTTGTATACCACCAATCACCCTGATAACGGAGCTCATGCTGGTAGCGTAATTTTAATTAAAAGACAAACATTATGAACTGCCAAAATATCAATATGACTATATCCAAAGCTCAACCATAGTTGTGGAATTTTTGAGTGGCCCACTTACTATCAGTGCTGGTTACTGCCCACCTAGGCACAACGTAATTTACCAGCAATTTAACGATTTCTTTGCCTCTTTAGGTGGTAGATTTTTGTCAGGTGGTGATTATAATGCCTAACATCTTACTTGGGGCTCCCGGCTGGCGAATCCCAGAGGTCGACAACTTCTATGGTCTCTTCACGAGAAAAATCTTGATCGACTATCAACTGGTGAACCATCGTATTGGCCTTCTGATCGGCAAAAAATTCCAGATCTTCTCGATTTCTTTGTTACTAAGGGTTGGTCAATATTTATGATGAACAATTTATTTATTATTATAAATAGACAATCAAATGAAACTTGGCTGTAAAAATACCTGCAGCTGATTTTAATAACATATGATTTCTGTATGTTGTTATTTTGTTTATTCTCAATGTTTTTATTCTATCTTGTTGTTTTTTGTCATGTACTTACAATTTCTTTTTGCAACTCTATAAATTATGTTTTATAACTTTCATGAAAATGTGCGAAAATATAACTTGTAATCATTGTAATAAACTAGTGTTTTTTTACATATTAATTATAGCACATATATGAATGATGGTGAGTTGTAAACATAGATTTTATATCATAAAATCATTCTTGATCTGAGCAATATACGGTCCTTCATCTAATTGAATTTTATAATTAATAAATTCACCTTAACCCTCCATTTAGTGGCCCTTGATATGCCGGATTATGGACTCAGACTATGGATACTATTTATTAACTATTGAACTTTTGTGTAAATGATACAAGATTTGTAACTGTCTATTGTGTTATTTGTTGATATAATTGAATTTTGATCTTTGTTTTTTGTATTTGTAATGATGGCTCCTACAAAACAAATTGAGTTTAAAGCGTTGACGTATGAACGTTCGAATAACATGATTAAAAAGCGTTTTACTACGATTTTGGATTCAGTCAATAGTATAATTGAACAATCACAATCAGTTTCTATTGTTCAAACCAAAATGTTAAAGGTATATTTGCTTGAAGTCAACAAAAAGCTTAAAGAGTTTGAAATCAATTTTCAATGCGCTTTAAGTTTTTCTGAAGCTGAATCAGTTCCGGATGACACATTAAACCGTGATCAGGATGAAATAAATGAACTCTATGTGAATATTTGTGGTTGTATTGAGGCTTTCTTGCCTGTTGATGAACCGAACTCATCGGATTCATCTATTGTTCGTCAAGACTCGTCTCAAAATCGTAACTCTCCAGTCCGATTACCCAAATTGGATTTGCCTAAATTTTCAGGAGATATTTCGACTTGGACTACTTTCATAAACCTTTTTGATACTACAATTCACAACAATTCATCTATTGACAATGTATTGAAATTTCAATACCTCTTAAGTGTCGTAAGCGGAGAACCGCTGAACCTAATCAAAAGTTTGGAAATTACTTCTGCAAACTACAATATTGCTTATAGCATATTAAGAGAAAGGTTCCATAACATTCGTAGGTTGCAATCTTTTCATTTGCATCAATTGTTGGACTTGCCAACTATTACTGTGTCAAATTTCAAAGGATTAAGGCAATTTGTTAGCTTGTTCACTGAACATTCTCAAGTGTTAACTGCATTGAACTGTAATATTACCGGTAATAATCCATTGCTTACTACAGTACTATTACGTAAAATGGATGGTGAATTACGCAAAAAACTTGAAGTTTTTAGGTCCACTGATCAATCAACCGTACACATTTTACCGGAAGTTAATGTGTTAACCTGACATTATCAGGTTCTTAAGTTCGGAATGTATTCAGACTGAAGATGCTGCCATTCATGATGTTAATCGATCCCCTGTCCCTAATGGTTCCCAAGGTCGTAACAAAACCTTTTTTCCTAAAAGATCGTTTGATCAAAACCGAGAAGTCACTATGATTGCTACACAAACTGCACCAGTACAATCTTTTATACCACATCAAGAAACCCCTATCAATGTTTCATGTTTTGCATGCAAGCAACCTGGTCATGCGGTATACTCATGCTCGCTATTTCAAAATAAAACACCCCAAGAGCGCTACCAAGTTGTCAAACAGAGTAAACATTGCGTTGTTTGCTTATATAGTCATGGTTTTAAACAATGTAAATCACTAGTTACATGTTCAAAATGTAAAAAACGACACCATTCATTGCTACATTTTTCTAGTCCATCAGCCACTGTTTCCAAACATAATAAAGTTAAATATTCATCTCAACATGATGACAGCAATCGTTCATCTCAACTTAAAGGTAACGAATGTTCGGATCAAACTGTCGAGTCTGATATGACAGTTACACTAACATCTCAAGACAAATGTTTATCAGATTCATCCAAAACTACCATCCTTTTGGGGACCTTGTTAGTGAAACTTACGACATCAGATGGAAACACACAAGTATTTCGTGCTTTACTTGACTCAGGAAGTATGTGTGATTTAATTAGTGAACGAGCAGCTAATCTGTTGAAGGTGCCTAGACATAAATCAGATATCCAACTTACAGGTATTAATCAAAAGGTTACTCAAAATAAAGGTCAGAGTTATCTTGATATTGAAACCCTGGCTGGTGTTCGAATTTCGTCACAGCATCCACTGTTAATCCTGGATCATTTAACAGTTGATCTTCCTCGAGTTCCATTGCCTCCAGAAGTTTTTCAACGTACTCAACGATTTGTTTTGGCTGATCCCACATTTCATGTACCTGGACGTGTTGATGTTGTCCTATGTTGTTCTTTGTTCCCTCAACTATTTACTCACGAAGTATTTTCTTTGGGACCAGAAATGCCTTATGTAATGGGCACTCATTTTGGATATGTTGTAATGGGTTCTTCCCCTTGTATTTCTAATCCTCCAGAACATGGAAAATCACTTCCGTACTCAAATTTAAATGTATGTTTACATGCTGTTTCTGATGTTGATTTACATTCCTCACTTCAACGCTTTTGGCAACAAGAGGAACCTCCAGTTTGCCAACTTAAAAACGAAGAGGAAAAGCTTTGTGATGAGCATTTTGCGCAAACACATACGAGGGATGAAACTGGGCGATATGTTGTTCGCCTTCCGTTCAAAGATGCGCAGCCTGTACTTGGTTCCTCGAAATCTGCTTCTGAACGTCGTTTATTTTCAATGGAACGTAAGTTCAATACAGATTCTCATTTTTCTAAGCTAAATTTTTCTAATTTTGTAAATGAATATGTTGCATTAGGCCATATGTCAGAATGTAGTGATGTAGATTTGTCGTCTCCACACTATTTTCTTCCTCACCATGGGGTTTTGAAAGAAAACAGCAGTACGACCAAACTTAGAACTGTTTTTTATGCAAGCTGTAAAAGTAGTAATGGAGTTTCCCTTAATGATGTTTTATTCATGGGGCCTAAACTTCAAACAAACATCTGTGATGTCCTCATGCAATTTAGACGCCACAATTTTGTGTTTTGTTGTGACATAAGACAAATGTACCGCCAAATTTTGGTACACCAGGACGATCGCAATTTCCAATTAGTATTGTGGCGTGACAATCCTAACCAAGATGTTTCCATTTTTCGACTAAATACAGTTACATATTGGATGAACTGTTCTCCTTATTTGGCGATTCGCACTCTTCACCAGCTGGCTGATGATGAAGGTATAAATTATCCTTCAGCTGCTCAAGTTTTAAAGACGCAGACATATGTAGATGATATCATAACAGGTGCAGATACTGAAGATGATGCATTAACTTTACAACATCAGTTGGTTGATTTATTACATTGTGGAGGTTTTAAATTGCGCAAATGGTTATCGAATTCTAAACTTATACTTAATTCTTTACCAGAAGAGTATTTGGGAACCTCGGTATTCCTTCAAGAATCATCATGTCAACAATTCACTGTGCTAGGACTTCACTGGTCTCCTGATACTGATGCGTTTTCTTACAACATAAAACCATCATCTAGTATTAATCTTACCAAACTATAAGTTTTAAGCATAATAGCTAAAATTTATGATCCATGTGGTTTTTTAACACCCTACATTATGTTGCTGAAATGTTTCATGCAGTTCATATTGACAAAATGGATCAAACATCAAGACAATATAGAAGTTGGACAGTTAGTTATATTGCATTCTCCATCAAGTCCTCGTAAATGGCCATTAGCAAGAATAACTGAAGTTTATCCTGGTTCAGATGGAGTTGTTCGTGTCGTAAAAGTCAGAACAAAATCTGGTGTATTCACACGACCACCTGTGAAAGTGTTCCCTCTACCATTAGACTGAATACTCTGTGTTCTTGTTGAAGTATATTTCTTCAAGGTGGCCGGTATGGTCAATATTTATGATGAACAATTTATTTATTATTATAAATAGACAATCAAATGAAACTTGGCTGTAAAAATACCTGCAGCTGATTTTAATAACATATGATTTCTGTATGTTGTTATTTTGTTTATTCTCAATGTTTTTATTCTATCTTGTTGTTTTTTGTCATGTACTTACAATTTCTTTTTGCAACTCTATAAATTATGTTTTATAACTTTCATGAAAATGTGCGAAAATATAACTTGTAATCATTGTAATAAACTAGTGTTTTTTTACATATTCATTATAGCACATATATGAATGATGGTGAGTTGTAAACATAGATTTTATATCATAAAATCATTCTTGATTTGAACAATATACGGTCCTTCATCTAATTGAATTTTATAATTAATAAATTCACCTTAACCCTCCAAGGGTTTACCCCAAAATTGTTTAAATATGGAAAAATCTCTTGATTTTTCCTCGGTCCACTCACCTGTGATTGTAACGGTTGCTTCAACTGCTATATTAAGACCAACTCCACCTTTCCTGTGAACAAGAACACAGATTGGAATCGTTTTTGAGAACTTATTGATCAAAGTCTCAACGTTACAATGCCTCTAGAAAAGCGAGAAGATTTAAACATCGCTGTTGAGCACTTAAACAAAACGATTCAATATTCTGCTTGGCGAGCAACTCCAGAAAGGAAGAGTGATCAAAGTGTCCAAATAAATTATCCGATTGAGGTAAATAAAAAAATAGTGGAAAAATGCTGCCTTTGTGGCAAAACTCTACCGCATAAATGAAAATTTCAATTTTCTCCGCAACTAGCAATCGTAGAATAGTAATTTAAAATACTAATTTATTTAGTTTTTTGAGCTCTTTTTAATGGTGAATAGTAATCTTTTTTAACATTTATGATTTTTTATGAAAAATCAAAAAAACTGAATTTTTGATGTTTTAAGTCCTGTAATTTCTGAACCCGCATTTTTCCAGAAATGCGGGTGGTGTCATTTTGTTGGAAACCTAAAGTTCTACAAACCACGAAAGTTTAATCAAAATCGTTAGAGCCGTTTTTGAGAAATTTGGATTTTTCATGTTTTTTGGCGGTTTTTGGGGGATAATTACCCTTAAAAATCAAAAATTCAAAAAAATGAAAAAAACACCTGGAGATATCGTGGATTAGTACCTACATACCAAATTTCATAAAAATCGGCCCATAGGTTAGGGCTCTAGCTCTGTACACATCCACACAGACACACACACACACACACACACACACACACACACACACACACACACACACCACACACACACACACACACACACACACACACACACGGACACACACACACACACACAGACAGACATCACGTAAAAACCACTTTTTTGGGTTCAGGGAGCACCAAAACGAATATTTCCACTAACAACTCAAATTCGAAAATTTTTACGAAAACAGTACTTTCTCCATATACTATGTATAGGGGGAGAAAGTAAAAGGGTACTTTGGAAGTTTTGTTTTCAATCTTATAATATGTATATATATATATATATATATATATATATATATATATCCGTGAACGCGATAACTTGAGTAAAAAACGTCCAATTTCGATGAAATTTGGCTCAAATGTGTAAAGTGACATTTATGACTTTAAGTTCGAAAATTAGAAAAATCGGACCATGGTAAGTGGGTTTAATGGGGGTTTTAAATTTTCCAACAATCAGTTTTTTGTATTTTTTACCCTACAATTTTTAAAACACTTAATTTTGGTTTAGACCATGTTATAGAACTTAAAAAAACAAATAATATCGTATTTTGAATTGTTAACCTAGGTTAAGTGGTTGCGGAGAAAATCCAAAAAAACCTGCTCATAAAATCTCCCATGTTAATCTTAAGGGAAAAAGGTTTTTGGCTTTTCCTCAGTTCATTTTAATGCAAACCTGACATTTGCTTTTACCAATCAGTTCATCTCCACAAAAAAATAATTTTGGTGTTTAAATTGTGATTCTACGCCCAACCGTTGCAGAGATATTCAAAATGCTAAACACAGTACGTTGTCCAATGTTATCCTTATGGAGAATAAATAAAATTTGATATCTCGATTATTTATGAATGTATATTGATGAAACTTGGTATGTGGCTTCACGTAGTACTGGTATATTGATATTTGCACAAAAAACTGATTTTTTATTGACCATCCCCATAGCAGCAAACCTGCGTAGCCAGCCCTAATGTTATTCTTATGGAGAATAAGTAAAGATATCTCCCTTAATTATGAACATGAATTAATAAAACTTAGTATGTAGCTGGTTGAGTTATATTGATAATCGCACAAACAAATATTTCTTATCTTTTTTTGCAGCAAACCTGCATACTCAGCCCTAATTTTATTCTTATAGAGAATAAATAAAATGCTATAGATCACTTATTTATTTATGTATTTTTATAAAACCTGGTAAGTGGCCTTATGTGGTAGTGAGAAACATATGCATGCATTGTAAATTCGCTGAGTACGCAGGTTTGCTGCAATGGGGGTATTTCTTATTAGTCTTGGTTGTAAAATCGTTGTTAAAGTTACTTTATTATGTGTTTTATTGCTCATTTTAATATACCGTTATTTTTCAAAACCTGGAAAACTAGTTTTAAGTGTTGAAGTATCCCCAACCAACTTTTTAATTATTTATACGTAGTACTGGTATATTGATATTTGCACAAAAAATTGATTTTTTGTTGATTATCCCCGTAGCAGCGAACCTGCGTACTCAGCCCCATGTTATTATTATGGAGAATAAGTAAAATGTAATGACTCCCTTAGTTATGAACATAAATTAATAAAACGTGGTATGTGGCTTCACCTTAATTGAGTTATATTGATATTCGCATAAAAACCCATTTTTTATTCCTTGTTGCAGCAAACCTGCTTACTCAGCCCCCATGTTATTCTTATAGAGAATAATTAAAATGTTATATAGTGCTTATTTATGACTGAATATTGTTGAAACTTGGTATGTGGCGTCACCTAGTTAAATTCTATTTATATTTGCATAAAAGCCAATTGCTTGTGTTCCTTGTTTCAGCAAACCTACGTACTCATCACCAATGTTATTCTTATAGAAAATATCGCTTATATTTGAATATATTTCTATGAAACTTGGTATGCGGCTTTATATGGTATTAAGACATATATTATGCATTGGAAATTCGCTGAGTACGCAGTTTTGCTGCGACGGGAGTATTATATAATATAACCATTGAAGATATATATCAAAATCAATTTTTGTAAATAGGAAGATTGGTGATTTTGGTGTACTACTTATAAATGTTACCAATAATAGTAAAAATGTATTTCTTGTATTAGAAATATTTGACTTTACAACATTTTGAAAAATCTAAACTCACAACCACTGGAACCAACCAGCTAAACCAGCATACAAAAAACTGAACTTGTAACTCTTTCACCTTTTATAAGTTAACTCAATATTTAAATAACACAAACAACAATAAATAAAATGTCCAAATTTCCATGTGGAATCTGTGAGATTGGAGTTAAATACCAAGGAATACAATGTACTAGCTCGTGCAAAAAGTGGTTTCACTCTTGATGTCTAGCATGGACTTCCAAAAAATTCAAAAATCTCACAGATGAAGACATAAAAACCTGGTCTTGCGACAACTGCAGAACCAATGACAACACTATAAACATTGAAAACCTGAAATCCAAAATTCAAGATCTGTCATCAGAGGAGAACTTCGACCCAGATAAATCCCTGACACAAGCTGCTGAACTTGGAAATGCGTTATTAAGTGAGAATAACTTGCTGGTCATCAGCTCCATGGAGCTACGCAAGAAAAATCTAAAAATGAACGAACTTGAAGATAAACAACTCAGCTTGGCAAATGAAGTAAAGACCTTAAAGATGAAAATATGAACTTACACCATGAAATATCATCTCTGAAGCACAAACTTGAGCTTGAACATTTACTATAAAAGAAGATTTCATTAAACAAACAGAGACTGAAAAGAACATCTACTCAGATCAAATAAAAGAGTTTTCATCTTTGAACAGTGCCTTAAAAGATAAAATAAAACACCTTTGAAGCTATGCTAACTGAGATAAATGCGGAGTCAGGTGATTTTAAGCTAAACCTCTAAGTCCAAAAAGAAGAACTAGATCTCCTTAACTTTACAGTTCAAAGTCTAAAACACAAAACAAAAAACTTGAACAAAAACTGATGGAGTATGACAACACAATAAAGACATACGTTAAAACGGTCTTAGATAATTTCAATTAAGGCACACCTAACACCGGTCTATCTATCTGATGCTAAACCCCCACAAAGCTCTCAAAACATAAGCATTAAACTTAATAAATCCAAACCTACATCACCTGCATTAAGATTGACATCTTGTACATCAGAGGAGCTAACACAAATGAAAATACAACAGAATAAACTAGGAAACCCCATTGAGCCGCCACAAAATACAAGAGATGACCCCAAAACTTTTAAAAACAATAGTTCTAAAAAACCCACAGAAATACAAAACAAGAAATTTTTTAGTGCGTCCCTTCAAGTAGCAAAAAACCAATGGGAGGGGAACAATAAATGTGAAAAATAATTAGAACTGATTAACTGAATGTTAAATTGTTTCTGTCATAATATTTAGTACCACCGTACCGTACGCACAAATCTATATCTATTAAGTTGAGAAAAACGTACTTCTTATAATTTATTTTTTGCAAATAAGAAATCTATTTCTCCATAAGAATTTCATAATATTTTACCAAACTAATTCAATTCAAATTGTATACACAATTGTAAAAAATACTTTTAAAATATATCTCCTTAAACCTTGGAAAATTGTGACATCAGTTAAACCGATTGATATTTCCAAAAAACCTAGTTCAAGTAATTTATTTTGTAATTTGAAAATCCAATTACAATTGGCAGTCGTGTGGACAGCCGATCGCAGGCCGCTGTAGTTCAGCGTTCATCCCCTAGGTCCCACCACCGTCGGTGTTGGCAAGGCAGGTTGCAGACTGCAGACGACTAGCGGTCAGCGTTGTGTCATGTGACAAGTGAGGAGGCGATTTGATTTGATCTAGTTTTGATATTTTTGCAAGCAACATGGGACATTTGAAAAGGTTTCCCTCCAGGAGGAAGAAAAGAAGACTTACTTCTTGTTTGGCAGCCTTCAATAAAAGAAGAAAGTAAGTAGATAATTACTGAACTTAACATGCATTTAGTTTATATACCATATTCGTGTCAAGAAAATCTAACTGATTACAAATAATCCCCGCTCACACGCCGGCTGAAACTGTTGTAAAACCGATTTCACCCTTTTATGTTGGTTTGCAATAAATATGTAAATGTTAAATTTATACTTCTATGAGAAGGAAATGTTTTTAAAGTTGGTTTTGAAGACCAAATGTAACTTCGGTTTATTTGTTTAAAAACATAATTAGGTAATAAATAATTATCGTTGAACTAGAACCAATGCACGTAATTTTGGCCTTGGCCGCCGCGGTTTTCCCGCTCGGTAGGAAGGGCCTTATACACTCAGTGCTTCTGTACTTGTTTACTGAGGCAAGGGGCAAGGGGGCTATACACGAGCTCACTGCTATATGCAATAATTAAAATACTCAAACACATTCTGTGTAGGCTCTTCGCACTAAGTTTGTTTTATAGTTGTAGAATATTTGTTGATTACCAATTAATTATATTTATAAGCTTCGTATTTTATTAATATACAAGTGGTATCAGTGGTTTAAAAAAAAGTAAAACACTAGCATAAGAGAATACCAATTCATTTACTAATATCGTTGAATTCAAATGCCGCTTGGTCGAAATAATTGGGGCGGGACCGTTCCGGATATCCCATTTTTTCGGATAATCGACTGTTGATATTTCAAGGTTAATTTCGGTAGAATACGCATACATCTTGGAGTTTTCATTAAATATGAAAGTACGTTCATTAAATATGGCTATTCCTTGAGGTAATCAATAGTCACTTCAACCAAAAACTTCACTTCAACCGGCAAATGACACTAAGTAACCACAACAGTAACTAAGTTTTCACCACATGCAGGTGTGAGAGTTCACAGTACACTGATCATTTTCTTTAGTACGATATGGGAATGCGGAAAATGCAGTATGGGTTAACCAATAGCAGGCAGATCTGGTATGTGGCAAAACCCATCAAAACAACCCCTAAGTTCAGTGACCGGCGGCGCCGCGGCATGCGGTCTCTCGGCGTACCTTCCAGTCGTACACTGGATTTATCCTCTCTATTATTGATTACCCATCTTTTGTCCTGTTCCGGTTAACCCGGGTTTCAGTTTAGCGAGGTCCGGCTAAGCGGGGTTTTACTGTAACTCACAACTGATATTAACAGACATAAATCACAATTAGGAATAAGAATAATTTCATTCATACAATATAAATATATGAAATTAACCACATTAAACGGCCAAAGATGATATAACATCAAAAAAAACTTCAACTTGACCACAATGCCCAGGCGCGGGGATGTAGTGTGGCTCCAGGCGACTGGCGGGCGGGGAGGGGCTACAATGTCTCTCCATGCGGCAGACGGCATACATATTGTCGACCATGCTTGCTTGATTTATGCTGCAATTTACCTTGCTGCTCTCAGTCCAAAATTTATTTATAATTAAGAGTCATCACCGGAAATTGTCGGACGCCATTTCAGAGTTTTGTTCCATGAGATTAATGCCACCATTAAAATTTCACCTGATCGTCACATACAATCAATTTCTGTGTCAAATTAAAGATTTCATCGTCCTCTAGTGAAATACAATCTCAAATTTTGATTTTTTTGTTTACAAATCAATAAGAAAAAGTACTGTAATAAAGTAGAAGATGAACAAATTTATTATGAAACTATAATGCCCAAATTCAGGAAATCGTAGTTGTATTTCATTAGAGGACAATGAAACCTTTAATTTGACACCAAAATAAATTGAATGTGGCTATCAGGTGAGGGGTAATGGAGGTAAACACTGCCATTATGGGACAAAACTCCGAGGTGGCGTCTGACAACTTACAGTGATGAAGACTAATAAGTGTAATAAATGATCACTTTATAAATTATTATTTATTTTCTATCAGAATAACATGGACAACTTGTGTTTGGCAATTCGAATATATCTGCAATGGTTGGACGTAGAACAACAATTTAAATACCAAAATGATTGTTCTATAGAGCTAAACCTATTGGTAAAACCAAATGTGATGTTTTCAGGCAAATTAATTAAGGAAAAGCTTTAAAACCTTTTTCCATAACATTAACATTAGAAATTTTATAAACACTTTTTTTTATTTTATAACTTTCTAACGTCTAATTTTCTCTGAAATACATTTGAATATTTACTTCTAACGTTTATGTGGTTTCGTGTGGTTGGTTTCAGGCAGCGATTGTCGGTTACCATACGAAGAAGGTGCTCTACATGGGAGTAAAAAATAAATACTGTACTACATGTGCCAGAGCAGAAACCCAAGGCATTCAACCGAAATCCCTTTACTTGCTACAAGAATTGGGGTAATGGTCAAATCAAAGTTCTTCCAGTATGGAACCTGCGATAATCGCCGACGGCTTTGCATGCAGTGAAGAAATGTACGGCTTGAAATACGCTCGACTGATAGCTGACGGAGACAGCAGTGTTTATAACAGAATAAGAATGACCAGGCCTTACAAGACAACAACTGTTGAGAAAATAGAATGCAAAAATCACTTGCTCCGGAACTTTGCCAACAAATTGAAACATATAGCGACTACAACCAATCGTGTTAAAAAAAAGATATATTTAAGGAAAAAGATTGGTGACAACATTTTAAGGTTTCGGACTGCCGTCACAAAAGCAGTGCAGTTTAGAAAAACCGAACAGACTTCAAATCCCGACAAGGTAGATCGACTGAGACTGGACATGTTGAATATACCAAGCCATATATTTGGAGAACACCGGAAATGTAGCGAAAGAGGATACTTTTGTAAAGAAATTCCCGTGACTGAGCTAATTAAGAGCAATGTTTTGCCAGATTTGATTACAGCAGGACTGTACCAGCAAGTAACCGAAGTTGTAAGGGATATAAGCCGCCACAGTCGTAGCCTTATCACTGACCTTACTAGTAACACAGTTGAGCACTGCAACTCACTTGTTGCTAGGTATGTCGGCGGCAAACGAATAAATCTGGCTCTCCGAGGATCATACGAAGGACGGTGCTCAGCAGCAGTGGTCTAGCATAATACTGGTAATATTCACTACCATCTTCTTAAGAACTTGTACAACTGTAGCCCCGGTTATTTTACCAAAAGTACTCGTGTGAAGAGAAAACGGAAGGTTCAGATGCAGCGTGGAAAGAAGAAATTTAAAAAGTCACTGTTTCAGACGACACAAGACGAAGACTACGGGCCTGCTGCACAACGACCAGATTTGGAAGAAGATGCAATGAAAAAGGAAACGTCAGAGTTTTTAGAAACTTTGAAGAAAACACCCGAAGAGATCAGATCTGTTGAAAGAGCTACAGTCTACCAGAGTGATTGTGGAGAATGGCTGAAAACGAGACGAAATCTGCTTACAGCATCAAATTTCGGCCGAATCTGCAAACTGAAGCCATCGCCCGGCTGCGAGTCAACGATCAAGCAGATGTTATATACGGCTTTTGACTGCCAGGCTATGGCTTGGGGCAGGAAACATGAAGACGTAGCTCGACAACAGCTAGCCAACCTAATTGGGGAAAGCATTGAAGCCTGTGGCCTCTTTATTGACGAAACCAAGTTTTTCTTGGGAGCGACTCCAGACGGACTGATTGGTGATCATGGTATTGCAGAGATGAAGTGCCCACCATCTGCAAAAAACATGATTCCAGAAGAGGCAATCTTGGCCAGAAAAGTCACTTTCTGGGCTAAAGAAAAAATGGCACAATCGTTCCTGTTAATAGAAATCATAACTTCTATTTTCAAGTACAGGGACAACTTCATGTAACTAAAAGAAGATACTGCCAGTTTGCCTTGTGGACCCCAACAGGACTGAAAGTGGAAAGGATTGAAAGAGATGACAAATTTTGGAAGGCAAACATGAAGGCGAATCTTAAACGTTTTTACATGAACTGTCTACTTCCGGAGCTAGTCGATCCACGTCATATCCATTCCATGCCCATCAGAAACCCAAAATATATTATCGGAGAACAGGAGAAGTTAAAAGAAAGAAAAAAAGCTTAGGTAAATAATCTTTTTTGGTTCATATTTGGCGGCGTTTTGTCATATTTCTAATATGATTATTATATTTTAATGTATTTTTCTTTGTTTATGATATAATATTTAATTCTTTGTAATCTCAGATTTTTTAATCAAATATTATTTTTCTCAGTGTAAATAATTTAATTACTTCCATAATATATATTGTTTACATAAAGGTTTTGAATTGATTCAAATGGTTACCACCCGATTAAATGTAACATTTTTCTATTATAAAAAACGACATTATTGGATATTATGCTGATTATGATATACACTAGTATATGTATGTGTGTTGTATGTGTCAAATAAATGTATTGCTATTATTTTTTCGAGTTATTGCATTGTTACCTAGTGCATTGTGTCGTTACAGGTGAATTTATAGCTTTGCTTTTTTATTTACTACAAAGCCCCAGTAGACTACTAATAAAGTTAATTATATAAATATGTTATTTTTATTGAAAACATGCAATATACCAAATTACATACTGTATTGCAATTGTTTGTTTATTGAGATACCAAATTTATCTATATAAAAATACTTTGCATACAGACTTTTTCATGTCATGCTATTACAACTTTCTAATATTTTTCATTATTAACAATTACACATAATTTTAACCTAAAATATATTTATACCGTTGGATGCGGCAATTTATGCAGAAAATGAATATATAAGTTTCATTGCAGGTTTATTATTCTTAAGATGTACAGGAGCGTGAAAACGACAACGCGCTCACCGCTCGGGATTACGTCTGTGACTTGTTTGACTTGAGGTCTGGCCGTCTAGCCTGTAATGCGCAGACCGTTTTCTGTTCTCTGCTCATTTGGCGAGCACTCCATGTGTTCTCCAGATAGCAGAGAACGCTTTTAGTTCTCCTAACGGCCACCGCTAGTAGCGCTACCGTATTGTTGCATTTGAAGGCGCTGCAAATCAGCGATATTTGGGCTGACTCCTGCTGCCTCTTAACATCATGGGCATATACAGACCACCAGATGCAAACCTGGATGAGGCGATAAATATAATTTCAACCGCTATCAATAACACTAAAATAGAAAATTCTCCTACAATTATTATGGGAGACATAAACATTGATATTTTCAACCCAGATAGAAAAACAGTTGAACTAAATGAAGAACTTGCATCTCACAACATTCATAGTCTAAAACCTGCCAGCCTCAAGGATAACTCATCATTCAAGAACATCAATAGACTGAATTTGCACCAATGCCTCAGATGACACAATTACAATCAGTAAGCCGAAAAAAATACCAAGCCAGAGCACTTTGTAGACAAGGAAGCACTAAAACTAAATACTCCGTCGCAGCAAACCTGCGTACTCAGCAAATTTGCAATGCATATGTATGTGTCTCACTACTACATAGACCTACTTACGAAGTTACACAAAAATACATTCATAAATAAGTGATATATACATTTTATTTATTCTCCATAAGAATAACATTAGGGCTGAGTACGCAGGTTTGCTGCAACGAGGAAGATAACAAACGTGTATTTTTGCAATTATCAATATAACTCAACCAGGTGAAGCTACATACCAAGTTTTAGCAAATTTCCCCTATAGGGAAGAAGCTATTACCGTAGGTCTCATGGTAAGACTTAAGCCCGAGACCATGATAACTTTTTGTTTTGAGGTCCCCAGATGCCAAAAACACTATTCGTTCAAATTTATATATATATGTGTCCGTTACCTGAATGAACGTAAATGATAACTTTTGAAAGAAGCACCCGATTTTTATGAAATTTGGCACAAATGTGGAGAGTAATATTTATGACTTTAAGTTCGAAAACCAGATGGATCGGTCTATGGGAAGGGGGTTTAAAATTTTCCGAAAATCAGTTTTTGAACTTTTTACCCTAAAATTTTAAAAACGCTAGATTTTGGTTATAGCCATTTTATAGAGCTTAAAAAAAAAAACAATTTAGTTTCTTGAATCATTAAGCTAGGTTTGGTGGTTGTGGAGAAAAGTCAAAATATGCGTCTATAAAATTTCCTATGATAATCTTATGGGAATATGGTTTTTAGATTTTACTCAAATAATTTCACTAAAAACTCCAAATTTCTGTCTACCAATCAGTTTAGCTCTACAAATCAATCATTTTGGCGTTTTAATTGTTGTTTTACGTCCAACCGTTGCAGTGATATTCAAAGTGCTAAACACAGAACGTTGTCCAATGTTATCCTTATGGAGAATGAATAAAATGTTATATTTTGATTATTTATGTATGTATATTGATGAAACTTGGTATGTGGCTTCAACTAGTTGTAGAATATTGATATGAGCACAAAAAAATGGTTTTTGTCGATTTTTCCCGGTAGCAGCAAACCTGCATACTCGGCCCCATGTTATTCATATGGAGAATAAGTAAAGTTTAATATCTCCCTTAGTTATGAACCTAAATTAATAAAACTTGGTACATACCAAATAACCAGGTGAAGCTACATATAGCTTCACCTGGTTGAGTTATATTGATAATTGAAAAAAAAACACATATCTTATCTTCCTTGTTGCAGCAAACCTGCGTACTCAATTATAATGTTATTCTTATGGAGAATAAATCAAATGCTATAAATCACTTATTAATGAATGTATTTTTGTGAAACTTGGTAAGTGGCTTTAGGTAGTAGTGATACCCATATATATGTAATAATAATCGAGATATCAAATTTTATTTACTCTCTATAAGGATAACATTGGACTTTAGCACTTTGAATATCTCTGCAACGGTTGGACATAGAACAACAATTAAAAGACCAACATGATTGTTTTGTAGGGCTAAACTGATTAGTAAAAAGAAATGTGAAGTTTTTTGTAAAATTTTCTGAGGAAAATCCATAAAACGGTTTTTCATAAGATTAACATAGGAAATTTTATGGATGCGTTATTTGAATTTTCTCTACAACCATTTAACCTAGGTTAATGATTAAAAATACCTAATTATTTTTTTTTTAAGCTCTATAAAATGGATTCAACCAAAATTGAGTGTTTTAACAATTTTAGGGTAAAAAATTCAAAAAACTGTTACAAGTTCAAACTCAAACTTGCCGCCATATCGGAAACATCTAGAAGACACTAACGCGCATAGAAGGACCTAATAAGAATGCAGTCACGTGACCCGTCTCGCTCATAAAACTCACTGACCGCGGCTACTCGTTCTCTTAGCTCGGAACAATTCGGCGTAACAGCATCTAAAACCTTTTTTCTAAATTAATACCGCGTTTCTTTGCCAATTCTAAAAGTTCGTGGATTTGTTAACGGGGTGCATACGTTCTCTATTTCGCGAATTATTTTAAAGAAAAGGCCGAAATTTGCGGTACAATCTCGCATTCGTATTAATTAATTTATCAAACTTTTTCAAAATTACACGTGCTAAGAGCAGGTTTTAACACTGCCATTCTTATCGTTTTTTGGGGATTAAACAACTGGTATTATTAGTTTTTAGTGCATTAATAGTGTTACAGTGTATTTATATTGTGTGCGTATTGTGTATGTAATTTTCTACAATGGTCATGTAAGTAATATTTATTTGTTTTACATACTTGGTCATATTTCACCAGAGCACATGTCATAATTGGTACTGATCAATGTTTAATAATTGTTAAGTTTGAATTCATTTATCATTGTTAATTTATTTGATGTAATTTCATATTCACAGATCATTTAACGCAATTCTCTATTTATTGTAATCTAACTTGAAAGCGTAATTGCTGTACAAGAATTAATTTATATTTAAGCAAGAATACTTTTGAAAAATATTTAAATTTAATAATATTGTCTCAAATCTAAAATAATTGTGAGAGCTGGAAATTTAGTAGAATCCGAAATTCTAGGAAATTTAATACTTATATAACAGAGTGTTACTGTTTGGTTGATTTAAAAAAAAAGAGTATAAAATTAATTAATTTGCAGTTCACAGCTCAAATCGGGATTCACAACAGATTTTAATATGTTAATCATGAATCATTCGAATTTGTAATTTTATTTGGTGGTAAAATGATATAGGAGGATAGAGTGTGTCGGAGGTCAGGAGGTTTAGTTAGGAGGACTAGAAAATATTATTATTTATTCCCGACCACTCGCTTGTTTAATGAACCACCATTTGATTAACTAGGATTTCCTGATTACCACAACTTGATACTTTCACTTGAGAACTGCTTTTGATTATTTAAAATACAAAATATAAAAAAAATATTAAAACTAAAAAGGCCAGAAATCGACCAAAGCCATAACCTCTAAGGTGATCCATTTCAGATTAATTAAAAATACTCTTTTCCGGCTCTGATTTAGGCATGTATATGTTGTAATGTTTTTTCTTAGATTTAAATAAAATAGTTTCTTGCAATCAGTTTTTCATTCAAGCAACCCACAACTAAATCAGAGATCCACGAGTGTTTTTGGGCCCAGCAACACTCGCTCTGCATTATTGCAATTGACAGATTAATGAAATTGAAATAAATTGAGTTTTCATTCTTGTACCAGCACAAAACTGATTTTTGGAAAATTTAAAACCCCAATAAAACCCCCTTTCCATAGTCCGATCAATCTGGTTTTCAAACTTAAAGTCATAAATGTTACTCTACACATTTTTGCCAAATTTCATCAAAATCAAGCTTTTCTTTCAAAAGTTATCGCGGTAACGGACACACACACACACACACACACACACACACACACACACACACATATATATATAATTTAATTCTAATTTTGAACGAATAGTGTTTTTGGCATCTGGAGACGTCAAATCAAAAGGTTATCATTGTCTCGGGCTTACGTCTGTCTTACCATGCCACCTACGGTAAAAGCTTCTTCCCTATAGGGGAACTACGCTAAAAAAGAATATTTAACATCTCAAAGTCGATATGAAGTTACAGGCAATCAAAATGATAAAGCAGAGGAAAATATAAAGAAGAAAACCTATGATCAAGACTAAAGCTACTCATACAACAGGCATCTACTAACCTCATAGCCAGAGCAGAAAACAAATCAAAGGCTGTGCAGGGGGTGATAAACAGTGCTCGAAACAGAAAGAAAAATAATGCAGAACTCAAACTACAAATAAGTGGGGAACTAGTATGTTGTCCAGAAAAAATCGCAAAAGATTTAATTCATACTTGTGAATGTAGCAGAAGACACCCTCAGGAAAATCCCAGATTCTTTGAGGAAAGCAATACACCCTACAGGGCACGAACCAACTGAAAAATGTAATGTCCTTACGACACAAACACAACTGAAGTCAGAGCCATCATATCTGGACTGAATATATCCCCTTTTTTCTCACTTTCCCTTTTATACTTTGCAGTCTTTTTTTTGGGTTGTTTATACAAGTTTTAGGTTATGTATGTTAAGGTATATTAAGATATTGACAATGTCACCTGTTAAAATAGCTTTGCTGTTGTAAAACGTTTATGTGACAATAAAGAATTTTGATTTTGATTTTGATTTTGAAGTCCACCAATTCAGCTAGTATCGATGAAATATCATCCAAATTACTGAAGCACTGTGCAGATGAGCTTACCTTCCCCCTTACTATCATTTTTAACAAATCTTTCAGAGAATAAAAGTTTCCCTCAAGACTAAAAGTGTCGAAAGTATACCCAAAATTCAAAAGCGGTGAGAAAACCCAAGTTAGCAATTACAGACCCATCTCCCTGATATCAACATTATCAAAAGTATGTGAAAAATTGTTTCTAAAAGACTCCTTGATCAATGTTGCAAAAACAACCTGCTAGTGATAACCAACACGGTTTCTCCACTGGAAAATCAACTACTACAGCCATGATCAAGCTAGTTGAAACCATAGTAGATGGCAGGCAATTTGTCAACTGCAATTCTGCTCGGTACCTAAGTAAAGCTTTTGACTGCTTAGGTCATGTCTTTATCATAAGTACACTAGAACGCTTGGGAGTAAGCAATACTGCAAAGAGATTGTTTAAAAGCTACCTGGAGGGCCAAGAACAACTAGTAGAACTGAAGCACGCAATAAGAGGAATCACAAAAGAAATACGATCTCAACCTCCCCCCAGTTCAAGGAGGTGTGCCCCAAGGGACGGTGTTAGGGCCAGTATTTTTCATCTTGTTTTTGAATGACATGCCACAATATTTGGGAGAACTCTGCACCCCCCTTATGTACGCTGATGACGCCACCTTGCTACTAAAGGGACAATCAGTAGACAATCTTGCAAGCCAGATAGCATTTGGAAGACGAGCAGCCGAAAATTCAAATCATTCCTGATATCCAAATGGAGCCATATGTTAAGTTCCTGGGATTAACTATAGATGAAAATTTGATCTGGACTCCGCACATAGACACACTCTGTAAGAAACTTAACACCAGCCTATACATGTTAAAACAAATTAAATCCCTCAGTAACAATGAAACAGCAAAATCAGCTTATTTCTCCCTCTTTGAGTCTCAGTTAAGATATGGCCTTGCGGTATGGGGTGGTGCAACAAAAACAAATCTCAAAAGAGTTCTGGTTCTTCATAAAACATCTATTAGGACGCTAGCAAGTATCCATCGTTTGGAAAGCTGTAGGGATGCATACATGTCCCTAAGAATTATGACAGTAGTGTCACTGTACATTCAAGAAGTAGTGATGTATGTGGATGGAAAAGATCTGCAAGGAAACAGTGGCACTCACCAACACAGTACCAGAAATGGTGAACTATACATCCTCCAAGTACACCACCTGAAGCTGTACAAAACTAAACCATCCTACATCGGTAGGAAACTCTACAGCTCACTTCCATAAGAACTTCATCACAAGAGAGGGAACTCACTAAAATCAGCACTGAAAGAATGACTTCTGGACCAACCTTTCTACTCACTTAAGGAATTTCTACAAGGAAACTTCCAGAACTAACCTGTCTTCACAAATTAAATTTACATAAATATATTAATGTATCAATTCTTTACACTATTTTTTAATCATAATGATTGAAAATAAAGATGATTCTGATATAAAATTATTCTTATTTTCCATAAGAATAACAATGGAGAACGTACTATGTTAAGCACTTTCAATATCTCTGGAACCATAATTGACGTAGAGCAACGATCAAAACATCAAATTGTGTGTTTTTTAAGCTAAATCCAATGGTGAAAATTATAAGTTTACTTTTTCAAAGATATATGAAAAATTAAAAAAAATTGTTTGGGTACAAAACCCCTCAAAACATCCCTTCGGATAGTTTGATCCGTCTGATTTTCGAACTTAAAAAATGCTGCTATACACGTTTGTATCAAATTTCATCAAAATCGGAGCTTTTTTGTGAGAGTGATTCGTACTCACGAACATACACACACACATATATATATAAATATATGTTTTTGTACGAACAGTGTTTTTGACATCTAGGAACCTCAAAACGAAAAGTTATCATAGTCCCGGGCTAGGTCTTACCATGCCGACTACAGTAACAGCTTCTTCCCTATAGGGGAAATTCGCTTATATCTCGCTTATTTATAAACGAATACCAACGAAACTTGGTATATGGCTTCACCTGGTTGTGGTCTATTGTCATTAGTACATAAAACCAATTTTTGTCGATGGTTCCCTTAGCACAAACCCGCATACTCAGCCCCATGTTATTCTTATAGAGAAAAAGTAAAATGCAAGGTCATCAGTCTTCTCCCGATCATTTCTAAAGTTTTTGAGAAAATATTTTTACGACGACTTCAGATTGTAATTGATGAAAAAGATATAGTACCACCTCATCAGTTTGGATTTCGGCGTAGATATTCCACTATGGAGCAAGTATACTAGATTTGATTTATTTGTTGGCTTACTGCAAATTGTTAAATAAAATTCTGCAAAATCGCAAAAGTAACAGAGTAGGTCAGTACCTACTTTGTTCAGTACAATTTAACAAAGGGCACTTGCAGGTTTAGTGACAAAAGTAAAAATTGTATGCCTGCCAGTGTTGCTGTCTCCATTTTTCATGCGAGATCTTACAGATTTTTCTAAAAACTCCTTTGTCCATGCTTTGTAGTATAAAAATCACTTTATCATGCAGCTGATTAAATTTCCTTTACCAGCTATAAGAACCAAATTATAAAATAGCAAACGCTATCTATTTTTCAACCTGCCGATTAGGATTAGGTAAGCTGATGAGACAGGTGACGATAAATCCTATAAGGTGCATCTTTTATTTTAGCTCTTTATTCCGTGCTATTATCACAGAAACACTAATAATAATGTTAAAAATTCTGACGCTTTTAGCAATTATTTTATCCCCTATAGGGAAGAAGCTATTACTGTAATCGGCATGGTAAGACCTAGGCCCGGGACCATGATAACTTTTCGTTTTGAGGTCCCCAAAAACACCATTCGTTTGCAACTGTATATATATATATATATATATATATATATATATATATATATATATATATATATATATACATATATTAAATTAAATTCACATAGAAGGGCTACTATATGATAGATGAAAAATAAGTAACATGAGTACCCTGGAGAAAACATTTTAATTAATTAACACTACATGTTTCGACTTATAAAAGCCATGATCACGTACTGATTTGCTAAATACATAACCTTATTTTCATTATCATTCACAAAATGTAAATAAATAAAATTTGATAACAGACAGCTGATTGCGATTTCTACTGGTGTAAGTGTTATCTATTTGTCTTTATATTTATAATTTTGTTAAAAACTGGATTACTTGATTGTACCTGCATGATGTTTAAAATATTGTTACTGTCATTTTTATGGCTCTGATATATATGGAATTCTTCTTTAACATTTAATTTTTGGCCTTTCTTCATTATTTCTAGAATAGACATATTTTCATCACATTTCTTATATTTATGATCTGTTTTTAGTATGTGGCCAGCGAAGGCAGATTTTTGCAAGGTTTTATTGTTTGACCTAACTGCTTGAATGTGTTCGTTGAACCTACGTTTAAAACTTCTTCCGGTTTGGTCTATATGTGTGTCCGTGGGTGCGATAGCTCTCATAAAAAAAGTCCGATTTCGATGAAATTTGGTATAAACGTGTAAAGCAACATTTATGACTTTAAGTTCGAAAACTAGCCATATTGCTCTATCTAAAGGGGTATTTTGGGGGGTTTTGTACCCCAAAAATGGGTTTTTTGAACTTTTTACGCATAATTTTAGAAATAATCAAATTTTAATTTCCACCATTGGATTCAGCTTAAACAAACACACAATTTGGTATTTTTATCATTCCTCTACATCAATCGCTTACCGAGATATTGAAAGTGCTAAACACAGTACGTTGTCTAATGTTATTCTTATAGAGAATAATAAAATAATTATATTGTATCTCGCTTCTTTATGAACGTATACTAGTGAAACTTGGTATTCGGCTTTATCTGGTTATGGTCTATTGATATTTGCTCAAAAAAAATTGTTAATAAGAATAAGAATTTATTCAGCCAGTCAATATTTCAAACAAATACAATGGCACGTCAAATACAAATACACAATCTAAGTTATATTAATCAAAGTCCAATGAAGTCCAAGAACTTGACATAAACTCTTCCACAGAATAAAATGGGTGCATACAAAGAAAATTATGTATTTTAAACTTAAAATCCTTATCATTAAGTAATCTTATTGCTACTGGTAACTTGTTGAATAATTTACTACTTAAGATTAACAGACTTTTATCAGTCTTAGCTATTCTAACTTGAGGTAAATTTATGTTACATCTAAAATGTGTGTCATGACTGTGTATATCACTCCTATATTCTAAAATACCTAATTGAGTTCTTAAATATAACAGGCATTGCTTAATAAATAAGGAGAACAAAGTCAATATTTTGTATTCTTTAAAAAGGTCCCTGCAACTATGATATCTATCTACTCCAGCCATGACTCTAATAGCCTTTTTCTGCATTATTAATATGTCTTTAAACGAGAAGTCCATAACTTAAATTACAATGAAAAAGACCATAATATGCCTGTATGATAGAGGCCAGTTCAAATTCACCACATAACCTCTTCAATGCAAATATACTTGAACTAAGTTTACTTTTAAGTACTATTACTTGTTGATGCCAGTTCAAAGTGGGATCGAAATTTAGTCCCAAAAATTTTGGATTTTTATCTTTATTTTGGCTACCAAGAACTTCACGAAGGTTAAACAGAACAGTATTTGTCTTATCATTATTTAGAACCAGGTTATTTGAAGTTAACCAGTCTTCAACCATCTTATTATTATGTTTAGAGTTTACTAAAGGTTTTTCATAATCTACATGCCTAGTAATGATGGTTGTATCATCTGCGTATAGTACACAATCTGCAGGAATGTTTACACTTAAATCATTAATTATAACTAAAAACAACAGAGACCCAAGTACGGAGCCTTGAGGGACTCCACAATTGGCAGGTTTACATGAGGATACTTCTTCTCCTAAAACTACATATTGAGTTCTGTTTATCAGATATGATCTAAATAAATCAAGAGCCACACCTTTTATGTTATAAAATTCTATTTTTTTAAACAAAATATCATGGGATACTCGATCGAATGCTTTACTAAGATCACAGAATGTAATTGCAGCAAAATCCTTATTTTCATAACAATCAAGTATCTTATCGACCAAAGAAGTAATGGCATGTGTTGTAGATAGCCCTTTACAAAAACCAAACTGTTCTATACATAGTAATTGATTTGATTCAAAATAAAGCATTAACTGTTTGCCAACCACAATTTCAAACACTTTAGACAGTAAAGGTACAATGGCTACAGGCCTATAGTTACCTATTTCATCCCTTTTACCTTTTTTAAAGATAGGGTGAACTTTGGTAATTTTTAAGATATCAGGAAACGCACCTTGTGTCAAACAATTATTAATTAAAATTGTTAAAGGAGTAACAAAATAAGCTATGGTTTCCTTAATAAGAGCATTTGTCAGTCCAATGTGGTCTTTACTCTTTTTTGGAGCCAACTGTCTAATAACTTCTACAATGTCATTTTCAGTCACACAATTAAAAACAAAATCTCTAATACTATCAGGTACTACTTTTTTACTTAAAAAACTTTCAAAATTACAATCCTTAGCTAAACCTACACTACGACTAGAATTTACACTATCACAGGCAATGTTTACAAAGAATTCATTAAAATCGTCTGGCTTAAAATGGTCATTTACTCTACAATCTGCTGCTTCATTTTTACTCTTATTTACAATGTTCCATAATGCTTTTGATTTATTTTTGGCGTGTTCAATCAATCTAGAATTTTCTTTTTTTTAGCTTGTTAGTGAATTTCCTATGGAAAGTGAACTATTAGCATGACCCGCACGGTGAAACTTAAGCCCGGGACCACCATAGAAGTTCCTAACGTGAACCCCTGAACACGTTTTGGGGGGTCGTTCAAAATTTTATATATATATAGAGACATATATATATATATATATATATATATATATATATGTGTGTATGCACTCTAGCGGTCACAATTTTTGTCCGATTTACTTCAAATTTGGTAGGGACGTTCCTTTTTATGATCAGTTGGACAAGTTCGTTGGGCAAAACAATCGAAAAACTCTAAACCCCATTTTTGGTAATTAATCTTTCAAATTTCGAGTTTTTGGGCCGAAAAAGGGTTAGAAAAGCCCCAAATGTAAAATTAATGAATGCAATAAGATGTATATTAGTGAGGCGAATGTTTTAAGTCCTCTCTCGTCATTCTAGCACCAATATTTACAGAGTTATTAAAGAAAATGTGTATCGACTAAACACAGTACGTTGTCTTATGGGGGTTTTACATTAGACAAACCTGTTATTCATTTTTTGGCTTACTTTTATCGTCCCCAGCCACCTCATGCCTACTTTCAAGCCTGACTGGACCCTCTCCTAACCTTATAATTCGCAACATTGTATTCCTAGCATTGCAGGTAAATGAGACCAGGAGCATCAGAACAGCCAAAAAATCAATGTTTTCAGATTTCAATAAAAATTGGAATAACTGTTTATATTTACACTGATTTTGATTTTTAAAGGTTTTTATGTGGAAATTCAATTCCCTCACGTCAGCGTGCTGCGTGCGAACTCGTTTAATCTTACATCTATACACTTTCTTAAGTCTTCTTTATTCACTACTATACCAAACAATATTAGTATCTTTAAATAAATAATAGAGACTATCCAATCATTCTTTAAGTTCTTGTAACTCTGCATCGTACCATGAGCACTTATTGGGGGACTTCCGATAACAAGTTTTAAAAACATTCACATTCTTAACGAAACTTAGATTAAAATAATAAAGAAGAACTCTAGCTCTGTACACAGCCATACAGACAGACAGACACACAGACATCACGTAAAAATCACTTTTTTGGATTCAGGGAGCACCAAAACAAATATTTCCACTAACAACTCAAATTCAAAAATTTTGACGAAAATAATACTTTCTCCATATACTATGTATAAGGGGGAGAAAGTAAAAAGGGATATTGTCCAATGTAAACGATGTCAGCAATATGGTCATAAAAAAAGTTGCTGCAGACATCCCTTCAAATGTGTTAAATGTGGAAAAGAACATGACACTGCCAAAGACAATTCTACTCCCGCAGTGTCTGCTTTGTGTGGGGGGGATGGCATCCGGCCAATTACAAGGGCTGTAATGTATTTAAAAACATTCAAAGTCGTACATATCCCCCGATACGAGAGAAAACTGTCAGTCCAAAAAAAGTTATTATAACTCATTCTAACACTTCCAGCTATCGTCTAATCCGACCTGGCTTCTCATATGCTGAAGCAGCCACGAATGTAAACGTAGTGATAATGCAGCTAGTTCTAAAAGCACCGGTAATACGCGTAAAACAGAAAATACTCTATGTGATGTGACCACAAATGACAGTTTAGCACATACTACTACATTTTTTGACCGTTTTGAAAAACTTTTCATTCAACAGTCTCAACAAATAGGCGCCTTGCTCGAGCTACTTACTGCTGTTCTAAAGAAGCTCAATTAATGATTAGATCCTTAAAAGCAGCTTTATGGCATGCTAACGGCTTGGTACAACGTTGTCAAGAGTTGAAATTGTTTATTGTTAAACATAATTTGGACGTGTTTCTAATTTCTGAAACACATTTTACTGATTTAAATTATTGTATAATTCCAAATTTCACTTTGTATACCACCAATCACCCTGATAACGGAGCTCATGCTGGTAGCGTAATTTTAATTAAAAGACAAACATTATGAACTGCCAAAATATCAATATGACTATATCCAAAGCTCAACCATAGTTGTGGAATTTTTGAGTGGCCCACTTACTATCAGTGCTGGTTACTGCCCACCTAGGCACAACGTAATTTACCAGCAATTTAACGATTTCTTTGCCTCTTTAGGTGGTAGATTTTTGTCAGGTGGTGATTATAATGCCTAACATCTTACTTGGGGCTCCCGGCTGGCGAATCCCAGAGGTTGACAACTTCTATGGTCTCTTCACGAGAAAAATCTTGATCGACTATCAACTGATGAACCATCGTATTGGCCTTCTGATCGGCAAAAAATTCCAGATCTTCTCGATTTCTTTGTTACTAAGGGTTGGTCAATATTTATGATGAACAATTTATTTATTATTATACATAGACAATCAAATGAAACTTGGCTGTAAAAATACCTGCAGCTGATTTTAATAACATATGATTTCTGTATGTTGTTATTTTGTTTATTCTCAATGTTTTTATTCTATCTTGTTGTTTTTTGTCATGTACTTACAATTTCTTTTTGCAACTCTATAAATTATGTTTTATAACTTTCATGAAAATGTGCGAAAATATAACTTGTAATCATTGTAATAAACTAGTGTTTTTTTACATATTCATTATAGCACATATATGAATGATGGTGAGTTGTAAACATAGATTTTATATCATAAAATCATTCTTGATTTGAGCAATATACGGTCCTTCATCTAATTGAATTTTATAATTAATAAATTCACCTTAACCCTCCATTTAGTGGCCCTTGATGTGCCGGATTATGGACTCAGACTATGGATACTATTTATTAACTATTGAACTTTTGTGTAAATGATACAAGATTTGTAACTGTCTATTGTGTTATTTGTTGATATAATTGAATTTTGATCTTTGTTTTTTGTATTTGTAATCATGGCTCCTACAAAACAAATTGAGTTTAAAGCGTTGACGTATGAACGTACGAATAACATGATTAAAAAGCGTTTTACTACGATTTTGGATTCAGTCAATAGTATAATTGAACAATCACAATCAGTTTCTATTGTTCAAACCAAAATGTTAAAGGTATATTTGCTTGAAGTCAACAAAAAGCTTAAAGAGTTTGAAATCAATTTTCAATGCGCTTTAAGTTTTTCTGAAGCTGAATCAGTTCCGGATGACACATTAAACCGTGATCAGGATGAAATAAATGAACTCTATGTGAATATTTGTGGTTGTATTGAGGCTTTCTTGCCTGTTGATGAACCGAACTCATCGGATTCATCTATTGTTCGTCAAGACTCGTCTCAAAATCGTAACTCTCCAGTCCGATTACCCAAATTGGATTTGCCTAAATTTTCAGGAGATATTTCGACTTGGACTACTTTCATAAACCTTTTTGATACTACAATTCACAACAATTCATCTATTGACAATGTATTGAAATTTCAATACCTCTTAACCCTTTGAGTGCCAGAGTTTTTCGGTCGTCATATCCCTAGAGTGCCAGAGTTTTTAACACAGTATATCCCAAAAGTGCCAGGCACAAAATCAACATTTTGCAAGGGTTTGCAAAAAAATTAATAACTTTTTTATTTGGTAAGATATTATTATGAAACTTTTTTTGTTTTGTAAGTTTAAAGTTTAGCTATAATATTATGCACATATATAATATTTAAAAAATAAAAAATAAAAAATTTGAATAAATATATGTATGTGGGAAATTTCTTTTAATTTTTTTTATTTGTTTCAGGTAAATAAACATTGTTCAAATATAAGATTTTCACCAAATAACTACTAGATTTATAGAGGACATGTTTCCCAAAATATTTCCTGAAAGTTTCATTAAATTTGGGCTTTAGGCGGACAAGTTATTTCCATAAATGTAAAAAATATAAAAACGGCAAATTAGTACACAAGACAGTAGCCTAACTTTATTCAAGGGTTTAAGTTTTATTACAATTTTATTTCATAAAGCAGACTAACTAGGCCTCGTATATTTATGGAGTATATGTTTACCTGAACATATCCTGGAAATGTCCTGGAAGAAATAATAAAAAGTAATGGCGTAAGAAAAATTTTCTATAACAACGATTCACAAAATCAACATTTTGCAAGGGTTTTGTACATAAAATCAATAACTTTTTTATTTGGCAAGATATTATTATGAAACTTTTTTTGTTTTGTCAGTTTAAAGTTTAGCTATAATATTATGCACATATATAATATCTAAAAAATACAAAATAAAAAAATTTGAATAGGTACATAATATTATACATGCGGGAAATTTTTTTATTTTTTCAGATAAATAAACATTGTTCAAATATAAGATTTTCACCAAATAACTACTATATTTATAGAGCTAGAAACTATCCTGGAAATCACCTGTAAGAAATAATAAAAAGTAATGACGTAAGAAAAATTTTCCATAACAACGATATATCGTTGCAATGTATTTTTCGGTAAGACCACCGACGACGATATATCGTTGTGAAGTATTTTTCGGATGTTCCGTGCACAACGATATATCGTTGCGTGGCACTCAAAGGGTTAAGTGTCGTAAGCGGAGAACCGCTGAACCTAATCAAAAGTTTGGAAATTACTTCTGCAAACTACAATATTGCTTATAGCATATTAAGAGAAAGGTTCCATAACATTCGTAGGTTGCAATCTTTTCATTTGCATCAATTGTTGGACTTGCCAACTATTACTGTGTCAAATTTCAAAGGATTAAGGCAATTTGTTAGCTTGTTCACTGAACATTCTCAAGTGTTAACTGCATTGAACTGTAATATTACCGGTAATAATCCATTGCTTACTACAGTACTATTACGTAAAATGGATGGTGAATTACGCAAAAAACTTGAAGTTTTTAGGTCCACTGATCAATCAACCGCACACATTTTACCGGAAGTTAATGTGTTAACCTGACATTATCAGGTTCTTAAGTTTGGAATGTATTCAGACTGAAGATGCTGCCATTCATGATGTTAATCGATCCCCTGTCCCTAATGGTTCCCAAGGTCGTAACAAAACCTTTTTTCCTAAAAGATCGTTTGATCAAAACCGAGAAGTCACTATGATTGCTACACAAACTGCACCAGTACAATCTTTTATACCACATCAAGAAACCCCTATCAATGTTTCATGTTTTGCATGCAAGCAACCTGGTCATGCGGTATACTCATGCTCGCTATTTCAAAATAAAACACCCCAAGAGCGCTACCAAGTTGTCAAACAGAGTAAACATTGCGTTGTTTGCTTATATAGTCATGGTTTTAAACAATGTAAATCACTAGTTACATGTTCAAAATGTAAAAAACGACACCATTCATTGCTACATTTTTCTAGTCCATCAGCCACTGTTTCCAAACATAATAAAGTTAAATATTCATCTCAACATGATGACAGCAATCGTTCATCTCAACTTAAAGGTAACGAATGTTCGGATCAAACTGTCGAGTCTGATATGACAGTTACACTAACATCTCAAGACAAATGTTTATCAGATTCATCCAAAACTACCATCCTTTTGGGGACCTTGTTAGTGAAACTTACGACATCAGATGGAAAAACACAAGTATTTCGTGCTTTACTTGACTCAGGAAGTATGTGTGATTTAATTAGTGAACGAGCAGCTAATCTGTTGAAGGTGCCTAGACATAAATCAGATATCCAACTTACAGGTATTAATCAAAAGGTTACTCAAAATAAAGGTCAGAGTTATCTTGATATTGAAACCCTGGCTGGTGTTCGAATTTCGTCACAGCATCCACTGTTAATCCTGGATCATTTAACAGTTGATCTTCCTCGAGTTCCATTGCCTCCAGAAGTTTTTCAACGTACTCAACGATTTGTTTTGGCTGATCCCACATTTCATGTACCTGGACGTGTTGATGTTGTCCTATGTTGTTCTTTGTTCCCTCAACTATTTACTCACGAAGTATTTTCTTTGGGACCAGAAATGCCTTATGTAATGGGCACTCATTTTGGATATGTTGTAATGGGTTCTTCCCCTTGTATTTCTAATCCTCCAGAACATGGAAAATCACTTCCGTACTCAAATTTAAATGTATGTTTACATGCTGTTTCTGATGTTGATTTACATTCCTCACTTCAACGCTTTTGGCAACAAGAGGAACCTCCAGTTTGCCAACTTAAAAACGAAGAGGAAAAGCTTTGTGATGAGCATTTTGCGCAAACACATACGAGGGATGAAACTGGGCGATATGTTGTTCGCCTTCCGTTCAAAGATGCGCAGCCTGTACTTGGTTCCTCGAAATCTGCTTCTGAACGTCGTTTATTTTCAATGGAACGTAAGTTCAATACAGATTCTCATTTTTCTAAGCTGTACCATAATTTTGTAAATGAATATGTTGCATTAGGCCATATGCCAGAATGTAGTGATGTAGATTTGTCGTCTCCACACTATTTTCTTCCTCACCATGGGGTTTTGAAAGAAAACAGCAGTACGACCAAACTTAGAACTGTTTTTTATGCAAGCTGTAAAAGTAGTAATGGAGTTTCCCTTAATGATGTTTTATTCACGGGGCCTAAACTTCAAACAAACATCTGTGATGTCCTCATGCAATTTAGACGCCACAATTTTGTGTTTTGTTGTGACATAAGACAAATGTACCGCCAAATTTTGGTACACCAGGACGATCGCAATTTCCAATTAGTATTGTGGCGTGACAATCCTAACCAAGATGTTTCCATTTTTCGACTAAATACAGTTACATATTGGATGAACTGTTCTCCTTATTTGGCGATTCGCACTCTTCACCAGCTGGCTGATGATGAAGGTATAAATTATCCTTCAGCTGCTCAAGTTTTAAAGACGCAGACATATGTAGATGATATCATAACAGGTGCAGATACTGAAGATGATGCATTAACTTTACAACATCAGTTGGTTGATTTATTACATTGTGGAGGTTTTAAATTGCGCAAATGGTTATCGAATTCTAAACTTATACTTAATTCTTTACCAGAAGAGTATTTGGGAACCTCGGTATTCCTTCAAGAATCATCATGTCAACAATTCACTGTGCTAGGACTTCACTGGTCTCCTGATACTGATGCGTTTTCTTACAACATAAAACCATCATCTAGTATTAATCTTACCAAACTATAAGTTTTAAGCATAATAGCTAAAATTTATGATCCATGTGGTTTTTTAACACCCTACATTATGTTGCTGAAATGTTTCATGCAGTTCATATTGACAAAATGGATCAAATATCAAGACAATATAGAAGTTGGACAGTTAGTTATATTGCATTCTCCATCAAGTCCTCGTAAATGGCCATTAGCAAGAATAACTGAAGTTTATCCTGGTTCAGATGGAGTTGTTCGTGTCGTAAAAGTCAGAACAAAATCTGGTGTATTCACACGACCACCTGTGAAAGTGTTCCCTCTACCATTAGACTGAATACTCTGTGTTCTTGTTGAAGTATATTTCTTCAAGGTGGCCGGTATGGTCAATATTTATGATGAACAATTTATTTATTATTATAAATAGACAATCAAATGAAACTTGGCTGTAAAAATACCTGCAGCTGATTTTAATAACATATGATTTCTGTATGTTGTTATTTTGTTTATTCTCAATGTTTTTATTCTATCTTGTTGTTTTTTGTCATGTACTTACAATTTCTTTTTGCAACTCTATAAATTATGTTTTATAACTTTCATGAAAATGTGCGAAAATATAACTTGTAATCATTGTAATAAACTAGTGTTTTTTTACATATTCATTATAGCACATATATGAATGATGGTGAGTTGTAAACATAGATTTTATATCATAAAATCATTCTTGATTTGAACAATATACGGTCCTTCATCTAATTGAATTTTATAATTAATAAATTCACCTTAACCCTCCAAGGGTTTACCCCAAAATTGTTTAAATATGGAAAAATCTCTTGATTTTTCCTCGGTCCACTCACCTGTGATTGTAACGGTTGCTTCAACTGTTATATTAAGACCAACTCCACCTTTCCTGTGAACAAGAACACAGATTGGAATCGTTTTTGAGAACTTATTGATCAAAGTCTCAACGTTACAATGCCTCTAGAAAAGCGAGAAGATTTAAACATCGCTGTTGAGCACTTAAACAAAACGATTCAATATTCTGCTTGGCGAGCAACTCCAGAAAGGAAGAGTGATCAAAGTGTCCAAATAAATTATCCGATTGAGGTAAATAAAAAAATAGTGGAAAAATGCTGCCTTTGTGGCAAAACTCTAGGAACCAGATTGATAAAAATAACCTAATCAGGGCTACCCAACAACTAAAGAGATTGCTTGGTAATTTTAAATATGAGAGATTCCAAGAATTTACATCGAAGCTCTCTCCAACCGAGGCAAGTGATTACTCTCTCTGAAAAGCTACAAAACACCTAAAGCGCCCGCAGGTGTGTATCCCTCCGGTTTTAAAGAACGACGGTGACTTGGGCAAAAAATTGAATAGAGAAGGCTGAAACGTATGCTTCCTACTATAAAGAAGTGTTTAAACCGCATGCAGTTCATTCCAATGTTGAACAGGACGTTACTGAGTTTCTTGATTCTCCGAACCAACTAGAAATGCCAATCAAACCATTTACTCCATCCGAAGTCAAGAACGTAATAAAAAGTGATTTAAGTGCCAAGAAAGCTCCAGGATATGATTTGATTACTGGCGAAGTATTAAAGGAATTGCCAAGGAAAGGTATAGTCTCACTTACGGTAATTTTTAATGCAGTCCTGTATTTGGAACACTTCCCGTCGCAATGGAAAGTTTCACAATTAGTCAGGCCTGATGAGAGGGAGGCGAAATCCCCGGGGCCCGGGCCCAGGGGGGGGCCCGGCAGCGTTAGAGAGTACTCACTGCTAGTCGTATAATAATTGATCAAAGAATTAAAATTTCAGATTTTTTGTAGGCCTAGATAAAAGTTTTATTATTTGTTCACGGTGACAAACAGTTTTAATATTGTGAAACAGAGGAAGTTATTCTGATCGGCGGATGAGTCAAAATATTAAAGCTAAGCTTTGTGGAGTTGGAAGACCTACAGACAGCTCACAGCACATTGGGCAGGCCTCGCAGCCAGCCTACCTACAGCTGATAGGCAAATCATTCGAACATTTGCCGAAAAAGGCCAGAAAAGTGTTGATATACAGAGGTATATCAACATATACCTCTGAATATCAATCAGTTTTGGGGGTTTTCACCCAATGTATTGCTAGCCATGATAAATGTAATAAACAATTACTATTTGTACAACATGTTTTCATAAGTTTACATCCACCAACCACAACTATAGCCAATTTGTTTAGAAAAAACTCAGTGCGTAGTCCCAGTTTTTACTCAATATGTTTAATAATATAAATTTATGACAATTCAAAATCAAGAATTGAGCAAACAAAATAATATATTAAATTGTAAACAACAATGTACCAATGTGTTTTTGACTTTTTCGTTTCGTTCTCAAAGTTTATGCCTACTTTTTCCATAACGTAATGGTAAAAGTAGTTACACTTTTTAGCGAATTTCCCCTATAGTGAAGAAGCTATTACCGTAGGTCTCATGGTAAGACTTAAGCCCGAGACCATTATAAAATTTTGTTTTGAGGTCCCCAAATGCCAAAAACACTATTCGTTCAAATTTATATATATGTAAATACATATATACACTTTATACACTTTGAAAATGGCATTATAGCCGAAACGCGTTGTGAAATACAAATAAAAAATAAACGGTATCAGGAAACTGACACATACTTTCTCCCTTTTAGCCAAACTTTAATGACAAAAATATTTGTTATTTACTAAATATAGAATATAAAGTATAGATAAATGTACAGAAAATTGTCTAAAATAGTTGTTTTCAGAAATATCCACCCAAATTGCTTTTTTGGAGGCACTATAGAGTCCGTTGCTACACACAGTAGTTTTGAGAGGGGAAATGACCCCTTGCCCCCCCCCCCAGGGTTAAATAGCAACACATTTCGAACATCATCTGTTGGTCAATGCTAACTTGACCTGCATATCTAATGAAATTGATCAATAAATAAGAGAGAAATAGTTATTTTTGTATTACTCATAAGAATAACATTGGACAACGTACTGTGTTTACCGCTAAATGAAAATTTCAATTTTCTCCGCAACTAGCAATCGTAGAATAGTAATTTAAAATACTAATTTATTTAGTTTTTTGAGCTCTTTTTAATGGTGAATAGTAATCTTTTTTAACATTTATGATTTTTTATGAAAAATCAAAAAAACTGAATTTTTGATGTTTTAAGTCCTGTAATTTCTGAACCCGCATTTTTCCAGAAATGCGGGTGGTGTCATTTTGTTGGAAACCTAAAGTTCTACAAACCACGAAAGTTTAATCAAAATCGTTAGAGCCGTTTTTGAGAAATTTGGATTTTTCATGTTTTTTGGCGGTTTTTGGGGGATAATTACCCTTAAAAATCAAAAATTCAAAAAAATGAAAAAAACACCTGGAGATATCGTGGATTAGTACCTACATACCAAATTTCATAAAAATCGGCCCATAGGTTAGGGCTCTAGCTCTGTACACATCCACACAGACACACACACACACACACACACACACACACACACACACACACACACACACACACACACACACACACACACACACACACACACACACACACACACACGGACACACACACACACACAGACAGACATCACGTAAAAACCACTTTTTTGGGTTCAGGGAGCACCAAAACGAATATTTCCACTAACAACTCAAATTCGAAAATTTTTACGAAAACAGTACTTTCTCCATATACTATGTATAGGGGGAGAAAGTAAAAGGGTACTTTGGAAGTTTTGTTTTCAATCTTATAATATGTATATATATATATATATATATATATATATATATATATCCGTGAACGCGATAACTTGAGTAAAAAACGTCCAATTTCGATGAAATTTGGCTCAAATGTGTAAAGTGACATTTATGACTTTAAGTTCGAAAATTAGAAAAATCGGACCATGGTAAGTGGGTTTAATGGGGGTTTTAAATTTTCCAACAATCAGTTTTTTGCATTTTTTACCCTACAATTTTTAAAACACTTAATTTTGGTTTAGACCATGTTATAGAACTTAAAAAAACAAATAATATCGTATTTTGAATTGTTAACCTAGGTTAAGTGGTTGCGGAGAAAATCCAAAAAAACCTGCTCATAAAATCTCCCATGTTAATCTTAAGGGAAAAAGGTTTTTGGCTTTTCCTCAGTTCATTTTAATGCAAACCTGACATTTGCTTTTACCAATCAGTTCATCTCCACAAAAAAATAATTTTGGTGTTTAAATTGTGATTCTACGCCCAACCGTTGCAGAGATATTCAAAATGCTAAACACAGTACGTTGTCCAATGTTATCCTTATGGAGAATAAATAAAATTTGATATCTCGATTATTTATGAATGTATATTGATGAAACTTGGTATGTGGCTTCACGTAGTACTGGTATATTGATATTTGCACAAAAAACTGATTTTTTATTGACCATCCCCATAGTAGCAAACCTGCGTAGCCAGCCCTAATGTTATTCTTATGGAGAATAAGTAAAGATATCTCCCTTAATTATGAACATGAATTAATAAAACTTAGTATGTAGCTGGTTGAGTTATATTGATAATCGCACAAACAAATATTTCTTCTCTTTTTTTGCAGCAAACCTGCATACTCAGCCCTAATTTTATTCTTATAGAGAATAAATAAAATGCTATAGATCACTTATTTATTTATGTATTTTTATAAAACCTGGTAAGTGGCCTTATGTGGTAGTGAGAAACATATGCATGCATTGTAAATTCGCTGAGTACGCAGGTTTGCTGCAATGGGGGTATTTCTTATTAGTCTTGGTTGTAAAATCGTTGTTAAAGTTACTTTATTATGTGTTTTATTGCTCATTTTAATATACCGTTATTTTTCAAAACCTGGAAAACTAGTTTTAAGTGTTGAAGTATCCCCAACCAACTTTTTAATTATTTATACGTAGTACTGGTATATTGATATTTGCACAAAAAATTGATTTTTTGTTGATTATCCCCGTAGCAGCGAACCTGCGTACTCAGCCCCATGTTATTATTATGGAGAATAAGTAAAATGTAATGACTCCCTTAGTTATGAACATAAATTAATAAAACGTGGTATGTGGCTTCACCTTAATTGAGTTATATTGATATTCGCATAAAAACCCATTTTTTATTCCTTGTTGCAGCAAACCTGCTTACTCAGCCCCCATGTTATTCTTATAGAGAATAATTAAAATGTTATATAGTGCTTATTTATGACTGAATATTGTTGAAACTTGGTATGTGGCGTCACCTAGTTAAATTCTATTTATATTTGCATAAAAGCCAATTGCTTGTGTTCCTTGTTTCAGCAAACCTACGTACTCATCACCAATGTTATTCTTATAGAAAATATCGCTTATATTTGAATATATTTCTATGAAACTTGGTATGCGGCTTTATATGGTATTAAGACATATATTATGCATTGGAAATTTGCTGAGTACGCAGTTTTGCTGCGACGGGAGTATTATATAATATAACCATTGAAGATATATATCAAAATCAATTTTTGTAAATAGGAAGATTGGTGATTTTGGTGTACTACTTATAAATGTTACCAATAATAGTAAAAATGTATTTCTTGTATTAGAAATATTTGACTTTACAACATTTTGAAAAATCTAAACTCACAACCACTGGAACCAACCAGCTAAACCAGCATACAAAAAACTGAACTTGTAACTCTTTCACCTTTTATAAGTTAACTCAATATTTAAATAACACAAACAACAATAAATAAAATGTCCAAATTTCCATGTGGAATCTGTGAGATTGGAGTTAAATACCAAGGAATACAATGTACTAGCTCGTGCAAAAAGTGGTTTCACTCTTGATGTCTAGCATGGACTTCCAAAAAATTCAAAAATCTCACAGATGAAGACATAAAAACCTGGTCTTGCGACAACTGCAGAACCAATGACAACACTATAAACATTGAAAACCTGAAATCCAAAATTCAAGATCTGTCATCAAAGGAGAACTTCGACCCAGATAAATCCCTGACACAAGCTGCTGAACTTGGAAATGTGTTATTAAGTGAGAATAACTTGCTGGTCATCAGCTCCATGGAGCTACGCAAGAAAAATCTAAAAATGAACGAACTTGAAGATAAACAACTCAGCTTGGCAAATGAAGTAAAGACCTTAAAGATGAAAATATGAACTTACACCATGAAATATCATCTCTGAAGCACAAACTTGAGCTTGAACATTTACTATAAAAGAAGATTTCATTAAACAAACAGAGACTGAAAAGAACATCTACTCAGATCAAATAAAAGAGTTTTCATCTTTGAACAGTGCCTTAAAAGATAAAATAAAACACCTTTGAAGCTATGCTAACTGAGATAAATGCGGAGTCAGGTGATTTTAAGCTAAACCTCTAAGTCCAAAAAGAAGAACTAGATCTCCTTAACTTTACAGTTCAAAGTCTAAAACACAAAACAAAAAACTTGAACAAAAACTGATGGAGTATGACAACACAATAAAGACATACGTTAAAACGGTCTTAGATAATTTCAATTAAGGCACACCTAACACCGGTCTATCTATCTGATGCTAAACCCCCACAAAGCTCTCAAAACATAAGCATTAAACTTAATAAATCCAAACCTACATCACCTGCATTAAGATTGACATCTTGTACATCAGAGGAGCTAACACAAATGAAAATACAACAGAATAAACTAGGAAACCCCATTGAGCCGCCACAAAATACAAGAGATGACCCCAAAACTTTTAAAAACAATAGTTCTAAAAAACCCACAGAAATACAAAACAAGAAATTTTTTAGTGCGTCCCTTCAAGTAGCAAAAAACCAATGGGAGGGGAACAATAAATGTGAAAAATAATTAGAACTGATTAACTGAATGTTAAATTGTTTCTGTCATAATATTTAGTACCACCGTACCGTACGCACAAATCTATATCTATTAAGTTGAGAAAAACGTACTTCTTATAATTTATTTTTTGCAAATAAGAAATCTATTTCTCCATAAGAATTTCATAATATTTTACCAAACTAATTCAATTCAAATTGTATACACAATTGTAAAAAATACTTTTAAAATATATCTCCTTAAACCTTGGAAAATTGTGACATCAGTTAAACCGATTGATATTTCCAAAAAACCTAGTTCAAGTAATTTATTTTGTAATTTGAAAATCCAATTACAATTGGCAGTCGTGTGGACAGCCGATCGCAGGCCGCTGTAGTTCAGCGTTCATCCCCTAGGTCCCACCACCGTCGGTGTTGGCAAGGCAGGTTGCAGACTGCAGACGACTAGCGGTCAGCGTTGTGTCATGTGACAAGTGAGGAGGCGATTTGATTTGATCTAGTTTTGATATTTTTGCAAGCAACATGGGACATTTGAAAAGGTTTCCCTCCAGGAGGAAGAAAAGAAGACTTACTTCTTGTTTGGCAGCCTTCAATAAAAGAAGAAAGTAAGTAGATAATTACTGAACTTAACATGCATTTAGTTTATATACCATATTCGTGTCAAGATAATCTAACTGATTACAAATAATCCCCGCTCACACGCCGGCTGAAACTGTTGTAAAACCGATTTCACCCTTTTATGTTGGTTTGCAATAAATATGTAAATGTTAAATTTATACTTCTATGAGAAGGAAATGTTTTTAAAGTTGGTTTTGAAGACCAAATGTAACTTCGGTTTATTTGTTTAAAAACATAATTAGGTAATAAATAATTATCGTTGACCTAGAACCAATGCACGTAATTTTGGCCTTGGCCGCCGCGGTTTTCCCGCTCGTGTAGGAAGGGCCTTATACACTCAGTGCTTCTGTACTTGTTTACTGAGGCAAGGGGCAAGGGGGCTATACACGAGCTCACTGCTATATGCAATAATTAAAATACTCAAACACATTCTGTGTAGGCTCTTCGCACTAAGTTTGTTTTATAGTTGTAGAATATTTGTTGATTACCAATTAATTATATTTATAAGCTTCGTATTTTATTAATATACAAGTGGTATCAGTGGTTTAAAAAAAAGTAAAACACTAGCATAAGAGAATACCAATTCATTTACTAATATCGTTGAATTCAAATGCCGCTTGGTCGAAATAATTGGGGCGGGACCGTTCCGGATATCCCATTTTTTCGGATAATCGACTGTTGATATTTCAAGGTTAATTTCGGTAGAATACGCATACATCTTGGAGTTTTCATTAAATATGAAAGTACGTTCATTAAATATGGCTATTCCTTGAGGTAATCAATAGTCACTTCAACCAAAAACTTCACTTCAACCGGCAAATGACACTCTATAACCACAACAGTAACTAAGTTTTCACCACATGCAGGTGTGAGAGTTCACAGTACACTGATCATTTTCTTTAGTACAATATGGGAATGCGGAAAATGCAGTATGGGTTAACCAATAGCAGGCAGATCTGGTATGTGGCAAAACCCATCAAAACAACCCCTAAGTTCAGTGACCGGCGGCGCCGCGGCATGCGGTCTCTCGGCGTACCTTCCAGTCGTACACTGGATTTATCCTCTCTATTATTGATTACCCATCTTTTGTCCTGTTCCGGTTAACCCGGGTTTCAGTTTAGCGAGGTCCGGCTAAGCGGGGTTTTACTGTAACTCACAACTGATATTAACAGACATAAATCACAATTAGGAATAAGAATAATTTCATTCATACAATATAAATATATGAAATTAACCACATTAAACGGCCAAAGACGATATAACATCAAAAAAAACTTCAACTTGACCACAATGCCCAGGCGCGGGGATGTAGTGTGGCTCCAGGCGACTGGCGGGCGGGGAGGGGCTACAATGTCTCTCCATGCGGCAGACGGCATACATATTGTCGACCATGCTTGCTTGATTTATGCTGCAATTTACCTTGCTGCTCTCAGTCCAAAATTTATTTATAATTAAGAGTCATCACCGGAAATTGTCGGACGCCATTTCAGAGTTTTGTTCCATGAGATTAATGCCACCATTAAAATTTCACCTGATCGTCACATACAATCAATTTCTGTGTCAAATTAAAGATTTCATCGTCCTCTAGTGAAATACAATCTCAAATTTTGATTTTTTTGTTTACAAATCAATAAGAAAAAGTACTGTAATAAAGTAGAAGATGAACAAATTTATTATGAAACTATAATGCCCAAATTCAGGAAATCGTAGTTGTATTTCATTAGAGGACAATGAAACCTTTAATTTGACACCAAAATAAATTGAATGTGGCTATCAGGTGAGGGGTAATGGAGGTAAACACTGCCATTATGGGACAAAACTCCGAGGTGGCGTCTGACAACTTACAGTGATGAAGACTAATAAGTGTAATAAATGATCACTTTATAAATTATTATTTATTTTCTATAAGAATAACATGGACAACTTGTGTTTGGCAATTCGAATATATCTGCAATGGTTGGACGTAGAACAACAATTTAAATACCAAAATGATTGTTCTATAGAGCTAAACCTATTGGTAAAACCAAATGTGATGTTTTCAGGCAAATTAATTAAGGAAAAGCTTTAAAACCTTTTTCCATAACATTAACATTAGAAATTTTATAAACACTTTTTTTTATTTTATAACTTTCTAACGTCTAATTTTCTCTGAAATACATTTGAATATTTACTTCTAACGTTTATGTGGTTTCGTGTGGTTGGTTTCAGGCAGCGATTGTCGGTTACCATACGAAGAAGGTGCTCTACATGGGAGTAAAAAATAAATACTGTACTACATGTGCCAGAGCAGAAACCCAAGGCATTCAACCGAAATCCCTTTACTTGCTACAAGAATTGGGGTAATGGTCAAATCAAAGTTCTTCCAGTATGGAACCTGCGATAATCGCCGACGGCTTTGCATGCAGTGAAGAAATGTACGGCTTGAAATACGCTCGACTGATAGCTGACGGAGACAGCAGTGTTTATAACAGAATAAGAATGACCAGGCCTTACAAGACAACAACTGTTGAGAAAATAGAATGCAAAAATCACTTGCTCCGGAACTTTGCCAACAAATTGAAACATATAGCGACTACAACCAATCGTGTTAAAAAAAAGATATATTTAAGGAAAAAGATTGGTGACAACATTTTAAGGTTTCGGACTGCCGTCACAAAAGCAGTGCAGTTTAGAAAAACCGAACAGACTTCAAATCCCGACAAGGTAGATCGACTGAGACTGGACATGTTGAATATACCAAGCCATATATTTGGAGAACACCGGAAATGTAGCGAAAGAGGATACTTTTGTAAAGAAATTCCCGTGACTGAGCTAATTAAGAGCAATGTTTTGCCAGATTTGATTACAGCAGGACTGTACCAGCAAGTAACCGAAGTTGTAAGGGATATAAGCCGCCACAGTCGTAGCCTTATCACTGACCTTACTAGTAACACAGTTGAGCACTGCAACTCACTTGTTGCTAGGTATGTCGGCGGCAAACGAATAAATCTGGCTCTCCGAGGATCATACGAAGGACGGTGCTCAGCAGCAGTGGTCTAGCATAATACTGGTAATATTCACTACCATCTTCTTAAGAACTTGTACAACTGTAGCCCCGGTTATTTTACCAAAAGTACTCGTGTGAAGAGAAAACGGAAGGTTCAGATGCAGCGTGGAAAGAAGAAATTTAAAAAGTCACTGTTTCAGACGACACAAGACGAAGACTACGGGCCTGCTGCACAACGACCAGATTTGGAAGAAGATGCAATGAAAAAGGAAACGTCAGAGTTTTTAGAAACTTTGAAGAAAACACCCGAAGAGATCAGATCTGTTGAAAGAGCTACAGTCTACCAGAGTGATTGTGGAGAATGGCTGAAAACGAGACGAAATCTGCTTACAGCATCAAATTTCGGCCGAATCTGCAAACTGAAGCCATCGCCCGGCTGCGAGTCAACGATCAAGCAGATGTTATATACGGCTTTTGACTGCCAGGCTATGGCTTGGGGCAGGAAACATGAAGACGTAGCTCGACAACAGCTAGCCAACCTAATTGGGGAAAGCATTGAAGCCTGTGGCCTCTTTATTGACGAAACCAAGTTTTTCTTGGGAGCGACTCCAGACGGACTGATTGGTGATCATGGTATTGCAGAGATGAAGTGCCCACCATCTGCAAAAAACATGATTCCAGAAGAGGCAATCTTGGCCAGAAAAGTCACTTTCTGGGCTAAAGAAAAAATGGCACAATCGTTCCTGTTAATAGAAATCATAACTTCTATTTTCAAGTACAGGGACAACTTCATGTAACTAAAAGAAGATACTGCCAGTTTGCCTTGTGGACCCCAACAGGACTGAAAGTGGAAAGGATTGAAAGAGATGACAAATTTTGGAAGGCAAACATGAAGGCGAATCTTAAACGTTTTTACATGAACTGTCTACTTCCGGAGCTAGTCGATCCACGTCATATCCATTCCATGCCCATCAGAAACCCAAAATATATTATCGGAGAACAGGAGAAGTTAAAAGAAAGAAAAAAAGCTTAGGTAAATAATCTTTTTTGGTTCATATTTGGCGGCGTTTTGTCATATTTCTAATATGATTATTATATTTTAATGTATTTTTCTTTGTTTATGATATAATATTTAATTCTTTGTAATCTCAGATTTTTTAATCAAATATTATTTTTCTCAGTGTAAATAATTTAATTACTTCCATAATATATATTGTTTACATAAAGGTTTTGAATTGATTCAAATGGTTACCACCCGATTAAATGTAACATTTTTCTATTATAAAAAACGACATTATTGGATATTATGCTGATTATGATATACACTAGTATATGTATGTGTGTTGTATGTGTCAAATAAATGTATTGCTATTATTTTTTCGAGTTATTGCATTGTTACCTAGTGCATTGTGTCGTTACAGGTGAATTTATAGCTTTGCTTTTTTATTTACTACAAAGCCCCAGTAGACTACTAATAAAGTTAATTATATAAATATGTTATTTTTATTGAAAACATGCAATATACCAAATTACATACTGTATCGCAATTGTTTGTTTATTGAGATACCAAATTTATCTATATAAAAATACTTTGCATACAGACTTTTTCATGTCATGCTATTACAACTTTCTAATATTTTTCATTATTAACAATTACACATAATTTTAACCTAAAATATATTTATACCGTTGGATGCGGCAATTTATGCAGAAAATGAATATATAAGTTTCATTGCAGGTTTATTATTCTTAAGATGTACAGGAGCGTGAAAACGACAACGCGCTCACCGCTCGGGATTACGTCTGTGACTTGTTTGACTTGAGGTCTGGCCGTCTAGCCTGTAATGCGCAGACCGTTTTCTGTTCTCTGCTCATTTGGCGAGCACTCCATGTGTTCTCCAGATAGCAGAGAACGCTTTTAGTTCTCCTAACGGCCACCGCTAGTAGCGCTACCGTATTGTTGCATTTGAAGGCGCTGCAAATCAGCGATATTTGGGCTGACTCCTGCTGCCTCTTAACATCATGGGCATATACAGACCACCAGATGCAAACCTGGATGAGGCGATAAATATAATTTCAACCGCTATCAATAACACTAAAATAGAAAATTCTCCTACAATTATTATGGGAGACATAAACATTGATATTTTCAACCCAGATAGAAAAACAGTTGAACTAAATGAAGAACTTGCATCTCACAACATTCATAGTCTAAAACCTGCCAGCCTCAAGGATAACTCATCATTCAAGAACATCAATAGACTGAATTTGCACCAATGCCTCAGATGACACAATTACAATCAGTAAGCCGAAAAAAATACCAAGCCAGAGCACTTTGTAGACAAGGAAGCACTAAAACTAAATACCCCGTCGCAGCAAACCTGTGTACTCAGCAAATTTGCAATGCATATGTATGTGTCTCACTACTACATAGACCTACTTACGAAGTTACACAAAAATACATTCATAAATAAGTGATATATACATTTTATTTATTCTCCATAAGAATAACATTAGGGCTGAGTACGCAGGTTTGCTGCAACGAGGAAGATAACAAACGTGTATTTTTGCAATTATCAATATAACTCAACCAGGTGAAGCTACATACCAAGTTTTAGCAAATTTCCCCTATAGGGAAGAAGCTATTACCGTAGGTCTCATGGTAAGACTTAAGCCCGAGACCATGATAACTTTTTGTTTTGAGGTCCCCAGATGCCAAAAACACTATTCGTTCAAATTTATATATATATGTGTCCGTTACCTGAATGAACGTAAATGATAACTTTTGAAAGAAGCACCCGATTTTTATGAAATTTGGCACAAATGTGGAGAGTAATATTTATGACTTTAAGTTCGAAAACCAGATGGATCGGTCTATGGGAAGGGGGTTTAAAATTTTCCGAAAATCAGTTTTTGAACTTTTTACCCTAAAATTTTAAAAACGCTAGATTTTGGTTATAGCCATTTTATGGAGCTTAAAAAAACAAACAATTTAGTTTTTTGAATCATTAAGCTAGGTTTGGTGGTTGTGGAGAAAAGTCAAAATATGCGTCTATAAAATTTCCTATGATAATCTTATGGGAATATGGTTTTTAGATTTTACTCAAATAATTTCACTAAAAACTCCAAATTTCTGTCTACCAATCAGTTTAGCTCTACAAATCAATCATTTTGGCGTTTTAATTGTTGTTTTACGTCCAACCGTTGCAGTGATATTCAAAGTGCTAAACACAGTACGTTGTCCAATGTTATCCTTATGGAGAATGAATAAAATGTTATATTTTGATTATTTATGTATGTATATTGATGAAACTTGGTATGTGGCTTCAACTAGTTGTAGAATATTGATATGAGCACAAAAAAATGGTTTTTGTTGATTTTTCCCGGTAGCAGCAAACCTGCATACTCGGCCCCATGTTATTCATATGGAGAATAAGTAAAGTTTAATATCTCCCTTAGTTATGAACCTAAATTAATAAAACTTGGTACATACCAAATAACCAGGTGAAGCTACATATAGCTTCACCTGGTTGAGTTATATTGATAATTGAAAAAAAAACACATATCTTATCTTCCTTGTTGCAGCAAACCTGCGTACTCAATTATAATGTTATTCTTATGGAGAATAAATCAAATGCTATAAATCACTTATTAATGAATGTATTTTTGTGAAACTTGGTAAGTGGCTTTAGGTAGTAGTGATACCCATATATATGTATTGGAAATTCACTTAGTACGCAGGTTTGCTGCGACGGGGGTATTATTAATTTAGGTTCATAACTAAGGGAGATATAAAACTTTACTTATTCTCCATATGAATAACATGGGGACCAAGTATGAAGGTTTGCTGCTACGGGGAAAATCAACAAAAAACCTTTTTTTGTGCAAATATCAATATACTATACTATACTAATATACTATGTGACGCCACATACCAAGTTTCATCAATAAACATTCATAAATAATCGAGATATCAAATTTTATTTACTCTCTATAAGGATAACATTGGACTTTAGCACTTTGAATATCTCTGCAACGGTTGGACATAGAACAACAATTAAAAGACCAACATGATTGTTTTGTAGGGCTAAACTGATTAGTAAAAAGAAATGTGAAGTTTTTTGTAAAATTTTCTGAGGAAAATCCATAAAACGGTTTTTCATAAGATTAACATAGGAAATTTTATGGATGCGTTATTTGAATTTTCTCTACAACCATTTAACCTAGGTTAATGATTAAAAATACCTAATTATTTTTTTTTTAAGCTCTATAAAATGGATTCAACCAAAATTGAGTGTTTTAACAATTTTAGGGTAAAAAATTCAAAAAACTGTTACAAGTTCAAACTCAAACTTGCCGCCATATCGGAAACATCTAGAAGACACTAACGCGCATAGAAGGACCTAATAAGAATGCAGTCACGTGACCCGTCTCGCTCATAAAACTCACTGACCGCGGCTACTCGTTCTCTTAGCTCGGAACAATTCGGCGTAACAGCATCTAAAACCTTTTTTCTAAATTAATACCGCGTTTCTTTGCCAATTCTAAAAGTTCGTGGATTTGTTAACGGGGTGCATACGTTCTCTATTTCGCGAATTATTTTAAAGAAAAGGCCGAAATTTGCGGTACAATCTCGCATTCGTATTAATTAATTTATCAAACTTTTTCAAAATTACACGTGCTAAGAGCAGGTTTTAACACTGCCATTCTTATCGTTTTTTGGGGATTAAACAACTGGTATTATTAGTTTTTAGTGCATTAATAGTGTTACAGTGTATTTATATTGTGTGCGTATTGTGTATGTAATTTTCTACAATGGTCATGTAAGTAATATTTATTTGTTTTACATACTTGGTCATATTTCACCAGAGCACATGTCATAATTGGTACTGATCAATGTTTAATAATTGTTAAGTTTGAATTCATTTATCATTGTTAATTTATTTGATGTAATTTCATATTCACAGATCATTTAACGCAATTCTCTATTTATTGTAATCTAACTTGAAAGCGTAATTGCTGTACAAGAATTAATTTATATTTAAGCAAGAATACTTTTGAAAAATATTTAAATTTAATAATATTGTCTCAAATCTAAAATAATTGTGAGAGCTGGAAATTTAGTAGAATCCGAAATTCTAGGAAATTTAATACTTATATAACAGAGTGTTACTGTTTGGTTGATTTAAAAAAAAAGAGTATAAAATTAATTAATTTGCAGTTCACAGCTCAAATCGGGATTCACAACAGATTTTAATATGTTAATCATGAATCATTCGAATTTGTAATTTTATTTGGTGGTAAAATGATATAGGAGGATAGAGTGTGTCGGAGGTCAGGAGGTTTAGTTAGGAGGACTAGAAAATATTATTATTTATTCCCGACCACTCGCTTGTTTAATGAACCACCATTTGATTAACTAGGATTTCCTGATTACCACAACTTGATACTTTCACTTGAGAACTGCTTTTGATTATTTAAAATACAAAATATAAAAAAAATATTAAAACTAAAAAGGCCAGAAATCGACCAAAGCCATAACCTCTAAGGTGATCCATTTCAGATTAATTAAAAATACTCTTTTCCGGCTCTGATTTAGGCATGTATATGTTGTAATGTTTTTTCTTAGATTTAAATAAAATAGTTTCTTGCAATCAGTTTTTCATTCAAGCAACCCACAACTAAATCAGAGATCCACGAGTGTTTTTGGGCCCAGCAACACTCGCTCTGCATTATTGCAATTGACAGATTAATGAAATTGAAATAAATTGAGTTTTCATTCTTGTACCAGCACAAAACTGATTTTTGGAAAATTTAAAACCCCAATAAAACCCCCTTTCCATAGTCCGATCAATCTGGTTTTCAAACTTAAAGTCATAAATGTTACTCTACACATTTTTGCCAAATTTCATCAAAATCAAGCTTTTCTTTCAAAAGTTATCGCGGTAACGGACACACACACACACACACACACACACACACACACACACACACACACACACACATATATATATATATATATATATAATTTAATTCTAATTTTGAACGAATAGTGTTTTTGGCATCTGGAGACGTCAAATCAAAAGGTTATCATTGTCTCGGGCTTACGTCTGTCTTACCATGCCACCTACGGTAAAAGCTTCTTCCCTATAGGGGAACTACGCTAAAAAAGAATATTTAACATCTCAAAGTCGATATGAAGTTACAGGCAATCAAAATGATAAAGCAGAGGCAAATATAAAGAAGAAAACCTATGATCAAGACTAAAGCTACTCATACAACAGGCATCTACTAACCTCATAGCCAGAGCAGAAAACAAATCAAAGGCTGTGCAGGGGGTGATAAACAGTGCTCGAAACAGAAAGAAAAATAATGCAGAACTCAAACTACAAATAAGTGGGGAACTAGTATGTTGTCCAGAAAAAATCGCAAAAGATTTAATTCATACTTGTGAATGTAGCAGAAGACACCCTCAGGAAAATCCCAGATTCTTTGAGGAAAGCAATACACCCTACAGGGCACGAACCAACTGAAAAATGTAATGTCCTTACGACACAAACACAACTGAAGTCAGAGCCATCATATCTGGACTGAATATATCCCCTTTTTTCTCACTTTCCCTTTTATACTTTGCAGTCTTTTTTTTGGGTTGTTTATACAAGTTTTAGGTTATGTATGTTAAGGTATATTAAGATATTGACAATGTCACCTGTTAAAATAGCTTTGCTGTTGTAAAACGTTTATGTGACAATAAAGAATTTTGATTTTGATTTTGATTTTGAAGTCCACCAATTCAGCTAGTATCGATGAAATATCATCCAAATTACTGAAGCACTGTGCAGATGAGCTTACCTTCCCCCTTACTATCATTTTTAACAAATCTTTCAGAGAATAAAAGTTTCCCTCAAGACTAAAAGTGTCGAAAGTATACCCAAAATTCAAAAGCGGTGAGAAAACCCAAGTTAGCAATTACAGACCCATCTCCCTGATATCAACATTATCAAAAGTATGTGAAAAATTGTTCCTAAAAGACTCCTTGATCAATGTTGCAAAAACAACCTGCTAGTGATAACCAACACGGTTTCTCCACTGGAAAATCAACTACTACAGCCATGATCAAGCTAGTTGAAACCATAGTAGATGGCAGGCAATTTGTCAACTGCAATTCTGCTCGGTACCTAAGTAAAGCTTTTGACTGCTTAGGTCATGTCTTTATCATAAGTACACTAGAACGCTTGGGAGTAAGCAATACTGCAAAGAGATTGTTTAAAAGCTACCTGGAGGGCCAAGAACAACTAGTAGAACTGAAGCACGCAATAAGAGGAATCACAAAAGAAATACGATCTCAACCTCCCCCCAGTTCAAGGAGGTGTGCCCCAAGGGACGGTGTTAGGGCCAGTATTTTTCATCTTGTTTTTGAATGACATGCCACAATATTTGGGAGAACTCTGCACCCCCCTTATGTACGCTGATGACGCCACCTTGCTACTAAAGGGACAATCAGTAGACAATCTTGCAAGCCAGATAGCATTTGGAAGACGAGCAGCCGAAAATTCAAATCATTCCTGATATCCAAATGGAGCCATATGTTAAGTTCCTGGGATTAACTATAGATGAAAATTTGATCTGGACTCCGCACATAGACACACTCTGTAAGAAACTTAACACCAGCCTATACATGTTAAAACAAATTAAATCCCTCAGTAACAATGAAACAGCAAAATCAGCTTATTTCTCCCTCTTTGAGTCTCAGTTAAGATATGGCCTTGCGGTATGGGGTGGTGCAACAAAAACAAATCTCAAAAGAGTTCTGGTTCTTCATAAAACATCTATTAGGACGCTAGCAAGTATCCATCGTTTGGAAAGCTGTAGGGATGCATACATGTCCCTAAGAATTATGACAGTAGTGTCACTGTACATTCAAGAAGTAGTGATGTATGTGGATGGAAAAGATCTGCAAGGAAACAGTGGCACTCACCAACACAGTACCAGAAATGGTGAACTATACATCCTCCAAGTACACCACCTGAAGCTGTACAAAACTAAACCATCCTACATCGGTAGGAAACTCTACAGCTCACTTCCATAAGAACTTCATCACAAGAGAGGGAACTCACTAAAATCAGCACTGAAAGAATGACTTCTGGACCAACCTTTCTACTCACTTAAGGAATTTCTACAAGGAAACTTCCAGAACTAACCTGTCTTCACAAATTAAATTTACATAAATATATTAATGTATCAATTCTTTACACTATTTTTTAATCATAATGATTGAAAATAAAGATGATTCTGATATAAAATTATTCTTATTTTCCATAAGAATAACAATGGAGAACGTACTATGTTAAGCACTTTCAATATCTCTGGAACCATAATTGACGTAGAGCAACGATCAAAACATCAAATTGTGTGTTTTTTAAGCTAAATCCAATGGTGAAAATTATAAGTTTACTTTTTCAAAGATATATGAAAAATTAAAAAAAATTGTTTGGGTACAAAACCCCTCAAAACATCCCTTCGGATAGTTTGATCCGTCTGATTTTCGAACTTAAAAAATGCTGCTATACACGTTTGTATCAAATTTCATCAAAATCGGAGCTTTTTTGTGAGAGTGATTCGTACTCACGAACATACACACACACATATATATATAAATATATGTTTTTGTACGAACAGTGTTTTTGACATCTAGGAACCTCAAAACGAAAAGTTATCATAGTCCCGGGCTAGGTCTTACCATGCCGACTACAGTAACAGCTTCTTCCCTATAGGGGAAATTCGCTTATATCTCGCTTATTTATAAACGAATACCAACGAAACTTGGTATATGGCTTCACCTGGTTGTGGTCTATTGTCATTAGTACATAAAACCAATTTTTGTCGATGGTTCCCTTAGCACAAACCCGCATACTCAGCCCCATGTTATTCTTATAGAGAAAAAGTAAAATGCAAGGTCATCAGTCTTCTCCCGATCATTTCTAAAGTTTTTGAGAAAATATTTTTACGACGACTTCAGATTGTAATTGATGAAAAAGATATAGTACCACCTCATCAGTTTGGATTTCGGCGTAGATATTCCACTATGGAGCAAGTATACTAGATTTGATTTATTTGTTGGCTTACTGCAAATTGTTAAATAAAATTCTGCAAAATCGCAAAAGTAACAGAGTAGGTCAGTACCTACTTTGTTCAGTACAATTTAACAAAGGGCACTTGCAGGTTTAGTGACAAAAGTAAAAATTGTATGCCTGCCAGTGTTGCTGTCTCCATTTTTCATGCGAGATCTTACAGATTTTTCTAAAAACTCCTTTGTCCATGCTTTGTAGTATAAAAATCACTTTATCATGCAGCTGATTAAATTTCCTTTACCAGCTATAAGAACCAAATTATAAAATAGCAAACGCTATCTATTTTTCAACCTGCCGATTAGGATTAGGTAAGCTGATGAGACAGGTGACGATAAATCCTATAAGGTGCATCTTTTATTTTAGCTCTTTATTCCGTGCTATTATCACAGAAACACTAATAATAATGTTAAAAATTCTGACGCTTTTAGCAATTATTTTATCCCCTATAGGGAAGAAGCTATTACTGTAATCGGCATGGTAAGACCTAGGCCCGGGACCATGATAACTTTTCGTTTTGAGGTCCCCAAAAACACCATTCGTTTGCAACTGTATATATATATATATATATATATATATATATACATATATTAAATTAAATTCACATAGAAGGGCTACTATATGATAGATGAAAAATAAGTAACATGAGTACCCTGGAGAAAACATTTTAATTAATTAACACTACATGTTTCGACTTGTAAAAGCCATGATCACGTACTGATTTGCTAAATACATAACCTTATTTTCATTATCATTCACAAAATGTAAATAAATAAAATTTGATAACAGACAGCTGATTGCGATTTCTACTGGTGTAAGTGTTATCTATTTGTCTTTATAGTTATAATTTTGTTAAAAACTGGATTACTTGATTGTACCTGCATGATGTTTAAAATATTGTTACTGTCATTTTTATGGCTCTGATATATATGGAATTCTTCTTTAACATTTAATTTTTGGCCTTTCTTCATTATTTCTAGAATAGACATATTTTCATCACATTTCTTATATTTATGATCTGTTTTTAGTATGTGGCCAGCGAAGGCAGATTTTTGCAAGGTTTTATTGTTTGACCTAACTGCTTGAATGTGTTCGTTGAACCTACGTTTAAAACTTCTTCCGGTTTGGTCTATATGTGTGTCCGTGGGTGCGATAGCTCTCATAAAAAAAGTCCGATTTCGATGAAATTTGGTATAAACGTGTAAAGCAACATTTATGACTTTAAGTTCGAAAACTAGCCATATTGCTCTATCTAAAGGGGTATTTTGGGGGGTTTTGTACCCCAAAAATGGGTTTTTTGAACTTTTTACGCATAATTTTAGAAATAATCAAATTTTAATTTCCACCATTGGATTCAGCTTAAACAAACACACAATTTGGTATTTTTATCATTCCTCTACATCAATCGCTTACCGAGATATTGAAAGTGCTAAACACAGTACGTTGTCTAATGTTATTCTTATAGAGAATAATAAAATAATTATATTGTATCTCGCTTCTTTATGAACGTATACTAGTGAAACTTGGTATTCGGCTTTATCTGGTTATGGTCTATTGATATTTGCTCAAAAAAAATTGTTAATAAGAATAAGAATTTATTCAGCCAGTCAATATTTCAAACAAATACAATGGCACGTCAAATACAAATACACAATCTAAGTTATATTAATCAAAGTCCAATGAAGTCCAAGAACTTGACATAAACTCTTCCACAGAATAAAATGGGTGCATACAAAGAAAATTATGTATTTTAAACTTAAAATCCTTATCATTAAGTAATCTTATTGCTACTGGTAACTTGTTGAATAATTTACTACTTAAGATTAACAGACTTTTATCAGTCTTAGCTATTCTAACTTGAGGTAAATTTATGTTACATCTAAAATGTGTGTCATGACTGTGTATATCACTCCTATATTCTAAAATACCTAATTGAGTTCTTAAATATAACAGGCATTGCTTAATAAATAAGGAGAACAAAGTCAATATTTTGTATTCTTTAAAAAGGTCCCTGCAACTATGATATCTATCTACTCCAGCCATGACTCTAATAGCCTTTTTCTGCATTATTAATATGTCTTTAAACGAGAAGTCCATAACTTAAATTACAATGAAAAAGACCATAATATGCCTGTATGATAGAGGCCAGTTCAAATTCACCACATAACCTCTTCAATGCAAATATACTTGAACTAAGTTTACTTTTAAGTACTATTACTTGTTGATGCCAGTTCAAAGTGGGATCGAAATTTAGTCCCAAAAATTTTGGATTTTTATCTTTATTTTGGCTACCAAGAACTTCACGAAGGTTAAACAGAACAGTATTTGTCTTATCATTATTTAGAACCAGGTTATTTGAAGTTAACCAGTCTTCAACCATCTTATTATTATGTTTAGAGTTTACTAAAGGTTTTTCATAATCTACATGTCTAGTAATGATGGTTGTATCATCTGCGTATAGTACACAATCTGCAGGAATGTTTACACTTAAATCATTAATTATAACTAAAAACAACAGAGACCCAAGTACGGAGCCTTGAGGGACTCCACAATTGGCAGGTTTACATGAGGATACTTCTTCTCCTAAAACTACATATTGAGTTCTGTTTATCAGATATGATCTAAATAAATCAAGAGCCACACCTTTTATGTTATAAAATTCTATTTTTTTAAACAAAATATCATGGGATACTCGATCGAATGCTTTACTAAGATCACAGAATGTAATTGCAGCAAAATCCTTATTTTCATAACAATCAAGTATCTTATCGACCAAAGAAGTAATGGCATGTGTTGTAGATAGCCCTTTACAAAAACCAAACTGTTCTATACATAGTAATTGATTTGATTCAAAATAAAGCATTAACTGTTTGCCAACCACAATTTCAAACACTTTAGACAGTAAAGGTACAATGGCTACAGGCCTATAGTTACCTATTTCATCCCTTTTACCTTTTTTAAAGATAGGGTGAACTTTGGTAATTTTTAAGATATCAGGAAACGCACCTTGTGTCAAACAATTATTAATTAAAATTGTTAAAGGAGTAACAAAATAAGCTATGGTTTCCTTAATAAGAGCATTTGTCAGTCCAATGTGGTCTTTACTCTTTTTTGGAGCCAACTGTCTAATAACTTCTACAATGTCATTTTCAGTCACACAATTAAAAACAAAATCTCTAATACTATCAGGTACTACTTTTTTACTTAAAAAACTTTCAAAATTACAATCCTTAGCTAAACCTACACTACGACTAGAATTTACACTATCACAGGCAATGTTTACAAAGAATTCATTAAAATCGTCTGGCTTAAAATGGTCATTTACTCTACAATCTGCTGCTTCATTTTTACTCTTATTTACAATGTTCCATAATGCTTTTGATTTATTTTTGGCGTGTTCAATCAATCTAGAATTTTCTTTTTTTTAGCTTGTTAGTGAATTTCCTATGGAAAGTGAACTATTAGCATGACCCGCACGGTGAAACTTAAGCCCGGGACCACCATAGAAGTTCCTAACGTGAACCCCTGAACACGTTTTGGGGGGTCGTTCAAAATTTTATATATATATAGAGACATATATATATATATATATATATATATATGTGTATGCACTCTAGCGGTCACAATTTTTGTCCGATTTACTTCAAATTTGGTAGGGACGTTCCTTTTTATAATCAGTTGGACAAGTTCGTTGGGCAAAACAATCGAAAAACTCTAAACCCCATTTTTGGTAATTAATCTTTCAAATTTCGAGTTTTTGGGCCGAAAAAGGGTTAGAAAAGCCCCAAATGTAAAATTAATGAATGCAATAAGATGTATATTAGTGAGGCGAATGTTTTAAGTCCTCTCTCGTCATTCTAGCACCAATATTTACAGAGTTATTAAAGAAAATGTGTATCGACTAAACACAGTACGTTGTCTTATGGGTGTTTTACATTAGACAAACCTGTTATTCATTTTTTTGCTTACTTTTATCGTCCCCAGCCACCTCATGCCTACTTTCAAGCCTGACTGGACCCTCTCCTAACCTTATAATTCGCAACATTGTATTCCTAGCATTGCAGGTAAATAAGACCAGGAGCATCAGAACAGCCAAAAAATCAATGTTTTCAGATTTCAATAAAAATTGGAATAACTGTTTATATTTACACTGATTTTGATTTTTAAAGGTTTTTATGTGGAAATTCACTTCCCTCACGTCAGCGTGCTGCGTGCGAACTCGTTTAATCTTACATCTATACACTTTCTTAAGTCTTCTTTATTCACTACTATACCAAACAATATTAGTATCTTTAAATAAATAATAGAGACTATCCAATCATTCTTTAAGTTCTTGTAACTCTGCATCGTACCATGAGCACTTATTGGGGGACTTCCGATAACAAGTTTTAAAAACATTCACATTCTTAACGAAACTTAGATTAAAATAATAAAGAAGAACATTCATAAAAGTAACAAATGCACAATTGGCTTCATTCATAAAATATACCTCTTCCCAATTTTCCTTTCTCAAATAATATTTGAATTCTCTCATGCCCGGTTCAGATATTTTTATGACTATTTTATTTTTATTTAACGGGAAGTAACAACTCTCTTCCACACTATTATTATATATAAAAACTTGACCAAGGTGATCACTAACATGCTTATTAACAACTGTTTGCTAAAGGTACCCGTAGCAGCAAACCTGCGTAATCAGCCCTCATGTTATTCTTATGGAGAAAAATTAAAATGCTATGTCTCCCTTAATTATGAACATACATTAATAAAATCTTCTATATGACTTCACCTAGTTGAGTTTTATTGATATTTGCCTAAACACCCATTTTTTTGTTCCTTGTTGCAGCAAACCTGCGTACTCATCCCTCATGTTATTCTTGTGGAGATTAATCATGGGATATATCGCTTATTTATGAATGTATATTGATGAAACTAGGTATGTGGCTTCTCCTAGTTGAGTTATATTGATATTTGCATAGAAACCAATTGTTTAGTTCCTTGTTTCAGCAAACCTATGTTCTCATCCCCAATGTTATTCTTATGGAGAATAATTAAAATTGTATATGTCACTTATTTGTGAATATATTTGTATGAAACTTAGTATACAGCTTTATGTGGTATTAAGACATATATTATGCATTGTAAATTCGCTGAGTACGCAGATTTGCTGCAACGGGGGTATTTTACTCTTGGAGTGCTACAGTTGATGTTCTGCACTAAAACAAAATATAGCATTAGTGGTGCATTTATAATAACACTAACTCTATATATATGCGTGCAATATCGATCAGCTGCAGCCTCTTTCATATGCCGGTAAAACTTTGGCTAAATTTGCCCATAAGACCTGACCTTCTTAAGAGTTTGTGTATTCAAATACGGTTCCGTTAGTTTAAATTGTGATGCCGTTCCAGAAGTTAGCTTAAAACAGCTGATCTTGCCTCTGTACTGTTTTTTTGTTATCTTCAAAAATGCTCAATTTCAATGATTACTGTTCTTCCATGAGATTAACATTGAAACTTTGAAGGCCTGTGGGGTGTAACCAACTAGGTATATACCTACAGACGTCTCGTCTGGGGTAAAAAAACTGTGCCTACATGCTAACCGCCATTTTTAAACACAAGACGAGAGGTCTATATTTATTTACACCTTGTTGGGTGTAACTGTGAAGGCCTGTGGGATGTAACTTTGAAGGCCTGTGGGGTGTAACTTTGAAGGCCTGTGGGGTGTAACCCTGAAGGCCAATGTAAATTTTAATTTTCCTACAAACTTACGCATTGAGATTCCATACATAATTCAATCATAAAAATCTGTCCAAGTGACTTCTGAAATCACAGCATGACACAAAATCTGCTTGATATTAGAATTATGCTGATTAAATTCAGGGTCTGGAATGGTGTAGTGTGTAGTCATTTAAAAGAATATACCTTTGTTACAGTTTTCTTACCTGCTATAAATAAACTGAAATTGTCTGGTAAATTATCCAATTGAAACTTGAGTGCCAGAGATAAAAAAATATATTCATAGCATATAATATTTAGATAAATTGTAATAAATTTAATTGTAGCCATCATTCACAAACGACATTATATTAAATTATATAGGATCAGGAAATGAAGATGAAAATATATTGCAAGCATTTTATATCGAAAGAAAATCACTTTTTGTCCATGTCATAAATTAATTAACAAATTAAAGTAATGTCATTCAAATTAAATGCAAATGGTAAATAGATAATAAAACGGTGATGGTTGATACAACAAAAAACTTAAGATGACATATCAATAAATTTATTAACCAAAAATACAACATTAATAAAATGTTGCTAACTTACGAGTTTTATTTAGTTTTCAAACTATGTTGGTGATGATTTTAATTCACTCTGGTGGTAACACGATCTTTGTTAAACTTTCATTGGTGCATTAACGACTCACCCCCCCACCCTTTACAAGCAAAAGCAAACTGACAACAATAATACATAAACAGGCTAAAAAAAACACTCCATAAATGTGAATCCAATAAATAATAATAATGTGTGGTGTTCGGATAAATAGGGACACTCCATTTTATTAGTGAATTTCTTATGGAAAGTGAACTATAACACACGATGAAACGCCCGGGACCACCATAGAAGTTCCTAACGTGTCCCCCTAAACACGTTTTGGTGGGTGACGTTCAAAATTTTATATTTAAATGCCATAGGCTAATTTATATTTCATCCGAGGTCCCTATATAGTAATTCCCCTTGGTACCCCAGGTTCGTAGAGCTTTCAGACCAGGTGTGCTTATTTACATAAGAGTAATGTTCGCAGCAAAGATGTCTTACGAGGGCGTCCAGCTGATTCATAAATCAACAACATACTATAAAGTGTTGCCAACCTTAAGGTATAATAACTGTAAAGCTATTTTTAAATTGTCACTGGACATGCAGAAAGAAAATGTAAACCCTTAATCGATTAATTTAATAATACAAATACATCAAAACAATACATTATTTTCATAAAATAACAGATTATCATAGAATGTAAGCAGTTAAACAATGTTAATTCTAATTACACTGATGAGGAAAATATGGTACTCATACGATAAATATCGTGTTTCCAGCAACACTGCAGATTGGATTGGTGATCACGTGACCTTCCAGCTGTTTTTACGAGGTCTCTTCCGATTGATTAGAAAACCTTAAATAGATCGACTCAGCACACCTGGTCTGAAAGCTCTACGAACCTTGATTGTGACTGTTATCTGTGTTTGGGGGGGGCGGAGTTTTCACTAGAAATCGTTTTTCCATGAGCGTGTCGCTACTTATAGAGTTATTTATGCATTGTTGTAAACCACTGATTAGTTATAATGACATCAGTTCTTTGAAGAAAGATTATGCGCCACTTGTGCAGTGCGAGCCTTTGCTGAAAAAAACGCGCTGTTAGTTCCGCGCGTTGCTGCTAGATGGTGCGCTGGTCTTTATTGATTGGTGTAAAAAAGGATGATCTCAACGCCCGACCCACTGCCATTGCCTGCGCCGCTGCTGCTCCGACGAACGTCAAAGCGCAAGGCAAGGCACTGTCTGTCGGTCGGTGTAGTGAACTCGTTAGTACTTCAAGTTGCCTCTTTTCTTCTTGTGTTCGTAAAACCTATGAATTTTCTCTTCCGAAGTGATTCTTATTCCTTCTGAAGAGTCTTCTCATGTGATTTTCGTCAGATTTCGGTATGTTATAGTAGATAACTTAAATCTACGAGGGAGTTTGTTTACTAAGGTTATAACCGGAGTGTTTATGTCAAACGTTAGTGAGCTAAATTTGATATCTTGGTTGAAAATAAATAGACGTGTTCTTTATAAACTTATATTTTTCATAAAATATTACAAAATGCGTTTCGTTGATTGTTTTTATTGTGTTAACCCGTTTCATGTTTTTAACGGGTTGTCAGATTTCATATTTTGATCATTACTGATTATTGTTACAGATTAAATATAATTTTAATAATAGATTACTTCTTATGGTTATTGCCTATTATTGATTATTTTAGTGATATTTGTCCTGTTCTAGTAAAAAATTGCAAACTTTAGTTCATGAATTTTTTCATCAAGATTTGGTTTTATTTACAATAACAAAACTGAGATAACTAGGCCTATCACAATGCACCAACTAACTTAGACCCACGGTAAAAAGTTACATGTTATATATAATCAAAAGAAAAAAATCTAGAATTGGATGAATGAATGGAATTGTTTAACGAGATGAATCAGTTAGTACGAGTTAACATTGATTATTTAAATTATGTTCCGATTTATCTCTTAAAACCAGTTATCCTCTGGTAGCTCAGTTGGTAGAGCGGTGGACTGTAGATATGAAGTAATCAGAAATCCATAGGTCGCTGGTTCAAATCCGGCCCGGAGGAAGTTTAGTTTTTGCTTCTCAAATTTAAGGGGTTTGTTCTAAACATTGATTTGTTTGTACTGTAAATACTCATATCTGTAAATATCACGATAATTCCATAAGCTCCACACGATACACGATAATTCCTTTCTTTGTCAGATAGGATTTTCCCAAAAATAGTGGACACCTCATTACTTGTTTTAGCGAATTTCCTCTATAGGGAAGAAGCTATAACCGTAGTCCGCATAGTAAGACCTAGGCCCGGGACCATGATAACTTTTCGTTTTGAGGCCCCCAGACCCCAAAAACACCATTCGTTCGAAACTGTATATATATGTGTGTGTCTCGTAAAAAAGGTCCGATTTTGATGAAATTTGGTGCAAACGTGTAAAGCAGCATTTATGACTTAAATTTCGAAAACCCGACATATCGAGCTATCCGAAGGGGTATTTTGGGGGGTTTTGTACCCCAAAATGGGATTTTTGAGTTTATTACATACAATTTTTGAAAAAGTAAAATGTTATTTTACCCCATTGGAATCAGCTTAAAAAGACGCACAATTTGGTGTTTTAGTCATTGCTCTACGTCAATTGGTTACTGAGATATTGAAAGTGCTAAACACAGTACGTTGCCCAATGTTATTCTTATGGAGGATAAGAAAAGTTGTATATCTCGCTTATTTATCAACTTATCCTGACGAAACTTGGTATATTGTTTCATTTCATTGTGGTCTATTGATATTTCACAAAAACCCATTTTTTGGCCGATAGTTCCCGTAGCAGCAAACCTGCATACTCAGCCCCATGTTATTCTTATGGAGAATAAGTAACGTGTTATCTCCTTTAATTATGAACATAAATTAATAGAACTTGGTATGTGGCTTTACCTAGTTCAGTTGTATTGATATTTGTATAAAAGCCCATTTTTAGTGTTCCTTATTTCAGCAAACCTGCATACTCACCCGCCATGTTATTCTCATGGAGAATAATTAAAATGTCATAAATCGATTATTTATGGATGTATATTAATAAAACTTGGTATGTGGCTTTATGTGGTATTAAGATAAATTAATATGCATTGGAAATTCGCTGAGTATGCAGGTTTGCTGCTACGGGGGTATTTGCATTTAATATTCTTTCTATCTCACCTGTGGCGCTCATAAATTACGTGAGATCCTTATTAGTTGGTAGAGGGAGGATCAAGCAACACCTCTCTGAACCTCAGAGTTTGAAGGATGAAGAATAAATCTCACGTGAGATTTTTCCTCAGTGAGAATATAACCGATTTTACCTGAGTAACGATTAGAAAAACTTGTAAATTAAATGGATTTAAGAAATGTAGAATGGATTTATAAACGTATTACGAACTTTAAAATACTTAACGTGAAAGTGGAATGTGCTGTGGTACAACAAATGCAGTTTTGTATAGGCGGCAAACACTAAATTGTAATAAAAGGAATTGTGATTTTAATTTAGTGATGTTGGAACCTCACAATTTATGCGAATTAAAATAGGAAATAGGGTTGACATAAATCTTACCCAAAGCTATTATATTGAAAGTCTAAGCTGTACAAAATCTGAGCTTATGTTTTTGCTTACAAAAATTAACACGCGAGATTCAGGATACGGCGTACCGGTAGTGGTAAATTAAGCAATTCTGAGATGATCGCGCCTGACATTTCGGCGGTGTTATCAGTCGGCTGGCTCGTTGCAGCATTATTGTATGCCGGGAGAAAGCAACTGTGTAAATTACTGCACACTGCGTAGGGCGTAGGTTATCTGACTCCCGGTTCCTGCGTTGTGTACTAGTACTCCGTGCTACAGCTGCTATTGATGTTGCTGTTGCTGTTGCTGGTCTGTCTGTGTCTCTGGCGGTCCCTGACTGCATGACTCACGGCTTGACTACGTGATGAAACCAACAGTGTTCATGGCCCCGGTCCTGGCCAAGCCAGCGCTGCGGCTAGATTCACAATTTTTCAGTTTTTGAAATCACATTCGGCTTTTTAAAATACAATTTTTTGCGAATTTGCCCTCCAGGGAAGAAGCTATTACCATGGTCGGCATGGTAAGACCTATGCCCGGGACCATGATAACTTTTCGTTTTGAGGTCCCCAGACCCCAAAAACACCATTCGTTCGAAACTGTATATATATATATATATATCGTGCTCACGTGTGTGTGTGTGTGTGTGTGTGTGTGTGTGTGTGTGTGTGTGTGTGTGTGTGTGTGTGTGTGTGTGTGTGTGTGTGTGTGTGTGTGTGTGTGTGTGTGTGTGTGTGTGTGTGTGTGTGTGTGTGTGTGTGTGTGTGTGTGTGTGTGTGTCCGTGAGCACGATAACTCTCGTAAAAAGGTCCGATTTTGATGAATTTGGTATAAACGTGTAAAGCAACATTTATGACTTTGTTCGAAAACCAGCTACGTCGCTTCATCCAAAGGGTTATATTTTGGGGGGGTTTTGTACCCCAAAAGTGGGTTTTTGAAGTTTTTACATATAATTATTTGTAAACCCAAATTTTGGTTTGCACCATTAAATACAGCTTAAAAAGCAAACAATTTGGTATTTTGATCATCGCTCTACGTTAAATGGTTACAGAGATATTGAAAGTGCTAAACACAGTACTAAACTTGGTGCTAAACTCCACGTTATTCTTATGGAGATTAAGACAAATTGTATATCTCGCTTATTTATGAACATTAACGAAACTTGGTATACGGCTTCATCTGGTTGTGGTCTATTGTTATTTGCACAAAAAATCAATTTTTACCGATGATTTAGCAGCAAACTACGTAAAATTTTATGAAAATAAGTAAAATGTAATGACTCCCTAAATTATGAACATAAATTAATAATACCCCCGTCGCAGCAAACCTGCGTACTCAGCGAATTTCCAGTGAATATATATGTCTTAATAACACATTAAACCTCTTACCAGAATTCATAAGAAATATATTCATAAATAAGCGATATTTAAAATATTCATTATTCTCCATTAGAATAACATTAGGGATGAGTACAAGTTTGCTGCAACAAGGAACACAAAATAATGGGTTTTTATGCATATATAAATAGAACTCATCTAAGTGAAGTCACATACCAAGTTTAATCCATAAACATTCATAAATAAGCGATATATAACATCTTTATTATTCTCCATAAGAATAACATGGGGACCGAGTACCTAGGTTTGCTGCTACGGGAACCATAGGCGAAAAATTAGTTTTTTGTTCAAACAACAACAAACCACAACCAGATGAAGCGATATACCAAATTTCGTCAGTTTATGTTCATAAATAACCGAGATATAAAATTTGTCTTTTTATCCATAAGAATAACATTGGACAACGTACTGTGTATAGCACTTTCAATATCTCAGTAACCAATTGACGTAGAGCAATGATCAAAATACCAAATTGTTTGTTTATTAAGCTGAATTCAATGGTATGAATTAAAATTTGATTTAAATGCTAATTACATGTGAAAACTCCAAAAAAACATTTTTGGGGTACAAACCCCCCCCCCCAAAACCCCCCTTCGGATGGTGCGATTTGTCTGTTTTTCGAACTCGTTCAAATAAATGGTACTTTACATATTTGTACCAAATTTTATTAAGATCGGACCTTTTTTACGAGAGTTATCGTGCTTACGGACACACACACACACACACACACACACACACACACACACACACACCCACACACACACACACATATATATATATATATTCAAATTGTTATATATGTATATATATATATATACATATATATATATATATATATATATATATATATATACATACATATATAACAATTTGAACGAATGGTGTTTTTGGCATCTGGGGACCTCAAAACGAAAAGTTATCGTGGTCTCGGGCTTAAGTCTTACCATTGACTATAGATACTTCAGTATTTATAGTCAATGGTCTTACCATGAGACCTACGGTAATAGCTTCTTCCCTAAAGGGGAAATTCGCTAAAACCTGGTATGTGGTTTCACCTTGTTGAGTTATATTGATATTTTCATAAAAAACAATTTTTTGTGTTCCTTGTCGCAGCAAACCTGCGTACTCATCTTCCAGTTATTCTTATGGAGAATAATTAAAATTTTATATATCGCTTATTTGTGAATATATTTTTATGAAACATGGTATGCGGCTTTATGTGATACTAAGACATCTATTATGCATTGAAAATTCGCTGAGTACGCAGGTTTGCTGCTACGGGGGTATTCAGTTAAACCACGTTAAACGGACAGTCTCGCAGGTAGCCCCCTCCGTCATAATCCTCTGTTTACAAAACAACCCCATTGTAGCGCTCTCGGAGTTTTGCCAACCTAGGCGACCTCACTGCCACACATTCATACACATGTCAATAAGTGAATTATTGTAAATACAGAAATTATGGATGGTCATTTAAAAATGAATTATTTTTTAAAGTATACGTTTCGGCCTGGTGTGCTGAGCTTTTCTGTTTTATGTTCGTCGTTTCGATTTTACTCATTGTCTTTAGGATTTAGACCACTCATATTATCTTCAAGAAGCCGGACATTAATTAATCTAAACTTTTGACTTATCCACGTTGTAATTCTGTTCTCCTTACTCAGCTTTAAATGTTGTACAATGTACGTCTACTCCGACCAATTTCAAAGCAATAAACGCAAATTTGTATTTTATTATTTTGTTTTTAAGTCTGGATTTTTTCGTTAAAATCATTGATTATTTACACAGCTTCAACAAATTGGTATCAATGCCGACCCACTATATATCGAGAAGCTATAGGTCCTGTAACAACTCCGTTTCGATATTTGCATGCACGCTCAATTCATGCAAGTTTACCATAAGTGTTACCTTCTATCATTGGCTCATTAAAAATAAATTTATCTATTCATACTTTTATACATCAAGGAATATCAAATAACGTTTTTATTATTATTAATGTGCAATATTTACAATGTGTCTGTTCGACAATGTCAGCAACAAACCATTATATAGGATTTCCAGCCGTACACTGTCGTAATACAGCTACTATTATGTAATTATAGCAGGAGCGTCTGCGAACGTTACAGCAGAATTAGGGGGTAGTCTTCCTTCCGCAATCGTAATTTCGTATAATTTGTTAGTGGTTTACTTGAAGGGGGCCTTTAGCATTTTATGCAGTGTTCTATGAATTCGTCCAGTTTGTGTGGTAGGTCCTAGGTAAAAAGATATTTCTAAGCAAGGAAATTCAGCAACAACCTGTAAGTATACCTGAAGTATAAATCCGTCGTATTTTAGACTCAGCTACCAAGTTGAGTTTTTTATATGTATGAGCTCCCTATTTTATGTCTCTCCAAACAAAACTGCATTCTCCTTTAGCATCACTGAATACCTAGAAAGCGCGTAGCAGGAGATTCACTTTTCTGATCTAAACCTTCAGTACAACATATTGACCACAAATAGGGACTAAATGTAACATCCGTCAAGTCAATCATCCACCCCGACCACGATGGCCTCCATGACCCCATGACATTTAGCATTGTCGTGCTCTGGGAACTCGCCACGATGACATCCGGTCACGGTCACATCTAGATCTAGAGCATCTTTATCTAAATCTAGAGAAGCATTTGCCGTCTGTCTCTGAGGCTGTAGCGAGTACCGTTCAGCGTTCAGCCGCAGCGCCATCACCTCCTTACTAACGGTTGACCTTACTAACGGTCTTGGCGTTAGAAAGGGTCGCCATCAGATGCGCATTCTAAATTGGTCGTCGTGTTGAACATTGAATTATAAATAAGGAAAGTCTTCGAGATCATCCTTGTCCTTATTTAAAAGTGTACGGGCATGTAAACGAGTAGATGGGACGATGGGAGACTGCATCATCTGAGGACGTCAACATAGTAAATATACTTCTGTGTTAAAAATACCGAATATAATCTAGCAAAGAAAAGAAAAGAACTATAAGAAAATACCCCCGTCACAGCAAACCTGCATACTCAGCGAATTTCCAATGAATTATAACATAACACATTAAGCCACTTAACAGGGATTCATAAGAAATATATTCACAAACAAGCGATATTTAAAATATTAATTATTCTCCATAAGAATAACATTGGGGATGAGTACGCAGGTTTGCTGCAACAAGGAACACAAAATAATGGGTTTTCATGCAAATATCAATAGAACTCAGCTATGTGAAGTCACATACCAAGTTTCATCCATATACATTCATAAATAAGCGATATATAACATTTTAATTATTTTCCATAAGAATAACATGGGGACCGAGTACCTAGGTTTGCTGCTACAGGACCCATAGGCAAAAAATTGTTTTTTTGTGCAAACAACAATAAACCACAACCAGATGAAGCCATATACCAAATTTCGTCAGTTTATGTTCATAAATAAGCGAGATATACAATTTTTCTTTTCCTCCATAAGAATAACATTAGACAACGTACTGTGTTTAGCACTTTCAATATCTCAGTAACCAATTGACGTAGAGCAATGATCAAGATACCAAATTGTTTGTTTTTTTATGCTGAATTCAATGGTGAAAATTAAAATTTGATGTTAATAAAAATGACATGGGGAAACCCCAAAAAAAAACATTTTTGGGGTACAAAACCCCCCCAAAACCCCCCTTCGGATGGTGCGATATGTCTGGTTTTCGAACTCGTTCAAATAAATGGTACTTTACACGTTTGTACCAAATTTCATTAAGATCGGACCTCTTTTACGAGAGTTATCGTGCTTACGGACACATATACATATATATATAAATAAATATATATATATATATATATACACATATATAAATACCCCCGTCGCAGCAAACCTGCAAACTCAGCGAATTTCCAATGAATTATAACATGACACATTAAGCCACTTAACAAGATTCATGTGAAATATTTTCACAAACATTCGATATTTAAAATATTAATTATTCTCCATAAGAATAACATTGGGGATGAGTACGCAGGTTTAATGCAACAAGGAACACAAAATAATGGGTTTTTATGCAAATATCAATAGAACTCAGCTAAGTGAAGTCACATACGAAGTTTCATCCATATACATTCATAAATAAGCGATATATAACATTTTAATTATTTTTCATAAGAATAACATGGGGACCGAGTACCTAGGTTTGCTGCTACAGGAACCATAGGCGAAAAATTGTTTTTATGTACAAACAACAATAAACCACAACCAGATGAAGCCATATACCAAATTTCCTCAGTTTGTGTTCATAAATAAGCGAGATATACAATTTTTCTTTTTCTCCATAAGAATAACATTAGACAACGTACTGTGTTTAGCACTTTCAATATCTCAGTAACCAATTGACGTAGAGCAATGATCAAGATACCAAATTGTTTGTTTTTTTATGCTGAATTCAATGGTGAAAATTAAAATTTGATTTTAATAAAAGTTACATGTGAAAACCCCAAAAAACCCATTTTTGGGGTACAAAACCCCCCCAAAACCCCCTTTTGGATGGTGCAATTCGTCTGGTTTTCGAACTCGTTCAAATAAATGGTACTTTACACGTTTGTACCAAATTTCATTAAGATCGGACCTCTTTTACGAGAGTTATCGTGCTTACGGACACATATATATATATATATATATATATATATAAATAAATATATATATATATATATATATATATATATATATATATATATATACAGAGGGGAGGCAAATTATTAGACTCAACATGGTTTTTCAATAAAATTTAATAATTTTCAAGTTTTACAAATATCTAATACTTAGTATGTTTTCCCTTGTTTTTTATGAGCAATGCCAATCTGTTTGGCATACTTTCCACCAGTTTTTGGCAGGAATCTTTTATGTCTTGGTCATGGTGCCAAACTTGTATTAAAGACTCAATCAAACCAGTTTTTGTGGTAATTTTCTCTTTTTTCATCCTGTTCTTCACTATAGCCCAGAGGTTCTCTATCGGATTCATATCCGGGCTATTTCCTGGCCAAGGCAGAACACTGATTTCATTTGTACTGAAAAATGTTTTAACTGTTTTTGCTTGGGGACATGGCGCTCCGTCGTGCATGAACACAAATTCATCATCCGGAAACCAGTCTTTGGCTTGCGGAACCATTCTTCGCTGCAATACATTGAGATACTGGTCCTGTCTCATTGTTTTCTCAACAATGTAGAGCCTACCAGGCCCTTGTACCGACATACAACTCCAGACCATAACGGAAGTCGGATGTTTCACTGTTTGCATCACACAATCCTCGTGAAATTCTTCGCCCAATCTTCTTCTAACATACTGGCTAGTGATGTCTGAGATTTGGAAGATGGACTCATCAGAAAAAATTACCTGAAAGCAATATCACTATTGTATTTACAGTATTTTGTTAGGCCTAGTTGCTAGTACTAGTATTAATAAACGGTAGGCTATGATAGTTTATACGCTAAGGAATGAATTCAGTACAGTATCTTCCTAGGCTACCGTGGGCTTATGCTTGGTTAGGTTAGGCTAGGCTATTATAATAGGTTGTTTAGTATAAATAATGTATTGTTATACTTGTTACCTTCTTCCAGTCATCCTGAGTCCAGTGTTTCAGCCCTTTTGCCCACTGCAAGCGCTTTTTAGCCATGGCTGGTGATATCTTCTGCTTCTTTCGAGGTCGTCTTGCATTTAGGCCTTCATTTTTAAGGGTCCGTTCAACAGTTTTAGGCGATACATTCACCCCATATTCTTTCAGTTCCTCTACCAACTGTTTTTTTGTGCTTTTTCTGTTCTTGATAACCATGTTCTTCAGTTTTCTTTTCAATCTTTCATTCAATTTAGGTTTGCGGCCACATTTTCCAACTCGATTACATTCGTAAACAGCATTAGTATTAGAAGCCTGCTTGATCCTGCTTACAGATTTTTGTGATATATTGAGTCTTCTTGCTATTTCCCTTTGTGAATAATTATTTTCTTCCAAAAGAACCTTGGTCATAGCTATTTTACGGGGTGATAAATCTGCAGTTTTGCCCATTTCGAAAACAATTTACTGTCATATGACTGACAGAGTAAAAAGTAAAAAATGCCGAATTGTGTTAATAAAAGTGATATATAATCGTTAAAAATCACTACAGGATAACCACTAACACATACAAGCACATTACAACACAACCAGTAGGTTTGAGGTTAAGAAAACACACGTTGTAGGAAAACAGCTGATTCCATTGTTTTTGCTTTTTTTACATGTTACTGTACAGTGTGGACTGTATCGCACAGACTTTGGGAAAAGTTGTGAGAAATGTATACTATATAACACTAAACATTATTTTCAATATTATTTATCCATGTACATTAAGTAAAAGTACTCTTAAAATAGTTTAACAACTAAAATTGTTGAAAATTCAGTTTGAGTCTAATAATTTGCCTCCCCTCTGTATATATATATATATATATATATATATATATATATATATATATATATATAAATTTGAACGAATGGTGTTTTTGGCATCTGGGGACCTCAAAATGAAAAGTTATCATGGTCTCGGGCTTAAGTCTTACCATGAGACCTACGGTAATAGCTTCTTCCCTATAGGGGAAATTCGCTAAAACGTGTATACACATGCATACATCGTATTAACCTATGTATAACCTATGTATCGTATTAACCTAATTAAAAAAAAAAAACTTCAAATGTAAAAAGTAGATTATTTGAATGTATTGCAGTTGGAAGATTATGTCATAGTACAAATTTGTATCTAGCCTAATCTTCTAATGGGAAGTATAAACCAAGTGTGCATATAGCCTGCCTGATGTTATATGGTTTGGTTACTGAACAATAATGTTGTGATTTCGTTGGTAAAGTTTTATGGGCTTGTTGTCTGATGCTCTGGAATTATAAAAATAAAAATTTTAGCCATTAAAAGCTGCCATATAAGTTAATAGTTAAAATAACATAACTGTATTTAATTTGATTGAATTTGATTAACTGTAGTAATTTTATTGTGACAAAGTGCATGCCTATTAATTTTAACTTTCTCTATGCAAAGTTTCACTATTATTATATAAAGCATATATATACATAATAATTTATCATAACTTCATAACCTATTGAACTCATGGGGTTCAACTGGACACAATTGGACACTCATTAGTTGTCAGCCACTCTCCCCCTCGCGGAGCAAAACAGGTGTTTCCAACGGCCCCGATTTCTACCTGCTCTACCCCCAGAGCAAAAGATGTGTTTTGAAATTACCCTAAACCGCGGAGCGAAAGACGTGCTGCCGTAGTCACTTGTGCTCAGGTACAACTCCGTATATTTTAAAGACGTGCTGCCGTAGTCACTTGTGCTCAGGTACAACTCCGTATATTTGAAAGACGTGCTGCCGTAGTCACTTGTGCTCAGGTACAACTCCGTATATTTGAAAGACGTGCTGCCGTAGTCACTTGTGCTCAGGTACAACTCCGTATATTTGAAAGACGTGCTGCCGTAGTCACTTGTGCTCAGGTACAACTCCGTATATTTGAAAGACGTGCTGCCGTAGTCACTTGTGCTCAGGTACAACTCCGTATATTTGAAAGACGTGCAGCCGTAGTCACTTGTGCTCAGGTACAACTCCGTATATTTAACATCCTGGAACTCGTTTCAGAAAACTCCCAATATTTATTTGAGGAAATTACAAACACAAACCAATTCCACAAATAATTTGGCATGAAAATACTTCTGTTAAACCTACTGCAAATCGAAATTAATATCCGAATGTCCGAATAGCTAACACCCCAGTTTCTGATTCAGTCTGAATTGACGGAAATTTCGCGTCGCGTCGCACACTATTTTTCAATGATGGGTGACGGACAACCTGTGTAATAGAACACCACGGACTAAACTTCTCCCTACTAACCATTCATTAGAACCCTTCTGAAATTTTCTTCAGATCAAATGAGTTTGAAGTTATTAGCTAATCTCCTGGGGAAGCAGCATTACAAAGGTGGATTATCTGACCTTTGACCCAAGGCCCGGCGAGATCGCCGCAAATGCAGTTCCCACGACCCGCTGAAGGAAGGGGACAGCGATTGCCGACTGATAAGTCGTTGTCTGTTGATGTTTTCGTCGGCAGCAGTATTATTCAACGGTGCAAGAATGAAAGTGATTTAACATTTTTTAGTGAAATAAATTAGTGTTCAACATGTTGAATGTTTTTCGTTTATAGTGTCTTCAGTGGGTCTGCACTCATTAACACATCCCAAGGATGACTAATGACGGCTTTATTAACTCCACAGCAAGGACGACACTACTACTATAGTATAGTTTGTATTTATTTGTATGGTCGCTCACGCTTGTTTTAGACGTTGATCCAAAGTTGTTCGAAACTGTGTAACGTTAATTGCTAGCTAGGATGGAATATTTATGTATGATTAGGCCAACGAAATGATAGTGATTGATTATGAATTGGCTGTAGAGGGTGTGTTCTCATCGGTTAGATAAGTTAAAGTCAACCAACCCTACAGTTCCTCGGCTCCACTATATTGGTAGAGGTTTGCGCCATTAAAACAATTATTGATCCCTACGAAATATGTGGAACTATAAACAAATAAAAGCCCCTTATATTAAACCTTGAATAGCAAGGGCACATCAATTTATGAATCTCTTGGTTTTTTAGTTTCCGTCCCTTCCTAATGTTTATTTGGCCTATTATTTCGGCTACTGGCAAGTTCATTCAGTTTACAACTAGCCTAGATTTTGTTTATAAATCACTTGAAGACCCATAGCGGCTCCGCCAGCGTAAACTATGACAGTTGTTTGTGCTACAGTTTTGGTTAGCCCGTGGAACTACGAATCAAGATCAGCTGTGTGAATTTTCAAATGTCCATAAGGAATACAAGGTAACTTTGAAGCCACGTGGGGCAAAGCCCTATAGTTGAATCGGTATGAATACCCTTTAATTTTCCTATTTTAGACCTAAAGAATCAATTTGCCAATTTACACCACTCTAGCATGCCGGGAAGTTGGAGAATTTGTGATGAGTGTGATGAGTTTTGGCTTTTATATAAGACAAGCTGTTCCCGCAGGCTTCGCCCCGCAAATAATTTATAAATACCCCCGCCGCAGAAAACCTGCATACTCAGCGAATTTCCAATGAATATATATACACTAAGCCACTTAACAGGATTAATAATAAATATATTCACAAACAAGCGATACCGGTACTTCAAATATAATTTATTCTCCATAAGAATAACATTTGAGATGAGTACGCAGGTTTGCTGCAACAAGGAACACAAAATATGGGTTTTTGTGCAAATATCAATATAACTCATCTAAGTGAAGTCACATATCAAGTTTTATCCACATACATTCATAAATAAGCGATATATAACATTTTAATTATCCTCCATAAGAATAATACAAGGACTGATTACCTAGGTTTGCTGCTACGGGAACCATGTGCGAAAAATTAGTTGTTGTGCAAACAACAATAAACCACAACCAGATAAAGCCATATACCAAGTTTCGTCAGTTTATGTTCTTAAATAAGCGAGATATACAATTTTTATTTTTCTCCATAAGAAAAACAGTGGACAACGTACTGTGTTTAGCATTTTCAATATCTCACTAACCAATTGACGTAGAGCAATGATCAAAATGCCAAATTGTTTGTTTTTTAAGCCAAATTCAAGATCAAAAATTAAAATTTGATTAAAATAAAAATTACATGTGAAAACCCAAAAAAAACATTTTTGGGGTGGAAAACCCCCCCAAAAATCCCCTTCAGACGGTGCAATTTCTCCGGTTTTCGAACTCGTTCAAATAATTGGTACTTTACTAATTTTTACCAAATTTCATTTTGATCAAATCTTATTACGAGAGTTATCGTGCTTATGGGCACGATAATATATATGGACAGACATAATATCAATCAAAAAATTAATTGAAAATAAAATAAATAATGGATCAGATGTTATTTACACATTTGGTTAAGATTTTTACATACATACAAATTTAAACGAAAGGGGGTTTTGGCATCTGGGGACCTCAAAATGAAAAGTTATCATGGTCTTGGGTGGGCTTAAGTCTTACCATGGTACTTACTTACTTATGGTAATAGCTTCTTACCTATAGGGGAAATTCGCTAAAACTATGCCAGTTGTGTGTGCTGAATTCTGTGGTTAGCCCGTGGAACTACTACGAATCAAGATCAGCTGTTTGTATTTTCCTAAGCTCAAACAAAAATGAATGTCCATAAGAAATACATGGGAACTTTGTCGGGATCCCTGGCGGAGCCCTAAGGTCAGATCAGGATGAAAAACCATTTAGTTTTCCTATTTTATGCATAAAGAATCAGTGTACAAAATTTCAGCTCTCTACCTACATGGGAAGGTGGAGATTTAGTGATGAGTGAGTCAGTCAGGCAGGAACTTGGTATACGGCTTCATCTGGTTGTGGACCATTGATGTTGGCTCAAAAAAACAAATTCTTACCAAAGGCTCCCGTAGCAGCAAACCTGCGTACTCAGCCCCATGTTATTCTTATGGAGAATAAGTAAGTGTTATCTCCCTTCATTATGAAAATAAATTAATGAAATTTGGTATGTGGCTTTACCTTCATGAGTTATATTGATATTTGTATAAAACCCCATTTTTTGTGTTCCTTGCTTCAGCAAACCTGCATACTCAGCCGCCATGTTATTCTTATGGAGAATAATTAAAATGTCATAAATCGTTTATTTATGAATATATATTGATGAAACTTGGTATGTAGCTTTATGTGGTATTAAGATATATATATATGCATTGGAAATTCGCTGAGTGCGCAGGTTTGCTGCTACGGGGGTATTTGGCTTTTATATAAGATTATAAATGATTTATAAATACCCCCGTTGCAGCAAACCTGCATACTCAGCGAATTTCCAATGGAGATATAAATGTCTTAATACTACATAAAGCCACTTACCAAGTTCCATAAAAATATATTCATAAATAAGCGATATATACAGTTTTAATTATTCTCCATAAGAATAACATTGGGGCTGTGTACACAGGTCTATTGAGCAAATATCAATAGACCACAACGAGATGAATACCAAGTTTCGTCAATATACGTTCATAAATAAGCGAGATATACAAATTTTCTTTTCCTCCATAAGGATAACATTAGACAACGTACTGTGTTTAGCACTTTCAATATTCCGGTAACCAATTGCCGTAGAGGAATGATCGAAATACCAAATTGTGTGTTTTTTAAGCTGAATCGAATGGTGAAAACTAAATTTTAACTATTTCAAAAATTAGATGTAGAAAATTAAAAAAAAAACATTTTTGGGGTACAAAACCCCCCCAAAATACCCCTTTGGATAGAGCGATCTGGCTGGTTTTCGAACTTAAAGTCATAAATGTTGCTTTACACGTTTATACCAAGTTTCATCAAAATCGGATCATTTTTACGAGAGTTATCGTGCTCACGGACATATATATATATATATATATATATATATATATATATATATATATATACACAGTTTCGAACGAATGATGTTTTTGAGGTATGGGGACCTCAAAACGAAAAGTTATCATGGTCCCGGGCCTAGGTCTTACCATGCCGACTACGGTAATAGCTTCTTCCCTATAGGGGAAATTCGCCAAAACTACGACAGTGTATGTGCTGCTTTCGGTGGTTAGCCCGTGGAACTACTATGAATGAATTAAGATCAGCTGTTTGCATTTTCATCAGCTCAAACAAAAATGAATCTCCATAAGGAATACGTGGGAACTTTGTCGGGATCTCTGGCGGAACCCTAAAGAATCAGATCAGGATAAAACCATTTAGTTTTCTTATTTTATGCCTAAAGACAATTTCAACAAATGGGAAGTAGGAGAATTCGTGATCATTAAGTGAGTGAGTGAGTGAGGGCTTTGCCTTTTATATGTATGTATTGACGTTTTGTTTAAACGTCTGTATTTAAAACGCTAATTTAGCAATGCATGATGTGATAAAATGTGAAATCTTTGCCTTGTAAAATTCGAAGGCGTCATCGTGACGAAACCCTAACGCATTAAAGTACCTATTTCGAATCAAATCGAGATCGCACGCAGCACGCTGACGTGAGGGAAGTGAATTTCCGCATTAAAACCTTTAAAAAGTCTAATAAAGGGTTTAAAACAACACTGGTAACATTTTTTTGGCAAATTGAAAAATGTGATTTTATGGTTGTTCTGATGCTCATGGTTATATTTAAATTGACTATTAGGATGGCAATGTTGTACATTATATGGTGTACATTATATAGTCGGGATAACAAGTTGGTATAGGGGTATTGGGGTGATAAAACTACATCAAGATATGAAAAACAGCCTTTTCCAATGTAAAATCCCATAAGACAACGTACTGTGTTAAAAAAACAATTAACATTCTCTTTAATAACTCGGTAAATAATTGAGAATGATGAGAGAGGGCTTAAAACTTTTGCCATTTTATGTACAATAATTTAGTATGCAATAATGTCACATTTGGGGTTTTTCTGACTCTTTTTGGGCCCAAAAACTAAAAATTTGAAAAATTAAAATCCCTGAAAAAGGGGGTTAGAGTTATTCTGTTGTGTTGCTCAACGAACTCGTCCAACTGTTTACAGGAGAAGGTTCCTACCAAATTTCAAGTAAATCGGACAAAAATTGCGACCGCTAGAGTGCGAACACACACACATATATATAAAGTTTTTAGCGACCCCTCAAAACGTGTTCATGGGGTCACGTTAGGAACTTCTATGGTGGTCCCGGGCTTAAGTTTCACCGTGCGGGTCATGCTAATAGTTCACTTTTCCATAGGAAATTCACTAATAATGATCATTATAGTGTTCCGACATGTGTCAAAATTCAGAAAATGTCTCAAACTCCCTCAAGGCTCTGCCCCATTAGCCTTAAAAGATTCAACGTTTATCTATGGCAGACATGATTTTATTTCGTCAAGGGTTATATAAACATATATCTTAGTGCAAAATTATTATCTTCTCCGCAGCATGCAGCACAAACAAATATTGTTTCGTTTCCCATGAATCTTCCCGATGCAACTGGGGTCGTCAGGCCTAGTACTGTTTAAGATGTGATGTTTTAACACAATTTAACCATCTAACGTGGTCCTACGACTGACTAAATTGCCCTCACTTATTACCCTTACTTATTATTATTACTTATTATTATAGTGGTTATCTTCATTCGGTAAGTTAACTGTAAATTAGCTAAAAGTTGTTAAAACATAATGTACGAGTAATCTGCTTGGGGTTCAAGAGGTTCAAGCAACAGTTCTATGAGATTAGTTAGAGTTTGTTTAGCCGGAAAACCGAGCAACTGATATGTGTAATAATACGATTACGTAATCACAAGCACGCGCGTGTGTGTGAGTATTGTGTGTGTGCGTGTGTTCGCAGTGTTCCCATAGACCGAAGTAATTGAAGTGTTATCACACATCATGTTGCGTGGTCTTCCAAGTTCTGTTTTGACACACTTCACTCCCGGTGTCATTTTACTATAGTTTTCTACGGATGATAGAAATTATAGTCATTATTAAATTTAGAGAAAATACCAATTTTATCCCTCTATTCACCATTTGTAAAATTCAGACAAACTTTATTGTACATAAAGTTATTCAAACCTAAATTCGATAATACTTATTTGAACAACTGGAATATAGATGAGAATTTCCATTCCAAACACAAGAAGCAGTAAAACTGTACATTTACAAAAACTAATAACATGAGATTGAATGGAAGACATTTTAAATAATTTGCCTCAAAACTATACAATTCCAGATTCTGTGAAAAAATTTGTGACTAAACTGATCCTGAAAATATTGAAATAATTATTTAAAAATCGAAATAATTCAAAAGTACCTAATTAATCATTGATTTAAAAAAAAATAAAGATGATGTACTGTATTTTAGTATTTATTTAAAATTATTCCTGCAAGTTGTTCTGTGTAAAACAGTTCTGGCATTCACTGAAAGCCACTTGAATAAAGGGTTATTGTATTAAATTGTAGTCTTTGTACGACATTGTGTCCCTACTTATATCAACTAATGCTAGGAGAAAATGTAGCGTTCTTGTTTGTCCTCAAACTACTAAGGTATGTTGCAGGAATTCTGCTGTTTTATAACAGTATCAAACTTTACACATTTAAAACTTTTGTATGATGATAAGAAAATTTATTTTATGAACACAAATATAACTTCACATACAGTAGGGCCTACAATTAAAGTTTGTTTTATAGAATAATGTGAAAAAACAAAAACACAGACACAAGAAGCTGAAAATGAAGTACAAATGAGAGTATTAATCCGTTTCAAAGGGTACGTAAAGACGACATGTGAAAATAGGGTGGGATGAGGGGCTCTGGATTAATAATAACAGTGAATTTTTAAGTTAGTATTGGCCATTATTGTTCTCACTTAAGTATCACCATTTTGACACCATGTATGGATTTGTTCTGTGGTTCAACAAAGAGATTTGATTTGATGAGTGAAAAAGTTAGAACACTTCTATTAAATATTTTTAATACAATCCCCGATTTGATAGTATTTTTCGTTAAATGTCAAACACTGCGTTTATAAACTGACCAAACACCTATTAATATAATGTGATATTATTAGTCTACTCTGAAACGTTACATCGCACAGAGTTTGGTTGTACCATAGATTAAGCTCCATAGATACTCCTTAGTATGCTTAATCTATGGTTGTACGTACTTCGTTTTGATGTAGTGTATTTTGCTGTCATTTAATCATGTTATCAGTACTTTAAATAGGAATTAGGTAAAAGTTTATACTGAAAAAGTGTAAAATTCCTGTGTTTTGAACAACATATACAGGACACAATTAAAATATACAAATAGCTATTTCATAAATATGTCGATATTCGATCAACGACGACGTCATTTTCTTAAGCGGGGGTGGGGGTACCGAATTAAGATGGTAGGAAAGCTGTAAGAAGAATGGCGGGTTTATAATTTTGCAAACAACTAATATACGACTACTCGTCTAAACTATTCATCACGACTTTTTGTCAATGTGAGCACGCACACAACCCATAATTTAATTTTTACTCTCTCCCCCTATATGGAGAAAGTATTGTTTTCTTCAAAATTTTCGAAATTGAGTTGTTAGTGGAAATATTTGTTTTGGTGCTCCCTGAATCCAAAAAAGCGGGTTTTACGTGGTGTGTGTGTGTGTGTGTGTGTGTGTGTGTGTGTGTGGGCGCGCGCGCGCTTCTGTATGTGGATGTGTCTGTGTGGATGTGTACAGAACTAGAGCCCTAACCAATGGTCCGATTTTTATGAAATTTGGTATGTAGGCCCTAATCCACGATATCTTCTAGGCGTTTTTTTTAATTATTTGAATTTTTGATTTTTAAGGGTAAATTATTCCCCAAAAACCGCCAAAAACATGACAAATCAAGATTTCTCAAAAACGGCTTTAACGATTTTGATTAAACTTTATTCGTTTGTAGAACTTTCGTTTTCCAACAAAATGACACCACCCACATTTCTGTAAAAATTCGGGTTCAGAAATAACAGGACTTAAAACAAAAAAATCAGTTTTTTGGATTTTTCATAAAGAAACACAAATCTAAAAAAATATTACTATTAACCATTAAAAAGTGCTCAAAAAACTAAATAATTTGGTATTTTGAATTACTATTCTACAATTGCTGGTTGCGGAGAAAATTTAATTTTCATTTTGCGGTAAACGCATCAGTACGTTGTCCAATGTTATTCTTATGGGGAGTACAAATATTACTATTTCTCTCTTATTTACTGATCAATTTCGTTCAAACTTGATATGCTTGTCAAGTTAGCATTGACCAACAGAGGAAATTCGAAATATGTTGCCCCTTAATAACCCTGAGGGGGGGAATAGGGGGCATTTCCTCCCTTAAAACCACGTGTGTAGCAATGGATTCTGTAGCGCCTACAAAACAGGGATTTTGGTGGATGTTTTTGAAATCATCTTGTTATCAAGATTTTCTGGACATTCCACCATGCTTTGTATTCTATATTTGGTAAATAAAAAGTAATTTATTCATTAAATTTGGGATAAAGGGAGAAAGTATGTGTCAGTTTCTTGATACCGTTTATTTTACGAATTCTTCTGGGCGCTAAGACTGAGATTCTTTGCGTTGCCTCATTCCCATCAACGTGTACATATTATGCGTTCTCGAATGCCGTAAACATTATCCCGAGTCATTTCCTCGCATGGCTCTGGCGTAACGCCGCGCCGTGAAAGTAGTCGACTTTGTTATACGCTTGAGTGGATGCTGTTCGATTTTATTTACAGTTATCACATCTTCATTTATCTATTCTCATTATTTGAACTATTAATTCTATATGATTAGCCATATATGATTAGCCAAATTACTTAAAATGAATAACGTAGATAGGCTTTATTTTTAATAAATATTTATTGAAGGGCCCGGCTCGGCCACTGCATCAGCTAGTCAGTCATGTCGTGGTACTTGTAGGGTGTCTGGGTCCCTGGTCCCTGGTCCCTGTATGGGGCCCACACACACGCATCTATACGCTGGTAAACTCGGAATCACTGACGTCAAGGTTACAGCCCACAGCTGAACATTGGCGGTGTGCATGCTTCCGAAACGCTAACACCAACAATGCAATCTCTTCGAACAGTATAGTTAAGAAACAAACCAAATCCCCCATTTGAAATAAACTATCTAATCATTGGTTAAAATTTAGTGTTTGAATCCTTGGTGATCATTTTTTGAAATGCTTTCGCCACAGTCTACTCAGTTAACATTCATCTGATGGTTTCCCTCATCGGTGTTCAGTTGTTAAATTTGGAACTCGGCTTTTGTGGATGCAGTTGCCTAAAATTGCTTAGCATAGCTTAACAAATAGTGAAATCGGCTGTAAACTGACATGAAAAATCCTGTATACGATTGACAAATTTCCTACAGTTGTGTTTCATCTAGTCCGAGAAGTACCGTAAATTTTAAATGTTATTTATTCTTTTTTTGCAGGTTATTGATAAAACGCCATATAATCACTCAGTTGAGTTAAAATACAGTGTATTAATAGTTCAAGCTAACACCGAGCACTGAGAACATAATTTGTAATTATGGTATATTTTAGCCCCAGATATACGTCAAAACGTTCTGCAGACTAAAGAAGTGGGCGTAGTGTAAGATAAAGAGGCCGAGATGAGATAAACAGCTTGTCTGGGGGGGAAGGGGACCACAGCCACACCATCTAGCGGTCACTGTTGGCAGCTACTGGACACATGGCGTTAGGAATTAGGAATCCGGTCAAGAGTCAAGTGACGACCACCAGAGGCCAAACAACTCGTCCCGCTATTCGCGTTACGGGCGCTTGGCTTCGACATTGTTGGTAGGCGAATGTTTTTGAAGCAGCAAGTGGTGGGTTTTTAATAAAATTTTAAAACACTCCTTTAGTGGTACGAATATTTGAATTTTTCTTTCGTTTGCAACTATTTCCAAGCAAGTACATATATGTACTTCGTGACTTAATTAATTTATATAGTAAACACTACCACAAGTCCCGCTTAAAAACTATGGCAATTGTATTGCGCGTAAACGCAGCCCTGAAGTGTTATTTAAGAAATTATTGCGGTCGTTTTTCATCACGCTTATTAGTAGAAACATTGAAAAACTCTAAAGTGCTGTCGTGTAGCACCATTGTAATATTACATGGAATTGCCATTAGCATAAGATTATTTTACACTGAAACTCTACTTAATTTAAATTTATGTATTTAACCAACTGGTCAGTACAGCTGGAAATATGTTGATGTCAACCGTTAACAAATGATTGCTGATTCCTGATGGTCTTACCAAGAAAGTGAAAAACACTGGGAAAAATATATGCTCATTGTTCAATCGCCTCTGCTCTGTATTAGAGGCGCAGAAGATGGAAGAGTGAATTACTGACAATTGTAATGAGAACAAGCAGCTGCTTGAACAGATTATGAATCATGTATAATAATGAATGAAGCATTCATAAATAAAATATGATTGATATTTCCAGTCGTTTTTCAGGAACGACTCGCTAGCGTCTACTGTCTGAGTCAAAATTATGGATAGTGGAGTTTGACTTGCCACCAAAATTAACCGATTGAGCTACAACAACGGCGGTTACATCAAAATTGTCCTTGTCTTATTCTTCATGTTTCGGTGTAAACAAAAATTTTAAATTTTGATTGTAACTAATTTTTATTGCGGGTAGAATCTAAAAAGTACACGATTTTTGCCGTTTTTCTAGCAACTACGGACTTAACAAATTCATATTTCCAATACGGGTCAACTTATAGATTTCAAATTTTGATACGTCATAGATAGACATGTTTTTAGTTGGTTTGTATGATATTAGATTTTTAAACTTAATTTTATGAAAGCTGTTATCTATTTCGTAAAGTGATGTTTTTTCAGTACTCAAAAGAGCTAAAAACTTTTTTAATGGCATGTTATGAAGCTCGTGATTTTTATGGCATAATTTTGAAAGTACTTAAACCAAATCTACTTCGAAACGGTTTATTCAGAGTGATTACTAAGTAAAAATCAGTGGGCGCACGAGGTTGCCTACCGCTGCGGCGGCGTGTTGAAAAGAACGGAGTGCGACGTTGCCGCGATAAGCGAGTTGGCGGGCGCTCCGCACTCTGAGGCTTTTGATGGGAAGGATGATGACACACGCACCCCTAATGGAATGTGTCAAAAGAGCAATGTTCGCTCTCTCCTGAGTAATTTGGTGAGCGTTTTAGCTAGTGTTCCCAAAATGTCCCAAAATCTCAAAATCATCCTTAAACAGAATCATTAAGAAGCTTGGTTTTAGGTTCAAGAAATTCAACAAAAAAACAGTTCTAATAGAATCCAACTATATTGCTGCTTTTCGCCATGCCTATTTAAGAAGAATAAAGGACCTGAGAGCTAAAGGCTTAATCTTTTATACTGATGAAACTTGGTGCGGACAAAATCATATACAATGAAGTGGTTGGCAAGAACATATTATCGACGTACTGATTAAGGACTTTAACAACTACAACCAAACGGTGTTGGGAAATGGTAAAAATGTAAATCAACAAAGACATTTTGACAACCACTGTACAAACTGGTTGCAGATTGTATTGAACTTTCCGATAAGTATTAAAAGGTCGGATAAGTACTATCGATTATTAATAATAAGCTCATCAATTTGTAAAACGGGTTTTCTGGGTAGGGGTATATTGTTAAACCAGTCTAATATGCCACCATGTTGTACCAGTATATGTTGTCAATTGCTCATTTCCAAAGGGTCAAACCTTCACAAAAATTTCTTAAAATGTGCAAAGGTCATTCCAATTTTGGAAGAGGTACAAAACATTATCGTCCAATTTAATTTTAATGATGTTCAATAAATTTTCTACACGTTTATAAATTAACTAGCTGTTCCCGCAGGCTTTGCCCTGCAAATAATTTATAAAAACTATGACAGTTGTGTGTGCTGCATTCTGTGGTTAGCCCGTGGAACTACACGAATCAAGATCAGCTGTTTGTATTTTCATTAGCTCAAACAAAAACGAGTTCGCACGCAGCACGCTGACGTGAGGGATGTGAATTTCCACATAAAAACTTGTAAAACTCAAAATCAGTGTAAAAACATCCATTCGTCCAATTTTTATTGAAATCTGAAAACATTGTTTTTTTGGCTGTTCTGATACGCCTTGTTTCATTTACTTGCAAAGCTGGGAATACAATTTTAGGCATTATAAGGTTAGGAGAATGTCCAGACAGGCTTGAAAGTAGGCGTGAGGTTGCTGGGGTTAAAAGAACTCTAACAAAGGAATAACAGGCTTTTCTTGTGTAAAATCCCCATAAGACAACGTACTGTGTTTACCCGATACACATTTTCTTTAATAACTCGGTAAATATTTATGCTAGAATGACGAGAGAGTGCTTAAAACTTTCGTCTTTCTAATTCCCATCTTTTAACATGCATTAATTTTACATCTATGGCTTTTCTGACCCTTTTTGGGCCCAAAAACTCAAAATTTGAATGATTAATCCCCAAAAAATGGGTTTAGAGTTTTCCGATTGTTTTGCCCAACGAACTTGTCCAACAGGTTATAGAAAGGAACGTCCCTACCAAATTTGAAGTAAATCGGACCAAAAATGCGACCGCTAGAGTGCATACACACACACACACACATATATATATATATATGTCTATATATATATATATACGCATATATATATATATAATTTTGAACGACCCCCCAAAACGTGTTCAGGGGGTCACGTTAGGAACTTCTATGGTGGTCCCGGGCTTAAGTTTCACCGTGCGGGTCATGCTAATAGTTCACTTTCCAAAGGAAATTCACTAATGAATGTCCATAAGAAATACACGGTAACTTTGTCGGGATCTCTGGCGGAGCCCTAAGGTCAGATCAGGATGAAAACCATTTAGTTTTCCTATTTTTATACCTAAAGAATCAGTGTACAAAATTTCAGCTCTCTACCTACATGGGAAGGTGGAGAATTAGTGATGAGTGAGTCAGTCAGACAGCGAGTCAGTCAGCCAGGGCTTTGCCTTTTATATAAATTAAATTAATAATAACAATAAACATTTATAAGTTGGATTAGTTTAAAAGTAAATAATTTGGGAAATGTAATACTTTAGGAAATATTTGGCAGTTGAATTTAAGGCAACGTGGTCACCAATTTTAGCATCAACTGTGTCAATCACAGGATTGACAGACACTGACAGCATCATAGTAAATATGGTCATTAAAGGATCAATTAAAGTGTACAATCGGCAATCTTTCTTTGTAGTTATAGCTATATCTTTAACTTTTTAAGTAACAGTAACAGTACATAGCCCAACATAATCGAATGGCACAACATAAAAATTGTTCAAGTGTAACCAATAGAGGGTTTAGACGGTACATTATCACAGATAATCCAGTTTAAATGTGTGGTACATCAAGGCTCCACACTATAGTCTATGCTGATTGTTCTTCTTGTACGTTAGAAGTTGCAGTCGGTCAGTATAAAGAGGTTTCAACATTTCCCAGTAGGTGTGCGAATGGCACCGTCACTCTCTCTCTCTCTCTCTCTCTCATCTTCCTAACCGCAAAAGCAATTTTTGAATTAGAAATAATTGTAAGTACTTTCACGAGTTAAATGTATGCATTCCTTTTGCTGACAAACTGAATTTAAAATCTCATATAAAATGTCAAAGCGGTAAAAATGTTGTAAGTTAATGTAAACCTTTTAAAATAATGAATTAACGTTATTATGTACCAAATGACTTGGATTTATATAGAAAATAACGTTATTGCATCAAAGGTTTTAATTACAAACGAGTTCGCAAGCAGCACGCTGACGTGAGGGGAGTGAATTTCCACATACAAACTTTTAAAACTCAAAATCAGTGTAAAAACATACGTTTATTCCAATTTTTAGTAAAATGTGAAAACAGTGATTTTGTGGCTATTCTGATGCTCCTGGTTTCATTTACCTGCAAAGCTGGCAATACAATTTTGTGCATTATAATGTTAGGAGAAGGTCCAGACAGGCTTGAAAGTAGGCGTGAGCTTGCTGGGAATGATAAAAGTACTCTAACAAAGGGATAACAGGCTTTTCTAGTGTAAAACCCCCATAAGACAACGTACTGTGTTAAGTCGAGACACATTTTCTTTAATAACTCGGTGAATATGTATGATAGAATGACGAGAGAGGGCTGAAAACTTTTGCCTCACTAATTCCCATTTTTAGCAAATTTCTCCAATAGGGAAGAAGCTACTACCGTAGTCGGCATGGTAAGACCTAGGCCCGGGACCATGATAACTTTTTGTTTTGAGGTCCCCAGACCCCAAAAACACCATTCGTTCAAAACTGTATATATATATATGTCCGTGAGCACGATAACTCTCGTGAAAATTGACCGATTTTGATGGAATTTGGTGTATACATGTAAAGCAACATTTATGGCTTTAAGTTCGAAAACCAGATAGATCGATCAACACAAAGGGGTATTTTAGGGGGGTTTTGTACCCCAAAAATGGGTTTTTTGAATTTTTTACATATAATCTTTGAAAAATAAAAATTTTAGGTTTCACAGTTGGATTCAGCGTAAAAAACACACAATTTGGTGTTTTGATCATTGCTTTACGTCAGTTGGTTACGGAGATATTAAAATTGCTAAACACAGTACGTTTTCCAATGTTATTCTTATGGAGATCAGAATAATTTTATATCTCGCTTATTTATGAACGAATACCGACCAAACTTGGTATATGGCTTCATTTGGTTGTGGTATTATAACCGGCAACATTCCACCCGGCTCCACCTATGATTCAACCCGGCAACTGTAATTAGCACAAACAAATTTTACCGATGGTTCCCGTAGCAGCAAACCTGCATACTCAGCCCCCATGTTATTCTTATGGAGAAAAAGTAAAAATATTATGTCTCCTTTAATTATGAACATATATAAACAAAACTTGGTATGTGGCTTCACCTAGTTGGGTTATATTCAAATTTGTATAAAATCCCATTTTTATGTTCCTTGTTTCAGCAAACCTGTGGTACTCTTCCCCAGTGTTATTCTTATGGAGATTATTAAACATGTTATTTATCGCTTATTTATGAACAAATACGGATGAAACTTGTTATGTGGCTTCATCTGGTTGTGGCCTATTTATATTTACACACAAACATTTTTATTCCCGATTGTTCCTTTAGCAGCAAACCTGCGTACTCAGCCCCATGTTATTTTTATGGAGAATAATTACAATATTTTATACACTTTATAGCTTACTAGCAGTTACCCGCGGGCTTCGCCCCGTTTGAATTTATACGATCAGATGCTGTTCCCTCTACACCAAAGCTCTGGAGTAAATGGCCATCATGGTACACTCTGAATATGCAGTGGAAGAGCTCAGATGCGGCAATCAACTCACATGCTGATCCGTAAGTTGATGGTTTCAACATCTCGCGACGGTAGTGTTCAGGGGAGATGTAATTATCCCCTTTAACATCATGAGTTAAAATTTGGAATTTTGCCCAATTAGTCGAAACATAGTTAACAATTTCCTCTCTTACTTGATCGCTGTAGAAATTATTTCCGTAAACTGAATAGCATATAGAATTAAAGAGGCACGAACCATCTGGAGGCATGTGAATAACTCTAAACTGTGAGTCTGTTTGTCCAAATAGTGTTAATTTTGTATCCGTATCAAAAATTAAAAAAAATATATAAAAGAAACGAATAAAAATAAAAATATTATTAAAATTGTGTATTCATGACAAAAACAAAAAACTAAAATATCATAAAATTCAATAAATTAGCTTTTAACCTGTCACACCACAACACAAAACGAGTTCGCACGTAGCACGCTGACGTGAGGGAAGTGAATTTCCACATAAAAACTTTTAAAACTCAAAATCAGTGTAAAAACATACATTTGTCCAATTTTTATTGAAATCTGAAAACATTGATTTTTTGGCTGTTCTGATACTCCTGGTTTCATTTACTTGCAAAGCTGGGAATACAATTTTGCGCATTATAAGGTTAGGAGAAGGTCCAGACAGGCTTAAAAGTAGGCGTGAGGATGCTGGGGATAATACAAGTACTTTAACAAAGGAATAACAGGCTTTTCTAGTGTAAAACCCCCATAAGACAACGTACTGTGTTTAGTCGATACACATTTTCTTTAATGACTCGGTAAATATTTACGCTAGAATGACGAGATAGGGCTTAAAACTTTCGCCTCTCTAATCCCCATCATTTTACATGCATTAAGTTTACATATGGGGCTTTTCTGACCCTTTTTGGGCCCGAAAACTCGAAATTTGAAAGATTAATCCCCAAAAAATGGGTTTAGAGTTTTCCGATTGTTTTGCCCAACGAACTTGTCCAACAAATTATAGAAAGGAATGTCCCTACCAAATTTTAAGTAAATCGGACAAAAAATGCGACCGCTAGAGTGCATACACACACATATATATATAAAATTTTGAACGACCCCCCAAAACGTGTTCAGGGGGTCACGTTAGGAACTTCTATGGTGGTCCCGGGCTTAAGTTTCACCGTGCGGGTCATGCTAATAATAGTTCACTTTCCAAAGGAAATTCACTAATAAAAATCATAAACATAAACAAACCAATGAATAATAACAGCTGTTTGTAAAAAAATTTAAAGAAACAGGTGGTAATGTAGAGTTTGCAAGACACTTGCCCATTTTTTAACATTATTGGCTTACTCCAGTTCAAAATAATTATAAATCAACGTTCTACCGTGGTTTTACTGTTTGTGTAGAATAGCAACAGCTGTTTATAATATTTTAAATTAGTCATCTGATATCATCAAACAAATATTTCTTCCATAAGAATAACATGGTAACTTTGAAGGTCTGTGGGGCGGAGCCCTATGGAGATACCGGCGTGTAAACTGCTTAGTTGTCCTATTTAAGACCTAAAGAATCAGTGTACAAAATTTCAGCTCTCTAACTACATGGGAAGGTAGAGAATTCTTGATGAGTGAGTCAGTGAGGGCTTTGCCTTTTATAGGTATAGATTTATGAATGTGTATTGATGCAACTTGGTTTGTGGCTTCACCTAGTTGAGCTCTATTGATATTTGCATAAAAGCCCGATTTTTGTGTTCCTTGTTTCAGCAAACCTGCATACTCAGCCGCCATGTATTTCTTATGGAGAATAATTAAAATGTCATAATATTTTATTTATGAAATTGATGAAACTTGGTATGTGGCTTTATTTGGTATTATGATACATATATATGCATTGGAAATTCGCTGAGTTCGCAGGATTGCTGCTACGGGGGTATTTTAATTAATAATTCTAAATATATTATGACGATTGTTTTTTCTGTAATTAGTACTAAACTTGTTCCAGCTCCTTTTAATTCTGAAATATATTGTTCGGCGATGATGGAATAAATCAATGCTACATATATACTAATCATGTGGCGATATTTATATATACATCTAAAGGATTTGATTGGGAATCCAATCCCGTACGATATATTCAATCCCGGGATTACGGGATTGGAACAAACAATCCCGGGATCCCAGGACTAATACCGGGATTGGCTTATATACAAAAAGCCTGGAAAAATATGGGATTAAGTGTACTTTTGTATATGTTTACGATAATTATAGTAAATGAATACTATTTTGTTTATTAAAAAAATAAAACAATTATTTAAATAGCACAAATGATCAACGGTGAAAGATAACAAATCTGTATTACACTATTAGTACTATTACGTTTGGTCTCACATTGGGTAGGGCTTCGGATATGCAATAAACTAATAAAGCAACTCAAGATTGGGTTTTTAACACTATGATATGTATTTAAATTGACAGAAAAACTCTTTCAAATGAACAAATATCTCCACCTAAAAACAGAAGTAGAAGTACATTTTTTAATGTAGCTGCAGCTGCAGATGAATGAGATTATTAACTTATTACTAAGACAAGGTATGAATAAATCCTACTTGATACAACAAAACTAGAAACAAAACCATCCTTTCAATAATCACAGTACTTTTATATTAAAATCATGTAACAATGAGTAAAAGATCTAAAATTAATGGATATTACTTAAAAAGCATTCCATTGTTGTTATTTTAATAAATTGTAAATTGTAATAAAAGTACACTTAATCGCATATTTTTCCAGGCTTTTTGTAAACTGTAAGAAATTGGATTAAAATATAAACTTATAGTTAATAAAGAAAGAAACAAATTATCAAATCAAGAAGTTTTGATTTATAACTTTATTAAAGTGGTTTTAAAGTGATTTATTTCGGTTGCATCAGTTAGAAACACACCTGTATTGCTAACTTAAGACAATTTAGTAATCCCGAAAATCACGGGATTCGGCGTCGGAATCCCGGGATAGAAGAAACCGTAAAATTGGGCGGGATCCCGGGATTGGATTCCCTATCACGAATTAAATTAATGTAAGTGTTTAAGTCTTTCATCCAGACAAGCTCAACTCATGATTATGATTTTTCGGAGGGGATATCTCGTACCAGTACCAGGATCTGCATTCGCTTTCACCGGTGGCGGTTACCGAAATTGAATGATGCAAATTAGGGGAAGTCACGAGGATAACAAAGCCGGAGTTACGAGAGAGAGGGGGAGGGGTGATCAGCTGATCCATTGTCGCCGCTCATCCAGCCATCAAGGGCCTTGCCCTTTAGCGGGAAGGGAGCTTCTCGTTACGACATAGAGTATATACGACACCGACACCTACTCGCTAACCTCGCTTTCTGTTATTTAATGCATTTGGTTTCGCGTCGCGTCTACGGTGGTAATTATATGTGAAGGCAGCACGGGTCGTACAATTATTACAGAATATGCATACGGTATCCCTTTATCGTAAAACACACCTTTATGACGTCACTAATCACAGATTGTCTCCTGTCTTGCACAGTCTTGACATTTCGTTGATGAGAAAGAGGAGAGTGTTATATTTTAATAAATTACTGGTATAGAAAGTTTACGAAATATAACGTCGGATACAGCTTTTAGGGACTCCTGATAAAAGCCAGAGAATTGGAATAAATGTTAAGATCAGTAAATATTATATTCATATTCATATAACCAGTGTAGGCCTACGTATGTAAATATAAACTAGTTGTTATTTTACTTACGTCGTCAATCCAAGTTTGTTTGTGATGAACGCGTTTCGGCGCTAGGCCATCATCAGCATCCATACACTATACACTAGATTATTCATGAAATCTGCGTTGCGTAGGTCTAGTAGCAAACTGCGTCATGTTGATAACAAATGAATATTTAAACACATTAAGAACATATACACGACTAACAAAAATACTATTATAAAACCTCGTGCGCACGGAACGTATGTAAATTAGGTAAGTTTAACGGTTTAATGAAAGTAAGTTTAATGAAATTCAATTTTTTTTTGGCTAAATCAGATAGGTGAATGACAAATTTATAGCTATGGCAGAATTTTCCATTTTTTCACAAATTATTATTACTACTGATTGGCCTTGTCGTTTTTATTGCTGAACACCAGTGTTGTGCGACTACTGTCATACATGACTTGTAATTTAGAAAAATTACTGAACATAAAAAATAAGCTGCAGTTAACCTAGATTCTACATTGCAAGGTTATGGTTGGCATTCACACTGTCATTCTTTATAGTTACAGTTCCATATCCGGTGCAGAGGACGCACATAGTTATTGTCCCCACCATCAGTTAAGAGTTGTCGAAAGGAAACGGGCTATTTCATAAAAATATTTGCTCATTCATCTTTTACAATAGTCCAATACGCTCTGTCAATCGTAAAGATAATTATTGTTTTAGTTATTTATTATTTGTGCTCTCGTCCGCAGCCTCCTGGGAACGAGTTTGGTTTTATTTGTTTGGTGTTCGCATTTACAGAGTGCAACAGTTCCCACTTAGCGACTGGAGTGACTAGCCAGCCACTACTGTAATGGTTTCCAGTTAAGGTGGTGGCATGCCAAGTACAAAACGAGATCGCACGTAGCACGCTGACGTGAGGAAAGTGAATTTCCACATAAAAACTTTTAAAACTCAAAATCAGTGTAAAAGCATACATTTATTCCAATTTTTATTGAAATCTGAAAACATTGATTTTTTGGCAGTTCTGATGATCCTGGTTTAATTTACCTGCAAAGCTGGGCATAAAATGTTGCGCATTATAATGTTAGGAGAAGACCCAGACAGGCTTGAAAGTAGGCGTGAGTTGCTGGGGATGATAAAAGTACTAACAATGGAATAACAGGCTTTTCTAGTGTAAAACCTCCCATAAGACAACGTACTGTGTTTAGTTGAAACACATTTTTTTAATAACACGGTAAATGTTTAAGCCAGAATGACGAGAGAGGGCTTAAAACTTTCGCCTTACTAATTCCCATCTTTTTACATGCATTAATTTTACATCCGGGGCTTTTATGAACCTTTTTGGGCCCAAAAACTCGAAATTTGAAAGATTAATCCCCAAAAAAGGGGTTTAGAGTTTTCCGATTGTTTTGCCCAACGAACTTGTCCAACTGATTACAGAAAGGAACGTCCCTACCAAATTTGAAGTAAATCGGACAAAAAATGCGACCGCTAGAGTGCAAACACATATATATATGTATATATACACAAATACATATATATATATATATATATAATTTTGAACGACCCCCCAAAACGTGTTCAGGGGGTCACGTTAGGAACTTTTATGGTGGTCCCGGGCTTAAGTTTCATCGTGCCGGTCATGCTAATAGTTCACTTTCCAAAGGAAATTCACTAATAAGAATAATTACTCTGTAGCGAATTAATTTGTATGACTACGATATGAATTATCGTGTCAACAAACAGCAACAATGTTACGTTACTAACCGACTCAAGCCGATTTAAAATTGTTATGTTAATGTAATTTAATTCAAATATCGAACATGTCTGCGTAGTTATAAAGTTCATTTAGTTTTTTCATTATTTTATAACGGTGAAACAGGTTGAATGTGCGGGTTACTCTGTCGTACATTGTAATCATATTTAGCAAAAAAAATTCTAACGACCTAAAAACGTATTATTATCCATCCTCAGGTGTGTTACTTAATAGTTTTAATTTTTATGAAAAGATTGTTCAAAGTTTGCGGAAGATTTCGGAGAACGGCCATTACTCTTTTCTAAAGAGCAATTCAAGCTGTAGTTATTTATTATCTACGATCTCCGGGAGGAATGTCAACTATAATTAAATAATCTGTTTCGTTATACCACCTTTCTTTTTCATTATTGAACAGTGCCTTGGCTTTGGTATTATGGTGCGATACATCGCAGTGTCTCTGTGTCACAGTGTATGTGACAGCCGGTAGTAAAAGAGTTTAACTTGTCATTTTTTGTTATAGCAATTTGTATAAAGTTTGTTCTATTTGTGTTTTGGTTCGTTGTGATGAATTGAATCTACTTTCGTTCATGAAGAAATCAGAGTTTTCGTATTTACTATATATAAACGTAGATGTATCAGACAATCGAAAACTAAACTCGTGGCAAAATAGCGGGTTTAAAGTAACCAAAGAAATGAAGGGATAAACTCATAGTTAAGGGAACTCAAGTGTCCCTTAACTCTTTAGCTTGGTATAGAGTATTCGTGTTGTTTCCCTCATATTCGAGGATAAAATATTACATAACTCAACTTTTTTACTAAACTTAATTCAAAGTATTGTTGTAATTTTATCTTCGTTTTCTTTATACTTGATTTTTGTTAGTTACTGTTATATCTTTTAATTATTTCTAACCCACGATTCACTAGCTGCTAATGTCACGACGGTGTGTTTGGTGTTTCCTGGAGTCGCTCGATCCGACACGATGTCCGGGCACGATGTGATTTATACAAACTTTATTCAATAATTTCGTGTCTTTAGCTCAGTGGAAAACTGGTTACATCATTGGCAAATATTGGAACAGAGATGGATCATGTTTCTATGAATGTTAAGTATTTTACAACATGCTGGTGGATTTTGCAAGGTCTCATGTTTATTTTCATTCAAATAAGTGATACATTATCATAGAATTGAGGATTATGTTTTTATGTTATCTTATTTTTATTTTACTTAAAAAGTTGTCAAGCCGAAATATTTAACTTTTAGCGAATTTCCCCTATAGGGAAGAAGCTATTACCGTAGTCGGCATGGTAAGACCTAGGCCCGGGACCATGATAACTTTTAGTTTTGAGGTCCCCAGACCCCAAAAACACCATTCATAGTATATATAGTAGCATAGTAGTATATTTATAGTATACATATGCTATATGTGTCCGTGAGCACGATAACTCGTAAAAATTATCCGATTTTGATGAAACTTGGTATAAACGTGTAAAGCAACATTTATGACTTTAAGTTCGAAAACCAGCCAGATCGCTCTATCCGAAGGAGTATTGGGGGGTTTTGTACCACAAAAATGTTTTGTTTTTAATTTTTTACATATAATTTTTGGAATAGTCAAATTTTAGTTTTCACCATTGGATTCAGCTTAAAAAACACACAATTTCGTAATTTGATCATTCCTCTACGTTAATTGGTTACCGAGATATTGAAAGTGCTAAACACAGTACGTTGTCTAATGTTATTCTTATGGAGGAAAAGACATTTTTTATATCTCACTCATTTACGAACGTATACTGACGAAACTTGGTATACATTCATCTTCATCTCGTTGTGATCTATTGATATTTGCTCAAAAAACTTTTGCTAAAGGCTCCCGTAGCAGCAAACCTGCGTACTCAGCCCCATGTTATTCTTATGGAGAATAATTAATGCTCTATCTCCCTTAATTTTTAACATAATGAATAAAAACTGGTATACGACTTCACCTAGTTGAGTTTAATTGATATTACTGTAGCATAAAAACCCATTTTTTGTGTTCTTTGTTGCATCAAACCTGCGTACTCAGCCCAAATGTTATTCTTATGGAGAATAATTACAATTTTATGTATCGCTTATTTGTGAATATATTTTTATGAAACTTGGTAAGTGGCTTTTTGTAGTATTAAGACATTTATATCTCCATTGGAAATTCGCTGAGTATGCAGGTTTGCTGCGACGGGGGTATTTTAATTATTCCAGTATATATAGTTTAAATTGTAAATTATGTTATTACTAGTATTGGCGGCCACTGTCGCGACCGCAGGAAATAATCAGCTGTTTCAGGAACATAGCTTGAAGAAATAATCAGCTTTATCAGGAACTATTAAATACTCCCGGCTTCGCTAATATATGCTAAAATGACTTGAAAACAGCTTATTAACTCAAATAAGGTTGCTTTTCTAGAAAAACAAACTACACGGGCAGCTTCCCCGACCTCGATTACACTTACAAAGTATCTTTTCGTAGCTTGGGAACCATTACAACTCGAGAAACAGCCGCTGACGGACGGACGCACGGAGCGACAGACAAATGCGAACCATAGTATTGATGCTTAGGATGACCCGTCATCTGAACTACTGTATGCCACAGTTGATTGGTAGTTTATAACATTAATACAGGCTGTTCTAGTTAATATCCTTTACTACAAATTTAATGCAATTAAATGAGCATTGGAGTTTTTACACCGAACCCTTCAAAGTTACACTTGTCAAACAACAATATTACTACTTACATATAATTTATTTTAATATTGGACATCGAAGAATTTATCGAATTCGGAGGTTATTTGGCCGTCAATAAATTTATTTGGCGTAAAATCGAATTTAAGGAAGTGAAAATTTACTGTAGTGAACGATGTTATATCGAAGCTAAAAGTAAAACTTTACCAAATTTAATATACAATGCTTTTATTTAATTAATTTTAGAGTTAACAATTTGAGGAAATAATCGAATACGGATATGGCGATTACGGATACGGATAGGTCGTTAATCAATTTCCTTGGCTGCAAATCTATACGTATGTGAGCGGGGTGAGGTCTTTATATTAACATGAAAATTTACTCTTGCTTTTGCAGCATGATTACTAATGATATCTAATTAATTTTGGTATTACAAATTACAAGTTACAGAGTTTATTCAGGAATACATTTCTGAAAGCCACTTGGCCATAACAAATTTTCCCGCATCGACTATCTAACTCAAGTAGGCGCGCGTCACGCTTTTCCCTATCGCTGCCACTTTTTTTTACTTTTTTTTTTTTTTTTTGAGGAATGACCTTGGACTTGGCCGGACCGCAATTCGGTCCACCTCTTCTACGGGCGCGAGCGGTTCTGTAGTTTTAAGTATTTAGCTTTGAGCAGCTTAGCGGCATTTCCGACATTTCTGTGAAAGCATGCAGCTTGCAGCGGTTCGGTAGTCAGTAGTCGGTCCCATTGCGCGGCGGGCGGCTGTTGGGCTGTTGGGTCACGTGCACACGAACCTCTGCCGTGAACCACGACTGGCGTTGCCAACATTCAACATTACCATCTCTTCCCGCGCGCGTTGCGCGAACATCCTACAATCTGATGTTCTGTCTGATCCCACGTAATTTCTCCTTTAAAGGGCTCTAACACTTGTGCAAAGCAAACCTCAGAGGAAGGTGCTGGTTCGACTAGATTTAATCAATCCGTAAAGAAAAGGCGAGATAATTGTTACTCGGACCATAGTTGCAAGATAGAAAGTAATTAATTATTTAACTAATAGTGAATGCCATGTGAGATATCTTAATTAGATCGGAAGTAGAGTAAACTTTGAGCTCCCGTAACTTGGATTTGCCGTATTAAAAATATATTCAAAAGGCCAATCTAACTTGCTCACGTCAAACTTATGTTGTTCGACTTTTTATTTATGTGTATATTTAAATGTTTAGACAACTTAACAGGACTATAAATGTCCTCCAAATTCGGTAGATTCCTTTCATCATATAAACAGGTTCGTTATACAAAACAAACGCAAACCTCGAACGCCCTTTTTTACATTTTTTAAATCCAAATTATGAGTTTTTTTGGCCCAAAAAGGATCAAATATGCCTCAGATATAAAAATAATGTATTTGAATATTTTAATCTGAGAGGATAACATGTTAAGCCCTCTCTTTGCATTATATATGCCTAATATCTCCCAAGATAATAAAGAAAACGTAAATAACACATTAATAAAATGTAAATAAACTAAACAAAGAACACGTTTTGTTTTTCATAACTCGACAATTTGTATCACACCCTTCACATTCCTACTTTTACACTTGATCAAATTATTTATTCACATTATTATTTACTCATAATCTTATAATATACATATTTTCATGTCTCCATGTGTTCTATGTATAATTTCAGATGAATAGAACCAGGTGCATGAAAACAGACAGTAAATTAATTTCATCCAATTTCCACTCAAATTGGCACAAGTGTTTTTTCAACACATTTTTTTAGTTATTTACGTCTTAAAAATCCTAATGGGAGTGAAATTTGGGATTCCACTCCCTCATGCCATACGAACAGTTTGAATTCATCGAGGGCATTACAGTATTATCTTAGTTATTTTAATCATTAACAGGAATCCTGTGTACGTCTGTGACTCCTTTTAGCGAATTTCCCCTCTAGGGAGAAGCTATTACCGTAGTCGGCATGGTAAGACCTAGGCCCGGGACCATGATAACTTTTCGTTTTGAGGCCCCAGATGCCAAAAGCACCATTCGTTCAAATTCATATATATATATATATATATATATATATATATATATATATATATATATATATATATATATATACACTGTGCTGGACCGATTGAGCTGAAATTTTGCAGAGAGGTACTTGATAGTACTGAGTAAGATATAGGCATATTAAAGTTGTGAAAATCCTGTAGGGCTATGCCGCACGGGGGTTCAAAGTTCCCATCCTCCATAAGGAGGACATTCATTTTTGTTTGAGCTGATGAAAAACAAACAGCTGATCTTGATTCGTAGTAGTTCCACAGGCTAACCACAGAATGCAGCACACAAAACTATAATAGTTTTTATAAATAATTCGCAGGGCGAAGCCTGCAGGTAACAGCTAATATATATATATATATACAGGGTGTCACAAAAAAGTGTGATGGGCTATACAGGACCTAATTCTACATGCAAAAATAAGTCAAAATTGAAGAATAACATTTTTTGGATTTCGACTTAGTTTAGCCGTAATCCGCCATTTTGTTTTTTTGGGAAAATATTTATTATTTCAAAAACCCAATGAGATATTTTTACGAAACTTGGCAAAAGTGTTTACACTAAAGTAAGTAACATTTGAAAAAAAAATATTTTTTTACCTTTTCAAATTTCAAAATGGCGGCCATTTGAATTTTTTTATGCCAAATTTCATGAAAACCAGTACCTAAATCAAAATTTTTCAAGACACAAATTTTTTTGTATTTATTATAACAAATCCAACAAAACAAAAATGAATAAAATCGGTTCATAAATAAAGAAGCTGTGTTTATTTTAGTGTTTTTATTTTTTTAAATTTATTAAATGTAATGTAATAATTTATGTAATGTAATTAAGTAATTTCAGTCTAAATTACTAAAATAAATACAGCTTCTTTATTTATGAACCGATTTTATTCATTTTTGTTTTGTTGGATTTGTTATAATAAATACAAAAGATTTTGTGTCTTGAAAAATTTTGATTTAGGTACCGGTTTTCATGAAATTTGACATAAAAAAATTCAAATGGCCGCCATTTTGAAATTTGGAAAGGTAAAAAAATATTTTTTTTTTACAAATGTTACTTACTTTAGTGTAAACAATTTTGCCAAGTTTCATAAAAATATCTCATTAGGTTTTTGAAATAATAAATATTTTCCCAAAAAAACAAAATGGCGGATTACGGCTAAACTAAGCCTAAATCCAAAAAATGTTATTCTTCATTTTTTACTTATTTTTGCATGTAGAATTAGGTCCTGTATAGCCCATCACACTTTTTTGTGACACCCTATATATATACATCTACATGTGTGTGTCCGTAGGCATGATAACTTTCGTAAAAATGGTCCAATCTTGATGAAATTTGGTATACACGTATAAGGCAGCATCTATTTTCATGAGTTCGAGAACCAGACAGGTCGCTCTATTTTAAGGGGGATTTTGTACCCCAAAAATGGGTTTTTTGAACTTTTTACATATAATTATTCTTAATCCCAAATTTTTTTTACACTATTACATTCAGCTTAAAAACAAACAATTTGGTATTTTGATCATCGCTCTACGTCAATTGGTTACCGAGATATTGAAAGTGCTTGGCACAGTACTTTGTCTAATGTTAATCTTATGGAGAATAAGTGTAATTTTATACCTCGCTTATTAAAGAACATATATTAATGAAACTTGGTAAGTGGCTTTATATGGTTGGGTTTACTGATATTTGCATACAAAACCCCATTTTTGTGGTCCTCATGGCAGCAAACCTGCGTACTCAGCAGCTATAATGTTATTCTTATGGAGAATAAGAAACATGCGATACCTTGCTAGTTCATGAATGTAAATTGGTAAAACTTGGTATGTTGCTTCATCTGCTGTTGATCCATTTTCCATTGCATAAAAACCCCATTTTTGTGGTCCTTGATGCAGCAAACCTGCATACTCAGTCCTAATGTTTTTCTTATTGAGAATAAATAAAATATCATATCTCGCTTATTTATGAATATGCTTTGATGAAAGTTGGTAAGTGGCTTCATGACGTAGTGAATTACCAATTTAAATCCGCTGAGTATGCAGATTTTCTGCAACGGGGTATTTTTCCTATGTTAACAATATATTTTGATAAGACAACGTAGATTTTTCCGTATGGTATAGCAGAGTTTTATAGAGTAAAAACTGTAATAATTAATTGTGCCAATAATAAAAAAAAGTTGTTAAACCCAAAAACTAAGCGATCGATCTTTTGGTTATTTTATTTGGTACTTTGTACAACTGACTTTTATTTTGATCCGCTTAATAGTTGTACGTACATAGTGTTTGGGCTTGTTTTGCTCATAAATTTGATGTTATCTCAAATATTTACCAATAAAACATAAAAATAATCAAATCGCAATGCTTCAACTTTTTCGTGTACTGGCGAGTGATGAGTCATTAGCCGGCACCAGAGGCGGGTAGGCCCCTTGCGCCCCTGCTGGAAAGTGTGTGTGCGTTGGTGGAAGCAGGTTCCATAGCCTGCCTGCCAGACTATAGGTTAAGTTGAAGCCAAACCAAATCTCAATCCAAAGAACCTAACCATCATTATTCTTATTTTCTTCCCTTAGTCTAAACGCATACGTAGCCTCTCTCATTTCACCTGTCTGTTTTTGTTGTAGACACGAGCATGGTGGGGCGGCTGTTGTTACTGGTGGTGTCTCTGGCTGTTTGTTCTGCCGAGCTCTATACGGCTCTGGTCGACCTGGAAGAGCTTCTGGAGTCAGAAACTGCCTTGCTGCACACTCTGGAGGACTACATTGCTGCTCAGGAGCACAAATTGCAGCTCATCAAGAAGTAAGATAGTTTTTATGTCAGTTCATAACTTATATCTTTATTTGTAGAGGAACAAACCATATCGTCATTAGTGACCGAATATGACCTGCAAGCAGATTCAGTGAATCACATATCAAAAATGTATGGTGCGTTTGACTATTGGAATAAGTCAAACCCTACAAATAAGGTGGAGTGGACATATTTAGCTGTTTATGAGAATTATTTTGCAGGCAAATCAATTGAGCTACAGAAATGTGTCAGGGATGGGGTCCAATATGCTTAGACAAAACATATATCTAAATTATTTTGACAGTGTCTTGCATGAAAAATGGTTGTGCATGTAGGGGAGTAAAAGGCAGACCCCCACCACGTCTTTTAGCCACACAAAATGAAGAGAGTGGTGGGGGGCAGTGTTACCTATTCCACTGTCATACACAGCCTTAGTGAGAACCACTTCCTGATGGGCTAACAATGTTATTTTTCTATAACAGTAATAACGCTATTGCAACCTAAATTATTCCATCTCTCTTGCACCAATTCTCATGTAAATGATTGTGATTTTATAAATTATTTATCAAAACGGTTACAAAGTAATATACACTAAAAGATAATGCCCCATTGAACAAAACCTATGCATGTTTAATTAACAGCTGTAATAAAAGAATCATATTACACAAAAAACTAATAAATGGCAAGTATGAAAGGACTAATTAGTTGACTTCCCCTCAAAGTAATTCTAGAGTGGGGGAAGCTGACCTCATCTCCTCTGTATCCACCTACTTCCTACTTAATCTCAAAAAATGACACCATCCATAAAAATAATAAAATTATAGTAGATTTCTTAAAAAAAAGTTGCACAAGTTATAAAGAATGATGGAAGTAAGTCAAGTACTATATATTTAGTATCAGCAGGTGCAGTGGTATTTACCCGGGGAATACAGCAGTTGTGTCTATTGAATTCTATGAAGGTAACCTTTTGAACTATTTTGAATAATGAACATATATTTACAACAAAAAAAAAAAAATAAATAAATAATTTGCCTGGTCAAATAAAATAAATGTCTATAAGAACTTAACATAACATGGGACATTCTGAGACTCATTGGGCAGAGCCTTAAACTAAAATCGGAATCAAAACCCTTTACTTTTTCAAAACATACATAAAGTATCTTTATCAGATTTCACCCCTCCAGCATCTAGAGAAGTTGTGAATTAGTGATGAACACTCCGGGGCTTTGACTTTCATCATTGATAAGTTCTCTCCATTGTGTGGGAGTACCTCAGTAAATATTTGTAGAGAGTTTGTCGGATGCGTAACAGAATGGTTTTACAACTCTCACCCCTCTTATGTAAGATGTAGGTTGAATTGCACGTTCTTTTCGATACGTTGCCTCAAAAATGTCAACAATGCAAGCAGGAAAGATATAAAAAGGGTAGTGTCTACAACTACTTTGCTATTTAAATACAAAGCTTACATAATGCAAACAATGTTTAACCAATGCTGTAATAATTCTGGACACTGCTTGTAATATCAAATATTTTGACAGCATTGCTATGCAGCCGATCCCAGCTCGGTAGCTCAACTTAACAATCTGCACTCGTAGATATTAATGTGGGAGACATACTTCACGGTTACGCCAGCATTAGAACGCTACTACATAGTTAATTCGTTCTTGTCTCATATTTTTCCCATGTTAAAATATTCAGTATTGTTTTAAAACTGGATTAGGATGTGTAATATTAATACAAAGGCTATTTACATGACATGTGAAAGTTTTTTGTTAAATATATTCAGTAATAAATGATTTTTAAATTCATAATAATATTTTATTTATAACTAGCTGACGTACCCGTTCTTCGAACAGGGGTTTTCTCTACCCATTCTGTAATCAACGCAATTTGCATCTTAGTTAGCTTGAAACAGCTGGTCTTGCTTCTGCTCTTTAAGCTGTCAAATGGATGTATCCACAGCTGTTCGCATTGCAGTTTCTGAATGTTTACTTAATTCTGAAATGTAAACATTGAAACTTGGGACGTTCACGGGGCGTAGCCCGAGGGGATTTTAAGGAAGTGAATAGGCCTATGTGTTGCATGGGTTCAAGATCTACCTACGTGTAAAGTTTCAGCCCAGTCGGTTCAGTAGTTTTTGCGTTCACCCGGAACATCAGACAGACAGACAGACAGACAGATAGAAACCACCTCTTCTTTATAATATTACTAGCTGATGTACCCGTCCTTCGTACGGGTTGTACATAAATGGCAGATTAACTAAAAATATTAACAACCCACATAATTTTACAATATTAAAATTACATTTTACACTTTTAAAGTAGAATTAAATTAAAGTTAACGAAATATACTATGGCAGATAGTTCGGGTGCTGCTGCCAAGTCGAGGAACTCTGTCGGGTAGTGAACGGTGTGGTTTTTGCTACTCCAAATCGGTACACGTAACAATTTGGATTCGATTTTAGAAATAAAATAACTCAAGTACAACAAAATATTAACCCTGTTTAATTTAACATTTTAAATACTTTGATACATTAATCTTTACATCCCAATAAATTAATAGTAATGTAACGAAACATTAAACTTTAAAAACATTGACAAACCACTTTTAAAATTACCATTCTTGCCAGGTCCTGTTTTCAATATAATTGTAAATAAACAATTTAAACTTGGAAAAATCATATGTTTTAAAAACATATGACTAATTGATTGTATTTAAATAAATGTAAATCAATATATACGAACTGTTCTAACAGTGGTCATGGTTAAATGAACGGTATTAAATATTGTATATGTTCGTTCCTCCCTTTGGAATAGACCTAAATTTGTGTTGATCTCCGTTGCTTGTTCATTGGTGGACGTGACGATGGCACAATCACAGAGCCAGGCACTTTCCAGATTAAACTGTTTATGAACCTCGGTGTAACAAACTGTTAATCAATAAATCCTGTGATTCATCGATAGTGCCGAGTGAAGGATAGGTGTTTCTGAGACCTTAATTTGTTTTTCAATGTCCCAATCTCAACTTTTAAAAGCGCATAGGAAAACTGATCAACCCCTTAATCTTCTCAAAAATACATTTTCATATTTACTGTTAAGTTCAGACGCTCAGTGGTCGGCTACATAAAATATATTTTTAGAGAGGCGTAGACTCGTCCACTCATGTCTCACTTACGACAAAGGGTCTATGTGAGATCTCCAGAGAACAACACCGTGACTCCCCATGATGTTGTTTCTTCTTTCCTTTAAGGCAACAAATTTCAGCTCTACTGGTTGAGTAGTTTGTGTGTTATGACTAACGCGCTTATATTAAAGGCCATTGGGTCAGAGTCCTTGAGTATATTTGTGTCTGGAGTAGGTAAATGTCTGCACTGACCTATCAGCTACATTACTACCAAATTTCAGATCCATCAGTCCAAGAGTATGTGCAAGATTGTTAAAATATTGTATTTTGAAATTCCGGGGGGCGAAGCACATAAACATTTTCGTAACAGGAATAGGCTGCGTTTTTTTCTGATGAATTAGTTATGTTCCTACCGAAATGTAACTTACAAAGGTCCAGAAAGTACTAATACTCATACAGTTGCCATAAAAGTAAATTAGCGAAGAACCCTATAAGACTTTTTTAAACGTATTCTTATTGTGAATCTGCAGCATAAGGGGAACCACCATCCAAAATTTTATCTTCAATAGACATTGTCATTTCTTAGATAAAGTGATCACTATGTCAGTGAGTGCATGAGTCTGATAAATATAGATTTAGATCATATATCCACTTATGTTATTTATTACCAATCTTCACTCAACGTTTTAAAAATGAACTAAAAAACCTATTTACAGAATAACTATGCCATCATCTGGTTCAATATAAATAAATGCTTTGTCCATAAGAATAGCATAGGATCTTAAAAACCCTATGGGGCAGTGTCCTAAGGTAATTTAAAACAATCCAATTAGCCTAAAACCTTCTAACGCACATATAGAACATAGAAAAAAGTAGCATAAAAATCGGTGCACCCGTTTTCCTGTGAAAAGCGAACAAAACATGACCAAAACCACAAAAAATCACGTTTTTGAGCGGCCGCCATTATTTTTTAAAAAGGCGTATGCCAGTTTCTAGTGCCCTAAAACCTTCTCACGCATATATAGAACAAAGAAACAAAGTTTCATTAATGTCACTGCACCCGTTTTCCAGTGAAAAGCGAACAAAAACCCATCCTTGAGCGTTACCGGCAGACAGACAGACATAAATTAAGATTTGTTTTGGTTTCCCTAGGGTGTAAAACGTGAAAATATGCAAAAATTTCATAATTCCAAGCAGTGTACAGACAAAACTCTAATTTTATTTATATAAACAATCCAATTAGCCTAAAACCTTCTAACGCACATATAGAACATAGAAAAAAGTAGCATAAAAATCGGTGCACCCGTTTTCCTGTGAAAAGCGAACAAAACATGACCAAAACCGCAAAAAATCACGTTTTTGAGCGGCCGCCATTATTTTTTAAAAAGGCGTATGCCAGTTTCTAGTGCCCTAAAACCTTCTCACGCATATATAGAACAAAGAAACAAAGTTTCATTAATGTCACTGCACCCGTTTTCCAGTGAAAAGGAACAAAAACCCATCCTTGAGCGTTACCGGCAGACAGACAGACATAAATTAAGATTTGTTTTGGTTTCCCTAGGGTGTAAAACGTGAAAATATGCAAAAATTTCATAATTCCAAGCAATGTACAGACAAAACTCTAATTTTATTTATATAGATTAATTATACGGTATATTGAAATAAATATATTCACTTGATGTACACGTTCTTCAAACAGGGGTTTTCCTTACCCGTTCTATAGTCAATGCAAATTTCATTTTAGTTAGCTTGAAACAGCTGTTGTTCTTGCTTCTGCTCTTTAAGCTGTCAAATGTAAGTGCCCTCAGCTGTTCGGATTACAGTTTCTGAATGTTTACTTTCTTATGAAATGTAAACATTGAAACTTAGAACGTTCACGGGGCGTAGCCCGAGGGGATTTTAAGGAAGTGAATAGGCCTATGTGTTGCATGGGTTCAAGATCTACCTTTGTGTAAAGTTTCAGCCCAGTCGGTTAAGTAGTTTTTGCGTTCACCCGGAACATCAGACAGACAGACAGACAGACAGACAGATAGAAACCACCTCTTCTTTATAATATTATAGATAAACAACTGCAAAATTGTGTTTCGGTGTTAAATAAATCCATACATTTTGATAATAAATAATGATTAACGAAATGCAATATTTACAATACTTATATTCTAACACATACTATATATATGTACATATAATACATATTAGGAATTATTTTAAAATGAAACCATTTTTGGATAGTTTAACAAATAATTTTAAATTAATTAGATTTTTCCTCAGGTTATTGTGTTTAATAATAGTTATCTATTTCACTTATCTATTTCAAGAGACTTTATCCTTATAGTGGTCCATAAACTCAATTACATTATAAAGTACACTTTTTAATAATCGTTACAAAATTTAAATTTGAATAAATTACGATTGGTTTCAACTTGAATGTAATTTGGTAACTTATTGAATAAACTTACAACTGCATGAGGATATTTTGCTATTATGGAACTATCAAAGCGTGATTTGAGTATTTTGATTAGAGGGAAAAAAATGGTCGTGGTCTTGATTATTGTGACTTCTCATATATTACAACAATACTTCCTCCAAATTAACTTGCCACCCCCGAATTACGCTTATGGAAATAAATGAACATCATAAATATTTTTGAGGCTACCTGTTTTTTTTTGTTTTTTTTTAACAAAGAGCTGTGAAGTTGCTGGGTGAGAGTCCTTGAAATTATTTTATTAACTTTACTACCCCATTTTTTAAATGTATTAATACTTATGGAATGTAATTTAGACTGTTTTGTTGATTTAATTTACATTGAGACTTGAAAAGTCTTCTGAATAGCTCCTTCTTGGTTTGATTAATTATGTAAATTTTATTGCCTAAACATTTTTATATTCTAGAGTATATTTTATTATACACTGTTTGGTTTCCTAAAGGGTAAACTAAAATCTGCTTATATAAATTTATTTTCATAAAAAAACAGAAGCATCCTGAACAACCTAAACATTAATTATAAAAAATAACAAAGAAGTTCTTAAGAATATTATGAATATATTTATATATTATGAATTATGAATATATTTTAGTTTTAATTTAATTATTTTAGAACACTCTTCCATACATATCTTTTTGGTGTGAATATTTTGCAATTAAATATTAAATTTAAACTATTTTATCCAAACTTGTGGAAATAATGATGATTGTAAAATAATGTAAACTGTGTTAAATTATTTTAAAAACATTATAAAGTGTATAATAAAATACACTCTATAAAGTCTATATTCTTTGCAGGAAGTACATAGAGTTCACCAGTGAGCATGATGAAGCCAGTAAGGACCCTAACTTCTACCTGTCCAACCCCCTCAATGCCTTCCTGCTGGTCAAGCGGCTCACTGTCGACTGGAAAGACGTTGAAGCCACTATCAAGAATGACCTAAGTCAGGGTAAACTACTTTTGTGATACTTGGCATACTATACACCTCAGAGTAATAATATTCCAGACATGAACATTTTGCCGTTTCTACCTGCTTCTCCCATAAGGCCAATGTTAACTTTTGAAGCCCAATGGAATATCCAATATCAATGATTTATGGCTCATTTTAAATAACAAAACAATACCTAACGATTTCAGTGGGCACAATTTTGATATCATAATAATCGTTCAATAAGATTTCAAAATATTTATTATGTACAATTTTTTTATGGGTGAACTGTTTGAGATATTGAAACTCAACTCACTAAACTCACTAGGTATTTTTGTTCTTTAAAATTAACCATAAATTAATGGGAGGGACGGGCTTTGAAAGTTAACATTCACCTTTGGAAGAGGCCAGGTGGTAGGAGCCGGCCCCCCTGCAGCCCCTTCTTAATGGATCATCTGAATTCTATCGCACTGCAATAACTTCCTGCACCTTAGTTTTTAGTAGTAAAATTTGGTTGTGAATATTTTTTAAAGATGTATTCACACTTTATAAGTAAACACTCATGAAAAAGCCACTTAATATTTTATGTGTTAGTTTAATTAGAATTAGTTTTTTAATGTTCATGGTGTTTCATAATGTCATTGAATTATTCTTTTGAAAAATTTAGATTTGCCTATCCTTTTAAGGCTCTGCAGCATCCCTCCTGATGTTATAAAATACCCCCGTCGCAGCAATCCTGCGTACTCAGCGAATTTCCATTGAATATATATGTCTCAATAACACATTAAGCCACTTACTAGGATTCATAAGAAATATATTCATAAATAAGCGATATTTAAAGTATGAATTATTCTCCATAAGAATAACATTGGGGATGAGTATGCAGGTTTGCTGCAACAAGGAACACAAAATAATTGTTTTTTATGCAAATATCAATAGAACTCATCTAAGTGAAGTCACATACCAAGTTTTATCCATATACATTCATAAATAAGCGATATATAACATTTGAATTAATTATTCTCTATAAGAATGACATGGGGACCGAGTACCTAGGTTTGCTGCTACGGGATCGTAGGCGAAAAATTGTTTTTTGTGCAAACAACAACAAACTACAACCAGATGAAGCCATATACCAAGTTTCATCAGTTTATGTTCATAAATAAGCGAGATATCAAATTTTTCTTTTTCTCCGTAAGAATAACATTGGACAATGTTTGGAGCTGGATGTTTTTGGGAAAGATAAGAAAGATAGGCGAAGGACCAATGTGAAGAGCAAAAAATGAATGATAGTAATGGACAAATTATAACATATAACAAACATTTATTTTTACATAAAGTAATAAATAAGTAAGAACTGACAGGCTGGTTATTGACATAGAAAAGGGAAATATGTTATATATTGTAGTTCAGAATTTGTACTAATTGTTTTAATACACTGATCACCAATATTAGGGTATTTATAATTTAACAAAATGAAAATAAAATGTTCAAAAGAAGTTGATATTAATTAATTATCCACTCACCAAATTGGGTGAAAGTTCTGACCTTTAAGTCACTACTTTGGATGAGGCATGTGGAGATCAAATGAGTCAGGAGATGGGATGAGAAGGTCTTGAAGATCTAGACGTTCTAGACGTTCCAGAAGTTCTAGAGGATCTAGAAGGTCTAGAAGATCTGAAGGGTCCAGGGTTATAGGGTTATATCACTCACTTTATTACAGGTACATATACATAGTTTGGGGTTTTAACCAGCGTGTCGTGGAAAACAATTAACATGAAGTGAGATATAGAAATACATAAATTATCATGTTGATAATTGACAAAAAGGGGAAATAAAATGAGAAGAGGATGAAATGTTAACAAAAACTAAACTGGGAGTGGTAATTTGCTGGTCTGAAGTGAGAAGAGGGTTTGTTATTATAAAATAGGTAACAATGAAAATGTAAACAAAAGATATCAGGTGAGAATAAAAGTATAGGAAAAGAGAAGTATTTAAAATCAAATTAAAATAAAAACATATGATTTTAATTGGTTGGGTAAAAATATGATGAACCAGGCTCTTGTTGAGTAGTTGGGAATTAATTATTTTTAAAACCACATTATATAAATCCAGAACATATATATATAAGTCCTGAACATACCGCCGACCTTGAAGTGGCCACACTTCAACAACATTAAGTATTAGGTAGTGGACAAAGTTTGATGACTGGACGCACAAATGTATTTGTAGAAGTCTTGACTTTAGCCACTCGAACTATTCCATCACGCCCAGGAAAGATTTTAATTACTCGAGCTAATGGCCATTGAAGTGGACTTGATGGTGAATTGATCAAAACTAAATCTCCAATCTTGAGGTTCAGGCTGCTAGTAGTCCATTTATAGCGTTGCTGTTGAGTATGCAAGTACTCTGTTGTCCATCGACGCCATATGGTTTGAAACAGCTGTTGTGTGAGTTGCCATCGCTTCAGTCTGTTAACAGGAACCTGGGTAAGATCCCTCTCTGGGATTGATACTAGTGGTGCACCTGTTAAAAAATGTCCAGGTGTTAAAGCATTAAAGTCAGATGGGTCAGATGAGAGAGGAGTCAACGGCCTTGAATTCAACATTGCTTCAATTCTCGTAGTTAACGTAATAAATTCTGGCAGTGTTAGAATATTGTTGCCCATGACCCGATGTAAGTGATGTTTTGCTCCTTTTATTGCACTTTCCCAAAGTCCACCTTGGTGTGGAGCAGCTGGTGGGTTGAAATGAAATCGAATGTCTTGGTTAGATGCGAAGCGTTGAATCTGATCTTGAGATTTACTACATTGAGTGATAGATTGCACTATTTTTCGTAGTTCTGTGTTTGCACCAACAAAAGTTGTTCCGCAGTCCGAGTAAATATCTGTACACAAGCCTCGGCGAGCTGTGAATCTCGTAAGTCCAGCAATGAATGCGGATGTGGTTAAGTCTGTGATAACTTCTATGTGTATGGCTTTTGTGACCATGCAAACAAAGAGACAAATGTAAACTTTGACTTGTTTAATGAAGCGTAAATTTAGTACCTTAATGTTGTAGGGTCCACCATAATCGATACCAGTTGATGAAAATGGTTTACACGGGTTGACACGACAGGAGGGTAGTTCTCCCATTAATGGAGCATTACTTTTTGGTCGGAGTTTGAAGCACGTTAAACATTTATGAAGGCGAGAGCGAATCACATTTCTTGCACATAGTATCCATACATGTCGTGAAAGCAAAGCTTGTACCAATTGTGGACCGGCATGAAGATGATATAAATGGTAATGATCGATTAGAATGTTTACAACATGATGATTTTTGGGCAACAGAATAGGGTGACGAGTGTCATAGGGTAAGGAAGTGTTAGTCAAACGCCCACCAACACGTATTAAACCATTAGAATCCATGAATGGGTTTAATCGTTGAATGGTTTTAGGACAAACACGTTGTTCAGAGAGTAACTTGAATTCGTTGGCGAATGCCATTCGTTGCACAAGAGCAAATATTTTGACTTGAGCTTCGTTTAGTTCTTCAGTTTTGAGATATCCATTTTGATGTTGTGAACTACAGCAATTGCGAATGAAGCGCAATACATAAGCCATAATTCGAGTCAATGTTATCCAGGATGAAAACTTGGACAGAAATGACCATTCTTCTTGTGAAGTAGTTGTTAGTATGGTTAATGAGTTTGGTTTAAGTTCGTGGGTCGAATCTAATGTCACAGATGTAAACTTAGATGTTGGCCAATCATTTGATGGGAGCGATAGCCAGGATGGGCCATTCCACCAAAGTTTGTGATCAATCAAATGAGACATGAGTAGGCCTCTGGAGGCACAATCTGCAGGATTATTTCCGGAAGAGATATGTCTCCATGACTCAGTAGGTACCAATTCTTGGGTTTGTGAAACACGGTTAGCTACATAGGTTTTCAACCTGTATGGAGGGGTTTGCAACCATGTGAGAGCTACAGTTGAGTCAGACCATAAATGTATATTATTAGATGTCATTTTATCAGGAAATAAGGATTTGATATGAGACACTAATTGAGCCAATAAATGTGCAGCGCATAATTCAAGGCGAGGTATCGTGACTCGTTTCAAAGGTGTGACACGACTCTTTGCCATTAGTAGTTTTATCGATACGGATTGGTTTAGTTCACATCTTAGATAAGTAACAGCAGCATATCCGACTTCGGATGCATCACAGAACCCATGTAGTTCAATTTTACATGTTGAACATAAGTTTAATGATCGAGGTATTGTAATATTAGATAACAACTTAATATTATCAGTGAATGAGCACCATTGCATCTGAAGATCTGATGGAAGTGGTGAATCCCATGACAGTCCTTTTGTCCAGATCAGTTGCATAAAGCATTTGGCCAGCATTATAAAAGGGACAAGAAATCCACAGGGATCATAAATCTGTGCTATCGTACTGAGTACAGAGCGCTTGGTAGGAGTTTTGTGTGAAGTAAGTGTTTGGAAATCATATGAGAAGGCGTCGGTGACTGGAGACCACTTAAGCCCTAATACTGAAAATTGTGGCGTTTCTGAGTTTTGCAAGAACTTTGGTGTTTCAAGATGTGAATCGGGTAAGTTACTTAAAAGTTTAGGTGAGTTCGAAACCCATTTTCTAAGCTCAAAACAACCTTGATTTAACAAAGAAATAAGTTGGGACTGAAGGGTCAGAGCTTCGTTTTCAGTGTCCGCTCCAGAGATAATATCATCCACATAAGTGTGATTACGCAAGAGATGAGCTGCATGTGGAAATTCATCGCCATGGTCATCAGCTAGTTGGTGCAACGTTCTGATAGCTAAATATGGAGAGCTGTTAATTCCATATGTTACAGTATTGAGTTGGAAAATAGATGGGGATTGGTTTGGATGTGATCGCCACAAAATCAATTGAAAAGTTCTATCATCGGGATGAACCGAAATTTGACGGTACATTTGCTTAATATCACAGCAGAATACAACATTGTGTCGACGAAATTGTAAAAGTAGATCACATATATTGTTTTGCAGTTTGGGTCCCGTTAAAAGGATTTCATTAAGCGAGAGTCCAGAACTGGTTTTACAACTTGCATCAAAGACAGTGCGAAGTTTAGTCGTACTACTACTCTCTTTAAGTACTCCATGATGTGGAAGAAAGAAGTGTGGTTGAGATAGGTCAATGTCATTACATTCGGACATGTGGCCTAATGATAAATACTCATCCATGAAATCATGATAAAGTTCTGAAAAGTGAGGATTAGAAGAGAACTTGCGTTCCATGGCAAAGAGACGCAATTCAGCGGGGTTTTTTGATTCACCTAAGACAGAGTTTGAATCTTTGAAGGGTAGACGAACTACATATCGTCCGTTGGCATCACGAGTGTGATTTTCCATAAAGTGTTTGTCACACTGGATTTCTTCTTGAGTTTTAATGGAAGAAACAGGAGGTTCTTCTTGGGACCAAAAACTTTGAATTGATGAATGCAAATCAGAATTACTAATGGAGTGTAAACAAACATTGAGAGTTGAACTTGGTATGACATTGAATATAGAAGGATTAGAAGGCAGACAAGGAGCGGTACCCATTATTACATAACCAAAGTGTGTTCCTACAGCATATGGCATATTATGGCCAAGTGAAAATTGTTCTGTTGTAAACAATTGGGGGAAGAGTGCACCTCCGAGTATGACATCGATGCGATTAGGAACATGGAAAGTGGGATCAGCTAGGATAAAAGAGTGAGTTCTTTTCAGTACTTCTGGAGAAAGAGGCATGCGAGGAAGATCAACAGTTAATCTATCGAGGATTAAAGTAGGTTGATCAGCGGCTATTGTTCGACCATTCAGAGTTTTAATGTTAACAAAAATCTGTCCTTTATTGTCTGTCATGTGGTGATCAATTCCAGAAAGTTGGATACTAGATTTATGTCGTGGAATGTGTAAAAGATTAGCTGCATGTTCGGTCATTAAGTTACACATACTCCCAGAATCCAGAAGAGCACGAAATACATGCGAGTTTCCACCTGGTGCACTAATTTGTACCAATAAAGTGCCTAATACTACGGTGGTGTTACTGGATGAAACTTCTAAGTTGTTCTGAGATGTGAGTGTTACAGATGTTTCAGGTTTAACCATAGAGTCAGATTTTATTTGTTTGTTTAATGGTTTAGCATTAGAGTTTGTTACAGTTATGGAACTAGTGACATTGTTAGTATCACTGTTAAAGTGTAGCAACGAATGATGACGTCTACTGTTACAGGATTTGCAACTAAATTGTGATTTACATGATTTGGTGTCATGTGTACCTAAGCATGATACACATTGATGACATTTCTTAACAAGCTGATATCTTTCATGAGGAGACATAGCTTTGAAAACAGAACACGAGTATATTTTATGAGATGACTGATTGCATGCAAAACACGTTACAGGAATGTTTGTATGAACATTTGATTGAGGTGTTACTTGAGTAGCTATCATGCTGACATGGTTACGAGTTTTGTTGTTAACTGTGGGTCTTGGACGAGAGTTAGAAACGTTAATTTCCAGGGATTGCATATTTTGTGACAAAGTCGCGTCCTCGAGTTGCGTACATTCGGTATTAAGAAAATCCAGTATTTCTTTTACTGAGGGTAGAGAATGCTTAGGAGACGAGGAAGATGCGCGAAATGCTTCTAGTTTTCTTCTGAGGTCTACGTCCATTTTACGCAATAATACTGCAACAAGAATGGCATTTGAATCTTGAATTTCACAGTCAAGACCATTTAGTGCTTGAACATTTTCATTGAATATATTTACAAACTTGCGAACACCCTGAATGTGTGAAGATGTTAGTTGAGGTAAGTCAAGCAAATTGTTCAAATGTAGTATTTGAAGCCTACGGTTGTTATGATACCTGTCTCGTAACAAGTTGTAAGCTATCGCATAATTTTGTGGAGTGATACTGAGACTGCGAATCAAAGATAATGGTTCCTTGTCCAGAGCACTGAGGAGGTACTGAAAGCGCATAACATCAGATAAAGAGCTATTGTTATGAATAGTGGTGTCGAAAAGATTGATAAATGACGTCCATGTACTTAGATCGCCTGAGAACTTAGGGAGATCAATTTTTGGCAAACGTACTTGTGAGTGCGCAGAAGCACTTGACGCTTCATCGACACTGTTATTTGGATTAACAGACTGTTCTGGTACCGGACATAATGATTCAATATTACAAGAAATATAAATAAATAATTCATTTATGTCATTTTGATCTGTCATTAGTTTGTCAATGTCCAACGTGTTACCACCTATTGCAAGAATACGCTGAAAGTTTGTTTCAAAATCTTCAGTTTTCCGCTTGGTTTCGGACAAGTAAGCATTTAACATTTTTGTCTGAACATTTGTTAGAGGATCTTCTTGAGAGATGATACCGTCTACTGAACCTTTAATGAAGTTAAGTCGTGTTTTGGTTACTGCAGTTAACCGCTCATAAGTTTCGATTTTAAAGTCAGTGTTCTTTGGGGGTGCCATTTATAGAAGTCAGTTAGTTAAACACAAAGTAGCAAATGGTTAGTGGTTACAAAAAAGTTGTGTTACGAATTCTCTTGCTATATTTGGGTTGTATTACAAGAGCTGGTTAAGACACATAGCCTATTATTAGGAGGTAGAAAATTAGTATTAGGATAGTGATTTAACTTCGAATAGAGAACGATATGTCCAAATTGCTATGAACAGAATCCGGTTCGTTAATGGACCAATGTTTGGAGCTGGATGTTTTTGGGAAAGATAAGAAAGATAGGCGAAGGACCAATGTGAAGAGCAAAAAATGAATGATAGTAATGGACAAATTATAACATATAACAAACATTTATTTTTACATAAAGTAATAAATAAGTAAGAACTGACAGGCTGGTTATTGACATAGAAAAGGGAAATATGTTATATATTGTAGTTCAGAATTTGTACTAATTGTTTTAATACACTGATCACCAATATTAGGGTATTTATAATTTAACAAAATGAAAATAAAATGTTCAAAAGAAGTTGATATTAATTAATTATCCACTCACCAAATTGGGTGAAAGTTCTGACCTTTAAGTCACTACTTTGGATGAGGCATGTGGAGATCAAATGAGTCAGGAGATGGGATGAGAAGGTCTTGAAGATCTAGACGTTCTAGACGTTCCAGAAGTTCTAGAGGATCTAGAAGGTCTAGAAGATCTGAAGGGTCCAGGGTTATAGGGTTATATCACTCACTTTATTACAGGTACATATACATAGTTTGGGGTTTTAACCAGCGTGTCATGGAAAACAATTAACATGAAGTGAGATATAGAAATACATAAATTATCATGTTGATAATTGACAAAAAGGGGAAATAAAATGAGAAGAGGATGAAATGTTAACAAAAACTAAACTGGGAGTGGTAATTTGCTGGTCTGAAGTGAGAAGAGGGTTTGTTATTATAAAATAGGTAACAATGAAAATGTAAACAAAAGATATCAGGTGAGAATAAAAGTATAGGAAAAGAGAAGTATTTAAAATCAAATTAAAATAAAAACATATGATTTTAATTGGTTGGGTAAAAATATGATGAACCAGGCTCTTGTTGAGTAGTTGGGAATTAATTATTTTTAAAACCACATTATATAAATCCAGAACATATATATATAAGTCCTGAACAGACAACGTACTGTGTTTAGCACTTTCAATATCTCAGTAACCAATTGACATACAGCAGTGATCAAAATACCAGATTGATTTTTTTTTAAGCTGAATTCTATAGTTTAAATTAAAATTTGATTTAAATACAAAATTACATGTGAAAACCCCAAAAAACCCATTTTTGGGGTACAAAACCTCCCAAAAACCCCCCTTCAGATAGTATGATTTGTCTGGTTTTCGAACTCGTTCAAATAAATGGTACTTTACACATTTGTACCAAATTTAATTAAGATCGGACCTTTTTTACGAGGGTTATCATGCTTACGGATACATATATATAAATTTGAACGAATAGTGTTTTTGGCATCTGGGGACCTCAAAACAAAAAGTTATGATGGTCTCGGGCTTAAGTCTTACCATGAGACCTGCGGTAATAGCTTCTTCCCTAGAGGGGAAATTCGCTAAAAGTTAAATTTATTTAACTTTCAACCAATTGCATATGTACCAGGGAAGTTTGGTTTTATTCAACAAAAAGACAAACAGTAATTTTGTATTAAAGGATGGATTAGCAAAGACAACATTTTAAATCTATATAAATAAAGCAGAATTCTTGTCTGTGTATGGATCACCGTATGGCTAAACTAAAAGGAGTTAAGGAATGAAATTTTCAGGGTAGGTTCCTTTAGGTTAAAAACAGCTATTGTACCTGACTCTCAGTTCCTCTAAATCCTCTAGGGCTACTTCCCATGGAACATCCAAAATTCCAATGTTATTCAAATGAGACCATACGGTTACAGTTTTCTGCTATTTATCTAATGTTATTCAAATAAACAGCTGACATTACTAATTTACTTTTGTAACTACATTTTATACCCGGGTGGGACCGGTATAATCAGCTAGTATTAAATAAACTACATGGGATATGAATTAATATGTAGTATAACATCCATAAAATCATTGGGAATGTCATATAATTTGTTCAACCTTATAGAGAATAAACTTCTTAGTCCTTTGTAATTTGCGTATGAGCGTAATTTCTTGTTCCTATATGAGGATTCTGCCATATGTCATTGGAGTTGAGCCTGCAGAATATCCTTCCATCGGATTGGGAAATCCCAAACACATAATAAATAATAATAATTATTCCATGACAACAATTTGCAATGTATCAGATTTGCTTTACGGAGACATTTTTAACCAGGCAAGGTATGCCCGAGTCCTATCTCCCCTTATTTGGCAGGGTACAGCCCTTTTTGGGAACCATTCTGGAATTAAATTTGCTTAAGTGATATGAGAAAGAACAAACTCGACTCAAAATAGCCAGCCTGGAATGAATGTGAGGTTGTATTTTTTACATTTTAGTATTTTATTATATTGTTTATATAGCCTTCAAACTTTGTCTTATTGTTCTTCACAAAATGTTATACTTGACTAAATTAATACTTGATTAACAGTTTCTTCTTCAAGGCACAAATGATTTGAATATTCAAAACGTAAAGACGTTAAAACAATTGAACAATTTTAGTAATTTGTTCTCTAAACACTTTTTTATTGTTTCAGTAAACAAGTCACCTTTAATAACCATATAACAAAAACTCTTCTTTTAATCTTCTTTCAACAGTTTTCGTTGTTGTTTACTTTTGTTCTTTCCGATGTATATTTATTATGACTTTTCTTGGCTTCTAATTTTCAAACCTGTTATTAATTGTTCCTTTTATCCTTTTACGTTCTTCTTCTTCTTCTCCTTGCTATCTTGTTATCTTTCCTCACCATAAGTTTACTAATTTGTCCTTTTCTCCTTTATGGTTCCATTCTGTTTCTTCTGTATTATTATTCCTTTCTTTTCTTTATTGTGCCTGTTCGAATCTAGCGGTTGAAACAATAAATAAAAATGCGGTTGAAAATCAGTTTAACTTTAAGAGAGGTTTGCGGTGCTACTAATACCCATACTAGTTGTCTTGAGGTCTTGCGGGTGTCCAGGATGGTCCGAGATCCAGGGCCGAGGGCGGGCGTCAGTGGAAGGTAGTAGTAGCATCAGACAGGAGCGGTAGACAAAGCGGGAAAACAATGACTCATTCATAGTTCAATGAAGCTAAAGAAACTGTATTGATACATTTAAAAACAACTAACATAAACACCACATTAGAGAAAATACATAAACTTTTATTGTTCATAATGTAGCAGAGCGGTTGCGGACATCTGAACGCAACGCCGGTCAGTACGTGAGTGCCGTGGACAGGGGAGGGGGCTTCCTTCATGATGTTGGTGGGCGATAGTACCAGTAGCATCGCAAAATAAAATAGCGTAACTGCTTTAAGTACCAAACATTCCCCCCACCCAAAATATACATTTTGAGAAAATAATAAAATACATGAAAAAAAGAAAGAGTAAAGTAACCGAAATCTTTATGAAACATGTCTGTGATCTTACACATCAAACTTATAACTAAATCAGCACAGTTCAATTTGTTGGTAAAGCAACTAACTTATTTACAGGGCGCGTAAAAATACCTCGAGAAGTTTTAAGCTGAGCTACTCTTACTACATCATCTGTCCCTGGCAAAATACTAACTATCCTACCTAGGGGCCAAAATAAGGGAGGCATGTTGGGATGATACATGAGGCAAAGATCTCCTTCTTTAACATTTGATTTTTTAGTAGTCCATTTCGGTCGTTGTATTTGCGAATGGATGTAATCCTTTGACCAGCTTTTTCAAAACATTTGAGAAGCTTTATTGATTAGCTTCCAACGTGTAAGGATGTGAGGAGGTTCGTTGGTAACATCTTCTTCAGGTCGAGCTAAAAGTTGTCCACCGACGATGAAGTGACCAGGAGTGAGGTAGTCAAAACCGTCATCAGGGGATGTTGAGAGAGGGCACAACGGTCTGGAGTTCAATACAGCTTCGATTCAGCAAAGGAATGTGTAAAATTCTTCAGCGGTGAAGTGGTATGTCTCAAGAATTATTTTTAAGTGGTGCTTCGTAGACTTTACACCGGCTTCCCAAAGTCCACCAAAGTTGGCTGCGTAGGGTGGGTTGAAATTCCAAGTTATTTCCAGTTTTGCTAAATGGTCTGATAATTTCTTATTTGAGTTCTTGAGTAGATCATAGACTTCATGGAGTTGGCGAGCAGCACCAATAAAATTTCGGCCTTGATCTGAATAGATATTTTGAGGTAGGCCTCTTCTGGCGATAAATCTATCAATAGCAGCTAAACAGGATTCTGTAATCAAAGAATGGACAAGTTCTAAATGAACTGCTTTCACTGACATGCAGACAAATAGAGCAACGTAACATTTTGACAGTCTAGCATTTCTTCTAGTGCTCTCTTTAACAAGAAATGGCCCAGCAAAATCTAATCCTACATTTACAAAGGTTCTACCTTGCATAAAACGGGATGCTGGAATCTGCCATATATGGTTGTAGTGGGTTTAGCTTTCAATTTATAGCAGGGTAAGCACTTGAATGTGCGTTTCCTTATTAGATTTCGAGCACCAGGGATCCAGTAACGACGCTGAATCAATGACTGTACTAATTTAGGACCACCATGTAATGACTGAATGTGGTAATGATCACATAAAAGCGCTGCCAGATGACATTTTGGAGGAATAATATAAGGATGTTTGGCAGATTCTGGCAAAGGAGCATATCTTAATCTACCCCCCACCATGAGGGTATCCTGAGAGAGAAAGGGAGAAAGTTTTCTTAGTGCAGGTGAGAATTATTTTCCTTGATTAATCAATCTAATATCTTTAGAGTAGTGATGTCGTTGCACAATCTGTATGCATAATTTCAGAGATTCATTCCTTTCAGCGACAGAGAGTGGACCCCAGCGGTGGTTTTTCTTGCTGCGAATATTATTGATAAATCGTAAGACATATCCCATAACATTTTGTAACCTAGTTAAGGTGGAATAGTGGCTCATACAATCATATAAATCATTTTGTGGAACAGTGTGAGATACCAATACATTTTGGGAAGTCTCACACTTCAATTCAGGCAAATTTTGAGGAAATGTGTTATAGTTGATTGGTCAAGTAGATTCATCTTCTAACAAAAAGGGAGGTCCATGCCAACATAAAGTGAGGTTGATCAGTTTTGAAGGCATGATGTCTCTTGTCCCACAGTCAGCAGGATTTTGATTTCCAGGGATATGATACCAAGAGTCAGCAGATGTAGTTTCAAGTACTCAACACGTTCATGGAATCAGAGAAGAGATATAATTTTTTGATTTTGAGGTTAGTTATGAGCTGTTCATTAGCTTTAACTAAGCATGCAAGGCGCAAAGCTGCACATAGCTCTAGGCGCGGGATGGTTAGCGCCTTCAGTGGACCAACTTTTGTTTTAGACTGTATGAGATTACATTCAAATTTGTACTCATTGCATTTAACCCTTATATAAAGCGTAGCACACATACCAATTTTTGAAGCATCAGAAAACCTAATGATTTGAGTGTATATGTAAGTACTTAATATGTTTCGTGGAATAGACAGTTCTGAGAGTAGAGGGATTTCTTATGTGAACTTATTCCATTTATCCTCTAGCTCTGATGGAAGAACATCGTCCCAATCAAGTTTGTTAACCAAAATATCTTGTAGTAAATGTTTTAGAGTAAAACTACTGGGCTGATGTAGCCATTCACATCATAAATTCTAGCTACTTGGGAAAGTACATTACGTTTGGTAGGAATTCGATCTAGGGGGAAATGGCATAGCGAAAACAATCAGTCGAAGGATCCCATTCTATTCCAAGGACCTTTATGGATTTTGTTGACCCTAGAGAGTGTGGGGTTTCTCTATGACTTTCTGGTATGGCTTGCAGTACTTCGTCATTAGAACTAGCCCACTTGTGGAGTTCAAACCCTCCAGATTTTAACATCTGCGTTAGCTCTTTATGAAGATCGAGGGATTCGCTAACAGATGCGGTTCCACATACAATATCATCGATGTAGATAGCGTTATTGAGGGCCTCAGCGGGTTTAAGGAACTTGGAACCTTCGTCTATTACCAACTGCTTTAAGGTTCTTTGTGCGATGAAAGGACTGCATGAAATTCCAAATGTCAATCTTCGTAGTTCCCATTCCTGAATAGGACCAGAGGGATCAGATCGCCAGAATATATGCTGATATTTACAGTCTTTGTCAGATAAGCGAATTTCTCTATATATTTGCTTTATGTCACAAGTCAATGCGATGTGGTGTTGACGAAAATTAGTTATTGTCATTCAATTACTTTTGATTTATATTTTCACCTCTTAGGTTGATTAAATGAGCTTACTCTTAAACATGTTTGACATTTCCAATATCTGCTTGGAGCTTAGGTCCGACCATAAGGGATTTATTAAGAGACTGGTTTGTTTTACTTAACTCAGAGGCATTGAAAACTATTCTTAGCGGGGAAGAAGTAGAAGATTTCTTTACTACACCATGGTGAGTTAGTACATAAGGGGTTGTCTCAGAAGCTAAAGACATGTGTTCTTGGTCAAAATAGTCCTGTAAAAAATGTTTGTATTGTTTATCGAGTTCGGGATTGCGAGTGAACCTGTTCTCAAGTGAGTGGTATTTGCGCAGAGCTACTTCTCGAGTAGAACCTAAATCAGGAGGTTTGCCGTCCTTGAAGGGCAATGAAGCTACGTAACATCCAGTTTCATCACTACGAATCTGGATCTAAAGTGGTCTTCACAAGCCTGGTCTTCCAAACTTAGAGGTTTGGGCATGTTAATTTCTTGTAATTCCCAAAATCGTTGTAGAAGTTGGTCAGTTTTCATTGAGACAAAAAGTGAGTTTGTTTGTTTCACTGGCACTTCTGAGGAAAAATTTCCCATTAGGATCCAACCAAAAATAGTGTGTAGAGTAGACGGTTGGCCTTTAATCAGGGGGAATTTGTCAGTCATGATGTCTGTAAAGGCTTGAACACCAAGAAGCATATCAACTTTTGCGGGACAGTTAAAAGTCTGGATCAGCCAAAAGAAAATGAGAAAATTTCTTCTTTATGGAATCTGGAATCGGTGTTGCGGGAAGATCAGAAGCGATTTGAGGTATAACAACGGCATCAAGTTGAAGAGAATCATTCTGCTGATAGTGGGAAGCAATGTTGTATGAAACAATATTCTTGTATGAAACAATGTTTGAGGAGTGGCCTATTCCTATGATATCAACTGAGCATTTTTCGAGAGGTAAATTCAAACTTTGTGCCAAGGATCTGGTGATAAAGTTGACTTCACTACCACTGTCAATAACCAGCCTACAGGTTTTTGCCAGTTTCCAAAAGCAATTATACTTAATTATACTTAATTAAATCTTGAGCGGTGCTTAACATGACCATATTGTGGTTGGTTTTGCGGTTCAAACTTCATGACAGACTCTGAGCGGGTTTTTCTGAGATTGCGGGGGTTACTGGATTAGCGGCCGAAGTATTGCCGTTCACTTTTGGGGTGGCTGAGGTGCTGTTATAGATGGACGTTGCCGTTCTATCTTCATGAAGTAGGGAATGGTGCTTTTTACTCTTGCAATGTCTACAGCTTGAAGTAGAAGAACATGCAGAGAGCATGTGAGTACCAAGGCAAGTGGAGCATCTTCTAAAGGAGCGAACCATGTTAAATCTGTCACCAGGCTTTAAAGCTATGAACTGTTCACAACGGAAAAGTTGGTGATTATCCTTACACATAGGACAACTAAGAGAAGATAGCGCTTGCAAAGTGGCTGATTGTGTGCCATCTGACTTTGGCTGTGTTGACATCAATACTTTGTGAGGACTGGGCGTAAAATTTTTTGTGGTGGTAGCAGGTTTTGCTGAGTCTTTAGTTAGTTCATATACTGAACACTGAGCACGGAGAAAATTCAATAGATTATCAATTGTTGGAAACTTTACAGATTTATTTTCTAACTCAAAGGCCTTCCTAATTACTATCCAATAGCCGTAATGCTAACTGTAAAAATACAAAACCTGGCATATCATCGATCTTTAAAGCTTTTAAAACTTGTACATTGATATTGAATACATCTGTTATATGCCTTAAGCTACTTAAGCTAGGGTGCTTAATAGGCTGCTGATCGAGAATTTTATTCAAGTAATGAGACGCTAAAATTCTAGGATTCGTATAACGTTCAACCAACGTGTCATAGGCTAACTTATAATGATCTGGATCAAATGGTATCCCTTCAATTACAGATAAGGCGGGAGACCTTCGAGTAAGCTTCTTAAATAGCTAAACTTTTCAATAGGAGCTATGGAAGAACTATGTATTAAGTTATCAAATAAAGACTTGAAAGATGTGAATTGATCTAACTGACCACCAAACTTACTTATGTCGATTTGAGGTAATTTAGGCTTTACTACAGTTTCAGATGTTGCTTGAGATTTAGACACTAAGTTTTGCTCAACAAGAATCAATTCATAGGCTGATTTAATTTCGTAATACATTATATCAAACTGCTTGCTAGGGGCTGTGGTATCAATTACATCACTAGTATCATCTACCTTTTCATTTAAGTCGTCAATTTCTTGAGAAACCTCTTCAAACTCATTGTACAATTGAGAACGCTTTGAACACCTAGCTGTAAACACATTTTTCTTACCCGGTAACTCTTTAATTGGGTCAAAACATAATTGTAATCGTACAAATACTCTTTCACGCTTTTTAACACATCTATTAAGCTTTTTCTTTGTGTCAGCCATATTTAGATAAAATACATAAAACTAGGCTACTTATAATATCAATGAAGAGAATATAAAACTAAACAGTAATATATAAATCACAACAAGAATCCAAATATTAAATTGTAAACTTAAAATATTAAATTGTAAACAGAGAAACTGCAGCTGACGTTTGAACAACAATATCAAGTAGATCGATTGTTAAGCGGATCAGCTGATCAGTAAAGGAACGGAAAGTCCGAAAATAATCAATAGCGTCAGCTGAGCTCGGGGTACAATAGACCGGTATATACCGTTATCGCTGCGCGACTAGATAAAGAGAGCTGATAAGCAACTGAAAGCAAGTTTTATTCCTGCATAAAATACTTTCAAATGTTTTGATTTCTACATAAAATTATTTATTTATGCAGACATGTTTCATAATATAATTGTATTCAATATTTATTAGCATGTAAAATGGACTGTATTAATTAGGCTAAAAGTGTAAACTTAACCTTTATCCCGCTCGCTAGGACCAATGTTTGAATCTAGTGGTTGAAACAATAAATAAAAATTCGGTTGAAAATCAGTTAACTTTAAGAGAGGTTTGCGGTGCTACTAATACCCATACTAGTTGTCTTGAGGTCTTGCGGGTGTCCAGGATGGTCCGAGATCCAGGGCCGAGGGCGGGCGTCAGTGGAAGGTAGTAGTAGCATCAGACAGGAGCGGTACACAAAGCGGGGAAACAATGACTCATTCATAGTTCAATGAAGTTAAAGAAACTGTATTGATACATTTAAAAACGAGTTCGCACGCAGCACGCTGACGTGAGGGAAGTGAATTTCCACATAAAAAACATTAAAAACTCAAAATCAGTTTAAAACATACATTTATTCCAATTTTTATTCAAATCTGAAAACATTGATTTTTTGGCTGTTCTGATGCTCCTGGTTCTATTTACCTGCAATGCTGGGAATACAATTTTTCGCATTATAAGGTTGGGAGAAGGTCCAGTCAGGCTTTAAAGTAGGCGTGAGGTTGTTGGGGATGGTAAAAGTACACCAACAAATGAATAACAGGCTTTTCTAATGTAAAACCCCCATAAGACAACGTACTGTGTTTGGTCGATACATATTTTCTTTAATAACTCGGTAAATATTTATGCTAGAATGACGAGAGAGGGCTTAAAACTTTCGCCTCTTTAATTCCCCTCTTTTTACATGCACTTATTTTACATCTGGGGCTTTTATGACCCTTTTTGGGCCCAAAAACTCAGATTTAGAAAGATTAATCCCCAAAAAATGGGGTTTAGAGTTTTTCGATTGTTTTGCCCAACGAACTTGTCCAACTGATTACAGAAAGGAACGTCCCTGCCAAATTTGAAGTAAATCGGACAAAAATTGCGACCGCTAGAGTGCAAACACACACACACACACACACACATATATATATACATATATATATATATATACATATATATATATATACAATTTTGAACGACCCCCCAAAACGTGTTTAGGGGGTCACGTTAGGAACTTCTATGGTGGTCCCGGGCTTAAGTTTCACCGTGCGGGTCATGCAGCAGAGCGGTCGCGGACATCTGAGCGCAACGCCGGTCAGTACGTGAGTGCCGTGTAGAGGGGAGGGGGCTTCCTTCATGATGTTGGTGGGCGATAGTACCAGTAGCATCGCAAAATAAAATAGCGTAACTGCTTTAAGTACCAAACAGTGCCTTTTTTCCCATTCCTTCCCTCCACTCTCCAACAACAAATAAAGATCAAACCATTTATGTAGATTTGTTAACTATGAACTATATATTTCTTTATTTTATTTTAAAGTTTTATTGACTAATTTTTGTTTTGTAATGATTTTTATTAAATATTTTTTTAATAATTGCACAATAAACATTTATTTGTGCTTATATAAACCAAACCAAATGTCATGTCTCCTTAAAATTATAAAATAACTGTTCCTAACCTCGAACAAATTTGACAACACCTCATCTCACTGTTACAGAGGCCCTTCAAAACATGACGATGCTGCGTGATAGCCTCAAGTTCCCAACAGAGGAGGACCTGACAGGCGCGGCCGTGGCCCTCATGAGGCTACAAGACACTTACCACCTGAGCACCAGCAGCCTGGCTCGGGGAGAGCTCAACGGGGTGCAGTACAGCACGCAACTCTCGGGTAGGTGCAGAAGTGCACGACCTTTACACACTGTTCAAAATCTACCCTCCCCAGAATGCAGCCAGTTCCAGAAACTGTAATTTTCATTAGTATAGATTGTAAAAGGTTTTCCTAATTTTATTATTTTTTAGTAAAACAGTAAAACCCATTACAAAACAGGTTTTTTTGGTTCTCATGATGATTTTTTTGCCTGTTTTTTCAAACTGTTTGTCCGTCCACCAGATCTGATTATAGATTATACGATGCCTTTAAAACATACTTTCCAATATTGTTGATAACTGAAAAATAATCAATCCTTACAGGTTAACAACATTATTTAGTATTATATTGGTAAACTAATAATCACATTATTAACATGTTTAACTGAGTGTGTCATGCTTATGCAGCGGCAGACTGTTTCGAGCTGGGCCGCCAGTCGTATAACCATCAGGACTTCTACCATACGGTGCAGTGGATGAGCGAGGCTCTGGTCAGACTCGAACAAGAGCGGAACAGGACCAAGGTGGAGCGATGGGAGATACTGGAGTATCTAGCCTACTCTACGTACATGCAGGGTGAGGGTCAAGAGCAAACATACTGGTAATGCGATAGTCAATATATTGATACAACACCCATGTGGAAAACTTTTCTGGTCCAGTACTGGCATAGGCGTAATTCGGGGGTGGCAAAGGGGGGCAGTTGCCCCCCCCCCCAATAATTTGGAGGTATTATTATTTTATTTTCTGAAAAGTCACAATAATCCCGATCACGACCATTTTTGCTCCTCCAATCAAAGTACTGAAATTTAGTTTATGAGTACTGGTCTAGTACCCGGCCAGAACTGGCCAGTTCTGAGCTGACTGCCATGATATTTTTTCACGAGTAGTGACCACTGGCTAATGTGACTAATGTCGTTACGGCACTTCGCTGTCTTTAGATAGCCGCACAGGCCTATTGGCCTATGACGACAGTCAGTCGAGGTTTTTTTAATTACAAAAATAATTTGATCATAGGCAATGTGAGGAACGCGTTGCAGCTGACGGACGAGCTGCTGACCATCGTGCCGAGCCACCAGAGGGCGCTGGGCAACAAGAAGTTCTACCAGTCGGCCATCGACCAGGACGCAACACCGCTCAACATCCAGGAGCACAAGGTCAGTCAGTCAGTCAGTTCATAGTACACTTTCACTTTGACTTTTTTGTACCCGTGACCAGTAAATAGAAGAAAAACTGTTATTTCAAGATTAAATTATATATCTATATATATATATATATATATATATATATATATATATTTATTGTCACATGAACGTTTGCAATCATAGCATAGCTATAGAATAGGTAACATCATTTCTTAAGAGGGTGTCTACTATAATAATTAATAGTTGTTTACTTGTCAAGTAATTAGTTTCTCTTGCAAGGCTTATCAGAATATTTCCGAATATTCTATTTACTAAGTAAGTACCTTTACTTTGCAGATTATAGAAGACAGGCCGCTGGATGAGTTGCCAGAGAGAGACATATACGAGATGCTGTGTCGAGATGCCGTCCGGCCGCCGCCCAGTGTTACGGCCAAGCTCAGGTGTCGATACGTTCATCACAATCGTCCCTATCTCAGGTAAGGCTAAGGATTTTAAGGCTTTACTAATGTACTTAAATAAAATTATAGTTTGTACAAACTTAAAAGTTTATTAGCTTTGATTGTGTTGGTTATTTTGATTTGTGTATTTCTGTATTTCATGCTGTTACGCTCTCTGCACTTAGTTAGTATATTAATTTTGCTTCCAGGATTGCTCCATTGAAAGAGGAAGAAGCTTATCTAGACCCAAGAATCCTGCTCTACAGAGAAGCACTTTACGATTCGGAGATTGAAACCTTCAAGAGGATGGCTCAACCTAGGGTGAAGACTGTCTCATTAAAAATTGTGAAGCTTAACAATATTAAAAACATGATTCTATCATGAATAAATGTGAATATAAACTTAGTAGACTAAACAGCATGGTTATTATAGCTAACTGCAAAGGTATCAACAGCAAAGGGATTTTAAATAGTTTGTGTTGAACATTAATTATTTAAATCTACTAGCCTGCCCAAATGGGTTCTGTAAATTTTTATTTTGAAAGTTATAACAGATGCCATTGCATATTGATTCAAATGTGAAATAGGGTGTGGATTCCAACGTCTCTCTAACAACAAAAGTTGGAAATGAAAAAGTGACTCTATTCATCATTCATATTGAAAAAGTTCCAATAATCACATGCAAAATCCTCCATTTCTGGTGTCATTTTATTTTTTTCTTGACAATTAATATCTCTGGTATAGTTTAACCAATTGTTTTTGGATTTAGCTATGTGGCTCTTTATTTCATCGAGACCTGATTCTAGAAATTAGTTTAGTGTGATAATCTGTTTAAAAATAGCAGTCATTTTAATACATTACATACTTTGAGCGTCTTTGCAACAGTGCATGATTAGGCACTACCTTACGTTGTCCTTTATGGCAATTTGTTCAGTTGTTCCATTCGGAAGAAAATAAAATGAATGGACTACAAACACATTTTTATAGTTTTTAATCCTTTGAGGACCAAGACCCTTAGGCAATTCGGGGTTGGCAAGGGGGGTCAGTTGCCCCCCTCCCATTAATGTAGGATAAATATTGTTGTAATATATGAAAAGTCACAATAATCACGATCACGACCATTTTTACCCCTCCAATCATAGTACTGAAACTACGCTTATGCCAAGAACCAATATATCGGCTTATGAAACTGCTACCTAAAAACGTGATAAATTATGGTAAAAGCCATTGTAACATGTAATAAGTACTGTCTATGGTCTGGGTTTGACATTAGGTGTAACCTGGTAGACAAAAACAGAACTACCTCACCCAGCGGCTTGACTGTAATACTACATGGTCTGATACAACAGCTAGTCTGATCAGGGGCTGAGCAGTCTAAAGCATTATCCTCCTGGCCATTTGGACGAGGGTTCGAATTCGATCTCAGACGATGGTTTTAACCTCATCAGCAAAAATTGTTGGGCCAACGTTGGAAAGTGGTCAGCGGTAATGGTAGGCCAACAGCTGGGCATGTCGCTAGGCGCGAGGTTGGCAATTCTGACTCATGGATTGAGATATACAGGGTGTTGAAAAAAAAACCTTCAGGACTTCGGAATATGATTACAGTAGATGTAGAAAGCGGTAACGGCGACCTAAAGTACAAAGGACGAGTACGAAGGCTGAGATCACGTGACCTGGATTAAATTCGCAAACCTCAGTAAAGCTGTGTTTTACCACTAAAAACGATCTCAAACCTAACTTAAGCCATGTTTTCACCTCTTTATCATCAATAAAAGCTCTAAATTTGAAAAAAATTAAATGCAAAAGCGATATTTATGTAAAAATTTTGTTTAAAATACAATTGGTGTGGTAAAGTTCAATAAATATCGGCCAATTCACAGCGTCAACCTGCCTAGAGCCTGTTATCTCAAGGTCAGAGGCCAATGTCACTGTTATAAACAGTACATAATTATATTTGTCTATACTTTTAACTTAAAAATGTTCAGTTTTAAATGATATTTTTTGAACCCAAAACCGCTCCAAAAGCGTCATTTTACCCTCAAATTCGACCATTTTCATGTCTGTGTTGGCAATATCAAGTTCAAATTTGAAAAAAACAAATTTATAAGCTATATTTCCGTTTTAATACAATTTTTATGTTAAAATTCAATAAATATTGGCCGATTCATAGCGTCAGCCTGTCTGGGGCCTGCTATCTCATGGATGGAGACCAATGTCGCGGTCATATACAGAGCATATTTATATTTTTCTATACTTTTAACTTAAAATGTTCAGTTTTAAAGGATATTTTTTGAAATTTACAGTTACAAGAATTAATTACCTTTAAATACTTAGTTCGAAAAAATTAAATGCAAAAGCAATATTTAAGTAAAAATTTTGTTTAAAATACAATTTGTTGTGTCATGAATCAATAAACAACAGCTGACTCACAAAGTATGTCTGTCCAACACCTTAAAATAAATTAAAATAGCGTATTTTACCAAAAAACACAATTTTATATATCATAATCACACGATTTGCAAAAATGCTGGTGACTTCTGCGCAAGTAGTAGGAGTTTACATTAAAATAAATTAAAATAGTGTATTTTACCAAAAAACAAAATTTCATATATCATATAGGTAAAAATATCACATCACTATACTTTCAGCTACCCAGTTTCAGCTACCTGGATTAAATTGTCAATTACCATGTGTTGTATGTAATTTGCACTTTTCTTACGTTTTGTAAAAAAATAAAAATACTAAACACAAAATACGATTCGCTCCATATGTTTGTTGGGTGTTGTTCTAAGTTTATCTACTTTTATCTTGATTTTATAATTTAATTCGACATTTCCGCTTTGCAACTCTTTTTCTAGCCAATAGTTCGAGACATATGCGCCTTGTATGTTTTCTAATGCAAACACAAATCTTGCTTTATTTCTATGTTTAATTTCCTTAATAGCGACAATAAGCAATTCTGTTCCTTCCTCTAGCTCTTCCAATCTTTTACAAGACGTAACTTTAAAATCCCCTAACATTTCTTGCATTATTACTTGGTTAACATGCTCAACTTCTTTCTCATTGTATTGCAGAGAATCCTTGTCTTGCCACACATCCACCAAGAATTTTAGTTCTTCTATTTTTGGGAATGTGTGTCCGTTAAAACTAGCGGTTCCATTTGTCTTTAATATTGCAAAAGGTGAATTTGTCGGCAAATACATAATATCTATAGCAGCTCCTCTCTGGGTTTTATAAGAAACAGTTAGACATCCAGTATTTTTTAAGTACTCGCGTTTTTTGTTTAGTTCTATAAATACATTCTTCTTTGGACCTTTAACATAATAAACATGTGTCGACCCTTCCAAGGCTGCCAGCACTCCTACATAAGTAAATTGTTCTTTATCGTTAACAGCAAAAGCTAATAAATCGTATGTGCCTCTAACATCGAGATTTTTCCAAGGTTGTATAAAGTAATATTTTAATTTGTTAGTTGTTTCTCGAATTTCCTGTTCTTTTTCTAGCGCGGACTTAAACTCTGCCTTAATTGTAGAAGTTTTTTCGGTATACTCAATTTTCCGCCGTTTTGCTTCTATATCTTCCAATCCAAAATTTCGTTTTTTTGCCGATAATATATAAGGAGTGGTTATTGGATTAATTTCTTTAATCTCGCAGGGTAAAAGTTTAGAGTTAATATTTGCACGTTTCCTTAAAACTTGTGGGACAACATTCGTTGTTTCGACTAATCCCGATTCTGGAATATCGATTTCTTCCGAAATTGTAGGATAAGGTGTAGACGACTTTGTAAAGTAGGTTTGCCCAGATTTAATAAAACAACTATGTTTAAAACTAATGTTATCCGCATCATCTTCGCTTTCGACAACTTCTACCTTGTTTACTGGCAAGCAATTAAAACTAAAGGGGGAGAGTGCATATTTGATCAATTTGTCTCTTTCGTTTGGATGCGGTGGTAGTTTTACCTGCACTGTTTTTTGGCATTTTTATTTGCCCAATAAACATATAGCAAAATATCTTTAAACACAATGCAGCAACTGTTCTGGAGAGCGTCTGTCAATTTCGTCCACATTTTCCACAACGGAACTGCATAGAACGGTGTATTTTCAAAGTACTGTTTGTTTTTATCTATTAACGTTTTGCAATCTTCTAATGGGTTGTATATTTTTTCGTTGCTGTATACGTTATAGTTATAAATCGTAGCTTCTAACGTGTAATCCCATTTTCTTTAGCAAGTTTCGAGGTAAATGTTTCCTTAAGCCTTTTGTCCGGACAGTTTAAAAAGTCAACTATATGGTTTCCAACCGTTTTATTGACACCAGGACTTGTAATCTGGCATATAAACTTGTTGTATATTTTTATTCTGCAATTATTCGTAAGCCATGTAAGATGGTCGATGCCTACTGTGCGGTCATTGTCCACTATCTTGTTGTAGTTTTCCTTTATTTCGCCATTATAACAAAAATTATAGTTGTTTATTAAGTAATCCATCATTTCTGTTTTATTAAAAATGCCTGCAAAATCCTGTGTAATATCCAAGTCTGTTAAATAATAGTGTTCTTTTTCCAAGCGTTGCATTATTTCTGGTAGGTCCGCTAACAAAGCTGGTTTTTCCAGCTTTACATCTGCAAGTTCGATCTTATAAGGAATAGCTAGGGGTTTGTCATATTTCTCTCTTATTGCATGCATGTCTTGGCCTAGTACTTGTCTTACACTGCATGCAGTTATGGTTTTTCCGTCTAGAGAAAGGGGGAGTTTAGCTTTTACACCATGCCTTCCCAGAGCAAACTCTTTAAATGCTCCACGTAAATAGCTATTAAATGAGCCACAAACTTCGCTTTTAACTTTAAACTGTTTCTTTAAATCTCCTTCGCAATCCACAAAATCAGTTATTTTAACTACCATTATACTGTCGCAAAACAAATCTGTAATTGGTAAAAATGTCTCTGTTCGTTGTGCTCCTTCGATATAATTAATATTCCCAACATCCGTTATTAGATTGTTATCTTCTAGATTTTCCGTTAACAACCACAAACAGAGTCTTTCGTTGGTTGGTTTAATTTTGCTACCAAGAAGGTTTTTAATCAAATACATTTTTTCTGCTACTCAACTATATATAAGTATTAGGAACTTTGGTATCTAATAAATTATTAGAGCACATATTAATATTTTATAAGAATGTGTTTTCTAATACTTCGATTAGTCTAGTGTTATTGTTTGCAAATTATTTCCACCAATAAAAAATTACAATCCTCATCGTGATACTTAGGTTAAAGGTAAATGCGTGTAAAACAAGGATCTATGATCATGTTTCGAATTTGGCAACATACATACAACTCAGGGAATAAAATTGGAAATTACGAGTTTAACCAAATAATAATAATAATAAGCGTCTGAATGTGCGTTAAACAATTCGTTGTAAGGCGCGTCCCTGCGACATTCACGCCAATCACGGTATAACGACCATTGTCAACGTGCGTCAGACGAACGTCACGGTATATCGGTCGCCGTCAACACGTGTCACGGTCATCATCGTTTTTCAATAATCGTTGCAAACACGTTGATTTTTTTAAATGTTACGTTTCTATATTGATTATTGAAAAACTTTAAGTACATGATGATTTTGAATTGTCAACGTTGACTAACAGAATTGCTTATTGTCGATATTAAAGAAATTAAACATGGAAAAAAAACAAGATTTGTGTTTGCATTATAAAACATGCAAGGCGCATATGTCTCGAACTATTGGCTGGAAAAAGAGTTGCAAAGCGGAAATGTCGACTTATATTATAAAATCAAGATAAAAGTAGATAAACTTAGAACAACACCCAACAAACATATGGAGCGAATCATATTTTGTGTTTAATATTTTTATTTTTTTACAAAAATTAAGAAAAGTTCAAATTACATACAACACATGGTAATTTACAATTTAATCCAGGTAGCTGAAACTGGGTAGCTGAAAGCATAGTGATGTGATATTTTTACCTATATGAATATATTAATTTTTAATTGCTGACAAGACAAAATGACAGAAATTTAATAATACCCTTTTAAATCGACGGTCGCGAATTTTATTTTTTTCCTACTGTTTAAATAAAATTCTTATTCACTGTTAAGGAATCTCAGTTAAAAATACAATGGGCGTTTGCTGAATCAAATAAATATAACAGCGTACGAGATGGGATTATATTTTTTATTCAATTTGAAAATGTAATTTTATATATATATAGGCGAATAAAAAAACACAAAAATGAATATGCACGACGATTTTGATAGTACACTCAACGAAGTCAACAGTAATTCTTTTACAAGGTTAAGTGATTTAGAACATGGGAAAAAATATTTGGTGAAAGATATTGAACGGGTTTTTACACCTTTCGGGCAGCGTGTGCTTGTTAAATGTGATAGTATCAAGTTTCAGTTACCTGAAAGCTGGAATGAACGGATGACATCAAATAATATAAAGGCGCTTTTACAGTCTGAAATGCCTCTGTTTGTAATATACAATGGAAAAATAAATTTACCAAATGATAAGACGAAACATGATATTAAATTTATAAGAGGTTGAATTGCAAACAACTATATTCTCGTAGTATATTTTTTAAAACATGAAGAATAAGAGTTTGGCAACAATGACTTTGATATCACCGCGACATTGACCTCCGACCGTGAGATAGCAGACGGCAGACAGACAGACTTTGTGAGTCAGCTGTTGTTTATTGATTTTTAACACACCAATTGTATTTCAATCGGAATTTTTACTTAAATATCGCTTTTACATTTTTTTTTATTTTGAGCTTTTATTGATGATAAAGAGGTGAAAACATGGCTTAAGTTAGGTTTGAGATCGTTTTTAGTGGTAAAACACGGCTTTACTGAGGTTTGCGAATTTAATCCAGGTCACATGATCTCAGCCTTCGTACTTTAGGTCGCCGTTACCGCTTTCTACATCTACTGATTACTTACATAAAAACTAAGGAAGAAGTTCCTATTAACACATGTCCTAAAATGCTCGGTTTTCCGTATATCCGTCTGTATGTGTTTTTTACCTGACCAATTATATCTCACGAACCACTAAACGTATAAACTTCAAACTTGGTACGTGGACGACTATTAACAAAACCTATTTAGGTATTGAAATAATAAATAGAAAGGGAGACAACTGACTGTATTCTCAAATACCTTCCCTCTTATTCTGTTCGCTGTTATACGACTACCTAACTTAGGTAAAGGAAACAGCTGTTAACAATGGGTAGATAGATTGTTTATTAAAGGAATTTACATATGTTGTACTATTAATTAAGTGAAAGGGACTAACAATTATATATTACAATCATGGGGACTTTCTAAAGTTTTAATTAATAGTTGAATTACAATAATGGTGGCTTAGCTCAACTGGTATGCACAAGGGGTTCTGGGGTTCTCAGGGTGTAGTTGATCGTGCCGGCAAAATTCCATAAAAATCTTGATAATTGAATAGATAAATATCATAAAATAAATTAGAATTGATATACAAACCAATGAAAATTGAATTTAATATTAATAAAAGTCTAGTTAGTGATCTCTAATAAATTTAATGAAAGTCACTGTTGGTATAGTCTTTGAGTTGCTATAGAATTCAGAATGGTTGCCACTAAACAAAAGTTCTCTAGGCTATATTTAAAGTCCTGATATTCTTTCAAAGTTTATATACGGTAAATTGATGTGCCGTAAAAGTAATGGCCTATTTCAGATTTAAAATTTATGTCTAGATATTTTAATAACTCTTGAAATAATTTATATTGATGAGGTCTTGAAGTTTGTAGTTAGGCCTACTAAATGGAATAATCTCACCAGTTCAGCAACATATTTCTTCGCCCAGATATTATTAATACGCTTGAGGTGGCCAAATAAAGGGAGGTAAACTGATCTGGGCTCCGATGACTATAAAAATGTTAGACTTTTGGTGTCTAAATACTGTTTAAATGGGGAAAATTTAAATGCAATTTGGGACAGTGCCCACCAAACATCTAACACAGGCCATGTCTTCTCAAGGAGTCTTCATCACCAGGTGCTTTCTCTGTTGATTGTTATAGGGTTCACAAAACTAAACACAAAACACTAATCTTGAGCCTAAAGTTACTTTCTCTGGAGGAAACACATGTTCACTTCTGGTTATAAAATGAGATCAATTTTGAATTTTAAATATTAGGCTATATATAAAATGTGATCTGAGATAATTGTACAGGATGAATCTTTAAATTAATTAAATGTTAAGTAGGCTATTGTGAATTATAATAAAATATATATTCATGGGATTTGATGATTAATAACTAAAGTGAAATATCCAGAGGGATGAAATAAATTAAAAACAATACATAATTATTATTTTAAACTATATTAATACATCATTGGGAAAAAGTAACGCATAGGGGCAAACAGGTATCTTAACATATTGAATTATTGAACAGGGCACATATGCAAAATATGATTATTAATTATTTATAAATGTATGAAAATGTGATGAAAATGTTTACATAAAAAGTGAATCATTGCAGTATGTAGTATGAAGTTTCTACTTTGTACTATTTCAAAATGGCAGCCGTTTTTATATTTTAAAGCTTAGTATCTCAAAAACCGTAAATTTTACAAAACATCTTAAAGAAACTAAAAAGTTGTGCAATTTTATTTCCTAAACAATGGTGTAAAGTTTATTAAGATCATACCACAAATAACTGATTTATTGCAATTTGTTTAGCAATTATACCAACTTTTTGCATGTTTCTAGTTTTAAATTGGGATTTTTAAATTACTAATTATTCCTCTTTTAAAATTTGCCTACATAAATTTTATATTTAAACTTGTTCTCGTGTTTTTAAACTGTTTTCTTAGTTATTAAGTTTTTAAAACATTTTGAAAGTTATTTGATGAAGAATAACATCAAATATGTCAGCAGATGTAACTAACAGCTGATGCTAAAATATTAACAGCTGATTTTGAATAAATAAAGCATTGTTGTAAATATCCATAATAAGTAACTTTAATGACTCAGTTTTGTGTTATTATTGCCCTTTTAGTCAGGTGTAAACGTTACTCAATTAATGTAAATTTATTGTAATTTTTATTAGTTTTATTATTATTTGTGCGTAAGTTATTTTGACAATGGTAGGTAATCAGTATCACAACTATACAAACTCAGAAATGGCTGATATGCACCTGATGTATGGACTTGCCGATTTCAATAGCATGGAATCTAGTCGTTTATATCATTACAAGTTTCCAAATCGTGTATTACCTGCTCACACAACCTTTCAAGCAGTTCACCAACGTCTCAGTGAGACAGGAAGTTTTAAACCCCAGAAGTCTGGTAATTCAGGACGGTACCGCTCGGTAAGAACGCCCGAATTCGAAGAGGCCTTATTGGAAGACATATGTAACCATCCTGAAAAAAACACTAGACAGCTAGTCTTACAGTTTAATGTTGATCATAGAACAATTTGGGACATACTCCATGAACAACAATTGTACCCTTTTCACGTTCAGTGAGTTTAGGCTCTGTTACCGCGTGACTATCCCCATCGAATTCGTCTGTGTCAGTGGTTTATTCGAAAATGTACCAGGCCTAATTGTAATTTTTTAACCAGTATTTTATTTACTGACGAGGCAAAATTCTCAAGAACCGCCATCACTAACTTCCACAACACCCATATTTGGTCCATTGAAAACCCCCCGAAATAACGCAGAACCGACACCAATACCAGTTCTATGTAAACGTGTGGGCTGGCATATTAGGTGACCATCTGCTATTTTGTTTCTTAACCTGCAACACTTAATGGCGACAGATACGTGCACTTCATGTCTGTTGATATGCCAAACTTATTGGAAGCTATTCCACTTGACACACGAAGGGAAATGTGGTTTATGCTTGATGGAGCACCCGCACATTTTGACCTTCGAGTTAGAGACCTCCTGGACGAAACTTACCAAAACAAATGGATCGTCAAGGAGGCCCAGTCCCATGGCCTGCCAGGTCACCCGACCTCAACCCCCTGGACTTCTACCTGTGGGGCCACCTAAAGACTCTTGTTTACTCTACTCCTATAGAAACATTGGAGGAACTGCGTGAAAGAATTGTGAATGCCATTGACAGAATCCGTCAGTCACCAGGAATTTTTGAAAGAGTGTGGCAGCCTTGACGCATGCATCGAGAATGATGGCCAACATTTTGAACAGTTCCTGTAGTGCTCCAACAACTTCTGTGTAGAAATAAATCTAAAACTAGATTAAGATTCTATTTTAATTTTGCAGTATGTAAAATATTAAAACTAATATTAGTTATTGTTATTGTAATCGCAACTTGATTTTTTTCTTCATCAGATAACATTCATTAAAGTTAGTTATTATATGGATATTTACAACAATGCTTTATTTATTTGAAATCAGCTGTTAATATTTGAGCATCAGCTGTTAGTTACATCTGCTGACGTATTTGATGTTATTCTTCATCAAATAACTTTCAAAATATTTTAAAAACTTAATAACTAATAAAACAGTTTAAAAACACAAGAAAAAGTTTAAATATAAAATTTAGGTAGGAAAATTTTAAAAGAGGAATAATTAGTAATTTAAAAATCCCCAATTTAAAACTAGAAACATGCAAAAAGTTGGTATAATTGCTAAACAAATTGCAATAAATCAGTTATTTGTGGTCTGATCTTAATAAACTTTACATCATTGTTTAGGAAATAAAATTGCACAATTTTTTGGTTTCTTTAAGATGTTTTTTAAAATTTACGGTTTTAGAGATATTAAGCTTTAAAATATAAAAACAGCCGCCATTTTGAAATAGTACAAATTAGAAACTTCATACTACATACCTAAATAGGTTTTGTTAATAGTCGTCCACGTACCAAGTTTGAAGTTTATACGTTTAGTGGTTCGTGAAATATAATTGGTCAGGTAAAAAACACATACAGACGGATATACGGAAAACCGAGTATTTTAGGACATGTGTTAATAGGAACTTTTTCCTTAGTTTTTATGTAAGTAATCATATCCCAAAGTCCTGAAGGTTTTTTTTTCCAACACCCTGTAGAAATTACCAAATAGTCTGTACCTACACGACTTGAACTATATACTTTTCTTTTTTTATTCTAAGATTGGATAATACTTTAGTTTTATTCTTCTAAGTGAATCTACTTGTGCAAATCACTGTTTTAAAAGTAGGAACAAATTAATTTTATTTATGTATCTACGACATACGAAAAACTACGAGCAAGTAATATATATTTAATATAATTATAACAATAAAAATATAATTTTAATATATATATATATAAATTAATATATAATTAATAGTAATATAATATGGTAGGATTTGCCAGCAATAGCTTTTGATCGCCCAACGTCTGTTATGGTTGGATTTGCCAATGCGGACTACCCAACGATTGGTTCGTTGGCCCAACCCGGTAATGCCAACCGACCATTATCCAACCACTTCTAACCATGCAAACCATACTCCATCGTTGGTTTAACAATTTGTACTGATGGGGTATGTGCTAATCACAGAGAGTCCACCTGTCTGTGGCAGAGTTGAAAGAGAGGGCAAACTTTAAGCAAGTGGTGGACAGCTTGGGTCCAAGCTAAGGGGATGGGTGAATTATTTTTTAAATTGCTTTTATGGTCCGTTGATTTGCTACTTTTTATCTAGCCTTGCTGTGTGCGTGTTTATTGGAGAACGTTTTTTCATAATTTTAAACATTCAAAATATTAAAATAATAAAACAACACAGACTCAACCACCACCGGTACTCCATTCACCACCGGTCTTAATGATTTTCGGACTATCTTTACTTTAAGATTTTAAATTTACCATTTCAAAAACGATCACTTCATGCAGCTAATTATTTTGTTGTAATAAGTTTTTGATCAATTAAAGAGTTAATTTGAAATTAATCGGTTAGACAATTCTAGGAAAATAAATTATTTGGTGAAGGGAACAAAAAGGTGGTTACACAGGAATCACAACTTTATACTGTAACTAATGCAACAAACACACTGATATACGTTGGTTAACTTTTTTTAAAACTGCATAAGTTGATATTTTAGAATATTTATGCATTATAATGGAATAAATATATTTTACTCTCCTATTGCCTACTATAATCTTTTGTCAAGAATTTCACTCTCTCTAACCTGTTGATAGTGAGAAATAAAATTGTTCATTATATTGATTTTTTTTCTCCTTTTCCAGCTGAGACGAGCGACAGTACAGAACTACAAGACGGGTGACCTAGAAGTAGCCCACTATCGTATCAGGTAATACGGAAATCCAGTATCCAACTTCTTAAGATTTAATAAAAAACTAAATGAGTGTTTTCTCATCAATATCTAACATTTATTTATTATATCAATTCATCCTCAGGATAGCGATTTTCATACTACCAGTGAAGCTCTTGGGTCCATTTTTTAAGCATACACTTAGGATGGAATTCTCAAACATCTCTCAATTTTCCTATACACCTCCCTCAAGTAATGTGTAAGGAAGGTTTGAGAAAACTGTGTAAAAGCTGATAATTTGCCAACAAATAATTGTTATGTTGTTTGTTCACGCTTGATCATTCCGCTTGCTAGTGTTTTTGTGCTTTGCAATTGAGGAAAATAGTAAGTTTTTCAATCTTACGTAACTTTTTCAGAATTTTTATATTTTGATATTTTTTTTCCATTATAAAAATCATACCTCTTGTTCACTTTATATGCTTTAAGATATAACATACATATTTATCAATTTTGCATACCTAATAATCTACAAAATACAAGAAAATAACTACTCCGCATATCCCTTATTGTAATATAAATTTCATAGAGATTGACATTATTTTAATAAAAACAAATACCCCCGTCGCAGCAAACCTGCGTACTCAGCGAATTTCCAATCCATAATATTTGTCTGAATTCCACATAAAGCCGCGTACCCAGTTTCATAAAAATATATTCACATATAAGCGATTTTAATTATTCTCCATAAGAATAGCATTGGTAATGAGTATGTAGGTTAGCTGAAACAAGGAACACAAACAATTGATTTTTATGCTAATATAAATATAATTTAACTAGGCGAAGCCACATACCAAGTTTCATCAATATTCAATCATAAATAAGCTCTATATAACATTTTAGTTATTCTCCATAAGAATAACATGGGGGCTGAGTAAGCAGGTTTGCTGCAACAAGGAACAAAAAAATGGGTTTTTATGCAATTATGATAACTCAACCAAGTGAAGCTACATACCAAGTTTTATTAATTTATGTTCAAAATTAAGGGAGTCATTACATTTTACTTACTCTCCATAAGAATAACATGGGGGCTGAGTATGCAGGTATGCTGCTACGGGAATAACCAATAAAAAATCAATTTTTTGTGCAAATATCAATAAACCAGTACTACGTGAAGCCACATACCAAGTTTCATCAACATACATTCATAAATAATCGAGATATCAAATTTTATTTATTCTCCATAAGGATAACATTGGACAACGTACTGTGTTTCGCACTTTGAATATCTCAGCAACGGTTGGGCGTAGAATCACAATTTAAACACCAAAATGATTGTTTTGTGAAACTGAACAGATTTATAAAGCAAATGTGAAGTTTAAATTAAAATAAGCTGAGGAAATGCCAAAAACATTTTTCCCATAAGATTAACATGGGAGATTTTATGAGTAGGTATTGTTGGATTTTCTCCGCAACCACTTAACCTAGGTTAATAATTCAAAATACTATATTATTTGTTTTTTTAAGCTCTATAACATGGTCAAAACCAAAATTAAGTTTTTAAAAAGTTGTAGGGTGAAAAATGCAAAAAACTGATTTTTGGAAAATTTAAAACCACCATAATAAACCCCCCTTCCCATGGTCCGATTTTTCTGGTTTTCGAACTTAAAGTCATGAATGTCATTTTACACATTTGAGCCAAATTTCATCTAAATCGGACGTTTTATACTCAAGTTATCGCATTCACGGACACATATATATATATATATATATATATATATATATATATATATATATATATATATATATATATACATATATATAAATTTGAACGAATAGTGTTATTGTCATCTGGGGACCTCAAAACAAAAAATTATCATGGTCTCGGACTTAAGTCTTACCATGAGACCTATGGTAATAGCTTCTTCCCTATTGGGGAAATTCGCTAAAATAACTTATAGTAGGTCAGTCATGACAACTTATCTTCTCATTTATATTGTTGAAAATCAACTTTATTCTGAAAATAGAGATGCACTGATAGTATACCACCACTTGCAGAAAATTGAACTTTGAGTGACATTTTTTAATTGATTTTTCCCCTAATGATAGTTTTACAGAGGTTTAAGGATTGTTTGAGGATTCCACTCTTAGTTTCAGGGCTACCACGAGGGGGGGGGGGCAACTGGGGTACTTTACTTTGCCCCAGGCCCCTGAATTCGTAGGGCCCCCTGGCCAAACGTAAAAATTACCAACATAGTACAAATAGGGGTCTATGGGGACCCCACAGAATTTTTTCCCCAGGCCCCCAATCGCCTTATGTCAGTCCTGCTTAGTTTTAAAGTCTATTTAAACCCAGGAGTAGGCGGAACCAGTCGACCGTACTAATACCCTCACCCCTTGAGTCTATTGTGTGAGATCGGGTATGGGCACGCGTCGTCGGCCTGTGTCGCTGAGTCATTGCTGCTGGTCCCAGTGTCAATATGCACACTTTTTTAATTGAAATAAAACCTTAAAACAAAATATATCTCGCGCTGTGTTTTGATCGCCTGATTATTGTGATACCAAATATGAAGGGAATCGGTTAATTTTTGGGAAGGCAAAGTAAATAATTAAATCGTATAAGTGTTTTTAAAATAGTGTTTAATGGTCATCAATACGTCAATAAATTTACCTTGATTAAATGATTGATGAGTTTGATCACAACCACTTAATTACTACTGTACACAATTAATGTACATACGGGTAATATTTTGTTATGCCTTTGTAACAGTTTGTAAGTTAGTTATAGAATTGTTATGGCTCATTTTTTAATTATTAAACTTATAATTAGAGGTATTTATTTAATTTTTAACGTTTTTGGAAAATTGAAAATTATGATAACACACAGTGCACCAAAACAGTTTAATTTTCCTATTTTGGATCCAAATAATCAGTGTTTACAATTTTTGAAAAAAAAAAATACTTTGATGTCTTTGTCAATTTATTTTTTTGTATATAATACTAAGATGTATTTAATTTTAATATAGTTTTTTGTCAATATCAAGTTAATGAACAAGTGTAAAACAAGTGTAAATAAATTCACACTGATAATAGTATATATTTTATGTCTATATTTTAATAGTGTATTTAATCAACAAAAAACTGTCTGTCAACTGTACTGTATATGGCGATATATATTGTGTACAGTAGTAATTAAATGGTTGTTATCAAACTCATAAATCATTTTATCAAAGTAAATTTATTGACGTATTTATGGTCATTAAACACCATTTGAAAAACACTTATACTGTACGATTGAATTATTTACTTTGCCTTCCCAAGAATTGACCGATTTCCTTCATATTTGGTATCAAAATAATCAGGCGATCAAAACACAGCGCGAGATGTATTTTGTTTTAAGTTTTTCTTTCAATTAAAAAAGTTTGCATATTGACACTGGGACCAGCAGCAATGACTCACCGACAAAGGCCAACGATGCTTGCCCATACCCGATCTCACACAATAGACTCAAGGGGTGAGGGTATTAGTACGGTCGACTGGTTCCGCCTATTCCTGAGTTTAAATAGACTTTAAAAGAAAAATTGTTTTTTAAGGGTTTCTCAGATATAACCCTTAACCATCTCATCAAGATATAAATACAACTTTTTGAACCTCCCCTAACCTGTTTGTTTAAAAAGGTCAATTGGTGATAGAGTACATAACTATCCCTTTCCACCCTTTTCCATCCCTGCAAGATCTCTCCTCTTGGTAACATAAAATCCAAAAGTAAAACAAACAATGTAACATAACGCTGACAAATCCTACTAACTTTGAAATATTGTTCAGCAAATCAGCGTGGCTGAAGGAACAGGAGGACGAGGCGGTGGCGCGAGTGAGCCGCAGGATAGAGGACATGACGGGACTGACCACGGCCACGGCGGAGGAGCTGCAGGTGGTCAACTATGGCATCGGCGGCCACTACGAGCCCCACTACGACTTTGCCAGGGTAAAATCATCTTATAGGGCTCATGAAGGTTGATTTTGGTGTCTCTTTAAAATTTAGAGTAATTACTAATGTTTACCTTGTAATTTTTATAACTGTACAGGACATATAACATTTTTGGTTCTAATTTATAAGAATTCCAAACTAACTTCATGTTTTACTGTATATTTTGTAGGTGAAGATAAACACTAAATATTGATGTTATTTTCATCAATATTAGGCCTGAGAAAATCCTGAGAAAATTTTGTTAAGGCTCGAAACTGGATGCAGCTGCCATTGGTTATTGCGCTATTAATTAAAATAATCCTTGCTGAAGAATCAGTCAATCTTAGTCAGTAACAAGGCTACACAAAGCATTTCACACATTCTACATTCATCATTAATTTATATTTGCATTAAAATACGCCCTAGTTGTGTCGGCGTTTTATGCAGATTAAGAGGTTAAAATTAAAATTACTGTCACAAACATGACTTTTTAGAAAAAATACTTACTTTCTCTCCTAGTATACAATATCCTGTTTTTATTGTTTATGCAATTAAGACTTAGAAAACAACTAAACATTTATAAAATGTTAAAAACACATATTGATGCCGTTAAGGTTGGTTAATTTCAACAGTTTGGTGAAATTGTTGAAATATGATCAGTTGGGAGTATTACTGTAGAAGGTTAAACTTTGATTATAAAGCCGGTGAGCAATAAAGCCTGCCCACTTGAAAATTACCAGTTAAATTAAACTTGTATATTGTATCTTGGTATATTTAAGTTTTAAAGTTATTAGTCAAAAATAATAGTTTTACAATATGTGTTTTCTTTTCAGAGGGAAGAAAAGAATGCCTTCAAAAGCCTTGGAACAGGAAATAGGATTGCAACAGTTCTCTTCTATGTACGCACTCCAAACAGTTAATGATATTATACTCTGTAAAATAGATATCACACAATAGTTTATAGAGTGTTTAACCCAGTGGTGGATCCAAGGGGATCCTCAGAAATGTTTGTTATATTCTCTATAAAAATAGTGCAGTTATGTAATTTTCATGTAGTTAATGTGTTGCGATTAATTCTTTATCGCCAATCCAATGCATTGTCTACCATAGGTTATTTTTTTAAACGGTCTGTATGCATACTAAAGTTGTGGAACTAAGAGTAAACAGTTAGTGGGCGTGATAATTTTGTTCTGATGACGCCTGACAGTTGGCTGCACTGACGCAACGACGTGACTGCCCTTACGCCCTGCCTCCCTTTTTACCCGCGAAACCACTGTCGCGTACTTGGGTGTGGGTGCCGGCAAACTTCAAGATTAACGTTGTGTAGTTATCAGAAGATCTCAGATACAACAGCGGTAGCTCGAGTGAGTGCGGCGGCAAAGTGAAGACAGAGTGGTGCGTACGTCACGTTACAATGGCAATGGGAGTTTGACCACGCATCCACTGTGTCCACGTGATAGCCTATTATTAGTCATCACTCCCTTACACTGCGCATGAACGCTGTTCTGCCTTTTCTGTCTTGGTTCAGTTCACTTTAGTACATGTTGGGTTTAACTGTTATTTTTAGTATTTGATTACTATTAAATTTATTATCCGTAACAATAAAAAATCGGGGGGGGGGGTGTTCCACCACTAAGTTCGCCCCCCTCCCCGACTCTAAAGCTGGATCCGCCACTGGTTTAACCCTAGATCAGATGGTTTGTGACTTTGTACCCTATTTAATATGCTAAGTTGCGATTGTGAAATTTAGTTGAGACAGTTATAACGGCCATTTTGAATTGCTTAACAAGATTTTCACTAATTTGTTATCCAAATAATTTTGTTAGTATATATTTTTCTAATCTATACTAAATTAATTTAGCATTTTAGGCTGTTTTGAAATTCTAATTGACACAATTTTTACTACCAAATCATTGCACTTAAATAAGTGTGAAATTGTAATGTTGGTAGCCTGCTTGATTTGTTCAAGTTTCGAGGTGTCATGAAGCGTGAAGTAAGGGTTTTATAGGAAATTATACGTTAGTAAACCTCTCCTTATTTTTCTGTTAAAAATGAAAAAAGTTGACATCAATATAGGTTCTTGTAATATTTTGATATAAATTTAAATGAAGATTTGGGTGAAATTATAAATAAAGGATAGCATTTTGGGCGAAAAAGGGCAGTGGTTATAAAGTTAAACTTGATATATTTGTATAATGTAGACAAATGATAAAGCATGGAGTTCTTCAGGGCTCTTTCTTAGCATCTGATTCCCTACTTTTCTCGAGAGGTTTGCTATTTTTACTAATGGTCAGATTTTAAAATGGCTTTATGCGGATAGTGATTTTAATTTCTAGAAACTACTAGTAAAAACTGAAGGAAAATAGAGACGTAGCTAAAACCACATTTTGTAATAAATAAATACATAGCATCCACTGCATATTACTACTAAATCTTAAGAAGAATTAATGTAATATACTTTCATATAAATTCAAGCAGAGGCCAGGAATTAATTCAAGTAGATGGTTAAAAGGACCCCTTTTAAGGGTTACAGTTTTTCTTTCAAAGAAAATATAAAATGGTGTCTATAAAAGGCAGTTTTTAATATGTCTTTGTAACATATCTTTGCCAACATTTCTGCACTAATCAGAAATCAGCTATTGCTTCTGGTTGTCCAGTGACTAATAAAAAAATACCTTACAAATATACTATTAGTTGACAAATTTGAATATCACATTGTAAATACAAGAAAGTAAATGTATTCCAGTGTTTACCTTTTAAATCTGTATCACACCATTGCATTGCTGTTTAATTTTAGTTTTGCCATTGTTCCTATATTTTTGTTGGAAAATATTAAAACAACTATATACTAAAACCGTTCATATTTACTTTGGTATTGTACAATAGGAGCAATAAATGTCAATATAATGCTTTCTCAAACTCTGATGTTTTGCAGATGAGCGAGGTGGAGCAGGGAGGGGCCACTGTGTTCCCCGAGCTGCGACTGTCTCTGTGGCCGGAGAAGGGGACGGCTGCGTTCTGGATGAACCTGCACTCCAGCAGCGCGGGGGACTTGCGCACGCGACACGCGGCCTGCCCCGTCCTGGCCGGCACCAAGTGGGGTATGTGTAGTGTTACTTCACCCTCTTAACTGCCCTCCATAGGACCGAACCCTGGGTCGGATCAAGATGAGTGGAGTAAGGAGGTGGGCCAGACTCCCTTCCCCCCGGGCCCATCGCCAGTGGCGGATTTAGGGGCTATAGGAGCTGTAGCCCAGGGCGGCAATTTTTTAGAGGCGGCACATTTACAGAAAAATAATAAGTTGTTTACAAAAGAAAGGTTGAAACGGGGAAAATTTTGACGAAAGCGGATGACAATGACGGTGTGCCGTCCTTTTAAAGGTAAAGGTAGTAATCAGAGACTAATGTATTACGCTTGCAGTCCCTCACTCTACAGTTCCTCAAAACAGTCATAATGCATTTGTCATTCATCCGTACTAGCGACAAGACGATTACGTTTACGCTACAGAGAAAGGGCGGCAAGCCACGAACTACAGTTAAATCAACTTCTCCCCTCCACTCATTAGGCACTGCACCAGTATGACCATGTCCAACTCACGGACTTCCAAGTTTACCCGTACATTCGCATAGCATTAAAATTATTTTGTACACAATATCAATAATGACTAAGGCACACGGCTGAGAAATGTTGCAACAATCGAGTTTGAGATGACAATAAAAAAATTTAGAGGTTACAAAGATATTGTCCATTCATTTTCAAACATAAGGTAACAAAGAAAGTTATTTCAGCCAACTTATGTTTACCATCAAAGGCTACCACACATAATCGTTCATTCTGGAGTATATTTTTTACCAAAACATCTGACTAAAGACAAATAAAGACTAACATAATTTGTGAAGAGAGGATTTGATTGGTTGTTGCCATGGGAGTATAGTTGACAGAGGGTCAAAATGGTGGTCAGCATGTAGGCTGCAGTTTTTTACTCCAGGCGAGACCACTATATATATATATATTTTGGGTGGGACGGTGTCAAAAAAACAAATCAAATGAAAAACTGTGATATTTGCAATCTTTAAATTGATATCTTGTCGCATTTTAGGCGAATCATGATGTTAAACTTAATAATCTTGAGACATATTTTAGATGTAATTTTATTGTTTATCTCGAAGCAAAGTTATGTTTTGAGTTAAATGAAAACACCGTTGTAATGTAGCTTTGGAAATAGTGTTGAAAACAAGCCGCCTTGCACGTCGAATACCTCAACAGGACAAAATACCAAATATGACGGCACGCTTTTTGAAGGTTATTTGTCAGAGAGTGACTCCTGCAGGTATTATATTTTAATGCATTGGATCTACAACATCATGGAGGTGAAACTAGAAGAAGTGTTTGAAAATGTGTAGTTTTATGAAGATTATGCCTACATCAATTAATTTTATATTTTGATAGTCTAAAACATATAACAAATTCTTTGCATAAAAGTATAAATTACAAAATGACTGAAAAACTGTATTGAAAAACACTAATTTAGGATTAAAATAGTCAGAATTTTAAGGCTAATGGTCCGAATTACGAATTTTAAGGTTTCGTGTTATCATATCTTATTTATTATTATTTTCAGTAGACAATGCGTTGGTGTAAAAATTAATGTTTGATGTAGTATAACGAGGGATTTTTAGGTCTTTGATGAAGGATTTTCTTGTTATTAAAAAAAAAACACTGCTTCACTCCTTTTAACACCAACATTTGTCTCTAGGGTTGATTGAGTATATTCAATATTGAACTGAGTTTATGTGAATCAAGTCAATTATACTGTACAATCTTTTACTGTTTTTTTCAACTAGGAAATAACAACTTTGACTAGAAATTTCTTAAACTTATTCATTCAGTAAATTCGTAACTTCTTTAGATACTGTCACAAAATAACCAAAAAAGATGTATAACGTGTGGGTAAACCTGGGCGGGGAAAAGGACAAAGATTATTAAGGGGGGGCGGGGGCGGCAGATTTCCTAATAGCCCTTAGGCAGCAATTGCTTAAATCCGCCACTGTCCATCACCGAGCGGGATGACGTCACTAGAGACCTGGCCGGCCACTGCTTCAATGCGTATTTTCTTTTTAAAACTTACTGCAGTGCTGAAAGACTCTGAATGTGTATTTTTTCTATTCAGTGTACGTGTTCAGTGTTTCTGACAACTAACTAAAAGTATTAAAATCAAATATTTTGCATATTTAGACTTCAATTATAGGTTTTGAATTCCTTTATATTCCTGTAAACTGTAAACCAGTTGTCGGCATTTGTGTCATTTATGACATAGGGACTATAATAACTTATAATAAACTATACTCAAAGAAAACATATTTAATTCATTAAATATAATGTTTAATTATAAAAACAAGTTCGCACGCAGCACGCTGACGTTAGGGAAGTGAATTTCCCCAATAAAAACTTTAAAAAAATCAAATAACGGGTTTAAACAAAGATTTGTGACATTTTTAGCAAAATGGAAAATTTTCAGTTTTGTTGGCTGTTCTAATGCACCTGATTCTATTTAAATGCAGTATTGGGATGGCAATGTTGTGCATTGTAAGCTTAGGAGGATCTACCATCAGGATCAAAAATCGGTATGGGGGTATTAGGAGTGATAAAACTATATCAAGATATGAAAAACAGCCTTTTCCAATGTAAAATCCCCGTAAGACAACGTGCTGTATTTACTCAATTTTCATTTTCTTTAATAACTTGGTAAATATTAATGCTATAATGATGTGAGAGGGCTTAAAATTTTCGCCTTTTTACGTTCTATAACCTATCATCCATTAATCTTACATTTAGGGCTTAGCTGACCTTTTTTGGTCCAAAAACTCAAATTTCAAAATTTAAAATCATCAAAAAAGGGGGTTAGAGTTTTCCGATTGTTTTGCCCAACGAACTAGTCCAACTGATTACAAAAAGGAATGTCCTTACAAAATTTTAAGTAAATCGGACAAAAAATGTGACCGTTAGAGTGCAAACACATATATATATACCGTATATATATATATATATATAACATTTTGAACGACCCCCCAAAACGTGTTCAGGGGGTCACGTTAGGATCTTCTATGGTGGTCCCGGGCTTAAGTTTCACCGTGCGGGTCATGCTAATAGTTCACTTTCCATAGGAAATTCACTACAAACTATATTTTACAAACAAATGTAATATGCTTACTTGCATATCCATACCTTCAATAGTTTAAAGGTTAATCAGAATATTTTATAATAGTCTTTGCGTGCATATTATTAAAGTATATTTATCACTAACACTGTCCTTGCATAAATATCTCAAATACCGGTACTATTATAATAATGATCGTATAAATTAATACTCATTGTCACTAAAACAAAAAATATTGTATCTCTTATGTATTTTTTTCAGTTTTTATAAGTTACTAGCTGTTCCAGCAGGCTTCGCCCCACAAATAATTTATAAATACCCCCGTAGCAGCAAACCTGCGTACTCAGCAAATTTCCAATGGATATATAAACGTCTTAATACTACATAAAGCCACTTACCAAGTTTCATAAAAATATTCACAAATAAGCGATATATATAATTTTAATTATTCTCCATAAGAATAACATTGGGGCTGAGTACGCAGGTTTGCTGCAACAAGGAACACAAAAAATGGGTTTTTATGCTAAAGCAATATAACTCAACTGGGTGAAGTCATATACCAGTTTTTATTAATTTATGTTCATAATTAAGGGAGACATAGCATTTAATTAGTATCCATAAGAATAACATGGGGCTGAGTACGCAGGTTTGCTGCTACGGGGGCCTTTGGCAAAAAATAATTTGTTTGAGCAAATATCAATATAGACCACAACCAGATGAAGCCATATACCAAGTTTCATCAGTATACGTTCATAAATAAGCGAGATATAAAATTTTTCTTTTCCTCCATAAAAATAACATTAGACAACGTACTGTGTTTAACACTTTCAATATCTCGGTAACCAATTGACGTATAGAAATGATCAAAATACCAAATTGTGTGTTTTTTTAAGCTGAATCCAATGATAAAAACTAAAATTTGATTCTTTCAAAAATTACATGTAAAAAATTCAAAAAACCCATTTTTGGGGTACAAACCCCCCCCCCAAAATACCCCTTCAGATGGAGCGATCTGGCTGGTTTTCGAACTTAAAGTCATAAATGTTGTTTTACACGTTTATATCAAATTTCATCAAAATCGGATCATTTTTACGAGAGTTATCGTGCTCACGGACACACACACATATATATATATATATATATATATATATATATACAGTTTCGAATGAATGGTGTTTTTGGGGTCTGGGGACCTCAAAGCGAAAAGTTATCATGGTCCCGGGCCTAGGTCTTACCATGCCGACTACGGTAATAGCTTCTTCCCTATAGGGGAAATTCGCTAAAACTATGACAGTTGTGTGTGCTGCATTCTGTGGTTAGCCCATGGAACTACTAAGAATCAAGATCAGCTGTCTGTATTTTCATTAGCTCAAACAAAAATGAATGTCCATAAGAAATATATGGGAACTTTGTCGGGATATCTGTCGGAGCCCTAAGGTCAGATCAGGATGAAAACCATTTAGTTTTCCTATTTTATGCCTAAAGAATCAGTGTGCAAAATTTCAGATCTCTACCTACATGGGAAGGTGGAGAATTAGTGATGAGTGAGTCAGTCAGCCAGGGCTTTGCCTTTTATAGATATAAGAGAGACATTACACCATTAACTCGTGTCTTGTTCATTTTTTTTTAACAGTCTAGTCTAAGTTGTCACTTTAGTGGTTTTTAAATGTAATTTTAGCTTTTTGCTCTCAACTTTTTGCTTATTGTAAAACTTCATCTTTAATACGATTCTCCTCCGCATGAAAAATTCAATGACTTTTAAAGGCACTGTTATTTTTCTTTGTATTTTTTGTACGGATTTTCTTAATGTATGAGATGTCTTGAAGTCCAAGTTAGACAACAATAATTACCGTACGTTATTCTGAACCAGTAAAAATACAACTAAATTAGGAGCGGATTTTGGATAAGTTCTTTATCACTTTACAGCTTTGTTTTGTGTCGTTTTGGATTGTAAAATCACTACAACAACACGTCTACTTGTATATAATTTGATGAACGAAGTGAATCACTGTATTGATGAAGAAGTTTCAGTGGCTGTGTGTGGGTGTGTGTGTGTGTGTGGGTGGGTGTGTTATCGAAATACTAAATAACTGTAAAACATTTCTTAATGAAATTTTGAAGGAGTCATTTGGGATTCCAAAGGGATGTTTTAACACAGCATTTGTATTTTATTTTGGATTATTAATAATTATTAAAACTAATTTTAATGTTTGATATTCAGTAGTTGAATTGGTTTTCGTAGTAAGCTATTGACTATGGTTGTCTTTAAAATGTCAGCTGAGATTTATCTGTGTTTCACTTGAGGGATTTTTATCCCCTATATGGGATATTTTGACTGCTTGTGGGATAAAATGTGATTGTGAGATGAAGTGGGATTTTTTTGAAATCGGCATTACTTCTGCTAGTTTGCTTACAACTTACGACCAGAGCACCTTAGCAGTAGCACTTCTAGTGGATTTTCTCGCCGTACTGGCAGTTGCGGGGTTTCCCATTTTTTAACCTCGCTGTCCGCACCTATTATGATTTTATAAACGTCACAGAACGAACACTGAATCATGTCAATTTTGCTGGCCGAGCCATGTTGGAATTAACAAGCAAACTATTTGCCATTATTTAGTACCTACTTCGTACTCTTTAGTACTGCCATTAAAAATATTAGTACCTCTCACGTAAATAAATTATTTAATTTAGTTAATTCACCTTTATTTAACCTATGTCGCATTGCTCAAAATCCTTTGAGGTACTAAAATGTAAAATACCTATAGGTAATTAGTAGATCTAAATATGCTCTATCTAACGGTATAAATATTTTACTAATACAATATTCAATAATCATATAATATTTAACATTAATTGTGTTGCAATGTTTAACAAATCAGTGGGAAAGTGTGGGATATGACGAGGGATACTATAAGGGAGAGTCTGGGATAAAGTGGGATTTTTTGTATCAGTGCGTGGCATATTTTTACCGTAGAGTGGAAACACTGCATATTTGTTTATAAATCACAAAAATGTAAACATGTTGAACTATGAAGTTAGGTTATGTTTTGTTCCATCAATTTTTTTTATTTCGAAATAGTTTAAAATGTGAGTGTTATGTAAATTAATGGGTTTTGTCGTGTTTAAAAGAATGCTTGTATCTATTTAGATTTATTATCAGTTTATTTTTGACTGGAAAACTTCGATGTAAAAGCTAAGTGTTTGGACTAGTGATGATAAATTAATACAATAGGTTTTGGAATTTTTGAATTACTGGGACAGTATAACTCTGTAACACGACTGACTGTGATTGATAATCAAGCGTGTTGTAGACCTATAGTAGTTTCTTTACATTGTGAACAAATAACTTGATGGCAGACTTACTAAAAGGTCATACGTGCAAACTATCTTTATTACATGTAATGTACCAAATAAGCCTCACTGTCACCTAATGACATGGGATTAAAGTTTTGTAATCTACCGGTCAGTAAAATAGTCTGGTTACAGTTTATATTTGTTTGCATTTTCCGTGGTTAATATTGATTTTCATAAACAATCAAGATGTCAAAACTCCGTAATCCCAACCGTCTACATTGTTCAACTAATTACGTTGTAGACAGATTGCCCTCCTGAAAAATTGCCATTAATGTAGATGTTGGATTTTGCTTTTAAACCTCTCGTGCTGCGATTTCAGTAGCTTGTGTATTAAAATTCAAACTAACATATATTAATGATGTAAACATTTTTAAATTTAAGGTATGAATTTTATAAGATACTGTTATATAAATAAATCATTGAATACCTTTTTTACATTAAATGGGTATTTCTGTATGTTTAACACCCTGATTTTGGAGCTGGAAATTAATAGGTCTAATAATAATTGGCAACTTTTCCCTCAGGTTATATATTTAAAACTCGTCGAAAACCATCCGGTGCCAAAAATATATTAGTCCTTGGCCGAGTCATAAAAAAGCGTGACCAGGCCTGATGGCCATAGCTAGGACCTGTGACCAAATAAACGCAAGCAGTTTAATCTAATTTGCTAGGTACACACAGTGGTTTTAATGGTTAATTGCTCCACCTCACCCTCCAGGGTTAGATGGAAACGTATTCCGCATATTCTCTATTAATTATTGCTGGATTAGGAAACCCCAGCATAGCTGCTATAGGCACGTTTTCCACAAGCGGGAATTTTGCGCAGATTACCAGAAGGTTAGGATATAGCAGGAAAGGAAAGGGTGGGATGAGACAGGCAGCCAAATTGGCCTTTCAGAGTACCAACTCCCTTGCCTTGTGACAGCTGTGATCAGGCTTAATGTGGACCCGCTCTGCCCTCCAACTGGCCAACTCAACGGATGGGGTATCCATGTACAACAGCCAGGGACCATACATCTCAGGTTGGGGACCAACCCCTGAGTTTCCGCCCCGAGCCGCTGCAAGTGGAGGGACCAAAGGTGAAAGGGAAGTTTGTCATAATGGACATCCAAAAAACTTCATATGTAATGACAATTTCATTTGCTGTACCCAATGTCAGCATCCAAACTGGTATAGACCAGTTTTAAGGTTGTCCTAGGACGAATATTCTCTATTGGTCAATGCTAACACACCAAGTTTTAATAAAATTAATCAGTATACAAGAGATATATGTTTTTTATTTCTTATAAGAATAACATCGGACAATATACTGCTGTGTTAGTTTACTGCTGAATGGAAATTGAAATATTCTCCACAACCATTAGCCGAATAGCCTACTAACGAAATACTAATTTAACCGTGTGTGGATTGGAGTACTAATTTTTTCATCTTTTAGAGATTTTTATGGCAATGAGATAAAACTGTTGAAACCTGCTAAAAATATTTAAAGTTTATGGTACTAAGAAAGGTAAAAAAAACTGAAGTTTGGGATCTCTTAAGCCCTGTAATTTCTGAACCCAAATATTTCTAAAAAATCAGGTGGTATATTTTATTAGAAACCTAATATAAACCACCAAATAAAAAATCCAAAGATTTCGAAAGCGGCTCCTCAAAACTGCTCCAGACCTACCTATATACTACGTTGTTGGGTGCCAAAATATTATGGATACCTCTTTGTTCTTCCCTCAGGGCTCTGCCTTTACTATCACTCCCAACGTTTAGCCGAATAGCCTACTAACGAAATACTAATTTAACCGTGTGTGGATTGGAGTACTAATTTTTTCATCTTTTAGAGATTTTTATGGCAATGAGATAAAACTGTTGAAACCTGCTAAAAATATTTAAAGTTTATGGTACTAAGAAAGGTAAAAAAAACTGAAGTTTGGGATCTCTTAAGCCCTGTAATTTCTGAACCCAAATATTTCTAAAAAATCAGGTGGTATATTTTATTAGAAACCTAATATAAACCACCAAATAAAAAATCCAAAGATTTCGAAAGCGGCTCCTCAAAACTGCTCCAGACCTACCTATATACTACGTTGTTGGGTGCCAAAATATTATGGATACCTCTTTGTTCTTCCCTCAGGGCTCTGCCTTTACTATCACTCCCAACGTTTAATTTTAACGTATGATTCGTTGGATTTATTTTGTTAAAGCAGCATCTCCTGAAAGATGTCCCCACGTTTGATACGCCGGCCTACTCAACCATAGACCTCCACCACACAGGAAAATTTTCTATGTTATAATTTACGCCTTTTTTAGTAATTTTAGAAAATTTTCAATCGTACAAAAAATTGTTGTTATTTTTTTTTAACCCCGACCTTAGAGCTCCGCCTGGCTGGCTTTAAAAGTTGCCTTGTTAAATTTATGGAGGAAAGATGATCCTTGGGTAAGCGTTTGGGAGTACGGGTCAGCGTTCGGGAGTTCGGGTCAGCGTTCGGGTTGAGTACTACTAGCTGGTCAGACAGACATTATTCTATCCTAATGTCACTGAATTTGTTTTATGTCAAAGATTCTCATTCTTTTTCAAGATGAGCTCGTTCGCTTCACTCACTCGCCTCCAGGATGAGCTCGTTAGCTACGCTCACTTGCCTGTGTTTATATAGAGCTTGCTTCGGTATTGAAAATGAGTTGCTATTCAAATAGATTTATTATTTCTATAATAAACATATGTTATATGCTTTTCAAGTACCCAAGTAGCAAAACAATATTGTCTTAATATTGTCAACAATATTTTCCCAATCTTGTCATAATATTGTCTCAATAATTTTAAATATTTTCAAAATATTTTAAAAACATTTTTATGAAACAAAATACATTTTCTTGACAATATTGTGGCAATATTGTTCAACATTGGTAAAATATTAAATGACAATATTGAACAATATTGAGAAAAGAAAAATATAATATTGTTCAGCACTATCTCAACATTGAAACAATATTGTACAACCATGGTTTAAACCTCCAGCAATATTTAGAAAATATTTAAAAAATATTGTTAAAACAAACAATTTTCCTATTAATAAAAACATTTAAATTTAAATAAATAATTAGTGACATTACAACATTTCAAAACATATTTAAAAAAGTGCTGTTAACCTTAGTCAAAGGCATTTGGTTACTCTGTTGGAACTGTTAAAAGCATATCAAATCAAAATGATACCTTAGGAGGTTATTTTGTGAGTAGAACTCCTCCCATGGTTTTCAACCAATTTCAATGTTCAAGGAAAAAATAATGTATAAAATAAGTTAATTAACAATTAAAGGCACTGTACTTTTAATCAGTTAATAATCATAAGTAAAGTAGACTTGTCCAAATATTGTCTCTGTGCAATTTAGGTAGGTAAAGAAAAGAGAAACCAAAATTAGAAATGATATTTTTTATTCTATAGTTTAATGTCTTTGTCCACTAATAAAATCAAATTAAATGCACTGGTCTAAGCAGTCCTTTTAATCCCCTGTAGCTCCTCCAGCAGTTGCTTCTCGAAGAGCTGTCTTTCCTTTCCTGAAAAAAAAAATATATATATATATACCTATGTAATTTGACACATATTGAATCATATTGTAATTTACTTTTATGTTATAATTTTATTTTTTAAATTATAGGTAAGTACAAGAGTTAAGGATATGTCGGCAAATACTCAGGTATTTTTGATATATTTACAACTATATTTATACTTCTTGAGGTGTGTGGTTGGTACAATTTTAATTCACATCGGATAGCTCAAGTTTGGATCATTCACATATTATTATTAGAAATAAATGTTTTAATTGTTTAATTTAGCAAGGTCTCTGATAATTCAAATTAATAGGCTATCAAAGTATTAGCAGATAAATTTCGGCAATCATCCTTATGGCGAGGGGAAAGTCCGTCGCAAAGCCAGGTGCTACGCGAAGACAACCCGTTAGTTTTCTTGATGGTGTTATTTCATACATTAAGAACAGTATTTCATTTTCTATTGGAGTACTGAAAAATAATTAAGCTACCACTTGTTGGTCCCTATTCAAGTCCAGTTTACAAGGTGTTAAAAGAGTCTGCAGTGCCTCCCGCCAATTTGTATTTTAGTCCTATAAGGCCAAAATGTTAAATTCCTTAAAAATGTCTATTTTTAAACACGAGTAGTACCGTACGTTTCTTTAATCAGATTAATTTGAAACCTGTGTATACTGTTATAGTAATACTCTTAGGGATCTGTGAGGTTCAATTGTCCAGAAGTCTATTATCATTCACGAAAATTGTTCTTGTTTATCAAGTATTATTTTTTATTCAAAATAAAACAAATATGAACAGCATCCAACCACACAAAAGCCTAGTTATTGTGGTTTTCTTTTAAAATACACATGAAGCTAGAAATTTTAGGACAAAAGGCACCGAGTGTTTGACTGTTAGCGATTTAAACATTGGTCTCATAGGACTAAAATCCAAAATGGTGGGAATTCTGCAGACTCTTTACGCCCCAAAAGGATTAGGTATTGGTTGAAATCGATTGCCTTGTATCATCTTTTGTGTATATTTTACCGTCTTTTATGTAAGTACAGTATAAGTGTAAATATACTTTAGTGTTGTAAGACTATTTTATTTCTCCTGTTTAGTTGTAACAAAACGTATCATGCTAATACAAAAATTATTTAAAAGATTAGGCTAATGTAGCAGACATTGGGCACTGCTGAAATAACAACAGTTTAAAAGTGAGGAAATGAAGAACGTTTAAGAACTTTCACTTTTGTTTCATTGATAATTTTGTTTCACTGGTATTAAATATTTCCTTACTTATTCAAAAGTAGAAACTCAATTCCTTGAATCTCCTAAATGAAAGCCAACAACAAAATTAAATAAAATACGTTTTATTGCAGACATTTAACTTTTTACTGCAGTTTTCATTTGATACCAATCTATATTATTATACCCTTTATTTGCTTTAACGCTTCAATATGTTGCTGATCAATAAATTTTAAATGATGGGTAGGCTACTCTGTTCAAAAGACTATAACTATGAACTCAACGATGATAAAATTTAATTTAATTCTTACATTTTATCCAACTTCGCCTGCGACTGCGCCAACCAGGTTGCAGCCGAAACATATATTTTGCTAAGCTCCGCATCGACCCAACATTTTCTTGTGGCGGCTGAAACATTACAGACACCTTAAAAGTAAACTAAAAATATTTATTCATAAACTATATACCTTGAAGTGACTGAGTTTATTGTCTAAATCGTCAACCATTTATCTGATTTTTGTAATAGAGGTACCGAAATTAAATTGTATTGCAGATTTGACCAATCACATCGGACTTTAAAAAGGGGCATTATTACAGCACACAAATAGCTACATAGTTCTGTGTTTAAAATTACATTCTTCAAATTATGAACTTTACTATCACATATAAATTGTCCAAACATCCAAACATCCCGTTTTTGGTCACAGTAGCAATGAAAAATTTAAAAAGACAGGTGATGTTCGCGTGTTTATTTTCATTTAGAGTCAATTGGTGTAGATGTAGGCTACAGGAGTGCCAGTTGTTTTCAGAACACTGATAAGGTTAGGTTAAGTTTACTCGTATTTACCATACCGGTAATTATTAAGTAAATTTAAAATTTAACACTAGAATTAAAAGACAATTTACATATTACCAAGCAAGTTAATGGGCATAAGACAGTAATGCCTGGTTTATCAGAACTAACGTGGCGGACTAGTACTGGTTCGTATAGGCTAGGTTACTTAAGTCAAAGTCAAAACTATTTAATATTGTACTACCTGGTTTTTCAGAACTAATGTGGCAGAGTAGTACTGGTTCGTATAGGCTACTTAAGTCAAAGTAAAAAATATTTAGTGTCATACTAAACAAAAAAAATTCAATGACAAAAGTCAGTTCAGTATACAAACTTTGATAGTAAGTTAGAATAAAATTTTTATCTATATATGTCTACCAAAAATGCTGTATGTTATCACATCAATCAACAACGACCTTAATACATTCTGAACTGGCACCCGCGCCTACTTGAATTCTGCTTTAGTAGCCAACGTCTAACTTTTATACAACTTTATGTTTGACCCACAATATAGGATATCAAAACCTCAAAATTCTAAATACCGGTAGCTTATCAATATTAATGTAGGCTATGATGGAAGGAAAAAATAGGTGTGCTATTGCGCAGGTTTGTGACGTAATTCGGGATGCACATCAGGTGGACTGTCAGCTTAATGTAAAAAAATTGTATGTCAGCGAAGTGGAGCTTGCATCCTGCGTGACGTAAATGCGCAGGATTGTCCTGTTTTAGGCACTGGAGTAGCACATATTTTTTCCTTCCACCATGAATGTAGGCCTAAGTTTGATGTTTCGGATAGACTTTCATAAGCAGAATGATATAAATAACCGAATGAAATTATTCAATACCTACGGTATATCATTAGGTCAATTTTGTTATCGATTGCAAAATAATATAATAATCAATTATAATAATAATGTTAGTTGTTACACTTAAAAATAAGAGGGGTCATGTATTTCAACCAAATGAATGATTTACCTTTTTACTGGCCAAACTAAACCACATCCACATCTTATACTAGACATCACAGCCTAAACAATCTACCTAGGCCTATATTGAGCATATTTATCAGACAATTTAAATATTTCTACTAGGCCTATGCTTTGTGAATCTGTAGAATGTAGCTTAAAACAAACCTTCAAAGCAACCCAATATTGGTTTAAGCAAACAGTCTCACTCTCGCTAATGATCTCCTAACTTTCTAGGACATGATTACCTGGAGCCTACAACTAGGTTAATTATTAAGGATAAGTTAATCTTTAACTCCATAGGTTTACCAGGGGGATGGGATTGATAGTCTTCAATTAGACACTAAACTAACGTATAAACCAATTGACCAATAACTTAATTTGCAAGTGTTACTTTTATCAATAACATTGGGTCAATGGCATACATAGGTTAAATACTAACATTTCTCCATGATTCACTTACCTAGTTATCCAGTTGAGTAGGTACTCAAGTTGATACTCGTTCAAACAAATAACTTAGCCCTACGACGACTAACGAAATAAATAATTAATTAATTAACAAACACGGCTCGATAACGAAATAAAAAGATAATGAAAATGTTTAATAGCACAATAGCAAAGACGTCCGTGCCGGGAAACGCAAACAAGGAACAACGCAATAATAACATAGCAAAAGCGCTGCGTGCGGCCGTAGGCGGAAGCTTAAACCTTGCGCGCGCATTCTGCCGTGCTAATATATTGGAAGATCGGAATAATTGGTACAGTATTAATTGACTTGTTTCAGCGCGTGTAAACTGAAACAACGCGTGAAATTTTTGTATTTTCTCCTCAGTTTAACACTTCACACTTCCAAAATTGTAATTACTTTAACGATTACAATTTTATTGTAATACCCTATTTTTCAAGGTGAAAATGTCTGAAAACATTTTCTCCATATTTTTAAACCTTAGCATTTCTACATTTCAAATTAATATTGTCGTAATATTGAAAATATTTTTCTAACATTGTTCTATGTTACCGAACAATATTGATCAAGAAATATTTATAAATATTGAGAAAATATTGTTTCAATATCGTAACAATATTACTCTGACAATATTGTCAGCAATATTGCTCAACATTGTTTCAATATTTTAACAATATTGTTCTGCTACTTGGGTATGTTTAGATATCATCCTTATAACAGCTGTTTGATGAAACTAAACAACTAACATACAATCGACTTTGTTTCATGTATTTAGATAATGAAAGTCACTTAATATCTTGCCATGACAACGTTAATATACACTAGGCAGCAATACGGATTTTAGCAATTTGAAATTTAAGTAATTCCACAACGCCATCTGTTGAGCCTGATATAAGCGTAGGTTATATTATATAAATCAATCAGGAAAGTTGGCCAGGCTGGTAAGGGCCCGCACTGCATTTAGGGTGTAGACCAGAGCCTGTACAGACCCTAAATTCAGCCCTGGCCGTCTGTATGCAGAACTTCAAACATGCTAGAATCCAGAATCATTGTCCCTGTCTCGTGTACATTCTATGTGCCTAAGAGTAAGAATATGTTATAGTCAATCAATACAAATGCTGAATTATTTTGACTCAATACTATCCTACACTATAATATGAGTAAGCTTTGCATGCTCGCTTGCTTGGTTGATTGCTTGCAACTCTTATCTCAAAAACGGCTCCAACGATTTTCTTGAAAAATAACTAATGTGTCCTTCCAACTACTTGTGTTGTAAAACCTGATATCTGGGTTAAAAATAAGTTCTAGACATGTCCCATCCCCAAAAAAATCAAATAATGTAAAAAGCCGCTATGGAAAATTGAAAAAATCACATTGGGCTTTTGGAAATTAAAATAAAAGCAAAAGAGTCATTACAGCTGTTCAAAATATTTCAGCGAACTCTCAAAGTTATACTCATTATAGTTTAAGTACTATCTGGGGCTGAGCTTTGCTAGGGAAAGGTCAATCTTGTTTATGACTTGGAGTTGTTTTTCACCATGTACCCTACTAACAACCATTTTTGAGGTCACAACAGTTGTTATTATAATGCACCTTTGAGTCATTCTGGATATGACCACTCTACATGTAATCTTCATTCAAAGGATTTATTATCTGATTTTATGGAACCACATGGAACTCATGTTGTTTATGATTATTAACATGTGGTTTCCTGAGAGCAGAGATTAAAAGATTTGAGAGAAGATTACATATATAGAGTAGTAAAATAAATCAAAGGGATATTGAGCTATAAATAACAACTGGAGTGACCTTAAAAATGTAGAAAAAAGGCAAATGAGTTATACAAATCTGATTATCAGTAGGGGGAAGTGGTGAAATATGCTCCAAGTCATCTAAACAAACCGACTGGCCTTCCCCCGAGCAAAGCTCGGCCCCCAGGTATCATATACTCTAATATGAGTAAGGTTTGCCTGTATGTTTGCTTGCTTGCTTGCTTGCTTGCGACACTGATCTCAAAAACGGCTCCAACGATTTCCCTCAAATGTTCAAAATAATTAATTTCTAGGATAAACATAAGTTCTAGACAGGCCTCATTCCCAGAAAATATCAAATAATGTAAAAAAACTAAAATCATAAGTTAAAAAAATTAACATTGGGCTTATGGAGTTTTAAATCAACACAAAACAATATTATCAGCTGTTCAATCAGGGAACTGTCAAAGTAATACTCATGTTTTTTATGATTATTAACATGTGGTTTCCTGAGAACAGAGAAAAGATTTGAGTGAAGATTACATATATAGAGTAAAATAAAATAAATGAAATGGACATTGAGCTATAAATAACAACTGGAGGGACCTTAAAAATGTAGAAAAGAGACAAATGAGTTATACAAATCTGATTATCAGTAGGGGAAAGTGATGAAATATTACTCCAAGTCATCTAAACGCAGTGGCGGATTTAAGCAATTGCCGCCTAAGGGCTATTAGGAAATTTGCCGCCCTCCCCCCGCCACCACCATAATCTTTGTCCTTTTCGCCGCCCAGGTTATATATATCTTGTTTGGTTATTTTGTGATAGTATCTAAAGAAGTTACGAATTAACTGAATGAATATGTTTAAGAAATTTCTGTTATTTCCTAGTTGAAAAAAACATTAAAATAATGTATAATTGTCTTAATTCACATTAACACAGTTTAATATTCAATATAGCCTACTCAATAACAATCAGCCCTAGAGACAAATGTTCGTGTTAAAAGCAGTGAAGCAGTGCTATTGCTACTTTTAATAACAAGAAAATGCTTCAACAAAGGCCTAAAAATCCCTTCTTACACTTCATCAAAACATTAATTTTTTACACCAACGCATTGACTACTGAAAATTATAATAAATAATCTGTAAATAAGATATGATGACACTGTAGCCTTAAAATTCATAATTCGGACCATTAGCCTCAAAATTTTGACTTTTTAAATCTTCAATTAGCGCTTTTCAATACAGTTTTTCAGTCATTTTCTAATTGATACTTTTATACAAAGAATTGTTTATATGTTTTAAACGATCAAAATATAAAATTAATTGATGTAGGCCTAATCTTCATAAACCTCTACACATTTTCAAACACTTCTTCTTGTTTCACCTCCATGATGTAGTAGATCCAATGAATTAAAATATAATACCATAAATTAAACAAACTCCTTAGTGGCATTAGTTACTTGTGGTATTCTTAATCTATGATAATACCTACAGGAGTCACTACTCTCTGACAAATAACCTTCATAAAGCGTGCCGTCATATTTGGTATTTTGTCCTGTTGTGGTGTCAACTGGTTGGTGGGACGGTGTCATTCGACGTACAAGGCGGCTTGTTTTCAACACTATTTCCAAAGCCATATTACAACGGTCTTTTCATTTATCTCAAAACATATTTTTTCTTCGAGATAAACAATAAAATTAAATCTAAAATATGTCTCTAGATTATAAAGTTAAGTTTAACATCATGATTCGCCTAAAATGCGACAAGATATTAATTTAAAGACTTCAAATTTCACAGTTTTTCATTTAATGAAATGGGAGATTTTGACACCGTCCTACCCAAAAAATATATATAGAGGTCTCGCCTGGAGTAAAAAACTGCTGCCTACATGCTGACCACCATTTTGACCCTCTGTCAACTACTACGCTCCTATGGCAACAACCAATCAGATCATCTCTTTACAAATTATGTTAGTCTTTATTTGTCTTTGGTCAGATGTTTTGTTTAAAAAAATATCCTCCATAATGAACGATTATGTGTGGTAGGCTTTGATGGTAAGTATAAGACGGCTGAAATAACTTTCTTTGTTACCTTCAGTTTGAAAATGAAACGAAAATATCATTGTAGTATAAATTTTGTTATTGTCATCTCAAATTCGATTGTTGCAACATTTCTCATCCGTGTGCCTTGGACATTATTGATATTGTGTAAGAAATAAGAAATAATTGTAATGCTATGCGAATGTATGGGTAAAATTGGAAGTCCGAGAGTTGGACCATAGATTAAGAATACCACAAGGAGTATGTTTAATCTATGGTTGGACGTAGTCATAATGGCGCAGTGCCTGATCTAGTTCGTGGCTTGCCGCCCTTTCTCTGTAGCGTAATCGTCTTGTCGCTAGTACGGATGAATGACAAATAATGCATTATGGCTGCGTTGAGGAACTGCAGTGTGAGGGACTGCAAGCGTTAAACATTAGTCTCTGGTTACTACCTTTACCTTTAAAAGGGCGGCACACCGTCACTGTCATCCGTTTTCGTCAAAATTTTCCCTGTTTCAACATTTATTTTGTCAACACTAATTAATTTTCTGTAAATTTGCCGCCTCTAAAAACTTGCCGCCCTGGGCTACAGCCCCTATAGCCCCCCCCCCCTAAATCCGCCACTGTCTAAACGACTGACTGGTCCTCCCCCAAGCAAAGCTGGGCCCCCCAGGTACTGTCGTGTTAAAAGAATATATGAGGATATGAGAAGGGTGTTACCACTCCAGTAGTCAGTAGTATTTTTTATTTACATTAGTTCTAAATTATCTGTTCTTGCCGTTGTGGAGTTAAACCGGATATGGGAATGGTGTTACCATTCCATTAGTAAAATGTTTGGTTTATTAATTATCTGTTCTTGCTGTTGTGGAGTTAAAACGGATAACAGAAGAGTGTTACCAATCCAGTACCTGCCTACATATCTTTAAAAATTCAGTCTTCGTTCATCCTCTTACGGGAAGAATGAGCGTACACCTAGTTTAATATTTATTTAATGTAGTATCCTCTGTACTATTTGGGTCCAAATGGTTGTTATCCACGTATTATTCATATCAGTCTGTTAAACTTTAGCTTGGATGTTTTATTTTCCGAAATAGTTTAGGGCCTATATTGATGTTCATGTCAGAAACAGTCTTATTTGTCTGCATAAATTTTGGAAAAAATATACAAATTAACCAAATTATGGATCTTTGTCAAATTAGGAATAAAATTGTGTTTTAAGCGGTTTTAGCGAATTTCCCCTATAGGGAAGAAGCTATTACCGTAGGTCTCATGGTAAGACTTAAGCCCGAGACCATGATAACTTTTTGTTTTGAGGTCCCCAGATGCCAAAAACACTATTCGTTCAAATTTATATATATGTATATATATATATATATATATATATATATATCTACATATGTGTCCGTTAACACGATAACTCGAGTAAAAAACATCCGATTTTGATGAAATTTGGCTCAAACGTGTAAAATGACATTCATGACTTTAAGTTCGAAATCCAGAAAAATCGGACTATGGAAAGGAGGGTTTATGGGGGTTTTAAATTTTCCAAAAATCAGTTTTTTGCATTTTTCACCCAAAAATTAAAAAAAAAATTAATTTTGGTTTAGTCCATGTTATAGAGCTTAAAAAAACAATTAATATAGTATTTTGAATTATTAACCTAGGTTAAGTGGTTGCGGATAAAATCCAAAATCCTACTCATAAAATCTCCCATGTTAATCTTATGGGAAAAAGGTTTTTGGCTTTTCCTCAGTTTATTTTAATGTAAACTTCACATTTGCCTTTACCAATCTGTTCATTTCCACAAAACAATCATTTTGGTGTTTAAATTGTGATTCTACGCCCAACCGTTGCAGAGATATTCAAAGTGCTAAACACAGTACGTTGTCCAATGTTATCCTTATGGAGAATAAATCAGATTTGATATCTCGATTATTTATGAATGTATGTTGATGAAACTTGGTATGTGGCTTCACGTAGTACTGGTATATTGATATTTGTATAACAAATTGATTTTTTGTTGATTATTCCCGTAGCAGCAAACCTGCGTACTCAGCCCCCATGTTATTCTTATGGAGAATAAGTAAAATGTAATGACTTCCTTAATTATGAACATAAATTAATAAAACTTGGTATGTAGCTTCACTTGGTTGAGTTATATTGATAATTATATAAAAACCCATTTTTTTGTTCCTTGTTGCAGCAAACCTGCTTTCTCAGCCCCCATGTTATTCTTATGGAGAATAACTAGAACGTTATATAGCGCTTATTTATGATTGAATATTGATGAAACTTGGTATGTGGCTTCGCCTAGTTAAATTATATTTATATTTGCATAAAAACAAGCTGTTTGTGTTCCTTATTTCAGCAAACCTACGTACTCATTACCAATTTTATTCTTAAGGAAAATAATTAAAATCACTTATATGTGAATATTTTTTTATGAAACTTGGCATGCGGCTTTATGTGGTATTAAGACATATATTATGCATTGGAAATTCGCTGAATACGCAGGTTTGCTGCGACGGGGGTATTTATGTCTTTAATGATTGAGTTACGTTACACAAGAGAGAGGATTGGGCGTTGCGGAGTGTTAGGCTATATGGGGAGGGGGAGGGTCTAAAATGAGAAAGATGCGCTACATAACATGTATATGGCCCCTAATTGGTTACCCTCCAACTATAAACTAAGAGATAAGCAATTTTCAGTTTTATAATTTCATTTCAACAAAACTAATATTCATCCAAAAACGTATATTCTAAACGTTGTGTGAATGTGGCATTTAAATAGTATCCAAAATTTTTTATACCAGTAATCTTTTAACTATGTATTTCACTATAACAATAAATGGGAAACAAAAAATTGTTGTGCTAAACATATTACGCACTTTGATAGTAATTAAAGCGAATCGTGACTGTGAAATGAAAACTCTTGAGAAATATATGATAATATACTCACAACTCAAATAAAACTTATGAAGGTAAAAATAAATCACGCAGGGAATTATACAAGCTAGACACATTTAACTGCCATGACTCACTTTAATTTTAACTTTCACTGACTGAGGCAGATGCAATGATCAGCTTGAAAATCTATATGTCAGTGGTCAGTACATGTCGCTAGCGCCGCGGTTGTAGCGGCTGAGGTCTCGATTGACGTCACGGCCGCGACCCGGCTCAGTCTGGCCCACCTCCTTACTCCACTCATCTTGGTGTCGGATAACTGGAAGGAACACTCCCTCCTCATTGAAACCAACTGGTCACAGACAAAAAAAATGATGTAATCTAACATTTACGAATAACCGTTATCCATACAGAAAACAATAGAGTTTTCATAAATCACACATGAAATTGGAAGATAAAAAAATGCCTAAATAAATAAAAAGGAAAGGAAAACAAACATTTTCTTTGAAATAAAAAATTTATGGCAACAGTTTTTTTAGCATGTGTGGGCTGGAAACCATCATCTATGTTTTTTTTATTACAAACATATCTTCCAGCGATTATTGTTCGTTTTGTGAAAATAACAAATTAGCCCAATACTATATTTTCTGACCAAAGTTTGTGTGTAAACAGTGCCGTAGGTAACACTTCCCCTCACCCCTCTTTTAGCGAATTTCCCCTATAGGGAAGAAGCTATTAGTAGGTGGCATGGTAAGACCTAGGCCCAGGACCATGATAACTTTTCGTTTTGAGGCCCCCAGATGCCAAAAACACCATTCGTTCAAATTCATATATATATATATATATATATATATATATATATATATATATGTGTGTGTCCGTTGGCACGATAACTTTCGGAAAAATGGTCCGATCTTGATGAAATTTGGTATATACTTGTAAGGCAGCATATTCATGAGTTCGAGAAACAGACAGGTCGCTCTACTTTAAGGGGGTTTTGTACCCCAACATTTTTTTTACTTTTTACATATAATTCTTTTTAAACCCAAATTTTGGTTTACATCATTAAATTCAGCTTAAAAAATTAAACAATTTGGTATTATGATCATCGCTCTACCAAGTATTGGTTACCGAGATATTGAGAGTGCTAAACAGAGTACGTTGTCCAATGTTAATCTTATGGAGAATAAGTAAAATTGTATATCTCGCTTATTAATGAACATAATATATTAAGGAAACTTGGTTTGTGGCTTTATATGGTTGGGTTTTAATGCTATTTGCATACAAAACTCATTTTTTGTGGTCCCCATGGCAGCAAACCTGCGTACTCAGCAGCTATAATGTTATTCTTATGGAGAATAATAAACATGTGATATCTTGCTTGTTTATAAACATAAATTGATAATACCCCCGTAGCAGCAAACCTGCACACTCAGCGAATTTCCAATACCACATAAAGCCACATACCAAGTTTCATTACTATACATTCATAAATAAACAATTTATGACATTTTAATTATTCTCTATAAGAATAACATGGCGGCTGAGTATGCAGGTTTGCTGAAATAAGGAACAATAAAAATGGGTTTTTATACAAATATCAATATAACTCAACTAGGTAAAGCCACATACCAAGTTCTATTAATTTATGTTCATAATTAAAGGAGATAACACGTTACTTATTCTCCATAAGAATAACATGGGGCTGAGTATGCAGGTTTGCTGCTACGGGGACTATCGGCCAAAAAATGGGTTTTTGTCCAAATATCAATAGACCACAATGAAATGAAGCAATATACCAAGTTTCGTCAGGATAAGTTGATAAATAAGCGAGATATACAATTTTTCTTATCCTCCATAAGAATTGACAGCATTGGACAACGTACTGTGTTTAGCACTTTCAATATCTCAGTAACCAATTGACGTAGAGCAATGATTAAAACACCAAATTGTGCGTTTTTTTAAGCTGATTCCAATGGCGAAAAATAAAATTTTACTATTTCAAAAATTGTATGTAATAAACTCAAAAAACCCATTTTTGGGGTACAAAAGCTCCCCAAAATACCCTTTCAGATAGGCCGATCTGTCTGGTTTTCGAACTTAACGTCATAAATGCTGCTTTACACGTTTGTACTAAATTTCATCAAAATCGGACCTTTTTTACGGGAGTTAACGCACCCACGGACACACACATATATATACATACATATATATATATATATATATATATATATATATATATATATACAGTTTTGAACGAATGGTGTTTTTGGGGTCCGGGAACCTCAAAACGAAAAGTTATCATGGTCCCGGGCCTAGGTCTTACCATGCCGACTATGGTAATAGCTTCTTCCCTATAGGGGAAATTCGCTAAAACTTGGTATTTTGCTTCATCTGGAGGTGATCCATTAGTATTTGCAAAAAGACCAGATTTTGTAGTCCTTGATGCAGCAAACCTGCATACTCAGTCCTAATGTTTTTTTAAGGGGAATAAATAACATGTTATATCTCGCTTATGTATTAATATGCTTTGATTAAAGTTGGTAAGTGGCTTCATGACTTAGTGAAGTACCATTTGAAATTCACTGAGTATGCAGGTTTGCTGCAACGGGGGTTTTTTTTATTGGTTAACATCCTTGTTAAATTATGGTTAAGACCAAATTGAATTAATAGAGAATGTAATGATAATAATAATTTATAGAACTTTGATTAATTAAATCCTTGAATCTTACAAAACAATCTTAATCCAGTTTTGAAACCATAACATTTTGATTTTAAATTTATATTAAATTTTCATTTAAAAAGTCTTTAATTTTGTACGGACATTTCTCGATAAGGTATAGCTTTATTTTTTTACTATCTTATGTTATTTAAAAATTTTATTTCTGAAGGAATTTTATATTAAATTTTGATTGTTATGTAGTCTGGGCATCTTTGTTGGAATGTTGAATTTGGATGTGGCAAGTCTATATGGTTGAGATTTCTCGGGTTATAATAATAAATTTGTATTCTGAATGAAAATTGATCATTGCCCGTAGCTAGAAGACCTGGTGGGGGACTGCCTTTTCTTCTCCTCCATGTGTAGAAAATTACCTTGCAAGACGCCATTGAAATAATGTACTAATAGTAAATAATATAGTTATAAGTAACTTTCAATCAGAACGTCACTGAGGATTTCGGTTGACATCTCGACCTCTTCTTTGGCTCTAAGACTCGTCTAGTGCTAAAGAAATACTTTTCAATGATGACTATTGGTAAAGAAAACAGATGCATAACTAATTAGGAAAAGATTATATTTATTCAATATACATCATTTGGTGTTCCAATTTGCAATTTGGTTCATACTATGAATTAGGTGTTCAGTGCTTTTTATATTGCTATATTGTTACTAAAAAAACTGGGTAATCTTTTACAGTGTCGAACAAATGGTTGCACGAGAGAGGACAGGAGTTCTTGAGACCTTGCTTGCCGAAAGACAGCAATGACATCGAAGAGGAGGAGAGGTGACAATAATGCCAACATGACAAACCAAAACTGATTAAATAAATAGGCTAGGGCTCTCCGAGACAAGTGTTTTTGAGAGCAATTACTTCACCGTGACTAAATAGACTGAACATAAATTTAAGACGAATTTGAATCAAAATATGTTTGACATGTGAGTAGTGAATGAAAAACAGTTTGAACAGGTTTTGAATAAAAAAAGAAATGTCTGTAGTGAATCTGTGATGCATTTAATTTATTCACAGCATCTGCACAACTTTTTTGTATTTATTTGATATAATTCATTGATTTTTATCCTACTAGCTTTAAGTACATGTCCATGCAATTAATTGCAATTTACAAGAAAATGACTGAGTATTTATTGCCTGGTAATAAAATACATTAACACGTTCAGCCCACCCACCCACCGGTGGTACATGTCGGAATTTTTTAAATGATTAAAAATACGTTACAGCAAACAGTAATCAGAACAAAAAGACAGAGCATTATTTTTCAAGAACATAACTCTGACAAAAAAAATACAAGTGCGCCACAGGTATGTCTAGATAAACCTAAACCATGAATACATAGTTTAAATCATAGTTTCAAATGGAAACAGTGTACCACGGGTGGTACACACCGGAGTTTTAAAAGTTTGCTGTGCGCCACCGGTGGCGCACGTCGGGACTTTTGGGAAGTCCAAAAACTTACTACCATTTTCCACCGGGCTGACCGTGTTAATCACTTGTTAAATACATTTTGTCAAGCTTAGATTGAAGTAGCTCCGTAAGAAAATAATTGTTTCAGAATAATACAATACAGGGATATTTAAAAGTAGGAAGTGTATTTTTCAACTTGAGATACTGAGTTTTCTTAATTCACATATCTGGAAATTGTATGGATTTGACTCCTCTTTCAGACATTAGCTTTATATTTGCATTAGTGGTAGACGTTTATAGTAATTAATTATTCTTAGTAATAATTGCCAAAATGTTATAAAGACATTTCTCACCAATGTGTTTTGTATCGTGTCATTTTCAATGTTACCTAAGTATAGTCATAAATAAATTTATAACGGTACTATTGTGTTTATACTTATACCTCCACACATTATAGTCAATCACAAAACTTCCTTAACCCATTGGCCTACCAGTTGGTCTAAGCCTGCTGAACTTCAGATAGAGACTTCACCAGCTTGAAACTCTGGGAAACTTGACGCCTCCGTTTCACCATACTTACCTAACATGGTTTCTCACGTGCTTCTGTTGTTTTGGTCGTTTTTGGAAATTTTTAACGTTTTCTAAGTCTGCCTCATGGTTTTTACATACAGTACAGTACTCTGCAGTGAGTGGTGGTGTTAGAAGGTTTTTAAAAGTAGGTACTCATATGTTAGTTTTATGGTTGTTCTGCTTTGTAATATCATATACAGTACTGTAATGTGTTTAAATATGATCTAACATAAATGTTTAAACTATAGCTAAATGTAACGCCGTGTCCGTTACCTCTATAACTTTTGAAAGAAAATCCCGATTTTGATGAAATTTGGCACAAATGTGTAGAGTAACATTTATGACTTTAGGTTCGAAAATCAGATCGATCAGACAATGGGAAGGGGGGGTTTTCAATTTTCCAAAAATCAGTTTTTAAAATTTGTTATCCTGAAAACTTAAAAACACTCAATTTTGGTTAAAGCCATTTTTTAGAGCTTAAAAAACAAATAATTAGGGGTGGGCGAGTACTCGAGTTTTCGAGTACCCGTAGAGTATTTTCTAATGCTCGAAGGTCGAGCGAGTATTAGAGACTACTCGAAAATTTGAGTCAAGTAGTTGACTACTCCCGCCGTGTACCCCAAATAGTTGATAATTTAAAATCTCCTCACACCGTTTACCCACGTTTACGCCGCCAACAAAATTTTTTAGCAAAATAAGTGACTGAAATAAAGAAAAATAAGCTTAAAATCTATTTTTAGCTCATATGAAAGGAGACAATGACAGGTGGGTTATTTTTGGATACCTGTGAGTTAAGATAAGTAATAGAGTGTTTGGGGGGCACAGGGAGTGTTTGGGTCGGGGGCAAAAAATCACTTTTTTGTTAAAATTTTCTGGTTTTGATAAACTAACCCAAAATCTTTGTATGGATATATATTTGTAATACTTGTCTTTAGTTTGTTATTGTTGTTGAAAACAGTATATATTTATTATTTTTAATTTAAATCATTAATCATTCATGGTAAAATAAAGGTTAAAATAAAATAAATAATAACATTTGATGTTTATAATTAGTCCGCCTTCAGACTAGGACACTGCGACCGGGTGGCAGCCACTGACCTGTAGAAGTCGCAGCCACGCTTGTCCCTTCACATATGGTGGCTGCAACCAAGTTGTGAGGATGCGCGCGCAGCTTGTTTTGGTCGTCTGCCTGTCACCTGAATCTGCCATTCGCTGTCGCAGTCTCGCTAATCTATCTTTTTAATTCATTCACCAAGATGGATTCAATTGATGAGGGTGAAGACCTCCTGCATGTACTTTAGCTGCGCAAAAGAAGGGGCAAGAAACGAAGAATGTGAGTCCAATTAAATCAAAATAAAAGAATTTTATGAAATTATTTATTATTAATTATTATTATTTATAAATAATTATATTGTAATATTACAAATAATAATAAATATATTATAACTAGCTGATAGCCGCAGGCTTCACCCCGCAAATGATTTATAAAAACTATGACAGATGTGTGTGCTGCATTCTGTGGTTAGCCCGTGGAACTACTACAAATCAAGATCAGCTAACGTATTTTCATCAGCTCAAACAAAATTGAATGTCCATAAGAAATAAATGGGAACTTTGTCGGGGTCTCTGGCGGAGCCCTAAGGTCAGATCAGGATTAAAACCATTTAGTTTTCCTATTTTATGCCTAAAGAATCAGTGTACAAAATTTCAGCTCTTTACCTACATGGGAAGGTGGAGAATTAGTGTTGAGTGAGTCAGTCAGTCAGTCAGCCAGGGCTTTGCCTTTTATAGATATATAAGATATTACATAATAATATAATATGATTACTATTTAATTTATAAATTATTTATTTATAAATGTATTTAAATTTGTGGTGTAAAGTACAATCACTAGAGATGTGCGATTATTCAAAATTTCGAGTTCGAGCCGAGTTCGGCACTGAAACTTGAGGTTTCACTGAAACCCGAAAGATTCGAGCGAGTTCACTTCTGCCATTTACCTGTGCTACCAAGGGTCGTCCGCGGCCCGCGCGTCGTCTGTAATTCAAATTGAGTGTGAACACATTTGAGGTGTTAAAGAGTTGCGATATGGATTTTAGTATTTTATTAAATAAATAAGAAAGTTGTGGCTTATAAATTTGTGTTACTCTTTATACCAAAATGGAGGATTTACCAGGACCTTCAGATTGAGTTGTGTGAACACTTCGTCTGTTTAGTCCACTTTTAGGTTAACCTAACCTTGTCATTTTTTAAAGTAAAATATCAAAAACGTATCTGCAATGAAATCTAATAGGTAAACATAAGAAGATGTGCTTGTTTTTTGTTCCATAATAATTGAAATTGGGTCAATCCATTAATTGTAGGCTCAACTGTCCTTTGGCACTGAGCTGTTTTTAAAGACAAGTGATTTGTTTTGGCCTTGTTTAAGTTTCATTAACCCTTTCAGTGCTATGGACCGATATATCGTCTTTTGAATCTGTTATCAATAAACACTGTTACTGCTTCATAAGCGATTGTACCGTTAGGCGCTCAGTCTGCAGTCTGAGTCTGAAATGTGGTGAAACCTGGTAGACATTAACTGAACTACCTTGTCCAGTGCCTAGTCTCTATAATACCAACTGATCCACTGCAGCTGCTAGTCTGATCAGCAGCTGTGCGGTCTAAGGCGTTACCTTCCCGGCCGGGGGTAACACTTGGATCGAGGGTTCGAATCCCGTCACAGTCGGTGGGTTTTATGTGCAACTCATGGAGAGTTCACCTGTCTGTGGCAGAGTTGAAGGGGAGGGCGGACCTTAAGCAAACGGTGGACGGCTCGGGTCCAAGCTGACGGGATGGGTGATTCTTCGTGAGTTGCACATCTGATCAGGTGTTTTGCTACTTTTTACCTATCCTTTACTGTGTGTGTGCAGCGGAAGCACGTTTTTATTAATTTTAACTGTTCAGGCGTTCAATATATTTAAAAAATCAACAAAACATCACGGATTCAACTACTCCTTTCAGAAGCTTAGCACTCAAAGGGTTAATGATTTTTTAAATAATTTGTAATATTTTAAAACTCTATTTAAGACATGGCTTCAATTTCATCGATTGATTTGCCAGGCACTTTCAAACATTTCTTAATGTCGTTACTGACTGTTCTTATTAGGACTATTAGTGTTAAAATTAATGATAAGTTATGTTAGTAAATACATTTTGTGTGGTAAGTAAGTAGGCTAATGTTTTACCATGTAATAGCCCTTTTAATATTAAAATAAAGTTTATTTAACTTATAGGCCTGAATGTAATTTTATTTTATCCATTCGTAGAAAGATGTAGCTTAGGCCTAAACATAATATACAAAACATAGGATGAATAAAAAGGAGGAAATAAAATAAAAACTGAGATTATTTTTTAATGAAACTGTTAATTAATACCATATAGGCTGTAACAACCTTAATACCAAGAGATTAAAAGTAATTTTATCTTCATGGTAAAATGTTATGCAATTACTTTATGATTTATTTTCAGATAAATATACTTACCTTTTTCCAATGAAGAAAGAATCCATTTATTTTACTTACTATTGTTATTTTCAGGTCATAGTGAGTAGAAAAGTATATTTGAATAACAACATTTACAAATGGAACCCTATACACTGTTTTGATCCAATTCAAGTCAACCTATGTTTTTTTTCATTTGTATACTCAACTCGAACTCGAGATTCAAATCTTTTGCCATTTACTTGACTTAAAAAACCTGTACTCGCACATCTCTAACAATTACATTAAAAAAAGGCACAATAATCTATAAACAATAAACAACACAGACACAAAACAAGATAGTTTCACAACAGTGAGATCCTGGGATCAGCGAAACGAGACGACAGCAAATGATCGACACAGGAAAGAGGCAGGTAGATGACCAAAACAACCTGCACGCGCATCCCGAAAACTTGGTCGCAGTCACCGAGTGTGAAGGGCTACGTATGTTTCAATGCCCTGCTAGTGAGTTGAGTCGCTAAAAGGCAGGGTCGCTGCCACCGCCCGGCGACGCAGTTCCGTGGCCACCGAGTCGCTGCCACCACGGTGGGTCGCTGCGACCCACTAGTGTGAAGGGCTCCATACGGCTAAATGCAATTTCAACAGGTCAAGTGGCCGACGGGTGGCTGCGACCTGGTTGCAGCGACCTACTGTGAAGGCGGCCTTAAAGTTTAATATGTAGAATAACCTGCGTACTCAAGCAAATTTCCAATGATTATATTTGTCTTAATACCGCATAAAGCCGCAAACCAAGTTCCTTTAATATACATAAATGGGCAATATATAACATTTTAATTATTCTCCATAAGAATAACACGGGGGCTGAGTACGCAGGTTTGCTGCAACAAGGAACACAAAATATGGGTTTTTATGGAAATATAAATATAACTCAACTAGTTCAAGCCACATACCAAGTTTCATCAATGTACATCCATAAATAAGCGATATATGCCATTTTAATTATTCTCTATAATAATAACATGTGAGCTGAGTAAGCAGGTTTTCTGTAACAAGGAACACAAAAAATGGGTTTACATGCAAATATCGATAGAACACAACTAGGGGAAGGCCCATACCAAGTTTTATTAATTTGTGTTCATAATTAAGGGAGATATCATATTTTACTTTTTCTCCATAAGATTATCATGGGGAAAGAGTATGCAGGTTTGCTGCTACGGGAACCATCGGTAATAATTGTGTTTTTGTTCAAATAATAATAGATCACAACCAGATGAAGCCATAAACCAAGTTTTGTGGGGATACGCCCATCAATAAGCGAGATATAAAATGTATTTTATTTTCCATAAGAATAACATTGGACTGTGTTTAGCACTTTCAATATCTCTGTAACCAATTGACGTAGAGAAATAATCAAAACACCAAATTGTTTGTTTTTAAAGCTGAATTTAATTGTGGAAACAACAATTTGACTTTTTAAAATATTACATGTAAAAACCTCAAAAAAACATTTTTGGGGTAAACCCCCCCCCCAAAAAAAAATACCACTTTGGATGGGTCGATCTGTCTGGTTATTGAACTTAGGGCCGCTTTCCCCAAATGAGGTTTAAGTTAAACTGGTTTAAATGTAAACGGGGGTTTAAACTACATACTTCTTTCCCAACTGCTCAGTTGCTCTGGTTTAGTTTATCTTTGTAGGTAACAGTGTTGGCACTACTGAATTGCCATTTTGTCTGCATTTTTGCAACGAGATTAATCGTGGCGCTCTCAAAAAGTGAAGCCTACAAGGTGACAGCCATTTTTCCCTCTGTATGAACAAAACATATGGTCAAGTATTGGGATTACCATGGACACGTCAGGTTGAATGGGTTACCATGAATGGATGGTATGGGTTACGATGTGGTAGAATTGGTTACCATGGACACGGCGTGGTTAGTATTGTATACAAATTTGTTTATGAATTAAGGGAAAATTGTGGCTACGTAGGCTTCACTTTTGTTTTTGGAGAATGTGTATGAGAGCTCTAGTTATATCAAGCTTGTTGATGCGTTTGCAGCTTGCTAGATGTTTTTTTTTATTTATTCCAAAAGGCCTTCGGAAAATATCACAAGCTCATCCATAATTTATTTGTTCTTTGTCTTGTTTACTGTTGTTACATGGGGTTTAAAAATTAAATATCACAAGCTCATCCATAATTTATTTGTTCTTTGTCTTGTTTACTGTTGTTACATGGGATTTAAAAATTAAATAGAATTATCTACTAGTCAAACATTGTTAAATTCAAACACCAGCTTCAATAATTAAATTCATAAATATTTTAACAAGCCTAACACAGTAATTATAAGCAAACTCATATAAATCAAACATTTCCTTTACATTTACACAACTTGCAACTTTCAATTTTAGGTTAGACTGTTAGAAAAGTAAACCAACCAAGATTCGGTGACAGTCTTATCCTCTATGTTTAAAAAAATATTACTCTTTGCTCTTGGTTTAAACTACCTATAACTTGTTAAACGACCTCTCCGGGTGGTTTAATTTATACCTATGTGACGCATAGCGGCACACTATTTTAGCGGCCAGGAGCACTTCACCTGTCGCGCCGTTGACAGAGTAAAGAACCTTTTTTCCCTTCTTGTCAACCGAAAACTCTCAACTGCTCTCTCCCCCTTCCTTCTCAAAGCTCTTCACCGACGGACGTCTTCAACTTTCGCTTTTCGCCAAGTCTTCCAAATGGATAAATTGTAGTATTAGAAATATAGTTTTTGGAGACAGTATGGCTGGCTAAATAGCTCCATAAGGGGAAACCCCATAAGGTTTGCCCCGATACCGGAAATGTAGGAAACTAGAAATTGAGTTCGGGCAATCGGCCCGAACACTTTGCAACAGGTTTAATTTCACCACGTTTAGGCAGTAATTAATTAGACTCCCCAGAAGATTTTCCATAGATTCCCAGAAGATTTTCCATTGATTCTCATAAGATTCTCGATAGACTCTCCATAGTTTTTCAATAGCTTGCAGTGAATTTCTACATTCAGTTAGCTTAAAGAGTAGTTACCATGCCTGATCAGTTACTTTAGTAACCTTAGATACTGATCTCAATATATTACCAGGTGTTTTGGAAGGATAGATTATTAGTTCATTACGGTTATTTAGATTAAATCAAAGCTGGCTAGGTAGGCTTTCTGGTCTCGGGTAAAAGGTCTCCGAGCCTCTGGTCCCTCACGCACGTTTCGAGTTCAATTATATAGTTTGGAACAGGTATCACAACACAGGTTTGGAAGAGGCAGCAGCCCTTCCATTCAGGCATTGCTATTCCATTAGTAGCAGAGTCAGCACGCCCAAGGGCAAGTCCCTATACTAAACACAGTTCCCATTAATAACCCCATAACTACCACCCAACTTTTCGCTATACCTAGTTTAAACGGAGGAAGTTGTTTGGGGAAAGTGATATTTTGGTTAAACTAGAGTTTAACCCAGAATAATAGCTAAACCACATTTGAGGAAAGCGGTCCTTAGAGTCATAAATGTTGCTTTACACGTTTGTACCAAATTTCATCAAAATCAGACTTTTTTTACGAGCGTTATCGTGCTCAAGGACACACACATATATACAGTTTCAAACGAATGGTGTTTTTGGGGTCTGGGGACCTCAAAACGAAAAGTTATCATGGTCCCGGGCCTAGGTCTTACCATGCCAACTACGGTAATAGCTTCTTCCCTGTAGGAGAAATTAGCTAAAACATTGTTTTCCATAAAACAAATAATGACATTTTTAGCGAATTTCCCCTATAGGGAAGAAGCTATTAACGTAGTTGGCATGGTAAGACCTAGGCCCGGGACCATGATAACTTTTCGTTTTGAGGTCCCCAGACCCCAAAAACACCATTCGTTTGAAATTGCATACATTGCAATTGCATTACATTGCATACATATCTATATATCTATATGTGTCCGTGGGTGCAATAACTCTCGTAAAAATTGTCCGATTTGGATGAAATTTGGTAAACGTGCAAAGAATCATTTATGACTTAAAGTTCGAAAACCAGACAGATTGCCCCATCCAAAGTGATATTTTGGGGGGTTTTGTACCCCAAAAATGGGTTTTTTGAAGTTTTTACATGTAATATTTTAAAAAGTATAACTTTAGTTTTCACCATGAGATTCGGCTTAAAAAAACACAGTTTGGTGTTTTGATCATTTCTCTACGACAAATGGTTACAGAGATATTGAAAGTGCTAAACACAGTACGTTGTTCAATGTTATTCTTATGGAGAATAAGAACAATTTTATATTTTGCTTATTTATGAACGGATACTAATGAAACTTGGTATACGGCTTCATCTGGTTGTGGTCTATTGTTATTTGCACAAAACAGCCATTTTTACCGATTATTCCCGTAGCAGCGAACCTGCATACTCGGTCCCCATGTTATTCTTATGGAGAATAAGTAAAATGTAATGTCTCCCTTAGTTGATGAACATAATTTAATAAAACTTGGTATGTGGCTTCACCTTGTTGAGTTATATTAATATTTATAAAAACAACCATTTTTTGTGTTCCTTGTTGCAGCAAACCTACGTACTCATCCCAATGTTATGCTGATGATAATTAAAATTGGATATATGGCTTATTTGTGAATATATGTTTATGAAACTTACTATCCAGCTTTATGTGGTATTAAGATATTATCATGCATTGGAAATTCGCTGAGTACGCAGGTTTGCTGCGACGGGGGTATTTTCCTTTTTAAAGAACTACTCGACTCGATACTCGAGTAATTTGGTTCAATACTCAAGTAGTTTGGTTCAATACTGGACTCGACTCGATTTTAAAAAACACTACTCGCCCACCCCTACAAATAATTTAGTATTATGAATCATTAACCTAGGTTAAGTGGTTGAGGAGAAAAGTCAAAAAACACTTCTATTAAATTGTCCATGTTAATCTTAGGGGAAAAAGGTTTTTGGATTTTCTTCAGATAGTTTTACTAAAAACTTCCAATTTTTTTACCAATAAGTTTAGCTCTACAAAACAGTCATTTTGGAGTTTTAATTGTTGTTCTACATCCAACCGTTGCAGAGCTATTCAAAGTGCTAAACACAGTACACTGTCCAATGTTATCCCTATGGAGAATCAAATTGTATATCTTGATTATTTACTAATGTATTATGATGAAAGCTGATATGTGGCTTCAACTAGTTGTGGTATATTGATATTTGCACAAAAACAAAGTTATGGCTTCATCTGGTTGTGGTTTGTTGTTGTTTGCACAAAAAACAAAATGTTCCCCCCATGGTACTCGGTCCCCATGTTATTCATATGGAGAATAAGTAAAGTTTTATAACTTCCTTAGTTATGAACCTAAATTAATAAAACTTGGTATGTAGCTTCACCTGGTTGAGTTATATTGATAATTGCAAAGAAACACATTTCTTATCTTCCTCGTTGCAGCAAACCTGCGTGCTCAGCCCTAATGTTATTCTTATAGAGAATAAATAAAATGCTATATATCACTTATTTATGAATATATTTTTGTGAAACCTGGTAGGTGGCTCTATGTAGTAGCGAGGCACATATATATGCATAGGAAATTTGTTGAGTAAGCAGGTTTGCTGCGATGGGGTATTATTTTCATTGAAACATTCTGTAGTCTATAACAAGACAAGTATCAAATTAGACAGTTTAACAAATATATTTAAACATTTATTTGATTAGGCTAACTAGAATCGTGTTGAAATTCGTTAAACATAAAACGTTTCAAAAATTATGCAAGAAAATTCATCATTTGACTGAAATTACACTAGTCAAAGGCTAAATGAAGATAGTGTTGCTATGTACAACTTTAATACAAAATTTTCATACTATATTACAATTATCCCCAAAGTTTCCCTCCTTCATAATCCCTTTATCTTAGTATGGAAGATATCTGACGTCAGTTGATCACTTCTCAGGCACATAGTCGTTTATCAACCCTGGATTGACGGCAGAAAAGCCAGTGTTGGTGACTTTGGCCCCAGCCACACGACACCCTGTGGTGATGCTCTCCTTCAGTCCTCGACCTGTCCGTAACACAGGACACTGCTGATCAGAGCAAGAAACAATGTGCTGAAGATACAAATAGAGAATTGTTGTAATGTAAACTGGAACTAAACTTAAAATTCATGATGGTAAATTCTTCAATAATAAAATTGTTTAAAAATAGTTAGAAGTATGGGAAGTTTGGGAAAAAACTTAGTTTCGAATTACAAAAATCAAAAACATAACCTGTAAAAGGCGAATTTACTCCAACAGTGAATCTCTTGGGAATAGAGAACTTGTAACCCAAAAGGGAACTGAGACCTCAGTTTTTTCTTAATGAGTTAGTTACACATAGTTAGAAGAGATTTGTTTTACATATTTCTTTTGCATACTGTGAGAATATCCAAAATATCACTGTATTTCAAAATGTTACTGAAACAAAGTCTCTTATAGATGCAAAGTACCCACATGTGTTAGTTATGTTGTGTTGTATAAGATTTAGTTTAAGGCTAGAGGCAAAATCAACCAGATTTGGATTCATTTTGGATTAAATTATACTTAATTTTCAACTAACCTTGTGACAGACAGAGTATCGTGGCAGCCACAAATGTGTCACCAGCACCGAGAGTGTCTATGACGCTGTCACTAAGGAAGGCTGTGGACTCCACCACTGTACTGTCACGTGAACATGCTACAGCACCACTCTCCCCCCACGCGACTACCACTGTGGCCCTATTAACAAAATTAACATCAATAGTTTGAACCCATGCAAATGCAGACCACAACTTGAAATGACTTTATTCAAGAAAGCGATTCACTGTAAAGATGCGTAAATCAAACTCATGTGTATTTATAATTGTGAGAGTATAATCAGCGAGATGCCCTGTGTAGGTTTATTACTGACCAAGACCAGCTGATTATTTAGTCAGGATAATTAATTAATAGCCCATAACCAATGTCAACTGGATTTAGTTTATAACTTCACAACATTTTTGAAAACCCGAGAATGATCTGGCGATGACAAATAAAAATAAAACAACTAAATAAAGAGAATTCCATTTCAAGCTTACAAACCCAAATTATCAACAAACATGCTGAAAGGCAAAACACAAAGACAACGGAGACAGCTTCAAAGCCGCTACATCCAAATAAAATCTTCTCAAGGTTGACTTATTCGAAGTCTGAGCTCACTCTTTTTGCTGTGATTTCTTCTGACAATGCAGGTTGGAAAAAATTAAAACTTCTTAATCCACTTTGCGCTGATTCAAAACGACTACTTTGGGTTATTCTGATATTTTAAATATCTTCATCAATCAAAAAGAAAAATTATATTTTTGAAAACAGATTATTACAAAATGTGAACATTTGCCAAGCATTTACAATCTGTTCACTTTCTTTTGAACTTTGGAGGTTTCTCTTTGAACAGTTCTTTTGACTGTGCCCGCGATTCTGTCACATACAGTTTTTCCATGACTTGTTTGTTGCATGAAAAGACCAACTTCCTTTAAGTTGAAAATTTTTTTTATGACAACACAAATTCATCAGGGTTTTGAAATTTTTATACTGTGCACGCACCCATCAGTAATGTATTCACTCTGCCAACTGAAGGAAATGTCAACTTAATTAAATCAATCGTTTTTTCTTAGACAGAGTAGACAAATGGTACATAGTGTTTTGGGTCATCAGAAATTAAACACAATTATGTTTCTAGTATGGTACCATCTCCATTTTTAGAATCTATTACTATAGGATGAACTGAACAACTTAAATGGCTCCAGTGGTATGACTGTACTTCATTTTGAAGAAAAAAACTATAGTTCTCAGCGAAATCTGTTAAGATCAAAACTTCATCAAATCCTATTTCTTTTCTCTGCTTTATGTATGAATTTTGCGATTTGGTAATAAAGGAGTGAGGGATTAGGGATTCAATTTTACGGATGGTAAAATCAATAAATTCTTGGCAACGTAGAAGCATAGATTGCAATCTCATCCGGCCATCCTAATCCACTATGAAAATTGTATTTCCTCTTCATCTTCGTCTTCCAAAACCTCTTCCAAATAAAGTTTAAGTGACTCAGGTGTTTTAGGGCATTGATCACAAGGCCGAAGCATGCAATCTCTATTCTGCCTGTTACATACACAGTACACCCTCAGCATTGAGGTAAAAAAGGAGCACTTAAGCCAGGTCATTTCATATTTTTATATTGTATTAAAACTCTTGCAATGCTAAAACTTGAAACATTATTTCACCATTAAAGACTGACAAGCATGCTCTCCAGTCCGTAGGCTAACAAGGGTATACATTTAATCTCAAAATTACATCATACTGTACAAAATTATTTGTTGTAAACGTGTTACATCCAACAGTAAGCCTTACGTAATTACAAAATATACCATGCAAATTGTATTACAAATAAGTTTAGCTCCATAGTCCTATATTTTAGAAGATATTATTGACTTTCTAACATCCTTACCACGAACTCTGTCTTTGTCAATGAAAATACCTTTTTCGCTATTCAAAAATTTATTTATAACTTTACATTGTAATAAAACTTTTAAAACAAATAAACCCACATATATTATTTCACCATTTATAAGGAAATTTTATACTCTTTTCAGTGCTATATGGTTGTATTAGGGTATCTGGAGAGAGATTTTAGCCAAAGATTGTTTTTTACATAACCGTCACAATTTGAAAAAAAACATAATTTTTGTTTTTTAGAATTTTTTAAACAATGATGAAAAGTTGTAATGCCAACACTTATAGTATAATCTGATTCTCCAATAAATTTAGGACAAATTCATAAAGTTTGAAGCCTCTAGCTACATAAATATAAATTTTATTTAGAAAAACGTGGAAACATACAAACTGATTTACCACTCATACTGCCCTCGGAAATTACATTTTTCTAAAACTTTAAACGACCATAATTCTGAAACTAATTGTTAGAATTAGGTGAAACTTAGTATTTTTTCTTATTTTTATAGTCCCTTAATACATACAAATTTGTATTAAAATCTGAGACCATGGGTGTCAGCCCCTGGATGATTTGGCATGGAATGGCCCCTGTGCGAATCTATGGAATTGGTTAAGGTATTTTAAACGGATTTATTATGTTTGATAGACATAATACAGTAATGTATATTGTTAGGAAGAGTCACAGTTTGTTATTTTTAGTTCAGGGATATTTCAAGAATCAGGTCAGGGAGAGCCAACAAACTTTAAAATAAAATTAAGTAAAATGGAAAATCCACATTTGTTACAAAAATACTCACCCTGGTTTGGCCAAATATGTGTTTTTCTGAAGTGCTTCAAATCTGTTCTTGCAACCCTGAAACGTTGCAAAGTCTTTTCCAATGAAGATGACATCTGCCAGGGGCAGCAACTGTTTCAGCTCTTCTTTCGGTTTCTCTAACTCAACTGAAGTGGTTATTGCTGGATATTTCACATTCCACTGTTTGACATGTGCCAACATCAGTACCACTTGACTAACATTCCGACCCTGGAAAACATTAAGGAGTGTAGATACATAATTTAAAAACTTGACAAGGAAAAGGCAGACTATGCTCTATAAAATCCCATTACTTGATGAAAACCATAAAAATGACTTGAAACTACAATTAATACCCATGAAAGCAAGAATTTGTGATTAAAGTTTTAGAAGTTGGGTGCAAGGGCATTCTTTCACATTTTAATACTTTGAAAAGTATAGAAAATTTAGAGAAAATGAGTAAGGACAATCTGTAACAGTTTTGTGTAAACATTTTCCTTTATGGACTTGGTGTAGTTATAAATTATTTTACAAGCAATATTATTGATTATTTAAACTATACTTTCTAGTTAGAACGGTGTTAAATTGTTCAATTGGATGCTTAGAAATGTAAGTGGAATCTTGTAAATCAATTAAGATTTAGAAGAAATAATTGTTTATAATAATTATTTAGATAATTGTTATTAGTAAATTATCAAAATTCAAATAAAAGCCAGTATGACCAACGTAATACTGCTTACTGCTTACCTCCTTCCTTAACCGAACATGAATTGTAATAAGTATGTTGGGTAATTATTCATAATTATGTATGATAATTGTCCCACTATTGTTGATTTTGTTAAGTCAAGCTAGGGTAGAGAAGTGTTTTCATTAAAAACAATTTATTTTCAAGATGAAATCTGGAATGTTTGTTTGGTGGAAATTATACTTTAGTATTTATTTAGGTTTAGAGGATACCAGGAAAGTGCTACAAGTTGTGTCAGCCAAACTAATTTGCCCTAATAACCATTGTTTTGTAGTATTAAGTATCAAAGGATCATGTAGTGATGGGAACCATCGGATGAAAACAAACGATTCATCCGGTTTTTGAGTACCAACCGATTCATCCGATGGGGACTTAAGTTTTCATCTGGATGAATCATCTGTTCATCTGCAGGTGAACCATCTGTTCAGATCTATTTGTAAAACCAACCGTTCGAAATTTTCATCTGTGGATGAATAATTTTCCCAAACTAATTCGTCCATCTATGGGCATTTATAATGTTACGGAGAATGAATTGAAATCGTTATATGTGTTCTGCGTTTACAAACGTATTTAAAACACGTAAAATTAAAAAAAGTCATTGTTTTATTTTTTATAAAGTTACGAAAGATATTGCAGGATTTAATGGGAATTAATTTAAAATTGTTTACAACATAAATTAAATGTTAGAGGAATTAAAACAGTTTAATCGGAGGAGATTACATAATAAGCTGAAGCCAACAATCAAACAAACAACTATTCATTCATGCAAAACATCTAAAACACCGGTGTACGGATGTTTCACCTATCCATCCATTAAACAGATGAATCCTCCACACAGCAGCGCCATGGAGGCAGTATTACTATACTCTATACTACCTCCATGAACAGCGCAGGCAGCTCCCCCACTACCGGTACCAATATAAAAACCATCCAATGAATCAGGCGAAACATCTGAACCCCGTGTTTGGATGTTTCACCTATCCATCCGTTAAACAGATGAATCCTCTGCACAGCAGCGCCATGGAGGCAGTACTACTATACTCTATACTACCTCCATGAGCAGCGCAGGCAGCTCCCCCACTACCGGTACCAATATAAAAACCATCCAATGAATCAGGCGAAACATCTGAACCCCGTGTTTGGATGTTTCACCTATCCATCCGTTAAACAGATGAATCCTCTGCACAGCAGCGCCATGGAGGCAGTATTACTATACTCTATACTACCTCCATGAGCAGCGCAGGCAGCTTCCCCACTACCGATACCAATATAAAAACCATCCAATGAATCAGGCGAAACATCTGAACCCCGTGTTTGGATGTTTCATCTATCCATCTCCTGAACAGGTGGATCCTCAGAACCTCAGCGCGGGAAGCTCGGCAATCGGCAATACCCCCACTACCAATGAGAAACCATCCGATGAATCATCCATCTGAAAACCATCGGATGAATGGAAAAACCATCGGTCAATTCATCGCTTGGTTAAAATCAGTCGTTTGTCCCATCACTAGGATCATGCAAAAAGTGATTCGTAAAAATATTTCAAAGTTACATGAATTGTCAAAGCACTTGTTCTTGTATAATTATTGTTAGGCCTGCTAATAAAGCACTTTTATTCCTTTTCTGTACAGAAGGGCCTAAATAATTAAGCTTGCTGTGAAATTTAAAATAGGTAAGAAGCAACGGGAGGTTAGCCATGATTTCACCTTGGAGTCAAATTAACTGTTACTTGTAACTAACTAATCTCTTTGTAAACATACAATCAAATTATGATATTAATTAAGAAATAGTATAAACAAATTATCTTTCATCACTCTGAATCGAAAAGTATTTATTTCAGGTCATAGCTGAAAACAACAAAGGCGAATCTCAAATTTAAAGCAAGGGGAAAATTAGGATTACTTTACATTTTGCTCGAATTTAGTTTTGAGTTTGCCCACTAGCATAAGCATAATTTAAGTAATTCGATTGGGGGGGGGATTATCGTGTTTGTGAGTATTGTGACTTTTCATATAAATTATACATGCCGTATATAAATGATCTCCAAACTAATGGGAGGGGGCAACTGCCTCCACTTTCACCCCTCACCCTCCCCACTGTAAATTACACCTATGACTACCAAGAGCACTAATTTTTCTCTCCAATTCATTTGTGTGTTTAAAATGGTCTTAAATGGATATCAATAGAATTGTATTTTGCTCAGGACTATTTTTTAGCATCATGATAAAAACGATAATTTATAACTCGTACCAAAAGTGATTTTCTGAAGGTCACTTTCAGTAGTGGTAATTAAAGATACTATTCTCTCATAGCAACAAATTTAAATAAATAAAATATAATTTTGAGTACACGTTTTTTTAATTTAATTTTATTTTGAGAATAATGGTAATAATTATTAATACAATTAAAGATTACCACATGTACTGCATAAATTATACGAAAAGTGAAAGAGTGCAAGTGGAAAAAGTATATTCAAAGTGCAGTGATCAATAAATACACCTGCAAGTGAACTGAAATATTAAAAACTCAATTGTTGAATGTGAGGCAAGAAGTCGTGTGATACAGAACTCAAGAATTTAGGAACTTTAATTACTATCCAATTTAATATTTGAAATAATATAATTAAAGTTCCCAAAGTATTACAATTTTACTGTTTAAGTGTTTTCCAAATTAATTAGGTCCAATAAGACGTTTAGAGACTAGTTAAAATAAGCTAACAACTACAAGGACACTACATATTGCTGAGACCACTCCAATACGTTCTTAATGATTTTTACAACTCTCTAAATTATAATACCCCCATCGCAGCAAACCTGCGTACTCAGCAAATTTCCAAATCATGTACATGTTTCTTACTATTACATAAAGCCACTCACCAAGTTTCATAAAAATACACAAATAAATAAGTGATATACAGCATTTTATTTAATCTCCATAAGAATAACATTGAAAGTTGAGTATGCAGGTTTGCTGCAACAAGGAACACGAAATATGTATTTTAATGCAATTGTCAATATAACAACCAGTCGAAGTTTTATAAGTTTTATTAATTTATGATCATAATTAAGGGAGACTTTACATTTTACTTATTCTCCATAATAATAACTTATTCCCCGTTGCAGGTTTGCTGCAACGGGGACAATCAGGAAATAATAATATTTTTGTGCAAATATCAATATAGCAATACTCGCTTTGCTCGCTGGGGGCTTCGCCCCCAGACCCCCGCTTGGGGTCGCTCCAGTTGTTATTATTGGTCAATGACCTTTCAAGTATTTTTTATATAGTATACTTTTTATATTCATTATGGTTAAATCCACTCTAGATGTTTTCATTTTTCAATAGTTCTATAATTTGTTTATACTGTACCATGTGAAAGTTGCTTTGACAGTTTACTGGATATTTGTTTACAGCTGTTACGATTTCTTTTGTTTTTATTTGAAACTCCATAAGCCCAATGTTAAAATATCCAATTTTCAAGATCAAAATTAGTGGTTTTAAAATTAAAAATTGTATGTTTTGGCAATTTTACCGGGGGTTTCAAGGTACAAGCTACCTGCATGCCAAATATTTTCTAGTTCGTCTGGAAGTGGTCTAGAATTCCTATGTCTGGGTGTGTTACACATGCGGCTGTATATATATTAGACTAGGCGAAGCCATATGCCAATTTCCATCAAAACACGCTCATAAATAATCGAGATCTTAAATTTTAATTATTCTCCATAAGGATAACATTGGACAACGTACTGTGTTTAGTACTTTGAATATCTCTGCAACGGTTGGACGTAGAATCACAATTTGAACACCAAAATACTGAACTGATTAGTAAAAGAAAATTTGTGGTTTACATTAAATTGAACTGAGGAAAAGCTAAAAACCTTTTTCCCATAAGATTAACAAGGGAGATTTTATGAGCACATTGTTTGGATTTTCTCCACAACAACTTAACCTAGGTTAATGATTCAAAATACCATATTATATTTTTTTTAAGCTCTATAAAATAGTCAAAACCAAAATTAAGTGATTTAAAAATTTGAGGGTGAAAAATGCAAAAAACTGATTTTTGGAAAATTGTAAACCCCCATAAAATCCTCTTCCCATGGTCCGATCTTTCTGGTTTTCGAACTAAGCCCTAGCAGTGGCCCTCCGACCAATTTGGACGGATTTTTATGTCGCCTATTGTGGCCACCGACCAAATTGGTCGGATTTTACTGAACATTTTGTGACGTTAATAAACCAATAATAATAAACTCAGAAGTGATCAATATATATATAATTCGAAAGATCACATTCTAAACATTCATTTTATTACATAAATGAACCGTGTAGCAGCTGTATAACAATTTTACGACGATTAGAAATTGAATGAAGTTTTGGTGCAACGCAATTGCTGCAGCCTACGCTCTGACAATGGCAAAACACGATTTTTTGAAATTACCCAGATCGGGTAATTTTTCTCACAAGAAGATGCGGCTGGTACCAATGCACAGCTAAAGAGTAGCACTTTATGTTGGTATTGATTTTTAGTGAAATATTGATTGGACAGGTTATATGATTTTCTGAAAACAGGTGTTTTTAGCGAATTTCCCCTATAGGGAAGAAGCTATTACCGTAGGTCTCATGGTAAGACTTAAGCCCGAGACCATGATAACTTTTCATTTTGAGGTCCCCAGATGCCAAAAACACCATTCGTTCAAATTTTTATATATATATGTGTCCGTAAGCACGATAACTCTCGTAAAAGGTCCGATCTTAATGAAATTTGGTACAAATGTGTAAAGTACCATTTATTTGAAAGAGTTCGAAAACCAGATGAATCGCACTATCCGAAGGGGGGTTTTGTACCCCAAAAATGTGTTTTTTGGGATTCTCACATTTAATTTTAATTTAAATCAAATTTTAATGTATACCATTGAATTCAGCTTAAAAAAACAAACAATTTGGTATTTTGATCATTGCTCTACGTCAATTGGTTACCGAGATATTGAAAGTGCTAAACACAGTACGTTGTCTAATGTTATTCTTATGGAGAAAAGGAAAAATTGTATATCTCGCTTATTTATGAACATAAACTGGCGAAATTTGGTATATGGCTTGATCTGGTTATGGTTTATTGTTGTTTGCACAAAAAAAAAATTTTCGCCTATGGCTCCTGTAGCAGCAAACCTAGGTACTTGGTCCCCATGTTATTCTTATGGAAAATACTTAAAATGTTATATATCGCTTATTTATGAATGTATATGGATGAAACTTGGTATGTGACTTCACTAAGATGAGTTCTATTGATATTTGCATAAAAACCCATTATTTTGTGTGCCTTGTTGCAGCAAACCTGCATACTCATCCCCAATGTTATTCTTATGGAGAATAATTAATATTTTAAATATCGCTTGTTTGTGAATACATTAATTTCTTATGAATCCTGTTAAGTGTTATAATGTGTTATGTTATATATTCATTGGAAATTCGCTGAGTATGCACGTTTGCTGAGACGGGGGTATTTTTTTTTTTTTTTTGTATAATGGTCTATCCGACCAAATTGGTCGGGTCAGAAAATCGTGTTTATATGCAGTGTATGTTATAGTTACTAGTAAAATAATGTGTTATTTTGAAGAGGAAGAAATGTAGAGTAATTTAGTTTTGCCGTTGGCAGTACTATTTTATTGCTTCATTACCAAGGAATTGTTTCATTACGTCACATTTTTGCCTAATCAGCAACCAAGGTTCGTAGAGCTTTCAGACCAGAGGTGTGCTGAGTCGATCTATTTAAGGTTTTCTTCTTAACCGGAAGAGACCTCATAAAAACAGCTGGAAGGTCACGTGATTCAATGATCCAATCTGCAGTGTTGCTGGAAACACGATATTTATCGTACGAGTACCATATTTTCCTCATCAGCGTAATTAGAATTAACATTGTTTAACTGCTTACTTTCTATGATAAGCTGTTATTTTATGAAACTAATATGTTGTTTTGTTTATTTGTATTATTAGATTAATCAATTAAGGGTTTAAATTTTCTTTCTGCACGTCCAGTGACAATTTAAAAAAAAGTTGTACCATTATTATACCCTTAAGATTGGAAACACTTTATGGTATGTTGTTGATTTATGACACCCTCATAAGACATCTTTGCTGAGAACATTACTCTTATGTAAATAAGCACACCTGGTCTGAAAGCTCTACGAACCTTGATCGGCAACTGCGCAGCTGTTTGCTGTTTACGAAGTCTCAGTCAGTTTGTTTGGCTCCCTCCAAACTGTATTGTATTTGGTATCACTGTAAACAGCAGATTTCAGGCTTTCTTCATATATCTGTCTCGATGTGTTGTGTTTTTGTTGACAATATGACATGACATCTGAAATATGCAATGTCCAGTCCCGGTCCAAAATGGCGCGCTATGTAATTGTTTGACCGCTGTCAGTTGTGTAAGAGTGTTTTAGTTATTTATTTAGCCGAATTTATGCAAAAATGGATTGTAGTGACATTCGGGGTGCTCTTGAAGAAAGTATTGGTGATATTGATGACGATTTAGAGGGTGATATAGGCAGTGATATTGAGGTGAACGACTTTCCTGATGTTGCGTCATAGGTGTCGTAGACTAACTGGATTATTTATCTGGTAGGCCTAGTGGTGAGTTATATATTTATATGTATATTCCTATGTATTCTATGTATAACATGTTATATATTTCTATGTAGGGAATTGAATGTACTACAACATGTTTATATTGATTTGGGGGTAAAACATTTGACAAAAAAGTTAAATACTAAATACTGTGAAAATTGTTTTTTTCCAAACACACAAAAATAGCGAAACATTATTTTATTTACATTTATTTATTTAAGTGATAACAATTTTTTACCATCAACTTTATGACTTTTTTGGATTACTTACTTCATTAGCTTTACAAATATGTATATATTATTATTAGTATATACATATATTACATGACTTATTTACAACACAAACTAACACCGTACAGTTTACACCTATTTCGGGTTTCCGTTTATTATTATATTACGCCCCTAAAACTTACAAAAAAAATTCTTTCCACATGTAATATATTTCTATATAGGGAATTAGATTGTTTTCAAAATGTATATAATGAATTTTCCAAAAAAAATCTGTAGAAAAAATTTTACCTAGGCTCTTTTTGAAATTTTTTTAAAAAATCAATTTTTTTTTACTTTACCGAAAAAAATATTTTCCTAGATCTTTTTTATTTTAGTATTTCTAGATTCTCCTGTTCTTTGCGATCAAAATGAAGATGATTTTGGCTAGGTTTACTTCTACGGTTAAATTTATAAGAATTTTCAAAAAAAGGTCTGCAAAATCGCCAAATCATTCATTAATGCACCAGCAGAAATCAATACAAATTCACCTGTTGATGAGTTAGGAGCACTGAATTATGTCCATAGATTCTTAAATAAAAGCATCGTAAATGTACAAAGAAAAATATTAAACTGGAATACAATAACAGAACAACAAGTTAAAAATATTGTAAGTGGTTTGAGTACTTCTAGTAGTGAGGATCTGTATGGGCTGTCGAACAGGTTAATCAAAGAAATTATTGACATAATAATTAAACCTTTGGTATGTTTGTTTAATAGGGCTCTAGCTGAGGGTGTTTTTCCACAAGTGCTTAAATTTACAAAAGTAATCCCAATCTATAAAAAAGGTAATAAGTCTGATCCATCAAGCTATAGGCCAGTATCTCTAATTCCGGTAGTAAGTAAGATTTTTGAAGCATGTATAAAAGATCAATTATATAATTTCTTTGTGGATAATAGGTTACTATGTACTGAACAATATGGCTTTATTCCTGGATTAAATACTATTAAGGCTGTTGAAAATATTGTTAGCTACATTTTAAATGGTTTTGAAGGCAAAGAGGTAACATGTGCTACACTAATTGATCTGACAAAGGCATTTGATTGTGTTTCGCATACGATATTGCTAAAAAAACTTCAATGTTATGGTTTGGAGGGCAAGGAAATTAGTTTACTGACATCCTATGTGTGTAACAGGAAACAGAAGGTAGTCCAAAATAATGACAGTTCTATTTTTCAGTTAATCAAATCTGGTGTTCCTCAAGGATCAGTTTTGGGCCCTTTTTTGTTTTTAATTGCCATTAATGATTTTCCGAGTAATATACTATGCAGAACAGTATTGTATGCGGATGATACAACCTTGGTCCAGTCTGGTAAAGAAACTGTTAAATTACAAATAGATCAAAGTGTAGCATTGAATAGTGCGGAAAGTTGGTTTAAAATTAATCAGTTAAGTATAAATAAAAAAAAGACAGAATCTATTATTTTCTCCTTAACTGAACCATTTGAAATAGAATCGATTAAACTTCTTGGCCTACACTTAGACAGAACCTTAAAATGGGACGTGCATGTAGAGAATCTGTGTACAAAGTTATCTAGAATTACTTACTTGTTGAGAAAACTTAAACTTAGTGTTAGTGATGATATGTTAATTAATGCATATTATGCATTTTTTCATTCCCAGATGGTATATGGGGTAACGTTATGGGGAAACAGTATGAATGCTTACCAAATTTTCAAGTGGCAAAAGTATGCTTTAAGAATAATAAAGGGTTTAAATAACTGCGAATCTTGTTTCCCTGTTTTTAAAGAACTGAATATAATGACATTTCCTTGCCTGTATATTTATTTCTGTTTGGTAAATGTCAAGGAGAATCTGCAAGACTATAGAATTAGATCGGATATTCATAACTATAACACCAGGAAAAAACATACCTTAGATATAAACACAGTTCGTCTTTCAAAATCAAACAATAGCACATTTTGCATGAAAATAAGACTATTTAATAAATTGCCACAATCAGCATACACTGTTAGTATTAATAGATTTAAAATATGCCTGAATAAATGGTTAAAAGAACAAATATTCTATAAGATTGATGATTATCTAAAAACGGAAGATTCTAAGTTCAACAGAATTTTTGACGGCTGAAAGCAGATTAAAGGAAATGTAAATGTAATATAGCTTTATTTATTTATTTAATAGCTTTATTTATTTATTTATTTATGTGGTCATTATATGTCTATAATCAACCTATTTATTAATGAATGTCATAAATTGTATTCCTATTTATTAATTATTATTTATTATTTCTCTCTTACTGCGCATGTTTGTTTATCTTGTGGTATATTGTTATTTCATAGGTATAGTACATTTTAAGAATGATAAAACTGTAATCAGATAATGTCGTAAGTGTTTTAGTTTGTGATAAGTGGACGAAATCTATTGCATCAATGTATGTCTAATGATCAATAAAATCTTGAATCTTGAATCTGCTTGGCCATTTCCCACTTCAACATTAGGCCAATGCTAGGGTTAAAGTCATGAATGTCATTCTACATATTTGAGCCAAATTTCATCGAAATCAGACTTTTTTTACTCAAGTTATCGTGTTAACGGACACACATATATATATCCCTTTGAGTGCCGTCGCAACTCCCTAGTACACAACTCCCTACACTGAGATGAACCGTAATAGTAGCTTGAGTGCTAAGAGTCTCGTAGCGAGATGGCCCATGCTTGTGCGAGAATTGCCAGTCTCGTATCGAGACTGCTGGAAAACCATTTCTTATAGTATAACGTTTGTCGGAACTGAATGGAATTTACACCAAAAGCGTCAGAGAGAAGTGGGCAATAATTTTATGCCGCTTACTCTATGCTTGGGAGCAGACAAACTAGGTAAACCAATCAGGAACAATCATACGGCAAACAATAACAGACAACAGACGTCAGCTGGTTTGTGTGTAATTGTTCCGTCTGTTTACGATTCAGTAATTATTGTTTGTTTAGCACTGTTTTTATGTTGTGAACCTTATTAGTTGAAAACAAAGTAAAATACTTTTAATTTTAAATAATTATATCTTTAGTAACACAAAGACTTAAAGCATGATCATCATTGTTGCTAGGCAATAACCGAAATGTTCCGATAATGCTTTTCAGTAAATAGTGTATGTATTAATGTAAATAAATGGTAAATGCACGATTTATATATAATTTCTGTTTAGTTTTTAATACTCTTTTACATGAAAGCACAGTCAAATCTCTATCATCAACTTAAAATTATGTTAACAATATAAATACCCCCGTCGCAGCAAACCTGCCTACTCAGCAAATTTCCAATGCCTAATATATGTCTTAATACCACATAAACCCGCATACCAAGTTTCATAAAAATATATTCACATATAAGTGATTTTAATTATTCTCCATAAGAATAACATTGGTAATGAGTACGTAGGTTTGCTGAAACAAGGAAGACAAACAATTGGTTTTTATGCAAATATAAATAGAATTTAACTAGGCGAAGCCACATACCAAGTTTCATCAATATTCAATCATAAATAAGCGCTATATAACATTCTAGTTATTCTCCATAAGAATAACATGGGGGCTGAGAAAGCAGGTTTGCTGCAACAAGGAACAAAAAAATGGGTTTTTATATAAATATCAATATAACTCAACCAAGTGAAGCTACATACCAAGTTTTATTAATTTATATTCATAATTAAGGGAGTCATTACATTTTACTTATTCTCTATAAGAATAACATGGGGCTGAGTAGGCAGGTTTGCTGCTACAGGAATAATCAACAAAAAATCAATTTTTTGTGCAAATATCAATATACCAGTACTACGTGAAGCCACATACCAAGTTTCATCATCATACATTCATAAATAATCGAGATATGCAATTTTATTTATTCTCCAAAAGGATAACATTGGACAACGTACTGTGTTTAGCACTTTGAATATCTCTGCAACGGTTGGGCGTAGAATCACAATTTAAACACCAAAATGATTGTTTTGTGGAACTGAACAGATTGGTAAAAGCAAATGTGACGTTTACATTAAAATAAACGGAGGAAAAGCCAAAAACCTTTTTCCCATAAGATTAACTAAGATTAACATGGGAGATTTTATGAGCAGGTTTTTTGGATATTCTCCGCAACCACTTAACCTAGGTTAATAATTCAAAATACTATATTATTTGTTTTTTAAGCTCTATAACATGGTCAAAACCAAAATTAAGTTTTTAAACAATTTTAAGGTGAAAAATGCAAAAAACTGATTTTTGTAACTTTTAAAACCCCCATAAACCCCCCTTCTCACGGTCCGATTTTCCTGGTTTTCGAACTTAAAGTCATGAATGTCATTTTACACATTTGAGCCAAATTTCGTCAAAATCTGATGTTTTTTACTCAAGTTATCGTGTTAACGGACATATATAATAGATATATACATATATATAAATTTGAACGAATAGTGTTTTTGGCATCTGGGGACCTTAAAACAAAAAGTTATCATGGTCTCGGGCTTAAGTGTTACCATGAGACCTACGGTAATAGCTTCTCCCTATAGGGGAAATTCGCTAATTCTTCCCCATCGGGGAAATTCGCTAAAACATAGATAAAATAAATAGTGTTTACAATTTGTTACAGAATATTTTTATTTTACTACATATAAAACCCAATGATATATATATATATTTTTTTATGCAAAATTTAAAAATCTAACAAACAAAAAAACAGAATAGAAATATCATAAAAAATAAATGTTGTATGACGTTTTTATCAAACACTTACATTTATGTGGGAAATGGGTGGCATTCCTAGCAGGCATACCAAATGTATGCCTGGCAAACCTCAAATAAAAATGGGTTTCCCCCCTACGATGCTCATAGGGTTAGATATATATACACATATATATATAAATTTGAACGAATAGTGTTTTTGGGTTTTTGGCATCTGGGGACCTCAAAACAAAAATTTGTCATGGCCTCGGGCTTAACTCTTACCATGCCACCTACAGTACTAGCTTCTTCCCTTTAGGGGAAATTCACTAAAAATACAAAGAAGACGTGAGCATAATAAAATATATTTTGAAACCTAAAAATTAACAATTTGGAACATAGAATTTTACCTATTTGTCATATAATGTCCTTGTGAACAGTGTCATACTAATCATTTTAGCACAAGTTTGGTGATCAATGGTGGAAGGGAATATTACAGCTTATTATAATAAATTAATTAATTCATAATTACACTTTGAAATTAAACTCATTAACAGTGTTTTTCTTTCAAATTAATAATAACAAATGTTATTAACCTTCAAAAATTAATTTAATTAAATTAGGTACCAGTCATTATTTTTAAATTTTTACCTCAAAGTGAATCCAGTGATATTGATTTAAATCTATTTTCTTAAAATCCTCCAGCGTTAACTCTGGTAAACCTTTGTTAGAATGAATTATAGTTCGAGATCCATTTTTGGAGTTTATTATAACAGTTGAGAATGGTGTTTCGTGGTTATTGTGTTTTACAACATTTTTAATTATTATTCTTTCTTTCTCAAAATCTTGTTCAGCAAATCTGGAAAATATGTTTATGTAAACTAAAGTTCTGTTAACTGAAATCAAATAAAATCAAATACTGTTTATTGTCATTTAAATTTTTTCCACTTTGCATAAATCATATTTAAGTAGTGTACATGCAATTTTCACAATGGAATTTTTGAGGTAAGTAACTTTGGGTAAAAAACACTGAGATGTTCATTTCCCCCTACATAATGTATATAATTCTACTAGGAATTTAACCTTGTGTGGGGTGAGGAGAAGGAAAGGCTAGCTGGCCACGTTGTTGCCACTGGCCCCCACCTCTTACCCTTGTTTGGGGTGAGGAGGAGAGGCAAACTTAGCTGGCCACATTGTTGCCATCGGCCCCCACCTCCTACCCTTGTGTGGGGTGAGGAGGAGAGGCTAGCTGACCACATTGTTGCCACCGGCCCCCACCTCCTACACTTCTGTGGGGTGAGGAGGAGAGACTAGCTGACCACATTGTTGCCACCAGCCCCCATCTCCTACCCTTGTGTGAGGTGAGGAGAAGGAGAGGCTAGATGGCCACATTGTTGCCACCGGCCCCCACCTCCTACCCTTGTGTGAGGTGAGGAGGAGAGGCTAGATGGCCACATTGTTGCCACCGGCCCCCACCTCCTACCCTTGTGTGGGGTGAGGAGAAGGAGAGGCTAACTTAGCTGGCCACATTGTTGCCACCGGCCCCCACCTCCTACCCTTGTGTGGGGTGAGGAGGAGGAGAGGCTAGCTGACCACATTGTTGCCACCAGCCCCCATCTCCTACCCTTGTGTGGGGTGAGGAGAAGGAGAGGCTAGATGGCCACATTGTTGCCATCGGCCCCCACCTCCTACCCTTGTGTGGGGTGAGAAGGAGAGGCTAACTTAGCTGGCCACATTGTTGCCACCAGCCCCCACCTCCTACCCTTGTGTGGGGTAAGAAGGAGAGGCTAACTTAGCTGACCACATTGTTGCCACCAGCCCCCCCTCCTACCCTTGTGTGGGGTGAGAAGGAGAGGCTAACTTAGCTGGCCAAATTGTTGCCACCGGTCCCCCACCTCCTACTCGCAACAAACAATTTCCCTCACCTTCCATAAAGGTAAATGATTTCTCGACCTAGTAGACCTATGGAAGCTTAACGACATGGCATTTCACTGGCCTCACAAACTCACCTTAGCGTGCATACAACTTTTTATATAAAGCTTGACATGTCTCGTAAATGTAACGTAATTGTTATAAGAATCTCCAAAGTACTGAAAAATCATTTCTCATTGGTACTCAAATATAAACTATTTAAAAATGTTTTAGAGATTTCTAAAATATGACTGATATGAAACTGGTATTTTTTTAAATTTTAGTATAATTGTAAAAGGTACATCAGCTGAATACATACTTAGCCATGAGGTCACCGCTCATAGTACCAAAGTACTCACAGACTTGGCTGCAACGGGCCATCACTGTACAGTTGTTGGAGGCATTTCCCCCTCTCTGCCATCTATGGTCAATGCTCCTGTTAAAAAAAACTATCTTTCTTAAATTTATACCTTGTAACTTAACATCCTCAACTATACAGTGAATTTAATTTTGTAATTTTCTTGAGTTTTCTTGACACCAAATCTAATGATTTAATTTTGAGTTTCAGTTTAATTTATCTCTATATAAAACCACATAACTTCATCAACAGGAAACAAAACTCTAGAAAGTGGGTATTGATCTGGTAATCTTTATTAATCATAAGATACGAGAAGGGCCTCAGCAGCAATGCCAGCAGGAAGAACTACTTACTCTAATAATGTTGGCATTGAAAACAATTCACTGTTAACAAAAAGATTTTGCTGCTAATTTTTAATAGGCCAAAATTTGAGGGATAGGGGCAGCAGGCGATGGAGGGGTACATTCTGCCGGCACGCTACTACTATAGTGGCAGTTGAAACACTGGCCGAAATTAGTGTTTAGAAGGTTATACAGTTGTAGAACAGTCAGGCTGCACACCCATATTAAACTGACATGCCACAGGTAAAACCACAAAAGTGAAAAACGCAGTGGCAATGGTTGAAAGTACACTACTAATGCCGAATTTTTTTAAAACAGTACACAGCAACCTGCTCTCAGGAGATACAAGCACTGAATGAGACGGGAAGGTCGGCTGCTCCCTGGATTTGTATGCGTAATAACATTTATACTCATGTATATAGTCAATCGTAATAGCGCTCCCTTCGTCCCGCGCATCCACTCTGCTGCTTCTTTACATACCTAACGTACTGTACTGTAGAACTCGTACTGTAATGGCTCACCGCTTGCTTTGCTGGATATGTTCTACGCACAGATCTACAGTCTATTTGGACGGACAAAGTAAAGCAATAAAGGCTGGCCACCTTTTTTTAGTTAAATAATGAAAATGACATGACTTTCACATTTTCATTAGAGCCGCAGATGTGTAACCACATTTTTCCTGACAGGAGTAACAACCGCACAGAGTTAACCACCTGTATAAGCATCATCCGCAACTACTGATGTGCGCAACGCAATCACATCACCACATCATAATAGCATTAATATACAATAGCATTGTTGTAGGTATTGCAACTACATCGCTGTTAGTTTAAAGTCTATAATGTCTAGACCTAGTTACATAAGTTAAAAAATGTCCAAGAAATAAAGTTGATTCAGGGTATTCTATTCAAAGAGTGTGATTCCCCCTCTGTACTACGGAGTAATAAAATAATGCGTTGCAGTTTAGATTACGGCCCACATTCATCCGATTAAAATTTTAGATTAAAAATATCAATATATCGAGCTACTGGAGATTGAAAGTATCGATATTAAGAAGTATCGGTTATTATCAGCTGTTTTTATGTCACACAAATTATAAACACATTAAGTTATATTTAGCCTATAAATAAAAATGGCATGACTCTAGCTAAAGATAAAAGAATATTTAATAAAATAAAACAAACCAGAGATGAATAAATGAACCAAACAATTTAAACGAACCTCCCTGCAAAATGATTTAAACAATGTGCAATTGTAGCCCTACTTGTTTGAATGATTCTTGTGCTTGTTTCGCGAATGAGGAAAACATAGTTTGTGACATAGTTTGATTAATTTATTAATACATTTTGATCAATTTCACGTTAGTTCATATTGCACTAAGCTACTTCCAATCCAAATAAATCCAACCATATCAGACGTTGGGCCATCAAAAGCTATTGTTGGCAAATCATACTATATTATATTATTATTAATTACATATTTACTATTAATGTATATACTAAATTATACTGAATTAACATCATATATTTTATTATTATAATTATATTAAATATATATTAATTTGCTCGTAGTTTAGTTTATCATATGTCATAGCAAGAATTGACACATAAATGAAAAGAACCAAATTACATTGTTCCACCTTGTATTACTCTTATTACAGTGATTTGCGTGAGTAGATTAATTTATAGAATAATTAAAGGAACGTATTGTCCTAGTCGTGTAAGTGTAGGTAATTTTTTATTGGTAAAGCTATTGGTAATTTTTATATCCTAGTCCTTCCATACACTTTCGTGAGTCAGAGTGTCCGTGGAGGTTAAGGCATGTGTACAGTAAGTCAAAGGTCGTAGGTTCAAGACTCGACGAGGACACAAAATTGTTGCTGTTAAAATCACTAAACAAAATTTATATCAAGGTTTAGCCAATTCAATTGGAAATAGTGTTTTTTAAATAACAAATTATAAAATGTTGGCATTTGGTTGGGTATTGGTTGGCATTTGGTTGGCAAATGCAACGTTGGCCATCGAACTGTGCCAACTATTTCCCAAAGATTTGTGCTACTAGGGAATCAATATACGAATTGATCTTTTTAATCGAAAAATTTCAATCGAATGAATGTGGGCCGTAAACTAAACTGCAACCAAATAATGAGTAACAAATGTGGAAAAGTGTCTAACAGCATTTCTCAGCAGAGATAAACCTGGGAAGGGGTACAGTTCCGCAGACGTACCTACAATATATTATCGAATGAAAATATCGATATAATATCGAAATAAACTATCGATTGATTATAAATATTGATCGGAATTCGGTTGAAATACGATAATTTTAATCGATTGTATATTAATTAATTGAGAACAGATTAAACTAAATAACCAAATATATTAAACAAATTAACAAGGGCTAAAACATGAAACAAATTTAAAATAACACATACTAACAAAAAATATGTACCCAACAAAACACAACAGATTATACTTATTTACAAACCAGTGTACAATTTTTGTACTGCTTTTAAAGTGTTCAAATTCAAATTCAAATATATCTTTATTCACCAATATACATATTGTACATTGAATAGCGTCACAATATACTTCATGGCACAAATTATAATTCTAAAGAAAATAATTAATGTAAAATAATTAAAATAATTCAAATATAATTAAAATATAATTCAAATGGATCTTCATTAGAAAATGAGACTTCCCTACGATAAATGTGGAGTTCATTTTAGTTCACTTACCAAGGAAAGGAAATAACATAAACAAATAAAGTAAACAAATTATATTTCAAAACAGATGATTTAATACGGTATAAATATTGTTGGAAATAGCGATAACAACCATTAATTCGATCGATAATAAATACCGAGTTCCAATCGATATTTATAATCGATCGATATTTTCATTCGATAATATATCGTAGGTACACGTCTGCGGAACTGTACCCTTTACCTAGAAACCAGGCCTTCTAAACGAGTTGCATAGGTAATTGCAAGTTGCTGTCAGGGAAACTAGGCGACAAACCCAATTTACAATTAGGTACTGGTACCTGGGGATACGTGTCAAATATCATACAAAACAGTTATAAAATTCCCACTCACATTTGGTCCAATACTCTATACCAGATGACTTGCTTCTCAATCATGAAAAGCTCCGCTCGCAGAGACAGATAGAATAACACTAAGAGTAGCGGTGAACCAGTGACCTTTTGAATTAGTCGTTTCCTGGAGTTGTCTATCTTCAGTAGAGGAGCCTTGCAAGATGAAGTCATATGATGGTTTAAAAACATTGGATTTTCCTGTAGATATGTAATTCTCATATTTTAATTTCAGCATTTCACCACTTTACCATTTTCAAAATGGAAGTAGGCCTATGAGGAAGGCTTACTTCATTTGTAATAAATTATCTTTTTACAGATGATCAAGAATTATTTTGTTGAATAATTTTATGAGCTCTTTAGGAGGGTCAATTTACTTTCTTGTTAAATTTATAACTATCGATGGTTTAACAATATATAGCGAAGGTCCCAATTCCTACCTTTGATCAGAATCCTCTGCAGGAAAGTCTTTGCAAATTTGAATTACATCAACACACACGAGTCCAACACAGAGAACCCTTTTGCCGGGCATCATTATCAACCTGAAGGACTAGGACTGCAATTTGAAATTAGTAAAAATACAGTTTGGACTTCAACATTAAAATCGAAATTAGAATTAATAACCTTACAAAGCTTTGATAAGTCGAAGTCGTGTCGTCTGCAGATAACAAATGGAACGATAAACTCAAACGTCAAATATAGGCAAAGGCTACGTACACGTCCGACGTGAGCCGCTACTGTTCTCGTCCGTTCCAAATTATGCACCGTACGTTACTTTTCCTGTGGTTTTTAAAACAGATTGAGAGCCAGTAAACCTCCTAACCTAACCTGACCTAACATAACCTAACTTAACATAACGTAACGTAACGTAACCTAACCTAACCGGGAAGCGATGTGAATTTGCCTTTACATTGGACGTGTACGTAGTCACTTTGTCAAATATAATCAAGGCAGTGGCTACGTACACGTCCGACGTGAGCCGCTACTGTTCACGTCCGTTCCAAATTATGCACCGTACGTTACTTTTCCTGTGATTTTTAAAACAAATCGAGAGCCAGAAAACAAATAGCCTAACCTAACCTAACGTAACCTAACCTATCCTAACCTAACGTAACTTAACGTAACCTAACCCAACCTAACCTAAGCGGTAGCGAAGTGAATTTTCCCTTAGTGATGGGGTGTGATTTGCGAACCTGTGATTTAATCACTGTGATTCTGAAATCACAGGTCGACCTGTTACTGACCGAGCCGGACTAGAGATGTGCAATCCAGTGACTTTGCTGGATCAGTGACTTCAGTGACAGCGCCAAAGAAATATCAGTTACTTTTACCGGTGACTTGGCACCAGTTACTCCCGCAGTTCATCGTAACAACTCCAGCGATAAATTACCCCTTTTTGACACTGTTATTTATCAAAGTTAATCATGACCTTATAAGGAATCAACAGCTCACTTATTGGCATTAGAATTAAATATATTTCATAAAATAGGAACAACAAGTAATAATTAAAATTCTTAGTACAACTACAAATTCTCATTTATCTACGAAAACATTTAGGAGTATCACTAAAAAAATATTAATTACCTAGAAGTAAAATAATAAAGTTGTTACTAAATCATAAATAAAGAAAGCTTGTAAAAAGACTACTTAATTATACAAATAACAGTCATCGGAAAATTGTATTAACAGCGCTTTAGTTAGTAAACGCAAAACAGCGACTTGCATGAACAATGCGGGCTCGTATTGTCACTGAAGTCACTGGCGCTGGTTCGTAGTTCGTCCATCTCGTCTATGCCCAGCTCCAAGCTCCAGCGACAGCGCCAAGCACCAAACAGCGCCAAGCTCCAAACAGCGCCAGCGCCACAAACCTAGAGGCGATACCTCGAAACCACCAAACAGCGACAAGTGACAGTGACCAGTGCCAGCTCCAGCGACAGCGCCACGACCTCGAAACAACCAAACAGCGACCGGTGACAGTGACCAGTGCCAGCGCCAGCGCCCAGCTCCAGCTCCAGCGACAGCGCCACGAACCTAGCGGGGATACATTGAAACAACAAACAGTGACAGCGACTTTTGAGTGAGTGAATTCGTACTGTCACCGAAGTCACTGGAGCTGGTTAGAACAATTTCCTGGCACCAGCTCCTTTAGTGCCGAACAAATATTAGCGCCAAAGTCACCGGTACAGAAATATTTAACAACCCTAAGCCGGACTAGCAGGTCTAACTGTGATTCGATTCGTTGTAGGCGGACTGCTCTCAGTGCTCTGCGTGAGTCATTTCCTCGTCGCACAGCCACGAGTCACTCAAATCACAATCACACTCTCGACTGTGACTGTGATTATCTGATACTGAGTCTGAGCGTCTAGCGAGGACGGGTTACTCAAATCACAATCACACTCTCGACTGTGACTGTGATTATCTGATACTGAGTCTGAGCGTCTTTAGCGAGGACGGGTCACTCAAATCACAATCACACTCTCGACTGTGACTGTGATTCGACTGTGACTGTGATTATCTGATACTGAGTCTGAGCGTCTTTAGCGAGGACGGGTCACTCAAATCACAATCACACTCTCGACTGTGACTGTGATTCGACTGTGACTGTGATTATCTGATACTGAGTCTGAGCGTCTAGCGAGGACGGGTCAACCTGTTTATTGTTAATTATGTTTTGTATGTTATTTTAATTTGATGTTGATATTATGGTTGGACTTTTTAATTGTAATTATGTTTACAATTATTGTAAACAAACCTATTATTATTATGTATTATTGTATTGTGTTATTGTATATATGTAATCGAACATGTAGCTATTTTTACTTTCTCCCCTTATACATAGTATATGGAGAAAGTATTTTTTCGTCAAAATTGTCGAATTTGATTTGTTAGTGAAAATATTCGTTTTAGTGCTCCCTGAACCCAAAAAAGTTATTTTTACGTGATGTCTGTCTGTCTGTCTGGCTAGATGTGTACAGAGCTAGAGCCCTAACCAATGGTCCGATTTTTATGAAATTTGGTATGTAGGTACCACATATCTCCAGGAGTTTTTTATTTTTTAGAATTTTTGATTTTTAAGGGTAATTATCCCCCAAAAACCGCCAAAAAACATGAAAAGCAACATTCTCAAAAACGGCTCTAACGATTTTAATTAAACTTTAGTCATTTGTAGAGCTTTATTTTTTCAACAAAATTTCACCACCCGCATTTCTGTAAAAATTCGGGTTCATAAATTACAGGACTTAAAACATTAGCAATTCAGTTTTTTGGACTTTCATAAAAAAAAACTAAATACAAAAAATATTACTATTCACCATTAAAAAGAGCTCAAAAAACTAAATAATTTATTATTCTGAATTACTATTCTACGATTGCTGGTTGAGGAGAAAATTTAAATTTTCATTTTGCGTAAACACAGTACGTTGCCCAATGTTATTCTTATGGGGAATACAAAAATTACTATTTCTCTCTTATTTACTGATCAATTTCGTTCAAACTTGATATGCTTGTCAAGTTAGCATTGATCAACAGAGGAAATTCGAAAAATGTTGCCCCTTAATAACCCTTGGGGGGAATAGGGGGCATTTCCCCTCTTAAAAACACATGTGTAGCAAAATGGATTCTGTAGTGCCTCCAAAACATGGATTTGGGTAGACGTTTTTGAAAACAACTTGTTTACAAGATTTTCTGTACATTCGACCGTGCTTTGTATTCTATATTTATTAAATAAAAAGAAATGTATTCATTTAAGTTGGGCTAAAAGGTAGAAAGTACGTGTCAGTTTCCTGATACCGTTTATTGTTCATACTTCCAATAAATAACTATTTTTTATTTGACTAAGTGTTATTTTCTCAAACCCTTCATAAGTAGTCACGAATATTAATACTTTGCTAAGAAAACGATATAAAATTGTAACTCAATTATTACATAAACGTATTCACTTATCCCTAAGCTGTAGGATCGCATTAACCTAATAGATATATTCAAAAACTCCTTGTAATGACACGGGTAGCACAACAACCTGAGCAACCACCCGTTTACAGTTCACAAATCACTTCGCAAGCTCCCACCCAACACAACAGCTGATGAAAATCACAATCACAGTTATAAATCACAATCACAGTTAAAAATCACAGTGATTTGTTAGTAGCAATCACAGTTTGACCTGTGAGTGTAAAATCACTGCTAGTCACATCACTATTTTCCCTTACATTGGACGTGTACGCAGTCACTTCGTATAATCAACAGTGATAGCATAGACTTCGGAAGCCCTGAAAGGCCAAAGAGTAAAAATACTTTTTTTCCTCGCCGAGTTTTAAAGACAGCGAGCCGTGTTCAAAAGTCGGCGAGCCGTGTTAGAAAGTCGGCGAGCCGTGTTAAAAACTCGGCGAGCCGTGTTTGATATTCGGCGAGCCGTATTTGAAAGTCGGCGAGCCGTGTTTGGAAGTCGGCGAGCCGTGTTTTGAAGACGGCAGATAAAACTCGGCGAGCCGTGTTCAAAAGTCGGCGAGCCGTGATTGAAAAGGTGGCGAGCCATGTTTAAAAGACGGCGGGCACCGTGAAAGAATCGAATAATCGTGTGAATACCGAATTATCGAGCTGTTTTTATGGTCAAGTCAAAATTTATACATTAGCGATAAATGAACAAAATCTTAATAAATAAATCAAAGTGGTGTTAGTTACAAATTTTATAACTCTAGAACGGCTGAACGGATTTAATTGAAATTTTGCACACGGATAGTTTATTACCTGGATTAACACATAGGATACTTTTCCCCTGGAAAATGTGAAGGGCTCTGCCCCTTTGGCTTTCAAAGTTTACATGTTATTCCTTTATGGGAACATGTGTTTTTCATTTTCTGCTTTTAATTAGTAAACAGATAATGAATGTTTAAATAAAACAGCTGTTTTTGTAAACAGTGTATCTGTCAAAACATGGCATTAAACAAATTACACTATCAGAGTTTTCTATTAGGAATATACTTGAAAGGCATAAATATATGTTCATTATGGAAATAAAAAACTACTTGAATGGAAACTCTCATAATGGAAATAAAAAAATTACTCGAATGGCAACTCAAACTTTTTTTTCGATAGGCGAGTGAGCGTTGAGAACGAGCTCATATTGAAAATGAACGAGTATTTGACATAAAATAAATTCAACGACATTAGAACAGGACAACGTCTGTCGGGCCAGCTAGTAAGAAATAAAAGAAGACAAGTTTAATCTAATAAAAAGGCGATTGTCAATATAATTATATATGTAAAAATTAAACATGACCAATATAATGCAGCCACTCAGAATTATTGTGAGAAGCCGCTTTTAGGAGAATTTCCCTTATATGGAAGAATGGTGGTAGCCGCCATTTCCCCTCTCTATAAGCAAAACAAGAAGTAAAAAATTAATAGAATTGGTTACCATGGACACGGAGGGTTTTGTATATCAAGGTCATACTTACTTGGTACAGGTCTATGCAATCAGTATATATTTCCGGTTTTTTAGCTAACCGAAAGAGGCATCGTAAAAACAGCTGTAAGGTCACGTGATCACCGATCTAATCTGCAGTGTTGCTAGAAACACGATAATTTATCGTACACGCATACCATATTTTCCTCTTCATTGTAATTGTCAAATTTTATTTATTCTCCTTAAGGATAACATTGGACAACGTACTGTGTTTAGCACTTTTGAATATCTCTGCAACGGTTGGGCGTAGGATCACAATTAAACACCAAAATGATTGTTTTGTGGAACTGAACAGATTATTGTTAAAAGCAAATGTGAAGTTTACATTAAAATAACCTTAGGAAAAGCCAAAAACCTTCTTCCTATAAGATTAACATGGAAGTTTTTATGAGTAGGTTTTTTGGATTTTCTCCGCAACCACTTAACCTAGGTTAATAATTCAAAATACTATATTATTTGTTTTTTTAAGCTCTACAACATGGTCAGAACCAAAATTAAGCTTTAACAAAATTTTAGGGTGAAAAATGCAAAAACCTGATTTTTGGAAAATTTAAAACCCTCATAAAACCCCTTTTCCATGGTCCGATTTTTCTGGTTTTCGAACTTAAAGTCATGAATGTCATTTTACACATTTGAGCCAAATTTCATCAAAATCTGATGTTTTTTACTCAAGTTATAGCATTCACGGACACACACACACACACACACACACACACACACACACACACACACACACACACATATATACATATATATATATATACATTTGAGCGAACAGTGTTTTTGTTATCTGGGGACCTCAAAACAAAAAATTGTCATGTCTCGGGCTTAAGTGTTACCATGAGACCTACGGTAATAGCTTCTTCCCTGTAGGGGAAATTCGCTAAAAACAAATTTGCAGTACTGTTGCCTTTGGAGAAAACATAAGTCCCTAGCCTAAAATCTGGAAATCCTACTTTTTCTCTTAACATCACCTTTAAAATCCCTCTCTCTTAATTCTTGCAAAAAATTTGCACTCTTTATTTCCCATTGACATTATACATGCATTAGCAAAAGTCTATCTATAGCTTATTTGGCTACGGTCACCTTATACAATAGAAAAAAACGTTGAGCAAGTGTTATTATTATTATTTTTCTTGGTATAAAACAAAACTCTAAAACACTTATTAATCCTCCAAAAAAAGTAAGAATATTGGGAAAGTTGAGAATGTTGTACAACTAAATGGAATTTAACAGCACCCCATAACAACAGGAAGAGAGAAGAAATTGAAAAGAAAATTAATTCGGAGTAACCCTGCTCCCTGCTAGAGTTATCGTCACAGTTGCATGCTATTGCTTAGGGAAATGTAGGGTTAATAAAAAAACTTATAAATAAAAGCAGATAAAATAAACAAAAGGTTACACTAATATTATTTAAATTCTTAATAAACCTTTCATTCAACAGTTAGGATCTATAAGCCCCTAGGCTCAATCTGTTCTGCGGGCCTTCCCATGGTCGAGGGGGCTGTGATGGAAGTGAAATTAGTAAAATTCATATAAATAAAATTAAGGAAAAAGGAAAGACAGTATAACTTAGATCATCACGATAAGAGATTCTTTTCAGAATTATGGAAAAGTGGGAGCGGACTCAACTGTGACCTGCATCTCTCTGGTATAATGCAGGCATCACCAATAATGATGATTTTTCTTTCTGAGGTTCTGTTATCCGCTCTGCTTTACTTATTGTTTGTAATGACTTAACCAAACTGCTGGGATCAAAAAATGTAGTACCTTCTTGCAAAACATGATCACGATATTTTTGTAATGATTGTATTTGCTATATAGTACTTGGGGGGCAAGCTTTGAAGGTCAGGGAAGACTGGTCAGTTTGTTTAGAATTGTCATATAAAAAATTTAAAAAAGAAGTAAAATTTAAATTAATAACGAAATGTATTTATGAAATTTAAGAATTTTTCTGAAAACTAGAATCATATTGTATAATTAATTAACAATTATTGTATTTATTTTACTTTTATACATGCAAATAAAGTTTATTATAAAGTTTAAAAGTTTAGATGGCTTAAAGTAATATTTCACCACTTCCCCCAACTGATTATCAGAATTTTATAGCTCATTTGCTTCTTTTCTGCAGTTATAAAGTCACTCAAGTTGTTATTTATAGCTCAATGTCCCTTTCATTTATTTCAGATTTGACCACTCTACATATGCAATCTTCACTCAACAGTTGTAGTCACTGCTCTCAGGCAGTGTTACCGTTGTTGGCGTAACTACGCCAAATTGGCGGATTTTTTTGTCTTGGGATATTTTTTGGCGGATTTTACCGAAAGACCTGGCGACTTTTCATCTTTTTGGGGTATTTCATAAATTTGTGATTTATGCGGTGTTTTCAACTACATATGCCTGATTTGGGCTCTGTGGACACTAAACGTGTCATCCCCTTCATTCGTGGCATATGCACTAAACGAATTAAAACAAATATATATTGGCCAGAAATCCTACAAACATATTTTAGTACAATTCTGCCGTGCTAAGCACAAAGGGGTATTTGCAATTTTTGGCTATATTGAGATATTGATACCTAGTAAATTAGCATGATTTTATCTACTAGTTACTAAGGTATTTTGGCCGTAACAACCAATAATTTCCTTTAAAATGCTATTTTTTAGTTGGTCGTATCTGCACGAATGGCATGTTTTACTAGGGGACTTTAGCTGTAAGTAACATTTACTAAGCATTAAAAGTCGCATCTGCTGTACATACGACTTTTTAGCGAATTTCCCCTATAGGGAAGAAGCTATTACCGTAGTCGGCATGGTAAGACCTAGGCCTGGGACCATGATAACTTTTCGTTTTGAGGTCCCCAGACCCCAAAAACACCATTCGTTCGAAACTGTATATATATATCTATATATATATATATATGTGTCCGTGAGCACGATAACTCTCGTAAAAATTATCCGATTTTGATGAAATTTGGTATAAACGTGTAAAGCAACATTTATGACTTTAAGTTCGAAAACCAGCCAGATCGCTTTATCCGAAGGGGTATTTTGGGGGGGTTTTGTACCCCAAAAATGGGTTTTTTGAATTTTTTACATATAATTTTTGAAATAGTCAAATTTTAGTTTTTACCATTGGATTCAGCTTAAAAAAACACACAATTTGGTATTTTGATCATTTCTCTACGTCAATTGGTTACCGAGATATTGAAAGTGCTAAACACAGTACGTTGTCTAATGTTATTCTTATGGAGGAAAAGAAAAATTTTACATCTCGCTTATTTATGAACGTATACTGACGAAACTTGGTATACGGCTTCATCTGGTTGTGGACCACTGATATTTGCTCAAAAAAACCATTTTTTGCTAAAGGCTCCCGTAGCAGCAAACCTGCGTACTCAGCCCCATGTTATTCTTATGGAGAATAAATAACGTGTTATCTCCCTTAATTATGAAAATAAATTAATGAAATTTGGTATGTGGCTTTACCTAAATGAGTTGTATTGATATTAGTATAAAACCCCATTTTATGTTTTCCTTCCTTCAGCAAACCTGCATACTCAGCCGCCATGTTATTCTTATGGAGAATAATTAAAATGTCATAAATCGTTTATTTATGAATGTATATTGATGAAAATTGGTATGTGGCTTTATGTGGTATTAAGATACGTATATATTCATTGGAAATTCGCTGAGTATGCAGGTTTGCTGCTACGGGGGTATTTTTTTTTCCTTATTAGTATATGTACATACGACATTTATATCTTAGTAAAGTAGCAGTTGCCACTACTGCTAATATTTCAATAGGCATTAAGAAGCACCTTTAATTGGATCAATTTTAACCCACATAACTTATTTTAAATTCAAATTTTAAAAAATAATTTAAAATCATTATATTTACTAATTACTACTTAATTACTTACTTACTTCATTACTAATAAATTTTTTGTAACTCAATTTTCAGCAATTTTAGGTATTACTGTAATTTAAATTTATTATACAGGCTAAGGTACCTAGTCTGTTTAACTCTACAATTATACTGTTATTTTTTAAAGTTATAGGTAACTTCTACAGAGAAAAATATAAAATTGAAAATTTTTAAATATTTGGATTACTAATTGGATCACGTGAAACTATACCAAATTCTATGTTAAATTTCTGGAAAACTTTCAAACTCGACCAAAATAAACTATATGTTATTGCAGTGACAGCAGTGAAACATTCAACAACAATCCTTAAAAATCATTTATATGGTAACAAAAATTCTATGTATTAATATTCTTTGCTCTGCAGCAGCCTACACTGGTAGGAAGATTGTTAATTTATTTTATAAAAAAATTATATATATATATATATATAAACTGTATATATACAGTTTATATATATTAAGCAAAACTGTAACTATATATATTAAGCAAAACATTCTTAATATGCAATATGCATAATATCATAGATTAAGCATACTCCTAAGGAGTATGCTTAATCTATGATAATATGCTTAATATGCAATCTTTATAAATATATCTGTAATCAATCCTATAAGCTTTTAAAAGTGTTTTTAAGAAGGAAGTTTCCTTGTTAGTTTGCAGAGTAATTTAATAAAAGTTAAGTGAAGTGAAAAACCATGACAATTATTGTTTTACCTATTACTAAGCCAATCATCCAATTTGTTAATAAGTTGAATTGATTTACGACGGTTTTTTAAGATAGGCCTATAAGCTTTTAAAAGTATTTTTAAGAGGGAAGTTTCATTAGTTTGTTTGCAGAGTAATTTAATCAAAGTTTTTTATACAAACAAGTTTTACCATATTTGTGTAAATAAATTCTGGTTTTCATCTGCTGTTTTATTATTATTGCTCCTGAAATAATTCTGATGATCAGGTCAATAAGTTGTCTAAAGTACTTTTAGTTTTATAAAATTATGTTCAGGACTTGGCAAATACAATTTTATGAGTAGATAGTTCTACACATTACTAAGCTTTCCTAGTTGTAAGTACGGGATGTAATAAAAGACGTCTTACAACACTTAAGATATATTTACACTTATACTGATTCACATACAGACGGTAAACATATATAAAAGATGGTACTAGGCTATCGATTTCGACCAGTCACACCAGTCATCATCAGGCCAATGAGAGAACTGACAGAATCAAAATGGCGTCCTTGCTTATATCCTATTGGCTACCGGAAGTTCCGTATACAGGTTCCTAAATGTGCCACCAGAGTCGAAGTTAACTTGTTCGTTAATCAATTTATCTCTATTTTTACATTTTTCTTTAAATATAAACAATTCTTCCCATGCATTCATTTCATTTCCTTTTTTACAATTTTTGAGGATGCTGAGGTTTTCTTCTATTTTCCCTATGGTGTGGCCATTTTCTAAAAGATGTTTTGCTACATTTGATCTTTCGGGTTTCCTGTTCTTCCAAGCTGATACATGGTTCTTAAATCTTTTAATACAATTAACAGTTTGACCAATATAAAAGTGATCACAATTGTTACAATTAATTTTGTAAATGCCGGGCATGTCGAATTTGTTACAATCTTCTATCTTGGGATTTAGAATTTTGTTCATGGTGTTTTGCGTTCTGTAGGCTATATTAACTCCATATTTCTTGAATCGATTTGCGACCTTTTGTATCTTAAGAAATATGTATTCAAGAAATATGGAGTTAATATAGCCTACAGAACGCAAAACACCATGAACAAAATTCTAAATCCCAAGATAGAAGATTGTAACAAATTCGACATGCCCGGCATTTACAAAATTAATTGTAACAATTGTGATCACTTTTATATTGGTCAAACTGTTAATTGTATTAAAAGATTTAAGAACCATGTATCAGCTTGGAAGAACAGGAAACCCGAAAGATCAAATGTAGCAAAACATCTTTTAGAAAATGGCCACACCATAGGGAAAATAGAAGAAAACCTCAGCATCCTCAAAAATTGTAAAAAAGGAAATGAAATGAATGCATGGGAAGAATTTTTTATATTTAAAGAAAAATGTAAAAATAGAGATAAATTGATTAACGAACAAGTTAACTTCGACTCTGGTGGCACATTTAGGAACCTGTATACGGAACTTCCGGTAGCCAATAGGATATAAGCAAGGACGCCATTTTGATTCTGTCAGTTCTCTCATTGGCCTGATGATGACTGGTGTGACTGGTCGAAATCGATAGCCTAGTACCATCTTTTATATATGTTTACCGTCTGTATGTGAATCAGTATAAGTGTAAATATATCTTAAGTGTTGTAAGACGTCTTTTATTACATCCCGTAAGTAATAACAACACGTATTATGCTAATAAAAAAGTTGTTTAGTTGTAAGTGTCAACTACTAATGTAATTTAGCCGTAAACTACTGCAGATACTACTTAATCAGCTTAGTAAGTTGTACATACGGCTAAATAACTTAGTATTTTAAGTTTAATTAGTTTTTCCAATTAGCAGTATCTGCTATCAAAATGTGTTAAATAGGCATTTTTATATAAATGTACTATTTTTAGATAAAGAAAAAAATACAAATTCAGTGATTATGGCGATATTATTCCTAGGCTCATAGTTATCGAAATTAAGAGGTTTAAACTTTGAGCCTCTTTTTCTTAAAATCAGCTCAAGTGCAGATGCCCCCTTTGTGCTTAGCACGGCAGAATTACACTATGTCCATAAGTCACTATGAACTATGTTATTTTTTATCCATGAGAATCTGTTGCGTTCGTCGCGCCGTCGTGAGGTGGCGTTCCACTTATTGCTTAATTTTAGTAGTTAGTTATAGTCTATGATTGTATGTTTGTTTTGTTCGTTTATGCAATAGTTAGTTCGTTTGCTGTTTTGATGATTTACTCATTTTGTTCTTTTTATGTGATTGCCGTTTTAAGAATAGGGCGTGCTAAAAAGCTAAAAAATCATGTTCATGGAAACAAAACTGTTTAGTTTCAAAATTAGCACAACAATTGCTGGCATTGTTGGGTGTTATCCAACGAGGTTAATCTATTTAGAGCTCTCGTCTGGGATGAAAAAGTGAAGCCTTCAATTAAGCTGACCGCAATTTTTCTCAGGTAACCAATCAAATACTCTATTCACAAGATATGTGTTAGTCAGCTGACAAACACATAACTAGTGAAGGGAGGATTTGATTGTTTACCATGGGAGCAGGGGGGCAAGATGGCGGTCCTCATGTAGGCTTTACTTTTTTACCTTAGACGAGAACTCTATAGATATAGTAACTTCGTTGGTGTTAGCTTTCACCAGTTTTCACTTCATCGTACACAATTACACCATTTTATTTTCAGTTTGTACAGTAGATCATAAGAGTTTAAGCACACACGATTGGTGACTCGTTTATGATGATAGAATCGCTAAAACAGTGTTTTATAAACAAAGACAGATAATGTTTGAAAAGCACATTTATTTTATCAGCTAATAATAAATTTACTTTGACTATAATCAGCTCTTAATGACGCTAGAGGATAAAATAGGTAATTTAAATTGATCAACTTTGGGGTGTTATTGGCGGATTTTCAGGATATCTGGGGTTAAATGGGTTTTTTTTTTATAAATCTGCCTTGGCGGATTCTTGGAGGATTTTCATGTCCGGATGGGTGTAAAATGGGGGATTTTTAGTCCGGCGTTGGAGAAATTCGCTAACATCAGTGTGGCAACACTGCTCTCAGGAAACCACATGTTAACAATTATTAAATACCTCCGTAGCAGCAAACCTGCGTACTCAGCGAATTTCCAATGTGTATATATGTAACTTAATACCACATAAAGTCACATACCAAGTTTCATCAATGTACATTCATAAATAAATGATTTATGACATATTAATTACCCTCCATAAGAATAACATGGCGGCTGAGTACACAGGCTTGCCGCAACAAGGATCATAACAAATGGGGTTTAATACAAATATCAATATAGCTCAAGTAGGTAAAGCCACATACCAAATTTTATTAATTTATGTTCATAATTAAGGGAGACAACACTTACTTATTCTCTATAAGAATAATAACATGAGGATGAGTACGTAGGTTTGCTGCTACAGGAACTATCGGCCAAAATATGTTTTTAGTGCAAATATCAATAGACGACAATGATATGAAGCAATACACCAAGTTTCATCATGATAAGTTGATAAATAAGCAAGATATACAATTTGTCTTATCCTCCATAAAAATAACATCGGACAACGTACTGTGTTTAGCACTTTCAATATCTCTGTAACCATTTGACGTAGAGCAATGATCAAAACACCAAATTGTGCGTCTTTTTAAGCTGATTCTAATGGAAAACTAAAATTTGACTTTTTCAAAAATTATACGTAAAAAACTAAAAAAAAAACATTTTGGGGGCACAAAACCCCCCCAAAATACCCCTTCGGATAGGTTGATATGTCTGGTTTTCTAACTTATAGTCATAAATGCTGCTCTACACGTTTATACCAAATTTCGTCAAAATCAGATTATTTTTACGAGAGTTATCATGCTCACAGACACACACACACACACACACACATATATATATATATATATATAGTTATAGTTATATATATATATAGTTTTATATATATATATATATAGTTTTGAACGAATTGTGTTTTTGGCATCTGGGGACCTCAAAACGAAAAGTTATCATGGTCATGGGCCTAGGTCTTACCATGCCGACTACAGTAATAGCTTCTTCCCTATAGGGGAAATTCGCTAAAACAACACGAGTATTACTTTGACAGTTCCCTGGTTGATTATGAACAGCTGATACAATTAATTATTTTGTTTTGATTTTAAACTCCATAAGCCCAATGTTTACCAATGTTTGATGGTGTTTGAAAATAAGGTACTTCGAAAAATATTCGGCCCAGTCTATGAAGAAGGAGTTTGGCACATAAGGAAAAATAGAGAGCTACGTGACCTATACAAAGAGCCTGATATAATAGCGCTCATAAAAGCCAAAAGAATTAGTTGGTTAGGACATGTACTTCGGAGACAGGAAGGCACAAGACTGAAGGAGGTTATTGAGGCTGTACCTACAGGAAGTCGTCCGTTGGGTAGGGCAAAATTAAGATGGTATGACCAAGTCAAGAAGGATGTGATCCAGTGCGGAGGAGCAATCCGGATGGCAGAGGATAGAGAAGAGTGGAGGAAGCTAATCTACGAGGCAAAAAATCGACTGAGATTTGTGACGCCCCATCAGTAAGTAAGTAAGTAAGCCCAATGTTAATTTTGTTAACTTTTAATTTTAGTTTTTTTAAATTATTTGATTTTTTCTGGGGATGAGACCTATCTAGAACTTATTTTTATCCCCGAATTATATATTTCAAAACAGGCCTGCCCAGAGAAAGTTCGGGCCCCTGGGCAAATTAGAAGATGGGCCCCTGGGATTCAAGTTGATGGGGCCCAGGCCCCCAAAGAGACCGGGCACTGGGCAATTGCCCCCGCCCCCTCTGGGTACAAAAATTTGACGGAAATCGTTGGTGCCGTTTTTGAGATTAGAGTTGCAAGCAAGCAAGGACGCACGCCAACCTTACTCATATTAGAGTATAGGATAGGATTAAGTACCTGACGATGTCGAACATTCTTGAAATTTTATTACGACAATAGAATTTCTGATTTCTGATTGCACTATACTATTGAAGTGTCATTGTCGTGCGTCATGAAGTTGACATTGTAGCACTATATGAAATGAGTACAATATGAAAACGAAACGATGCGGATATCAGTAGTCTGCACTGTCAATGTCATGTAATTCACGAGTAAAACTAATAAAAAACAATAATACAAATACACGAGTAAAAATAGTTTTCTTAATTTATATCTGTTAGATTGTTTTGTGTGCCTATGTAGTCTGTGCCTAAATCCAGCCGAGGCTCTTTCCAAGCCAACTGTTACAATAACATGGTGCACATTTAAAGAAATTAAGGTATGGAAAATTTGGTTAGAGAATGGCATGTTTTGTTTTTGCCATAAGGATAAGAAATACTTTTCTCGAAAAATATTATTAAAACTTTATGAAAGTAAAGATATCTCAAAGTAAATATTTTTACCGGAAGAAACTTTTAAGTCCAATACCACCAAACACCCTGGCAATATTGAAGGGATGATTGGGTATGGGTAGAGGATTAGTTGGAGGGACAAGGCCCAGCAGAGTAGGCAACCAATAAAAACTAAAATTCCTGGAATCCCGTGTCACGTGGAAGTCAAATGCTTATGAATCTAGAGTTAACATCTATAATCGTTATCAACGCTGGGCATCTTGGCTTGCTGGAATTTTATTTATTTTTAATCTGTAGGCATTAAATTAAAAGTAATTTATCACGATGACACCGGGTGCTGGCACAGCAGGAGCCTCAGTACTTGGTGGAGAGACTTTTGGCTAGTAGGGGGATGGCTCTGCACATTACCCAGGAAGATGCGCTGCTCCACTTTTCAAAAGGGAGATTGGAAGTAAGAAGGAGAGGATTCATCTCATACTTTGACCCAAAGCAGTATAATGACCTCCCCTCCCCTGGGACCTTAAAAAATTGGAGGACCCGACTTTTAAAAAGAATTTAACAGTGCCAGCTTAAGATTATGAACTGACCATTATTATTATTATTCACTCTATGTAACGTTTCTTGTAAATATGGAATTTTGTAAATTTGTTATATTTAATTTAGTTTTCAAGTTTTTGACTTGAGCTATTCTGTAGAGCAGTTTTGTACTGAGAAGCATGAATAAAAGGCATTTAGATTTGATGATTTATATGGTAACAAATTATTAATTATAATCATTAATTATTTGAATACATAACAATTTACTTGAAACTCTGGTTTACTAAGTATACACTGCGGAAGACAAACAAATGTTACAACACTTAAAAGATATCTTGTTTTAAAACAAATTGAAAGCCGATACAAAAAACAATTTTAAAAGAAAACAAAATTATTTTCTCTCTGTTTTGATGTAATTAAATAAAAATTTACTGTTTAATTTGATATATTGAAGACTAGATATAAAACCAATAATTTTAATACGTAAGCGTCGTATTTAGCGAATTTCCCCTGTAGGGAAGAAGCTATTACCGTAGTCGGCATGGTAAGACATAGGCCCGGGACCATGATAACTTTTCTTTTGAGGTCCCCAGATGCCAAAAACACCATACGTTTAAAACTGTATATATATATATATATATATATATATATATATATATATATATATATATATATATATATATATATATATATGTGTGTGTGTGTGTCCATGGGTGCGATAACTCTCGTAAAAATGGTCTGATTTTGATGAAATTTGGAAAAAAACATGTAAAGCAACATTTATGACTTTAAGTTCGAAAACCAGACAGATCGACTCATCCGAAGTGGTATTTTGGGGGGGGGGTTTGTACCCCAAAAATGTTTTTTTTGAGTATTTTACATATAATGTTTTAGTAAACCAAATTTTACTTTTCACCATTGGATTCAGCTTAAAAATACGAACAATTTGGTGTTTTTATAATTTCTCTATGTCTATTGGTTACAGAGATATTGAAAGTGCTAAACACAGTACGTTGTCCAATGTTATTCTTATGGAGAATAAGACAAATTGTAAATCTCACTTAATTATCAACTTATCCTGACGAAATTTTGTATATTGCTTTATATCGTTGTTGTCTATTGATATTTGCACAAAAAACTATTTTTTTCCAATAGTTCCCGTAGCAGCAAATCTGCGTACTCAGCCCCCATGTTATTCTTTTAATGGAGAATAAGAAAAATGTTATCTCCCTTAATTATGAACATGTATTAATAAAAACTTGGTTTGTGGCTTTACCTGATTGAGTTATATTGATATTTGCATAAAAACCTATTTTTTATGTTCCTTGTTTCAGCAAACCTGCATACTCAGCCGCCATGTTATTCTTATAGAGAAAAATTAAAATGTCATAAATAGTTTGTTTATGAATGTATATTGATGACACTTGGTATGTGGCTTTATGTGGCATTAAGATACATATATACGCATTGGAAATTCGCTGAGCACGCAGGTTTTGCTATGGGGGTATTTTTTTTATACATAAAGAAAAAAACAAAATTACATACTACCACTACGTTACCGACATGCATTATTTAGATATTTCAAATTTTCGGTGTTATTGGTAATGCATTATAGAAAAATAGGTTTCCGCGTGTAAGCGTTTTGTAGCAATCCACAGTCACGAAAAATGTCTTTCCTATTAAATATTTATAATTTTAAACTAAATATTTTTTCATGATCTCATAATTTTATTGACTAATAAACCTGCTACACATTCCTTAACAACTAACAATATAATTTTAAGTTCTCGCTGGTAAGAAAACTCATTGTTATAACCACCCCCTTTGATGATTCAGTCTACAGTTTTCTGAAACCCTATAGAAATGAACCTTACGGTGAAGAATTGTCCACTTGCTTAACTAGTTTTTGTAGCCATAACATTTTCTTGCGTTGTCCGTTTTTTGGTTAATATTTTAACACAATTTTTAATTAGTAAACCTTTAGAAAAATACCCCTGTCCAGCAAACCTGCACACTCAGCGAATTTCTAATGTATGTAGATGTTTCTCACTACCAAATAAAGTCACTTACCAAGTTTCATAAAAATATATTTATAAATAAGTGATATATAGCATTTTATTTATTCTCCATAAGAATAACTATAACATATAATAATAACATAAGAATAAGCATAATATAAGAATAATTATAACATAAGAATAACTGCTGAGTACGCAGGTTTGCTGCAACAAAAAAGATAAGAAATTTGTTTTTAAGCATTATCAATATAAATCAACCAGGTGAAGCTACATACCAAGTTTTAATAATTTATGTTCATAATTAAGGGAGAGATACAGCTTTACTTATTCTGTATAAGAATGACCTTATGGCTGAGTATGCCGGTTTGCTGCTACGGCGATAATCAACAAAAAATAAATTTGTTGTGCTAATATCAATATAACAGTACTAGGTGAAGCCACATACCAAGTTTCATTTATATACATTCATAAATAATCAAGATATAACATTTGATTTATTCTCCATAAGGATAACATTGGACAACGTACTGTGCACTTTGAATATCTATGCAACGGTTGGACGTAGAATCACAATTTAAACACCAAAATGATTGTTTCGTGGAGCTGAATTGTTTGGTAAAAGCAAATGTAAAGTTTACAGTAAAATTAATTGAGGAAAGGCCAAAAACCTTTTTCCCATAAGATAAACGTGGGAGATTTTATGAACACGTTTTTTGGATTTTCTCCGCAACCACTTAACCTAGGCTATGGTTTCAAAATACTTTACCATTTGTTTTTTTAAGCTCTATAAAATGGTCAGAACAAGAATTGAGTGTTTTAAAAATTTTAGGATAAAAAATGCAAAAAACTGATTTTTGGAAAATTTTGAAACCCCATAAACCCCCCTTCTTCCCATTGTCCGATTTTTCTGGTTTACGAACTTAAAGTCATGAATGTCACTTTACACATTTGAGCCAAATTTCATCGAAATCTGACTTTTTTACTCAAGTTATCGCATTCACGGACACACGCATATATACAGGGTATCACAAAAATGCTTAGCGTGCTATGCAGAACCACGTTCTACAAACAAAAATAAGTCGAAAATGTACAGTAACATTTTTTTGATTTCGGCTTAGTTTTTCCGTAATCTGCCATTTTGTATTTGTTTGAAAATAATTAATAATTCAAAAACCCTTAGAGATATTTTTATGAAACTTGGTATCAACTTTAAGTTTTTTGTTATTATTTTCCAAAAATATTTGTTATAAAAATTATCAAATTTTGTAATAGCGGTCATTTAAAAATTTCAAAGTCAAATTCCATGAAAACTAGCAACTAAAACAAAATTTTACTAGATATACAATTTTAAGCACTTTTTAATCCAAATCCAATGAAACTTTTATTTTTAAAATCGGTTAATAAATAACAAAGCTTTGATAATTTTTTATTATAACTTTCAAAATGCCGGCCATTTTAAAATTTCAAAGTCAAATATCATGAAAACTAGCAACTAAAACAAATAGTTGCAAGACATCAAATTTAAAGCACTTGTAATTTAATACCTTGTAAAACTTGGTTTTAGTTGCTCGTTTTCGTGAAATTTGACTTTGACATTTTAAAATGGCCGCCATTTTGACATTTATTACTAAAAATTATCAAAACTTTGTTCTTTATTAACCGATGTTTAAAATCAAAGTGTCATTGGATTTGGATTAAAAAGTGCTTACAATTTTATATATAGTAAAATTTTGTTTTAGTTGCTAGTTTTCATGGAATTTGACTTTGAAATTTTTAAATTACCGCCATTTTGAAATTTGATAATTTTTATAAACAATATTTTTGGAAAATGTTAATAACAAAAAACTTAAAGTTGATACCAAGTTTCATAAAAATTTCTCTAAGGATTTTTGAATTAATTATTTTCAAACAAATACAAAATGGCAGTTTATGGCTAAACTAAGCCGAAAACAAAACATTGTTACTGTACATTTTCGACTTATTTTTGTATGTAGAATCCGGTTCTGCATAGCACGCTAATAATTTTTGTGACACCCTGTATATATACATGTATATACATTTGAACGAATAGTGTTTTTGGCATATGGGGTCCTCAAAACAAAAAGTTATCAAGGTAAGTAGTAGTAATATGTCTGCTAATTTATCTGCTTTCTCAGTATGACACCACTTCTACTAGAGCTAGGAATGTGAGATTTAGCATGCATGTTCCTTGTACTCTCAAATATCCATAAACATTTCCAAAACTACTATTCAATGTACTTAGAGGCTTGATATATTATGCACACAACATGTCTACAAATTTATCTTTACGAATCAGTAGATAAACCAACTTATTTTACAATTTAAACCCCTCACAAAAATGTAAAACCTAAACTATTTTATAATTAACAATCTGCTTTACTGACTTCTTCATGTAATGCATTTGTAATAGCTATAGCGTCCATTTGAATATCCTATCAAAAATCTTAGACCACCATGTGGAACGATTTTTCTAAAACTTTGGTCCTATGGCTTTTTATCGTATCTCACCCCCTTCACCCTTAGATTGAGCTACATTCTTTGATTTTCAGTTTATTTTGGAGATTATTTCTGTGGGTTTTCTATATGACACTTCTTTCACTTGAGTTACGAACGTGAGATTTAGCATGCATGTGCCCTGCATCATCAAATCTCCAGAAAAAATCCCAAAACGTAGTACTATTGAAATTGAACCCCTCAAATTTCAATATCTGCAGATCTGTCTGTTGTCTTAGTATGAATAGTAGTAATATGTTGGTTCTGGCCTCTGGGCCACTTGATATGACACCACTTTATCCTGAGGCCAAACAGCGACCTGGGGGCTGGGGGCAGAGCCCCAGTGAAGGAAGCGAGTTTTTGCTATACATTTGTTAAATCTATAAAATGATTTGATGGCTAATCACGATGTTAAGATTAAATAAGATCACAGAAAATGTTATTTTCTGTATAAATGATTAAAAAACATCTTTCTACACCAATTTCAACTTTAAAACTGCATCATAAGGCAAGCTTGCCTTACAAAAAACTTAATTACCAATCCTTCGCTAGAGCCATTTCTTAATTAACCTTATTCTCATTACTAAATTTACAACTAATGAGTACTGGGGGATATCAAAGAAATTTTCTACAAATATTATAAAATGTATTTACACTAAAAACCATCATAACTACGTGTGAGGCTTCATTAAGGCGGACGTGTATTGCAGCAGGTGGAGGTCCTGCATTAGTTGGGTCATTCGCTTGAAGTGTCTCTCTGTGTACGGAAGAATCTGTTCCAGTGTCGACTTCTCCAAGTGCAAAGTTCCATCCGAGATGTCGTCCATCAAACAGGATATGACCATCTGAAATAACAGTTATTGTACATGTCTATTTTAAGATAGTGAACAAAATCCCTGGATAACATTAGAGTCCCGCTAATCTGAATTAACTGGGACTGGAGCCTGTTCGAACTACAAAATGTTTAGATTTTCTAGTTAGTCACATGCCACAGTAAAAATATATTTTTCAGAATGTGCAACATGGGTTTCCAAGGTAAAGCTCAAGAACAGCTTTGATCGTACTTTATAGGTAGAGCTCAGTGCGTCAAAGGTTGTTCAAGCAGGTTTTCAAAAAAGGGGATTCGTTAAGAGGGGTGTAGAAAAGAGTCAATTCTTGGACCTGTATTTTTTATTGTTATCAATGATTTTCATTAAAGAGTAAATAGTTCAAACGTTTGTCTTCATGCAGATAACACTTCCCTTACATTTTAACGCTTCCCGAAATTATTTGTAAACTCGGCCGTAAACAACACTATTTCAGAAAATTCTCTACTCAAATAATCCCAGTTGTGAGGTTGATTTGGGCACAGCAAATGAACATGTCTTAACATGGCTATCCACAAAAAGCTTTCCTTTGGCTATTTATGACAAGCTTCCCTTTCACTTTGGTTCCTCCATGTTTGTAGACAGCAGGGGATGGGACCATATTACATAAGATGTGGTCCCAGGCAGGGGACGGGTACGTCTTACCTAAGATGATGGATACCTTGTCAGTCAGTCTGGAAGGGCAGAGCAGACCTCCTGTCATGAGCAGCTGTCACAGCAGCGGGTGTGCCCTATAAAAGGTCGATTGCCAATTCCATCCCGTCCCACCTTTTTCATCCCTGCTAGTGCCTCTCCTTCCGGTGGACTTGTGCAATATTCCCATGTGGAAGACGTGCCCAGCGGCTCTGCCAAGGTTTCCTAATCCAGCAATCTAACATCTATCTAATCCTGAAGTAAATTAATACCGCCTGAAAAACAGAACTTTTCTCCCAAAAATTTCCCAAAATCCCTAATAATAGTCAATAGTCAAATATCTTTATTCATTCAGAAGTACAGTGTACAACATTTGAACAGTGTCAATATATTACAAGTGATACAATACATTCAAGCCTTTCTAAACATAGATATATATCTTTTACTCTTAGCATGGAAGAGTGAGGTGGAAAAATTCATCCAGTGTGTAAATGGCTGCATCTATCAAATACTCCTTCAGTTGTTTTTTAAATTTTGTGTGATTTTTTTCATTCAAAATATGTTGCGGTATCTTTTTCAAAAATTTGCCTCCCGCATACGATGGCCTTTTCTCATAAAATTGTAATCTATGGTGACTACAAACGGCCTCATTCTTTTTCCTTGTATCATATTGATGAATGGGATGAACAGAAACATTATTTGCCAATTTATTTCTTGCTACTAAAATTGAGTCAAAAATATATTGCCCATATACAGTAAGTATTTTTAACTGTTTAAAATATTCTCTAGCCGAATCATTATGTTTTAGTTTAAGGATTATTCTTATAGCTTTCTTCTGCAATTTTAATATCCTATCGAGATTTTCTTTTTTTGTTGCACCATATAGGCAAATTCCAAAAGAAATATGAGAATGAATATGTGCAAAATAAATATTCTTGAGGGTTATTAAATTGCAATGAAAGGACATTTTTGAAAGAGCATAGATTCCAGAATTTATTTTGGTCAGTACTTTACTTACATGCTCATTCCAATTTAAGTGTTGATCTATTGTTAGTCCTAAAAAATTTTTACTTTCTTTCTGTAAAATGAAATTAGAGTCATACATTATCACTGGTTCATTACCACTTTTATTTTGTGCTGTTTTAAATGTAACAAAATTTGTTTTTTCATGGTTTAGTATTAAATTTTGATTTAATAAATAATTGCCTAAATTCCCAAGTTCTATGAAAGCTGTCAATTCCGTTTGTTCAAGAGTTGGGGATGATATCATTAAACTAGAATCATCAGCATAAAGGCACAGTTTACTGCTCGGTTTACATGTCAGTGTGTTATCTATGTCCTTCAAATAGCATAAGAATAGCAAAGGCCCCAAAATAGACCCTTGCGGAACGCCAAATTTTATTGTTTCTATTTTTGATGCAGCTTTAATAATTTTATTGTTTGATACATAACTGATTTCAACAAATTGTGTTCTATTGGTCAGGTAAGAATCAAACCATTTTACTGAATTTTTGGAGACCCCTAGAGATGATAATTTTTGGAACAGTATAGGATATTTCACACTATCAAAAGCCATGGTTAAGTCCATGAATATTCCTGTTGTATTTTTACCTCTGTCAACAGACTCGATCACTGCCTCTAAAAACGAAACAGCTGCAGAGGTGACTGACCTTCCAGATCTAAACCCATGCTGAATGTCATCTATTAAATTGAATTTTTCAAGGAATGAAGTTAATTGTTGTTGTACTATTTTTTCATAAATTTTTGAAAAGGTTGGTAATAGAGATACAGGTCGATAATTAGCGATACTTTTCCTGTCATCTTTCTTATGTATAAGTACAATTCTTGCTTTTTTCAAAGCAAGATAATAATTCTATAAAGATTCTGATAAGATAATAAGATACCTGAGCAGCGTAGCAATGTTTGCTGATAGAGTTCCACTCTGTAGCGAGCTTCAGCAAAGTTTTCTTCTGGTCCTCCCTCAGCTGTCGAACTGTGCCCAACAGCCCGTCTCTGTCTTGTTTCAGCACAGCTGCCAAAAATGAAATTGTCTAATTAAAGCAATTCCAATGAGAGCTTGAGTTTTGATCCTATTACTCAGAACAGATTAAATCAAATATATTTTTAAGTACATTAAGTTGTCTTTTGTAGGTTTGATAGGTCAGCAAGCTTAATTAAAGTTTGGTGGTCGACTATTAAGACTTTTACACACATGAATCACACTTTTAAAAGATGTTACTTAATAATTGAAGACTTTTTCAATAAAACACTTTCAGTTTAAATACTTATAACCTGTCTAACGATACCTTAGCTCCAGAAAATGAAGAAACTCTCGCACCAACCTTACAAGCGCAGCCCGGCCTACCTGCCAGTAATGGCTTTTCTGTGGGTCCCCTACTATGCCTAGGTTCACAAAAATGAATTCTTTCAAACTATTAAGGTAATTTTTACTGTGATTTTCAAATCCTACTTGTTACTTTATGAAAATGGAGTACATTACAATCACGGTGTAAATGTGACATTCCTAAGTGTTTATAATTTTAGTTTTAAATTTAACATACTGACACTTATAAACACGGAGTGTCACAATTACACCGTGTCTGGACTATATTTTCTTGGAATAATATGTAAAATTTGAATATTACAATACAAATTTATTTAAAGTAAATAGCTTAAAAAAATGCAGTTTTGCAGAATTAGACTTAGTAGGTCAAGGAACAATTGGCGGCAGTTAGGCCGGGCTGCACAAGTGAGGGCTAGTGGTGAGTGATGTCAGGGTGTAGCTGGGCATTGGAGCTTGTAAAAATAATAAATGAGGTTTTTAGGTTCGTGCCAAAGTTTTTATATGACAATGAACGACTCCAGTGAAGACCGGTAGTTATACTCAGCCTAATTTATGTAGTCCAATCACGATTTCAGCCAACGCGATTTGGTTTTGATGGAGTTTACAACCAAGATGGACAGTTTTGTTTGCATTCTACAGCAAATAAGTTATCTTTAAGCTATTTTTAGCAGCTATTATGGTCTTACTAACATGGTTTGGTTACCAAGTGTTTTTAACTAAAAATGATTACCTTTAAATACTTATTTTTTGGCTGAAATGGAGGTGATGTGAAGCAGCTTCCATTGGATTGGTTGGGAAAATGTGTTCTGTGCTAATAAATTAATATAATTTGCCTAGCAAATCAATAATTCAAATTCTGGAAATCCTTCAGCACTCACAAAGCTTTAATAAAGTAGTTACACAATAACTGCAACAACCTACTCTCGATAATCCTTAGTGCAGTGGCAGGACGTTCCAAGGTCAGAGCCAGTCTGAGGGCAGGCAGCAGGTCTTCACTGTAAAGTAGGTTAGCCAGCTCTTGATCCTAAACAAATAATTCAAACTTTTAAATTCCAGAAAACACCTTGTTCAGATAACATATTGAATTATTCTGCTATCAATAATGTATATGGTACAATGTATTAACAATAAAAAAACAAAATGAATTGTCCGAACAGATTGAAATACTGCTCTCAGTATCCCACGCAATTACAACACAGTACCTGCCACTCGTCTGAGGCACTCATCCGTCATGTGGCACCAGTGGCGGATCTAGAATTGGTAGAAAGGATGGGGTTAACCGGGGGGTTTGGGTGGGGGTCCCCCCAGCCAAAGTGGGGTCCGGGAGCTCACACCCGAAAAACTTCTAATTGTAAGTCTTAAAAATAACAATTTTAGGCTATATCTTTCAAAGTTTCAATGTTAGTCTTATGGAGTTATATTTGATTTAGTTAGACTGCTGATTATAATTTTTTTTAAATTTTAAATGTCCTTATGCTGCCAGAACCCCGTGCAGAGAACGGTACATCTGCCAGTTGAAATAACCGATGCCAGTAAAATTAGTTTCATCATACTGCACTATATTTTTAGTGAAGTATATTTTTCGTCACACTACACACAATAAATAATTAAGAAAACAATTTTACAAAAACTAAATTTGGTTTACTTTTTTACCATTTAAAGTCTGCTTCCATATTGATCTTGCTACTCTAAACAAACAGCTGTTACACAAGTTTTCATTGTTAATAATTTGAATAGCTCGTTCAATTCATATTAGCTAATGACTAGGGGTCTGCGGTGCACCGAAAAATCGGTACCGGTTCGATACAAAACGAATAACCGAATTCGGTTCGGTACAACTAATGGCGCCGGTACTAAGTCGGTACGGTACAGCCTAGAACTACAAAAAAATCAGTATTCACTGTTTATCAACCACATTTTTCCTTCAGTTTTATTCATAACATCTTTTTCGTCCGTTGACATTCTATTGACACGCCTTTGCACACGACAGCAACTTTCAACTTTGACCGGCATTCATTCACGAGTTTATAGGTTCACGATCGGATCACGAATGATGACGAGATGCCTTTACAGCATTGATAAAGCCGCCTCCACAGACTGGCCGAGTGTTTCGTTGAGTTACGTACGACACGGCGAGTAATGTAATAATGTACATAAACATCGAGAGTAACAGAGGTTAATAACAACAAACTACTATACGCATTTACAATGTCACGCTCGTCTTTGCTCGCCTAGACTTGGCCAGTGTATGGAGGCGGTACAAACGTAACAAAAACCTACAACCGAATTTGTATGAAATTTAATAATTTTTAAATCAAACTGAGGGATAAACACATAAAGAACTTATAAAACTTATAAAGAACCGTTTTGTATTATTGTACATTGCTGATTATATAACGGCCCCTTAACCTCAAATAAGTACTTGATACTACTTAAAATCGCCAAACATTTGGCAAACACATTCAGATCTACGATCGTGTGTTACTCTGAGTAATAACATGCAGAAGGTTGACACTTATTTTGATATGCAAACGTAATATCATGAAAATCAATTCAAAAATACAAATCGGGCTTGTCATAACATTTTCCTAATAGGCATTATGACACTTCCTAACGTTTTATGGATGGAAATTAAACCAACCGAAAGAAACTGTTTGAATTCTACATTATATATGCCGTGAACGGTTTAGAAGACTGTTTAGGTTAAATATTAGTTTCATCGCTAAAACGTTGATTAATAAAAAAAATAAGTTTTACACACACTACTGTTGTAACAAATAAATAAGGTTAGCCTACATTGGTTCATAATTTTATGGCGTATATCATAATTTTGGAAACTGCGTATTTCTTTCGCTCTGATATTCACTTTCTAGGTATACTCTTTGTGTGACTATGACGTTTGGACGTAATCATCACTTCCACTGATCGCGCGTCGTCTTTGTTGATAAAATGTTTTGAACAAGCCTTGATAGCAAGTTTTGTGATAGCCTTTATAGTTAGAATATTTTAAACAAATAATGAGTGATTGTGATGGATTCTTGATTCTTGATGAACCGCCATCGCCGTCGACTCCTGTTAGAACGAGTAGGCTACAACTTTGACGTCTGATGAGTATGTGTCATCTGATTGCAATACAAATTCTTATTCTGTACCTAATAGGCACTAAGGTACTGGAAGTTGAAATACTGCTCTCAGTATCCCACGCAATTACAACACAGTACCTGCCACTCGTCTGAGGCACTCATCCGTCACGTGGCACCACATAATCAATACAACACATTTAAAAAAACCAAAAACGATAGAATAAATATAATCCTACAGATTGAATTATAATTCATTGAATTATAACAGATTGTAGAATATAATCCTACATATGGGGGACTTGGTTGAACAGTAATAACAGATTCATTACTTTTGAAGAAATGTTCAAGAGCAAAGACGCGATGCGCTACGATCCACTGCGCCATTGCTACTGAAACTGGACGCCCTAACCTACAAAACAATCAGCCCCCGCCCATCCACTCCGCTCCTCCCACTCCCACTACTCAACATAAATTTATCATACATTTTTATGACTGCTAGTATGTTTTTCTTTAAACATATTTTTTCTGTATTTGTTCTGTTTGGTTTCCGAATACACTTAGGCTATGATAAATTACGGCTATTTTATTACCGCGTACCGTACCGATGAAGCTAATTTGTAGGTTGATTTAAGCGCCTATTACTTGGTTATAGGATTTAAAATTTGTTGGAGGCTATAAGTTATAATTCATACAACTTGTATTTAATTTGAAAATACACACACATACCTTCCTTTCTTTTATTATTATTTTATGTGATTACATACAAAATGGACTCACGTCAATACAATGTTTAGATTATCCAATTTATGACTTTGTGCATTGGTATATCGATATGCACTGTTTGTAATGAACTGATCACTTTTTGAAGATTACTTCAGACAGATGGCGTCCTTCTGCGTCGATACACATCAAAAGTCTTTCTTCAAAGTTTTCCATCACTTTTGACAATGTCTCGTTGGAAATAGCTGTGATTTATTCCCGTATTGCAGCTTTCAGGTCTCCTATCGTACGGGGTTTGTTGCAATAAACTTTGCTTTTCAAGTATCCCCATAGGAAAAAGTCACACACCGTGAGATCTGGGGAGCGTGCAGGCCAGTGGATATCGCCGAAACATGAAATCAAATGTCGAGGAAACATCCTTCGCGCAACTGCCATGGAATCATTGGCCGTGTGTGCTGTAGCTCCGTCTTGTTGGAACCACATTTCTGCTCTGTTGATCCCTAAGGTTGCAAGTTGTGGCTGCAAAAAATTGCGTACATTGCAACATATTGTTTAGAGTTCACGGTTACACACCTTCCTCAAAAAAGTAAGGCCCAACGATTCCCACTTTCGAAACTCCACACCAAACGGTCACTTTTGTACTGTGCAGTGGTTTTTGGTGCAATTCTTTTGGGTTTTCTGCTGCCCACTAGCGACAGTTTTGCTTATTGACATAACCGTCCAAATGTGCTTCATCACTCATCATTAACAAAACATCATCAATGGCATCAAGCATTCTCTCACAAACCAGTCTCCGTTGTTCGTAATCACGTTCATAAATCTTCTGAACGATCATAATTTTGTAAGGATGAAATTTTAACTCATCCTTCAGGATGCGCTGCAGCGAACGTCGAGACAAGCCCAGAGTTGGAGCCTAGTGGAGCGGCGAGGACTTTGAAGAACAGACGCCCTTACTCTGCCGACATTTTGTGGAGTTCGCGCCATGCGAGGACGACCAGACGACTTCTGCTTCATAACTGATCCAGTTGTGCGAAAAGAGGCAACCCAACGAAGTATTGTGTTGCGATCAGGTATCGAACCATTTTGCAGAACATTGAACTGTGTGCGGAAAAGCCGTTGAACAGTAATAACAGATTCATTACTTTTGAAGAAATGTTCAAGAGCAAAGACGCGATGCGCTACGATCCACTGCGCCATTGCTACTGAAACTGGACGCCCTAACCTACAAAACAATCAGCCCCCGCCCATCCACTCCGCTCCTCCCACTCCCACTACTCAACTCAAATTCATGCGTTCTTTTTGCGCCACCCAGTATTATATTTGGGCTTTCTTTCTTTATTTACGTGATTTAACACATTATTATTGTTATTAGGCCTATATAAATATTTTTGAACTATTACAAATTATAATCAAAAGCCTGCCTAAATACATTTTTATGACTGCTAGTATGTTTTTCTTTAAACATATTTTTTCTGTATTTGTTCTGTTTGGTTTCCGAATACACTTAGGCTATGATAAATTACGGCTATTTTATTACCGCGTACCGTACCGATTTTGTACCGAGAACCGAGGTACAAAAATATTTACCGTACCGAACCGTACTGACCTTAAATTTCTGATACCACACACCCCTACTAATGACCTCGACCGAAAAGTGTCATCAAATGTCCTAGGACTAAAAAGATCATCAAAACAATACTTTTATCCTAGGAATAAAAATAACAACTTTATCATCCTGACGCATGTGTTGAAAACAGCTGTTTTTGAAGCAGTATGACGAAATAGTATATTTCAATACGATCTAAAGTTTAACGGCCGAGGCCGGAAAATGAGCGATGACCGAAAAGCCACTATTGGTCCTAGTGATTAACTATATTTTTCATCAGACTGCAGACAATTTTAAGTTAGCAATTTAACAAAAACTAAATTTTATTTATTTTTTTACCATTCAAAGTTGGCTTCCTATTGACCTTGCTATTCTAAATAAACAGCTGTTACACAAGTTTTCATTTTTTACGGTTGAATAATTCGTTCAGTTTTTACTTAACAGCTGATGACCTCGACGGTGAAATCAAATGATAATTTTGTCAAACTGCTTCAAAAACAGCTGTTTTCAACGCATGCACTGAGGTGCTAAAGTTGTTCTTTTACTCCTAGGATAAAAATACCCCCGTCGCAGCAAACCTGCATACTCAGCGAATTTCCAATGGAGATACAAATGTCTTAATAAATGTCTACATAAAGCCACTTACCAAGTTTCATAAAAATATATTCACAAATAAGCGATATATATAATTTTAATTATTCTCCATAAGAATAACATTGGGGCTGAGTACGCAGGTTTGCTGCATCAACGAACACAATAAATGGGTTTTATGCTAATATCATTATAACTCAACTAGGTGAAGTCATATACCAGTTTTAATTAATTTATGTTCATAATTAAGGGAGACATAGCATTTAATTATTATCTATAAGAATAACATGGGGCTGAGTACGCAGGTTTGCTGCTACAGGAGCCTTTAGCAAAATATTATTTTTTTGAGCAAATATCAATAGACCACAACCAGATGAAGCCATGTACCAAGTTTCGTCAGTATACGTTCATAAATAAGCGAGATATAAAATGTTTCTTTTCCTCCATAAGAATAACATTAGACAATATATATATATATATATATATATATATATATATATATATATATATATATATATACAGTTTCGAACGAATGGTGTTTTTGGGGTCTGGGGACCTCAAAACGAAAAGTTATCATGGTCCCGGGCCTAGGTCTTACCATGCCGACTACGGTAATAGCTTCTTCCCTATAGGGGAAATTCGCTAAAATCACTTGATGACCCTTTTCGATCGAGGTCAACAGCTATTAAACAAGAATTGAACAAATTATTCACAATGGAAACTTGTATAACAGCTGATTGTTTAAAATTAGCAAGATCAAGATGGAATAAACTTTTAATGGTGAACAAGTTAACAAAATTTAGCTGCTGTGAAATTGTTATCTTAATATTGTTTTCAGTATGATGAAAAATATAGTTCATCAAAAGGACCAAAGGTAGTTTTTCAATCCTTGCTCATTTTCCAGCCTCAGACGTTAAAACTTGAAGCTAGATTGAAAAGCATCACTTTTGGTCCTACTATTATCACGCCCAAAAACTCAAAGTGTTGACGGGTTGCCAAGACCTAAAAATATACGATACCAAAATGTATTCCAAGATAAGTACAGATAAGTACGATGGTCTGACATTGTTTTCCGTTGCCAAGACCTAAAAATATATGATATCAAAATGTATTCCAAGTCCAGTATAGCATTGTTGGTCTTATATTGTTTACCATAAGAAATTCCTTAAAGATGTTGAAATGAAATAAACGTAACAAATTACATGACGGGTAATGGCTAGTTAGTTTATAAGCAGATGTTTGATTTTATTGTACAAATACAAAAACATTACCAGGGATATATATAGGGATAGAATATAGGAAGGATATTATTTTTATTCTATAGGCCTGATATCCTAGGATGTGTTTTTGGCGGGGTACTTATATTCTATGTCAGGTAGGTTAGAGTGAACGTATTCCTATAAAATTAACACTGACTTTGAAATTATATGTGGGAGCTCAAAGAAAACTCGGAAAACTAAAATTGGGAGTCCCAATAATACTTCCATAAGAGCATATAAGATCACACATTATAATAAATAATTTAAAATGATAGTAAACTATCTGTTCCGTATTGCCGTCTTGGAAATAAACAAATAAAAGATATACTCATCTCTCTCTCTCATCACCTTTACCTGCTTTATTGTTCTATAAAAACTATTAAAACTGACCTCATTGTTTAAGGGTGTTTGATCAAAAATTAATTTTCCGATTTTTTTGTTGGAATGGGTTTTTTATAATTTACTAAACACGAGAATGAGGTTTAAAAAAATATAAACAATATTTTGGGTGAATTACAATTGGTTAAAGGGCCAATATTAGGGTGTTTTGGTACCAACAATCAAAGTAATCAATTTGAAATTTTAAAATAAAAAAACATTTTTGTCTTTCGGATTGCTTCCTCTTAACATTAAAATAACAAAAAGTAGCAATAAAAATTATTTTAATTATTATTAAAATATTTTTTAATTTCTTTTGGCTTTACACCTTGTTTATTAACCCTTTCAGTGCTATGGACCGATATATCGGCTTTTGAATCTGTTATCAATTAGCACTGTTACAGCTTCATAAGCAATTGTACCGTTTGGCGCTCAGTCTGCAGTCTGAGTCTGACATGTAGTGAAACCTGGTATACACAAACTGAACTACCTCGTCCAGTGCCTAGACTCTAATACCGCATGGTCCACTGCAGCTGCTAGTCTGATCAGTGACTGTGCGGTCTAAGACGTTACATTCCCGGCCGGGGGTAACACTTGGATCAAGGGTTCGAATCCCATCACAGTCGGTGGTTTTTATGTGCAACTCATGGAGAGTTCATCTGTCTGTGGCAGAGTTGAAGGGGAGGGCGGACGTTAAGCAAACGGTGGACGGCTCAGGTCCAAGCTGACGGGATGGGTGGATTCTTTGTGAGTTGAACATCTGATCAGGTGTTTTGCTACTTTTTACCTATCCTTTCCTGTGTGTGTGTCCAGCGGAAGCACGTTTTTATTAACTTTGACTGTTCAGGCATTCAAGACATTTAAAAAATTAACAAAACATTCAGAAGCTTAGCACTGAAAGGGTTAATTAAGTTTGTTCAAATAATCAATGGGTTCCTTTTAATATATGTGGGTTTTATCTCTGATTCTTATGAAATTTTTAAATAATTTCTATGTGTAATAGTTCTGCTTTAATGTTAGTACACGTAACACCATGTCAGGTTGGTGCTCGGCACTGCAAGTGTACTAGTGATCATCTATAGTGCTTGCATGCGTCGAGTGCGCACGAGCGCACGGCCGCTCAAGGTCGTGTCCACCTCGTCTCCACTCTCTCTCTCGCCCTTTCTCCCTCCACTTCACGCACCTGTGTCCCTGTTCTCACTGTCTTGTTTTGCGCGAAATCTTCACAATTTGGCGGCTGCAGCAAATATTCACAATGTTACCTGTTCGTTTGGCGTTACGGTTGAATATTTACAAATTCATATTTTTTTGGACTGTCGGAAAAAACTTGACGAACTCGTAGCCAATTCCCAATTGTAAATTCAAAATCAAAATGCGTTATGACAAATATAACAAAAGATAAATAAAAAGAACCAACGAATCCATTTATTTTCCAAGCAGTGTGTATTTTTGATTTGAGTATATAGGTTTTAAAATCAGTAAATAGTAAAAATAGGCGTTCATTGGCGATAGAACGGGGCCGATCACAGATTGTGTTCTTAAAAAATAAGTTCCGGTAGTCGTTCGGGCCTATAAAACGGGATCCGGCTTAATTTTTCGCTGGGAAAATATGGTCCGATTGCCAATTTTTGTGATTAATCACGGTAAGATTGTGAATTTTGGCATATATTGAGGCTCGGTCGTCATTGTCGGTCAATAAACCCGTTGCGGCCATCGATTTCGGACTTTGGAATTTGAGGAACATTTGTTTACGGCGAATAGAATGCTGTGAAATTGCCTATTTTGTTTTAGTCAGTAATCTTTTTCTGTAAAACGCAGTCAGGCAGTCTTTTTTGCCTGGTAAAATGCGGCCCTAAATTTTATTGTGGTCTATGTTTATGCCTTACAAATCACAGTTTGGGTTTGTCGGTTAATTGCCTTTTCTGGACGTTAAAACGAGGTTATATTGCTATTTCTGTGGATAATATGCGCTCGCTTGCCACTTCAGGCCAATAAAAAGCGGTCCAGTCCATTATAACTAAAAGTTCAGTCATTTAGGTATTTTTGACCATCAAGTCGTGAAAATATTTATGATTTTACCGATAAAACGCGTTTCGGATGTCGTTTTTGGTATATAAAACACGACCTGGCTTTCTTTATTGCCGATAATAAAGTGCGGTCCGATAGCCGTTTTTGAGCGATTAAGTACATTTCCGACCTAAAATACAGTTAGTTTGACCTCAATTTTCGGTTGATAATAAACTTTGCGGCCATAGTAATATGCTGTAAAATTGTCGGTAAAATTACCGATTCTGGCTGATAACACACGCTGGGTCGATAAATTTGCCTAAAAACACAGTTTGACCTTTTTCAGGCTAAAATGCAGCCCGATTGACGTTTTAGACAGCAAAATGAGAATATATTGTTATTTTAGGCCGGTAATATGTAACTCGGGTGCCTTTAAAAATCGTTTAAAATTGCCATATCTCGGCCGATAAAATGTATTTTGATATTAGTTTCAGTAAAATCTTTGTTTTCGAGAAAACATACTTTGAGCCTTCCCCGCTGGCGTGTTGGCCTTTACTGTATATAAACTGATGCGGTTTTTTTGGCCAATAAACTACGTTCACTTGTTGTTTTCGGTCCAAAAATTACTGCGACCATGAAATGCATTAAAATTGCCAAGGTCAAAATATCAAGTATTTTTCATATAAACGGTTTTTATTTACTTTAAAATTAGATTGAACGAAAATTGAAGCAATTGTAAACTTCAAAAATCTGATTATACTAGAAATTAACAAATTGTGTAACCTAAATGTTTATAACAAGTTTAATATAAAATTGAATCATCAGTATTATTTGTAAGAATATTCTTATTTATTCTAATTAATAATATTTGTATTTATAAACAGATTTAATTATTAGTCAAATAATTTTATACATTTGTAAATTATTTACATGAGAATTAGAGGTGTGCGGATATCTGAAAAGCCGGTTTGGTTTCAGATCGGATCGGATATCTGAATCCGATCCGAAGGCTTTATCGATATCCGATAAGGTCTAGTACATATCCGAATTATTCGGATAGACTGTATATCTGGGGATAAAAAGGTAGAGACGAAACAATAAATATGTTTGGACCATTAATAAACGTTTTGACTCTTAACGTCGTTCAAGGTAACATGAAGCAATTCCTGTCGCTTTGAATGTTTACGGTACGTAACTCGAATCAATTCTTTGATACGATATTTGTGTAATCATGTATCGTATCGCGATACACGGCCAGATCGTTCATCATTTTAGCAACAGAATGAATACGGTTTATAAAGAGAAACGTGTAAAAGGGAATGTTTTTGATAGTAAACAACCGAAAATTTATACAATATTGAAACTCGATGTCGATTCACGATTCACGGGATGAACGCTGATAATGAGACAACAGTAGTGAATTACTGGCGAATAAGTCGATAATTTTTCATCGACAGCCGATTTCCGATGGTTTCATTTTCCTACGAGTGCAATGAGCAAGCTCTCAAAGAGTATTCAAAAGTTGCATAATGCAAACGGAGATGTTAGTGTATGAAATTTAAAATTGCTGCTACTGATATTTTCCTTCCATTCAATGCAATTAAAAAACGCTGAGTAAAGTATTGCTGACTTGCGCAAAACGAGTTGCATAGCTTTCTCTATGGTGAAGTTTCCCGCTATGATCAACGAACTTAATCTAGCTAGAGCTCTTATACTCCAAGAAAAGAGTTCACTTGTTTACCCCCGGACGAGACCTTTAGATATATTAAACTCGTCGAGTAGCTTTACGACGACACAACGTTTAAAGCAGCGACGACCAGACGACGGATTCAAGAAGGCATCGCTTTGTTATCTCTATTATTTATTTATACATATTTTATCGTTCGGATATTATTTGATTTCGATAAATTCATGTATTTAAAATGGAACCGCAAAGGAAGAAAAGCATGATATGTAAATTATTAAAAAAGAACGAAGCCGATGGTTTGAAATGCAAGCTGACGCTGACAGTTTGTGACAGGTTTACATTCCGGTGACAAACTAGGTTAAACAAAGTTTCTAATTTGTACTAAACAAAATAAATTCAAACTAGGCCTAGTTAGTAAATTTATAAAACAGGAAATTCTTTGGTTATGGAAGTGTTTGGTTAGCTCATACAGAGTTGAAGCCCTATACTGATTCATTGTTTCAGTAGGTTCTGATTGCCTTTGTCGTGCTTGGCCTTTTGTGTGTTGTGTTGTGATATCTCCTTTGCTATCAACATAAGTGATTCCAGTCTTTTAAATAGACTGTAATCATGTTAAAATGTTTCCTTGTTGATTCTCTTGCCTGATGATATGTTTATGTTTGTTTTTTTACCAGGCCTACGCCCAGATAGGCTAAGGTGTTATACCATAATGACAAGGATTAATGATAGTCAAGGTGACATTACATGATTTGAGTAGCCTAACCTAGGCCTACTGTTATTAAATTACCTATACTTTTATCTTATACCTATACAACCAGTAAACATATTTGTTGTATTTTCCACTGCAGAGAAGATAATATTTTCAAGTATGTACAGAGGTTGGTATATTGCTCCTCCAATTAGACACGTTGTTTTCTGGTGGGGTTATGTGTAGCACAGTCTTCAATTACTAAGAAAGATACATTTGTAAAAATAATGACCACTAGTTGTGTTTTGAATAAAATTACTTAGCTTTAATATTGTATATTTATATCTTGCAAGAAAAATAAAAATTTTAAGTTCCAACCTGAAAATATGGTAGTTTTAGAGATTGGGGTAAAGTAGGCTAAATATCCGAATTCGAAAATTATCCGATCCGAACCTAAGCTATCCGAACCGAAACCGATCCGAACTAAAAATTCACTATTCGCACACCTCTAATGAGAATCACATAAATAAGTTTGTACAGCAAAATCTTTATTTATTTTAAAATTAGTTTACACATACTGATAATCAATCATTATGTTTGGTGTGGGTAACAATTGGTAACAATGAAAGGGCTTTAAAATAATAGCATTAAAATTAGGAACCGTTAGTAAATCATAGGCGAAAAATGATAGCTTGCAATGAGTGGAGTCAGCCCAGCCCAGCCCCAGCCGGCCAACACAAGGTAGGCCTCAATGAGAAACACGGTGAGAGACTGAGAGGGGGGGGAGAGAGAGAGAGAGAGAGAGAGAGAGAGAGAGAGAGAGAGAGAGAGAGAGAGAGAGAGAGAGAGAGAGAGAGAGAGAGAGAGAGAGAGAGAGAGAGAGAGAGAGAGAGAGAGAGAGAGAAGGTGCCAGTCCCCCTCCCGCCCAGGCCAACACACAAGCACACTTATGCCCGCATCAGCCGAATTGACGTCCTAGCGGTATGCGCGGGAATATGCGGAACTACAACTGCTCTCTGCCGCTAGACTCGCATTGCGGTCAAACATCCTTAAATAACTGCATTATTAACAAATCAAACAACAGATTTTGTAAACCATTTTTGTATATAGGAAATAAAATATTATCACCATTAAATATTGATAATCTCGCTTCCATTACACCAAATATGATTGTTTTGTTTGCACAAAAAATCCTGCTCAATTTCACTGCGGAAAAAATCATTTTCAAAACTTTGCCTTTTAGAATTGGACTTGCTACTCTGTGCCTACAGGGTGAACTTTACAACTTGCTCCGGAAATTTCATCCACATCTTTATCTTCAGTAGTTTTATTGAAATAATCTGTAAATCTACGCTTCACTTTAACTAAAACGAATTAAAAAAAAAACAAATAATTTAAACGCAACATACAGATAAACCTATTTATAAACACTCTCACAACAATCCAAACAACAGAACTAATGAACTCATTTGCAAGCCCAGACGTAATGACGATACATCGACCCTTCGACACTTTAAAACTACAACCGGTACAACCACAAATGCACAAAAAGGCAATGACTGGGGATGAGAGATGAGAGGTAAGTCATATGGCCGGGTGGAACGGTCCATTTTTCACCTGAGGGGAGGGAAGTGTTTAGGGAAAAACCCAGGTTATTTAGGGTAGTGCCTAGCGCTAGATAGATTGCAAGGCTATTGCAATGCCACTGCGTTGGCTCATTCATAGGCATTTGCCCCTTGCCAAATTTATTTTGCAAATCAACTTGGAACGGGTTTAATGTTGCCATTGTCTCATTAACTATGGTCCAAAAAAGTACAAATTCAAATAAAAATATTCAAAAATACTGTATGTTTCTCTTGCGTAATAGTTCCTCGAAAAATATCCTTCCTATCCAGTGTAAGTTCGGACCCAATGAGGAGGCTATAGCCCCTTTAGCCCCCCCCATAGATCCGCCACTGCGTGGCACCACAAAACCATCAGGGAATCTGCTCCGCCCGTCACTACACAGAACTCATCGCATGACACTGTAGTGATCAGAACAAGGTTGAAGGATGGTACATACCTGCATGGCTCGCTCCTCCCGCTCAACTGCTGCTTGTAGCACACTCTCCTCTGTCACGTCGCGCCACACCACCAGCTGAGAGTCTGCTCTGCCCGTCACTACACAAGACTCATCGCTCGACACTATAGTCATCAGTACAGAGAAGGTACATACCTGCATGGCTCGCTCCTGCCGCTCAACCGCTGCTTGTAGCACACTCTCCTCTGTCACGTCGTGCCACACCACCAGCTGAGAGTCTGCTCTGCCCGTCACTACACAAGACTCATTGCTCGACACTATAGTCATCAGTACAGAGAAGGTACATACCTGCATGGCTCACTCCTGCCGCTCAACCGCTGCTTGTAGCAGACTCTCCTCTGTCACATCGCGCCACACCATCAGCTGAGAGTCTGCTCTGCCCGTCACTACACAGGACTCATCGCTCGACACTATAGTCATCAGTACAGAGAAGGTACATACCTGCATGGCTCACTCCTGCCGCTCAACTGCTGCTTGTAGCACACTCTCCTCTGTCACGTTGCGCCACACCACCAGCTGATAGTCTGCTCTGCCAGTCACTACACAAGACTCATCGCTCGACACTATAGTCATCAGTACAGGGAAGGTACATAGCTGCAACACTCGCTCCTGCCGCTCAACCGCTGCTTGTAGCACACTCTCCTCTGTCACGTCGCGCCACACCACCAGCTGAGAGTCTGCTCTGATTGTCACTACACAGGACTCATCGCTCGACACTACAGTCATCAGTACAGGGAAGGTACATACCTGCAACGCTCGCTCCTGCCGCTCAACCGCTGCTTGTAGCACACTCTCCTCTGTCACGTCGCGCCACACCACCAGCTGAGAGTTTGCTCTGCCCGTCACTACACAGGACTCTTCGCTCGACACTATAGTCATCAGTACAGGGAAGGTACATACCTGCAACGCTCGCTCCTGCCGCTCAACCGCTGCTTGTAGCACACTCTCCTCTGTCACGTCGCGCCATACCACCAGCTGAGAGTCTGCTCCGCCCGTCACCAGACGAGACTCATCGCTCGACACTGTAGCACACAGTACAGGGTTTAAATCAGTGTAGATTGATTATACAGTGTTTACAAAAATAACTAAGAGAAGGCTTAGTCAAAGGTGTTCATTGTAAAACTGAGTTACTCAAAGGCAAATTAAAAAAAAAAAAAAATTAGCGCCAAGTGAGATGCATCAGCTATTTAAGATTATTTCTATGGCTGTATGTCCAAAAGAACATGGCTTCTTATCAGTATGCAGCTCATTAGAAACAAATATAAGAACATTAAGAATAAGAATAATTTATTGTCATTTAACTAGGGGTGTGCATGTACTCGTATATCGAGTTTTTTCGAGCCGAGTTTGCACTACTCGACTCGACTCGAGATATTGCAAAAACTCGTGAGTTCGAGCTGAGTTTTTATACAGCTGATTATACTCAAACCGTCTCAAATGACAGGTACAAAAGTAATAAATGCGCCCGAGTCGAGGTGAAAACGAATTAGATTGTTCTTTGTACGTTTTACAAAAGAAATCTAATATCACTTCATATCACATTGGCTTTGTCTAGGAAAAAGCAGTGATATTCAATTTGAATTACCAATGTAACAGTACACGCATTCGGATCTACTTTTGCGCTCCGCGCCGAGTTAGTACCACCTCGAACTGAAAAGAAGGCCGAACTCAGCCAGAGTTCTCTGATGTCACTGTCATGAGTAACGTAAACTTAGGATCTTTTTTTTACGGTTTTTTGTTGCTGTCAGGCTTATTCCAGCCAAAGCATTGTGCACAATATTCAAAGTGAATTTAAACATTTATTGTGGTTTTAATTTTTAATCTAATGATTGAAAAGTGGAAATCGGTTTCCAATAGTGTGTATAGATATCAGTTTTAGATTGCATATTTTTACTTAATACGTTACAACTGTACTTTGGCGTTTTGATCGCCATTCATTCACCGCAAGATTGCCTTTTATTTTTGTAAAGTCAACTGTTGTTAAATCATTCAAGTTGAAGATTTGTTATAGTCCGGAACTCTGTAATGTTATTTTACAAATGTTTTGACGACAAATTGAATCTCTATTTCGGTGACGTTTAAATGATGCGATCAATATGGTGTAGCGGAGTTTAGGCCATTGTTTAGGGTACTGTTTATTGTAGGCTATTTTAGTTATTTTTTTATTTTGATAAAATATACAAGGTACAAAAAATAAACATCAAATCAAAAGGGATGACAAAGGTAAGTTCAAGTGAGTTATTCTTATGGGTAGGCCTGTTTAGTTTGTATTATGAATTTTTTAAGAAACTAGTCTTGAAATGTATATCATAATATATATCTATGAATAACAAATTTGAAAAAATATTCTGTCATCATTTCATGTAATCAGATATAATTTTTGACGTTATGCTGATGATGTATAGATAACTTTTGTAACCATTATCTCCTCTTCTTGAAAAAAAAAACTCGACTCGAAAAAAGCTCGAAACTCACGATTTTTTTCTAAACTCGACTCGACTTTAAAAATCACTACTCGCACACCCCTACATTTAACATATTAAATGGCAACTAAATGGACATTTGATTTTTCACCTCAATTTAAAAAAGTCTTAATAGATTATACAAAATTGCTAAATTTATTAGACACGTCCATACCATTAGAAAAAAATTAACTAAATTGATTTAAGATTTTCAGTATTTTTTTGCCAATAATGCTTAGAGTAAAAATATGAAACAAATCAATGGTAGGATGAAATTCAATCAAATACAGTTGTGATTTAACTACGACATAAATAAAATAAAATAAAATCAAATAAATATTTATTTAATCAATACATATCACATATCATGTATATAGTGTCAGATATCTTACATACTAAATACACAAAGTATACCAGTATCCAAAATACCTACTTCTTTGATTGAAATCATTACATGCTAAGAAAAGATTTTAAAAAATTCATGAAAGGAGTAATGGGGGTCATTGGTTAACATTGTTTTAGACTCCTTTCAAACTTGATTTGATCCGGTTCCTCTTTTATGTCAGTAGGCAGAAAATTCCAAAATGTTGTCCCCATATAAGTTGTTTTTTTAGTGAAAAAATTAAAGTCTGAGTTTTTGAATGTTAACATCATTTTTTTTCCTGTGTTATGAGAATGAATTTCAGAGCGAAAACTCTGATTTTGGGAATTATTTCTCAAATACAAAACGCAATCAAAAATATATTGATCGTAGATTGTCAGTATTTCTAAGTTTTTAAAATGGTTTCTTACATGAACATCATACTTTGAACTTAACATTACTCTTATTGCCCGTTTTTGAAGTAAAATAATTTTATGTAAGTTATAGACATTGGTTCCCCCATACACACAAAGACCATAAGCAATATGACTGTGTATGTGAGCATGGTAGATCATTTTTAATACAGATAAGTTGCATAGCATAGTGACATTCTTTTTAATATGTAGATTCCAGAATGAATTTTGTTTGACACACTTTGAATATGTAAATTCCAACTTAAGTTACTATCCAATTCTAGACCCAAAAATTTTGTATTGTTGATTTTTTCCAGGCAGCGATCTTCAATAGCAATACTAGGCGCAATTATACTTCTACAGTGCAAGTTGGTTATTACGGCCTCGGCCGTAACGTCAACACGGGTATAACGTCATTTCTTCATAAGTCCCGCCAAGCTATAGGTATTTGCATTGTAAAAACCTTGGATTTATCGTCAGTAAATTACCAAACCTCATATATAAGGTCAAGAAAATCCAACCGAAATGAAAGCAACCTTCATAGATAAACAGAAAAAGTACGATCAGAAGTGCAGCACGGCTATTGTTTAGCTACGTACCAGTGTATTTTTGGATACGGTCTTTCCTCTCACACTGCCAACTCACCCTCCCCTACCCCCGCCGCGCCGGCATCCTGTCTCCCTCCCCTATCCCCCTGCCTACCTGTTACTCACTGTAGGTCAGTGACATCTTGACTCATTTTGCGTCAAAACAGTCCAATACGGTGCGTACCTACAGTTTGCTTAGCTATCGTCAGTTCTATGAATGTATTTCACTGTTGGTTTTTACTTTCTCCCCCTATACATAGTATATGGAGAAAGTATTGTTTTCGTCAAAATTTTCGAACTTGAGTTGTTAGTGGAAATATTTGTTTTTGTGCACCCTGAACCCAAAAAAGTGGGTTTTACGTAATGTCTGTCTGTGTGTGTGTGTGTCCGTGTCCGTGTCCGTGTGTGTGTGTGTGTGTGTGTGTGTGTGTGTGTGTGTGTGTGTGTGTGTGTGTCCGTGTGCGTGTGCGTGTGCGTGTGTGTGTGTGTGTCTGTGTGGATGTGTACAGAGCTAGAGCCCTAACCAATGGACCGATTTTTATGAAATTTGGTATGTAGGTACTAATCCTCGATATCTCCAGGCGTTTTTTCATTTTTTTGAATTTTTGATTTTTAAGGGTAATTATCCCCCAAAAATCGCCAAAAAACATGTAAAATCCAACTTTCTTAAAAACGGCTCTAACAAAATTTGATTAAACTTTTGTGGTTTATAGAGCTTTAGGTTTCCAACAAAATGACACCAACCGCATTTCTGGAAAAATTCGGGTTCAGAAATTACAGGACTTAAAACATCCAAAATTCAGTTTTTTGGATTTTTCATAAAAAAACCTAAATGTTAAAAAAGATTATTCACCATTAAAAAGAGCTCAAAAAACTAAATAAATTAGTATCTTGAATTACTATTCTACGATTGCTCGTTGCAGAGAAAATTGAAATTTTCATTTAGCGGTAAACACAGTACGTTGTCCAATGTTATTCTTATGGGGAATACAAAAATAACTATTTCTATCTCATTTACTAATCAATTTCATTAAAACTTGTTATGCAGGAAAAGTTAGCATTGACCAACAGAGGTTGTTCGAAATATGTTGCCATTTAACCCTGGGGGGGACAAGGGGGCATTTCCACTCTCAAAACCACTGTGAGTAGCAACGGATTCTATGGTGCCTCCAACAAAGGGATTTGGGTGGATATTTCTGAAAACAACTATTTTAGACAGTTTTCTGTACATTTATCTGTACTTCATATTCTTTATTAAATAAAAAATAATGTTTTCATTAAGTTTGGCTAAAAGGGAGAAAGTATGTGTCAGTTTCCTGATACCGTTTATTGTTCTTATACAGGAAGTTTAATTTACGAGCATCCAAAAATCATGGCAAGTGCTAAGAGAAAGGTTTTGCCGATTAAAGAAAAAGTGTGAGTTATAAGAGCGTGTGAGGAGGGTCGTAAGATAGCAGACGTGTGTTGGGAGTTCGGGTTGGTAAATTCCACTGTTGGTTCGATTTTAAAAAACAAGGACAAAATTTTAAAGGCATTTAAAGAAGATGGTGAAAACGTGAAACGGATAAGGGGATGTGAACGCACCGACATCGATGCTGCTCTGCTAAAATGGTCCAAGCAATGTCGCACTTCCAATATCCCTGTGAGTGGTCCGCTTTTAAAGGAAAAAGCTGCAGAGTTTGGACAGATGTTTGGAGTTGACTTTACATGTTCCAACGGCTGGATAGATCGTTTTAAGGCTAGGCATTCGATTACGTTTGCTAAGATTTGCGGTGAGGCAAAATCTGTTGATCCGAGTGTCACTAGTGACTGGTTGACTGAAACATAGACAGTTGTGAGACAAACATACAAAGATGAAGACATTTTTAACAGCGATGAAACAGGGTTGTTTTACAAATTAACTCCAGATAAGACGCTCCAATTTAAAAATTAAAAATGTGTCGGCGGAAAATTGTCCAAAGTTAGATTGACAGTTTTGGTTTGTGCAAACATGACAGGTACTGAAAAACGGAAGCTTTTAGTTATTGGCAAAAGTGCAAAACCTAGATGTTTAAGAACGTAAAAAAACTTCCAGTGGATTACGCCGCCAACAAAAAAACGGTCCCAGATGATGACAAAGAAGATGATCTGCCGCTCTCAGAATGGATAAAAGGTTTCAATGTCAATCAAAATGATATTGGACTTGATCTTGATGGTTATGCATCAGTGGACGACCAGGTAGAAACATTTCAAATGCTGAGTGACGCAGAAATTGTAAACGAAGTATAGAATATGGGAATAAAATTCTGAAGAAGAAGAAGATGAAGGCGAGGAAGAAGATGTCGTCTGTCCGACAACACAAGAAGCTTTAAAAGCAGCTGAAACACTTTGTCGATTTTTCCGCTTCAGAGGGACGTCTACCAACACACTTGAAGCAGCTCAACATCTCCATAAAACAACGGAGAAAATTTATTTCCGAAAGGACTGTTCAAAAGAAAATTACAGATTTCTTTGCGCAGTAGGACTTCATATGAACGTGCTTGTTAAGTGGTGCATTTTTGTTTAGCCTACATTTTGTAATTTAACATAATGATGTTCGTTTATTTCATACATGTCTAGGTATTTACTCAATTACTCTCATTAAAAGTATGTATTTCATGTAAAAATTGTGTTTTTTTAGTTTTCCTCAGCTTAAAATTATAAATTTTGGAACCCCTTTTATAGAGTCACTCTGATATAGCGTCATTAATTTTGTGGTCCCTTCAATGACGTTATAACCAAGTTACACTGTATTTTGTTTCGTTTCATAACCAACAAAATTGGTTGTATTTAAATTAAAAAACAAATATTTTTTGAAAATTCTTGAATGTTTGATAACTGAGTTGGGCTTATGTTTTTTAAGTAATTTGGATTTTTTGTTGAAATAATCAAGTTAGTGTCGTCTGCATAAAGAATGAGCTCACTTTTGATTCCTGTGATGTTATCCAAGATTATTAACCAGTTTAATGTTGTTCTCTATAAGCGCTCCCTAGCACTACTGTCACGCCAGAGATTTGTTTTTCTTTGCTATACAGGAAATTAACTTCAATCCTGTTCTGTACATCAATACTTCTAACCCTGGTAGGGAAGTGTTCATATCATGAACATCTTGGCACAGATGTCTTATAAACTTGAGATATTTGATTCCGGGCAAAAAACTGACCAGTCTTCAAGGACTGATTGTCTATGAACTTGTGTTTTCTTGATTGTAAATTTATCTCTTCATGCTCAACATAGTCAGCAGAGTCAAAATACATTAAGCAGCCTTCAATGGCGTTTTTTCTACCAAGCAAACGACCACCTCAAACCAGCAAGTAAAATAGCATCCAAGTATGTAAAGTTTTTCAACAACGCGGATTGGATTTCCAAGTGATACCTACCAACGAGAGCCCAGATCTTAGCGTCGTGATGTTCAAACGTCTTGACACACTCGCTGGTCTTGACGCTCCACAGCTTCAGCAGTCCGTCGGCTCCGACTGACACGACCTGCAGCCCTCGGGTGACGAACCGGCCTGCCATCACTGACGAGGTGTGGCCCTCCAGAGTCTGGCAAATCAGAGTCATTTCATGGTCAGAAAATACTCCAAATAACAGGAAATAAACAAATGAACAAACTGTATAACATAATTTTACTTTAGAGTCAACTCCCGATCATCCGGGGTAATGACCGGTTGGAGGGTCACGGATAACCCAAAACCACGGTTAAAACAAAGGGATTCAATAAATTGAAAGTTACAAACATAATGAAGGTTTATTAAGGTTCCATCACGCAAAAACCACTGGACCTATTAAACTAAAATTTTGTATGGACATAGTTTACATTTCACATTAACATACAGACCTGACAATCTCTACATCCGACCTTATGGCTCCACCACTTTTAAGTTCCAGTGCAAATCTTAAGAGAGGACATAATTTATAAAATTACCAGCTATAGTTAAGATTGTAAGTTACCAACAAAGAAATAATATGGTAAAATGTAGGCTAAACAAAGATGTGATAGTGCTGGTTACGTTAATATTTTTAATGTGTTTTAATTTTTTTGCAAGCGAAGCCGCAGGTAACAGCTATTTTCTCGGGTTACTACCAACTGCGCCGCGCGGTCATTGGAATTCGGAAGGTACCCCGCATTCCTGAAAAAGGGCTATGCCAACTGTGCCGGGAAACACCCGAGCCCCTTTAAACCGAGGATTGCGCTGTGAATCCTTGATTGGTCGGTAATATCTCCAGCAAATAACTCACAAAGTTAAACACCTAGAAATAAAACAGTTTTGTATGATGACTTGGTTTAAACACTTACTTAAATAAAAATCGAAACGAACTATCGTAATCTTACGATTGCTTTGATCGTTTTTCATGTGATCAAAATCATACTTTCGCTTACTATATAAAATTAACACACACCTTTTCACAGACTTAGCTAATTTTAAAACGATATTTTAAATCCTTGATGACATGATGACATATAGTCACAGAAATATTCTAACTAAATAATAATATGCATACATCTAACCAAGAATAAAGTACATCTGTATAATTGTTTATATTATCCAGCACAGTCAACGCGCGGCATAGTTGGTATAGTGCCCGAGGAGGAGCCCTTTTGACTGTGCAGCGCAGCTGGTGAGGGTGATTAGGAATTATCTGACCGCGCGGAGCATTTGGTATATCCCCATTTTCTCATATTTTTTACGCTATCCACCAAAAATGAGTAAGTGCTGGGCCAATTACTTACATTAATGAACTTTATTTATCTCTCTACACAAAAACATCACAATCTTTTAATTGATATAAGGGGGATTAGGTCAACAGATTGTACACAATTATATAAGCTGTTCCCGCAGGTTTCGCCTGTTATAAAAACTATGACAGTTGTGTGTGCTGCATTCTGTGATTAGCCCGTGGAACTACTACGAATCAAGATCAGCTGTTTGTATTTTCATCAGCTCAAACAAAAATGAATGTCCATAAGAAATACATGGGAACTTTGTCGAGATCTCTGGCAGAGCCCTAAGGTCAGATCAGGAAGAAAACCATTTAGTTTTCCTATTTCATGCCTAAAGAATCAGTGAACAAAATTTCAGCTCTCTACCTACATGGGAAGGTGAAGAATTAGTGATGAGTGAGTCAGTCAGTCAGCCAGGGCTTTGCCTTTTATAGATATAAGATTATATTTAACTTTGGCACTATATACTTTGGATTATATTTATACTTTCTATTAAAAGAATAAGAAAAGAGTACATACAATCGGTTTTATTTTCTTATTGTGTCTATCAATGACTAAGGCATTGTTCACTATTATTGGTAGGGTATGAGTAGTAGTAAAAGGACAGTTGACGCCCTATGACGATGTATGAGGATGTATGAAATGTATGAGGATGTATGAGTTCATAGTTCAAGGCCATGAAGGATGAGCGACGTATGAGTGACGTCAAAGCGATCTACAAGGTCAAACAACCTTGAAACTGCATTTTATTCTTATTCATACCCCATTTTTACCTTAAAATAAATTAAAATAGCGTATTTTACAAAAAAAATTCATATTTCATAATCACACGATTTGCAAAAATGCTCATGAAATTACGTTTTTCATCATACAATATTATTAAAACACAACTTTTCCACTTAAGCAATTTGTTTTTACTTAAAGTTATAGCTCAATATAAACATACCAGCCCGAGAGCCTGTTATCCCGCACGGTCAGAGGCCAACACTGATATACCGCACCACGCCACGAATCAGTTTGCCGATGGCATAGGTGAATGTTATTGTTGTTCATTGTTACCATTGATGCAGACAATGAAAAAATAAAAATTTGAACTTTCAATCTTTCAAAATTCATTTATAACATAAAAATTTCAATATATAATTTAATTTACTTCTCAAGAGTGATAATGTCGCGTATTTTACCAAACAACAAAATTCATATATCATAATCACACGATTTGTAAAAATGCTGGTGACTTCTGCACAAATAGTAGGAGTTTACTTTAAAATAAATTAAAATAGCGTATTTTACCAAAAAACAAAATTCATATATCATAATCACACGATTTGCAAAAATGCTGGTGACTTCTGCGCAAATAGTAGGAGTTTACTTTAAAATAAATTAAAATAGCGTATTTTACCAAAAAACAAAATTCATATATCATAATCACACGATTTGCAAAAATGCTCATGAAAAACATATTTTTATCATATAAAAGGCCGATTTGTGCGCTACGAGGATGTATGAGATGTATGAGTGACGTCACAAGTGGTGTACGAGGGCAAAGGTCAAACTGCGAAAACGACCTCGAAACTGCGTTTTATTCTTATTTAAACGCCACTTATGACTTGAATAATTCGATTTTTATAATTTAAAACTGAATTTTACAACTTTAATCGCTTATATCTCGAAAACGGTAAGAGATATCGCAAAAATAACAAAATTTTAAAGAGAAAATAAAGGAGAACTGGTTACCTATATGATCTATATGATGACGTAACTTTCATTCCTGTGGGATGCGTTTTCAGCCGGACTTAACTATTGACCTCTGCCCGTGCTTAATATCTCCGTTATTATTTGAGCTATCGATTTGAGATTTGGTATGCGGGTTCGCAGTGACTTCTAGTACACGTTAATATGAGAAAATCCCAGCTATTCGGGTCCCACCAGAATATGATGTAATTTGAAGGGGTGTGGTATCAATACAATACAAAAACGCATGTACAAAAGGGGGGCGCGACTCACGTCTCCCTTTTGAAAAGCTCGTAATAGCTAAACAACATAAAAATCATCCTGTGAGGTCAATCATACTCATAGAATATGTGAATGTTGAAAGTGATATTGACATTAGAAGTCAGGCCTCAAATTGGGTTCCATCTTCTGATACCTGTGTTGTATCATGAAGGCAAAATAATCTATACAAAATATAAAAATTTGTAATCAAACTTGTTCACCCGCCCTAAATGGCGTGACCCAATTCGGGTTAGACCAGAGTCTGACGTAATTTGAAGGGGAAAAGATATAGAACATTGCACAAAACGCATCTAACAAAGGGATGAACGAATCGTTCACCCCCTTTTGAATTGTCAATATCACTTAAAAATATGTCAATATCATCATCAAAAAATAAGAATTTGTAATCAAACTTGTCTTTAAATCAGACCCGCCAATATGTAGTATAAATTATACATGACCGAAAATATGTAGTATAAATTATACATGACCGCCAATATGTAGTATAAATTATACATGACCGCCGATATGTAGTATAAATTATACATGACCGCCGATATGTAGTATAAATTATACATGACCGCCAATATGTAGTATAAATTATACATGACCGCCAATATGTAGTATAAATTATACACGACCGCCAATATGTAGTATAAATTATTCATGACCGCCAATATGTAGTATAAATTATACATGAATTTGGGTCTTTTATAGGGTGCTTAAGGTCTTTCACCTACAAATGTATAATGGTCATTGACAACGCAAGTCATGCACATCGTCAGGTAGAACGCACCATACAACGATCGCGGTTACCGAGCGTCGACAATGGTCGTTATACCGTGACGTCCGTGACTTGCGTGAGTGTCGTACGGACGCACTTTATAACGAATCGTTTGACGCACGTCCAAACACTCATTGTTATTATTTATTAAACTTGTAATTTCCAATTATATTTGTTAAAAGTGAAGTATAATTTCGTTAAAAATATAGAAATAAAAACTTTCAAAATCTATATTTAGACATGGTGAAAAGAAGTATTAGTGATAGCGATATAGTCAATACTTTAGTTAAAAATCACAAAATGGCAGATGAAATTTGGCCTGACGTAATGACACCCGAAGCGGCTAAAAGAATTGAAAAAATGCAAGAGCGGGGGCGTGAGGATAGTAAGAGAATTCAAAGACAACAAGCGGAAGAGAGGGCAGAGTTTCGTAGAAAACACCCACTTGTATTACCGGTAAAATTAAAAAATGAAATGATACTTTTGCCAAAACGTGATAACACACCAGTTGAAGAAGCAAAACGAATAGATAAATTACAAAAAAAGCTAATAGCTGAAGCGAAAGAATATCACACTCGAGAATTCAATGAGAAACGAGAGATCGAAAGGCAACACGAACCAGTTGTCAATGCGTTGGAAAAACTGACAAATGAATTAAAATATACCCCCGTCGCAGCAAACCTGCATACTCAGCGAATTTCCAATAAATATATAACATAACACATTAACACTTAACAGGATTAATAAGAAATATATTCACAAACAAGCGATATTAAAAATATTAATTATTCTCCATAAGAATAACATTAGACAACGTACTGTGTTTAGCACTTTCAATATCTCAGGAACCAATTGACGTAGAGCAATGATAAAAATACCAAATTGTTTGTTTTTTTATGCTGAATTAAATGGTAAAAATTAAAATTTGATTTAAATAAAAATTGCATGTGGAAACCCCAAAAAACCCATTTTTGGGGTACAAAACCCCCCAAAAACCCCCCTTTGGATGGTGCGATTCGTCTGGTTTTCGAACTCGTTTAAATAAATGGTGCTTTACACATTTGTACCAAATTTTATCAAGATCGGAACTTTTTTACGAGATTTATCGTGCTTACGGACACATATATATATATATATATATATATATATATATATGTATTATATATTATATATATATATATTATTTTTAAAAGAAAATTACCAGAGTACCCTTCAAAATTCATTTTTAATTCACTGACACGTGTTTCGAGGTTTACCTCATGATCACAGTGCAGCTAATTAAACTTAAAATTAAATAATCTGTAAATAAATAAAACAGTATGATAATTTTGTTAACATATGCTAAATTATCTATCTATATATGATTAATTACTTTTGATTTTTTTCTATTGTTTCAAAGATTGGATTTGTTTGTTGCGCCTGCATTATATTTAGTATGTTAGTTTTGTCTTCTGAATAATTCATGTAAATGTGAAGCTCTTCTTTTGCATTCATTCTAATGCAGGCGCAACAAACAAATCCAATCTTTGAAACAATCAAAAAAATCAAAAGTAATTAATCATATATAGATAGATAATTTAGCATATGTTAACAAAATTATCATACTGTTTTGTTTATTTACAGATTATTTAATTTTAAGTTTAAGGTTATTAGCTGCACTGTGATCATGAGGTAAACCTCGAAACACGTGTCAGTGAATTAAAAATGAATTTTGAAGGGTACTCTGGTAATTTTCTTTTAAAAATAATAATTATAACAGTAGCCCTATGCAGTGAACTAAATAATATTATATATATATATATATATATATATATATATATATATACATATATACAAATTTGAGCGAATGGTGTTTTTGGCATCTGGGGACCTAAAAATGAAAAGTTGTCATGGTCTCGGGCTTAAGTCTTACCATGAGACCTACGGTAATAGCTTCTTCCCTATAGGGGAAATTCGCTAAAAGAAAGACGAAGAGATAAAAGAACTGGAAAGTAAACCAAACAGACCCATTTTATTTAGACCGCGTGCGATGAGTACACCCAGTCGTAAAGTCTTTGAAAAAGGTACAATGATACCGGGAAATGATGAAAATTTGCCAGAACAAGACATTTTCGAAAAAGAAACAATGATTCCGGAACAGAATTTACCACAACAAAAGGGCATTTTTGAAGAGGAAAAGATAGTAGAGGCCGTTAGCACACCGTTGCCCGACAAGGATGACGATATGCGTTTTGATAAATCTATTCAAGCTATCGTTGAAAGAAGCGGTACCGAGGTGGGCACCTTGGCGAGACAATATTTATCTACAGCTAACGATAGAACATTTGGTCTTGACTATCATATTGGAGAGCGAAAACTTAAAGTAGGAAATTCCAGTGTCACTATTACAAATGATGATATAATTATCGACAAGATGAACCAAAAATATACCGGTACTCCAGACCTATGGAGACTTTTAACACAGTCTGGAGATGTCGGGAGTGAACAATATAAGAAAAGTGATAGAGATGCCTATAAAACGATTTTAATCGACTCTGGTGCAATATTTCAAAGCAACGATCTATCGTCCGGACGTGCCAAATCAAGGTTCAAGGTTTTAAATGGAAAAAGTGATTAAACCTATGTGGGAGGAGCTTCGATTGGAGTATTTACGTGGAAAACCAACGGGAAGCGGCTTAAAAAATAGCAGAACACTTGAAATTGTGAGAGCTATGAGATCTGGTTTGCTGGAAGAAACAAACAATTCAGTTGAATATAAATATATAAAACAATATATGCAGACCTTATCAAAAGGCTCTATTTCCTACAAGCAGAAGAGAGAGCTGGCAATAACAACTTCCACAATGAAAAGTTGGGTATTGCTCAATTTATTTACGATAGACTGGTAGAATTAATAGCAAAACCAAAAGGACACAAGTATATTATGCAATGTGTGCTTGCTCTACCGAAACCTTCTGTGAAATGCGTGATTGATTTAATAAAAGACAAAAATGACACCAAGGAATACGCAACTGATATTATTGATTTTATCTGGGGACACTCTCAAAGAACAGATCGACCTTCCAAATGGTCCGATGTATTTGGTACGATGTTTGGCTGCTTTATCCGAGAAAATAATAGAAGGACCTGGAATTTTAAGCGATATTATCAACAAATTGCCCTTTGAACTTCACGCACCGGGTATGAATTTTCTAGGACCTGAGACGAAACTCCAAGAACGCTTAGCTAGAGGTGATAAAGGTGTAAATCCTCTTGATGAAGCAGCAAAAGAACACGATATATGGTATAGTAAACACAAGAGAGCAGATGATAGATGGGAAGCAGATAAAATTTGAGGTTAAGGCATTTGATCGCGTTTTTGCACCTGATGCCAGTCTTTACGAGAGACCTTTAGCTTTGGCTACAGGGACAGCGATGTGGGCAAAACAGAAATTAGACATGGGGTTGCCTGTAACATCGCCAGACAAAGATGTTGAGAGTAATGAGGTCACGACAGAAAAGGCGCCTGAGGTCAAACATGGGTTCCTGAGAAGTAATTTGGGACTGGTATCAGATAGGAGGAAAAATATACTCTTATTTAGTCGAAAATAGTGCGCACAAGACTGATTTTTTAAAGGTACAATTTGAATTTATTTTTTTTATTCCTATAAACAGCAACAATGGAATTACATAACGCTAGCAACAATGAAGCTTTGATATCACAGCGGCACTGCCCTATGCCCGCAGCCAATTGATAAAGGCGCGTACCGCATGATAACAGACTCCTAGGCCGATTTGAGAAGTCAAAGGCCAATTTCGAGCGAAAAATCAAGCATTTAAGACGAATCGAGAACAAAAATCAAAGTCGCAAATAAATTTTATTTCAAAAATCCCTACACGTGGGCCGATAGCGTTTAGTGCCCTTAACGTACATACCAAAATCATTCAAATCCGCCGTTAAATAACCAAACCCGAGGAGCATTTTTGCAAATCGTGTGATTATGATATATAAATTTTTTTTTTTTTGGTAAAATACGCTATTTTAATTTATTTTAAGGTAAACTCCTACTATTTGCGCAGAAGTCACCAGCATTTTTTGCAAATCGTGTGATTATGATATATGAAATTTTGTTTTTTGGTAAAAGATGCTATTTTAATTTATTTTAAGGTAAACTCCTACTATTTGCGCAGAAGTCACCAGCATTTTTGTAAATCGTGTGATTATGATGTATGAAATTTTGTTTTTTGTTAAAATACGCGACATTATCACACTTGAGAAGTAAATTAAATTATATATTGAAATTTTTATGTTATAAATGAATTTAGAAATATTGAAAGTTGACATTTTTATTTTTTCGTTGTCTGCAACAATGGGTAAGAATGAACATCAATAACATGACCTATGCCATCGGTAAACTGATTAGCGGCGCGTGGCGTGGTGCGGGATATCAGTGTTGGCCTCTGACCGTGCGGGATAACAGGCTCTCGGGCTGTTATGTTTTTATTGAGTTATAACTTTAAGTAAAAACGAATTGCTTAAGTGGAAAAGTTCTGTTTTAATAATATTGTATGATGAAAAACGTAATTTCATGAGCATTTTTGCAACTCGTGTGATTCACTCGTACTTCCCTCATACTTCCCTCGTACATCGCTCATGGCCTTGAACTATGAACTCATACTTCCTCATGCTTCCTCATACTTCGTCATAGCGCGTCAATCGGCCTTTATATACTACTGGTATGTATGGACGCAAACCCCATTCTTGTTACTCCCTAAAGTTAAAATGTTCTTAAAAAGAACAAAATTATGGCAGCGGATCAAGTTTTGAACTTTCCAAACATTTTCAAGGTTTTTGCTGGGGATCAATATGATAACAAACCTCAGATTATGAAGCGACCGCATTAACTACTATAAGCTACACAGCCAATTAATGCTTTACAATCTTATCCAGCGACTCCAAAGACTAGATATTAGAAACAGAGTTCCAAATCAACAATTAAAAATTTTGACCGGACTGCAAAAAATTGGAAATGAGTCACTTTTATTACTAATTTTTTATAATAACATACAAATGCCTAATGAAATTGTCGCCAGCAGTCACGTTGGTATTTTGTTAAGTTTCTTCAACAATAGCTCTCAGACTCACATCGCCAAGTCGCTGACCGTTGAGAACGCATCGCCAATGTTGCCGGTAATCGAGAACGAATCGCAAACGTCGTCGGCAATCGAGAATCAATCACAAAAGTCGCCGGCAAACGAAAATGCATCGGTAACGTTGCCGGCAAACGAAAATACATCGCTAATGTTGCCGGCAATCGAGACTGCATCGCTAAAGGCGCTGGCAATCAAGAACAAATCGTAAACGCCACCTGCAATCGAGAGCATCGCTAACATCATCGGCAATCGAAATCACATAGTTAACGTCACCGGCAATCAAGAATATATCGCTAACGTTGCCGGCAATCGAGAATGCATCGCTAACGTCGCCGGCAATCGAAAATGCGTTTCTTTGACTATTGACTAACTTCGTCTGCTATTCAGAACGCGTTACGCAGCTGCTGACTATCGCGAACTAAAATTCCCGGTTCGGCCGAAAATCCCCGCACAATCCACACATTTATTCCCGGTCACCAAACTTCATGCATAGTTCCCGGTTTTCCAGGTTTTCCCGGTCGGTGGCAACCCTGAGTGTGCTAATTAATTCCACACTGGGGGAAAACCCCGTGAGGGTGAACAGCGGGCGGGAAGGGTGATTGTTTTGAGATGTTTCTATTTTTAGACGTCCGCATCCGACCGACCGTCCGTCACACTGTCTAGCCAGGTGCAGTGTCTAGAGCAGTGTCAAGGTCATCGCTCCCCATCATGCACCCACGGCTCATTAGCGAGATACAGACTCTTGAGATTATGTTGTGTTTACTAAATTGTTTGTATAGTATTTATTCTGATAAATAAAGTCAATTAAATACCATTCTTGAGATAATTTAGCAAAGTAAATTGTTATTATTGCTCTATTTATGTTTAGAAGGGGATAAAAAAAAACTCTTTCATAACCCCGGTTAAATCGCAACTCGATTAACCCGCTCCCGGATAATCGGGAGTTGACTGTACTTTATTACTAAACATTCAGGCAATGTATAAGCGATGCTTTCACTCTCATGCTAGCCATCAGGTGCCAAATCAAAGTAATCTAAATACATATAACAATGTCGGGTTAGTAACTCAAAAACTACTGAACCGATTGGCATGAAAATTTACAGGAATATTCATTATATACCTAGGTAACATACAGGCCTATTTTTGTTTTGAAAATTCTTATACGCCCTCTGCGGCCCTTCAAAGTTTACGTGTTACTCTTATGGAGGAATGTTTTATTTGGTTTATTATGTGACACGTGTCTTTTCTTAATTAAATTCATTCAAAAAAAAAAAACAGCTGTTATAAGGATTATATCTAACATTCTTGAAAGGCAATAACATATGTTCATTATGTAGATAACAAATCTACTTAAATCAATTTGATTTGAATGCTCGTTCATTTTATAGATGAGCATTATTGGCATAGCAAAAATGCAATGACATTAGGACAGGCCGGGCTGGACAATGTCTGTTGGGCCAGCTAGTATGTTATATTCAACAACTAATTTCTCACATTTAGGATTTGAATCACTTGGAAAAGCTCTAGGCTGTGAAGATTTTGTAAATTGGGAAAAAGATAGACAGCTAGCTTACTTGAAAAGAATAAAAACCGGTGTAGCAGAGGAGACACATAAGGTAGACACAAAAAAACACTTGATATTTCCCCCCTCTTGGGGACTCTATCATAAGAGAAGAAACAAGGGAAAAATAGTTTTCTCCTACAATCTCTTGTTTCTCTTCTCCTGATGAAGTCCCCAAGAGGGGTGCACTATCAAGCGTTTTTTGTGTCTATGCGTCTCCCGTGCTACACCTGTTTTTATTCTCTTCATGTAAGCTAGCTGTCTATCCTTTACCCAATTTACATTTAGGATTTCATAACATTTATCTCTTTTAATGTTTTAATTTTATCCTGTCCCGATCTTTTTAAATTTGTTGATTAAAATACCATCCTGAACCAAAGTCTCGCTACCATCCATCCTTACACTTCTTATCACTTTTATTCACCTTAATGCAGCTGAGGTCAGACAGAGCCCACAGCTTGAGTGAGCAGTCGGAGGACGAGGAAAGCAGCACCTGGTCGACGGGGGAGAAACATACATTCCACACTCCACGCCGGTGACCCCTCAACACCCCCACTAGTGACAGGTCCTCAGAGCTCCACACCTGCAATCAACAGTTCGCTGAGCCCTTCCCTTCTCCATGTCCTAAAACTCTTGTCTTGAGAATAAACTACAGATATATCCGTCTCATTTTTAATTTTCAGTTATATTTTTATATGTCGACTTTACAGAATTATAAAACACCTTTTGAAAACAAATTTTTCCTGCAGAGTCTTGGCAAAATACAAAATAAAACTGTACCAAATTATTTATTTAAAAAACAAAAAGAGGTTATTTTTTTCCCCAATTACGTAAAAAAAACAATTGTGTGTTTTTATTAAGTGAAACAAAATATTAGGTGTGTGCGAGGAATGCTTTTTCGAATCGAGTCGAGTCCAGTATTGCCAATTATTTTTGAACGAGTGTTTGTCATCAGTTGATAGTTTCAAATATTGTAATGGGATTTGTATACCACTCCAGATTTTATAATCTAAACATTGTTTCTAACTAATACATTTTTACCTATTAACAATACCAATTTTTGGTCAGTACAATCAAACTGGATTATGAATGTCAAACAAAACACAACTTAACATTCGTTTCTGGCTGATAAAACAGTCCGGTTGTCACTTGGCCAACATCATTTTGTCTGGACATCGCTTATAATCGATATTAGATGACAAAAATCGTCATTTACGGCCAATATTAAGTGGCCCGGTCACCACTTTGGCAGATATTATGTATATCGGCGTCATTTTCGGCCTTTATTACGTGATCCAGTCATAATTTTTAGTGATATTCTGTTTTCTGTCATCAGTTACGGCCGATTTTACGTGAGGCCATCACCTTTTGCAGCCATTACTCTGTTTGCCGTTGCGTTGTGGCCATTTGAGTTTAGCGATCGTCCGGAAATTGACAGGAAATATTCGCTCAAACTTTACAGTATTTTTAAAAACTTCGAGCAAGTCCAAAAACTCATATACTCGGCTGAAAATCAAAGTTTTGAGTACTCACACACCCCTACTAAATATCATTAATGAATTAATTATTTAATATTTAGATTTTAACATGTTATAATACCAGTAAAAAAAAGAACGAGAACGTGCTTAAGTTACCTTAGCTGTTTTGTCCGAAGAGCCAGTGGCAATAAACTTATCGTTGGGAGACACACAAATCGCATTTATCTCTTTTTCATGGGCTATTGTTGTCAGATGTACATTTAAGCTCTCTGACTTATCTGAAACAAAATGTAGACATTTATCTCTTTTTCAAGGGCTATTGTTGTCAGATGTACATTTAAGCTCTCTGACTTATCTGAAACAAAATGTAGACATATTTTAAATTTAAATAAAAGCAACTAATAGGACAACAGAAAATAGGACTTCTGGTCACGTTAGTAATGCAGACTTATTCTGGTCCCCACCTGGCTGCAGTTTGCTGGGAAGGTGCCACAGTTTGATGGTGGTGTCGTGCGCTGCAGACACCAGGAAGTTGCACTTGGTGACCGGCAGAGTAACAGCGGAAACAGCGGCAGTGTGCCTCATCGCTAGACACACGCAAGCAGCACGCTCCTCCGTCACCAGCCACACTCGCACACTCTTGTCCTGCAGATAAACAATGTAACTTAATTGGTTCTTGGCTTGCAAATTTTAAATTTTTGGTAAGGCTTTCCAGCAATTATTAGAGTGCCAAAAATATACAGAGAACAATTTTTGACGGGAGTGTTTTGAAGCTAAGTTATGGAAGGCCCATTAATTTAAGTTGGGATGTTTTTGTACGAAAAAAGTTACCGCATGAAATTACTTTAATTTTGTATCAGTCCCTTTCTTTAAATTTCGATAATATTTTGTTTTAGGTATTATTTATTTTGAGTAACTCGATAAATTCTCAAATTCTTTAATGCTCTAACGTTTTTTTTTTTTTTTTACAAAAGACTAAATAAATAAAAAGCTCAGATTTGTTTAAGTAAATTAAAAAGGTAAATTTAAGATATGAATTTTATGCAAAAGCATATTTCTAGACGTGGTGAGATAGCCCTACACACAGTCTAAACAAAGTAAGCAAAACTAATAAGCCCACATTTATTGTAGATGGATAAACCCAGAATCAAGATTAAAAACTCAAATCTTAGCACATAAAGAGATTTTTAAAAGGTAAAAAACTTTATTCATTAGCTGCATAAGCTGTGGTATGCAAAGAACATTTACTGCTTATTTGGGTTTTCTTTTCGATAGTAAGAAATTTCCCTAGGAGATCATCTGAAATATCGTTTCCTAAAAATCAGATATTTCAGATGTTCAGAGAATATCAGGTGCTATATCAGGACCAACAGAATAACATAGACATCTTAACAATTATAGTGTGATTTTATAAGTATTAGATCCAAATGTATACAAATCATTGAATAAGGTGTTTTCAAATTCATAACTAATTCTTGTCTTTTCTACAACCCATCATCACTACAATATCCATAAGGCTCTTTGTCATACCTTGGAGCCAGACACCAGTACGTTGAGGTTAGCCGGAGACGCAGCCAGAGATACAACGATGTCCGTGTGGCCCTGCAGCAACTGGCAACTCATGTCCGATGTCTTGTACACTTTGATGTCACAGCTGTTCGTTGCCACGGCCAGCCAAGTGTCCTTCACTCCCAGATACACGATGTCTAGTATCTCATCACTGAAACCCACCAGCTGCGACACACAAGAATACTTGGTACAAGTAAGAATCAAATAATTTGAAAATTTGATTGCTATGGCTTTGCAGGTGCAATTCAATCCTGGAACTGAAAGAAAATGTTCCAGTAAGGTTTAGTAATGCAATTTTTCCCCACACTACGCTGTAATCCCCTGTTTTCGGAACGTCATTTGAATACCGAAAGTAGAGTTTTTCCGGCCAAGAGCCGAAAGTCACCTGATCTATTTAGTCAGTGGTTCTAACTTGTTTTCAAGCGTACACGACGTTACCTGGTTAATACGTGCATACTATTTTGTGTTCTTTGGATGAAGCACTGGAACAAATAACAATCAAATTCAAAACATTGTAATTTTTGAAACTCATAATAGCGATGGATTAGAATTTATTTGGACTTTACCTATCGCTTCTAGTGTTTAAAACTACACTACGTTTCGGGAGGTAAGGGAACTCCCCCCGTTATCAAGTGAACCCTACTTACATCTAAATATCAAGTTCTTACGCCTAACTAACCTACATTTTTTTGGATTATCTTAATTTTTTTCTTTTACATTTTGTAACGGGTGGTTCAGTTCATTGCTAAATTAAATACATTTTAATAACGATAAATGACAAAATGACATGTCACAAACTTTTGAGTTAGTAAAAATGAAATATCTTAAAAATTATGAGTCCAACTGAAATAAAAATCATACAGGAACAAACTATATGAAATTCTCTAGCTTGTGTGAAAAAACTATAAAATTCTATCAAGAAATAAAAAAGTCAATTTTTAACAGTTGAGACCAACAGTTTAACTATTGTGTAATAATTAACTTCTTAGTAAAACGGGAATATCTTTGAAACTAAGCGTTCAATTAAAATTAAACCTACATAGGAATAAACCATATGAGATTCCCTAGCAGCCCTGAGAAAATTATCAAATTCGGTTAGAAAATAGAAAAGTTGATCTTTTAATGAGTAAATATGTCAAAATTAATAAAGAGGGAAACCGGCCATATTGGCGAGGTCTACCGCGCAGAAACGCGGGGCAGTTTAGCCAAAAACCTGGTGGCGTGATCTAGACAGCCAATCAGATTGCTTGGCGGGAGTGAATCATCCTCGCACATAAATAGGGCGAGAACGCGCAATTTTTTTTTTTTTTGTCAGTTTCATCGGTGCGGGAAGGTGCTGGAAGATGTACTCTGAATCTAGCTGATAGACGCTAAGATGGCGTCTCCGGTGTGTTGTGAAATCCGTTAAAAAGGGCATTTGTGAACGGTGTATTATCTGTGACAGTGTAATTAGTGTCTAGGCCTTGTGGAAAAAACATCGAATTGATAAGTATTTAACTTAATCAAAATGATTTATTGTTGATACTTCTGACAAATTTACTTAAATTAATTGAAACCTAGGGCTGAGGATAACCTAGTTTGGGTTATAAAAAGACATAGCCTATCTCGTTGTGTTAACTGAAACTATTTGGAAATAGTAAACCTATTCTGAACATTGAAATTATCAGAGGCTAGGGCTCGGTCAGGACCATGCTAGGGCTGATCAATACATAGAGGCATAGCCTATCCCTACTAAAAGAAGGACTATAATCAAAATCCAGTTAGTCAATATCTAACTGAAAACTAATATTATCTAGACAACGGCATAATATTTAATAGAACTTAAACAACAGTAAAAACATAAACAAAACTCTACAAGAACTTTTATAAATAAATTGTTTTATTCTCAGTGACATTTATTTGTTTCACAAATCAATTCCCAGGTACAAGATAGTTATTAAATTGTCTGATGTGATTAGGGTGTATTAGTTTTATCTGTATTTAAGGACTAATTGAACTTTTTTACAACCTTTGTTGTTAAGTTAAGATGTTTATAAATAAATAGATGTGTGTTCAGAATCATATACTCTTTTATTATCAAGGCCTAATTTCTAACAAGCTCCACACGAACTCACAGGATTTCACATGTGGATAAGATTCAACATGGGTCCACCCTGTCGTTAAGAATATTATGTTTTGCCGGCTGAGTTAGTAATTAATAAATCAATGAACCCTGAGATAAATTAAATGGAACCCTGAGATAGCTTAATTGAATATCATTGATTTTTGTTGTTTGAAATATTAATTAAAATTAAAAAATAATAATTAATTAAAGAAAAAAGAGATTAATTAAATAATTAATAAGTAAAATAAAATAAAAAAGGTATAAAGGTTACAAAGTGGCGCGCCAAGTAGTGGGGCTTGTTGTTGAAGATGGCTAATGGTGATTGAAAGAGTATGAACTAGTTATTGTGAATTTTATTATTAAGCGGGTGTTAGTTTATAACTTGATTAAAAAATGTCATCTGAAGATTTGAGTAAAATGGAGGAGGTAGCAGATCACAATGTACTAGAAAATAATAATCAGAGCCCATCTAATGTGTCTTCAATGTCTGGAGAAGATTGGCCTGGTTGGGATTTAAATGGACTAGGTGTAGGCTCAGTAACAAAACAAAATGTTGTAGGCCCCGTAACAATGCAAAATTAAGTAGGCCCGGTACCAAGCCAAAGTAATGTAGACCCTATCCCAGACCAAAATAAGGAATTTCAAAGCCAGTTAATTAAAATGTTGCAATCAATGAGTGACAATATGAATACTAAATTACAAACAATGAGTGATGGTATTAATGATAGGTTTGAAAAAGTTGAGGCTAATTTTAACGCTAGGTTTGACAGTATGGATCAGAAGTTTAGTGCTAGGTTTGACAGTATGGACCGTAAGTTCGAGAGCATTGAGGTAAAACTAAACGAACATAGTAATAGACTGGACGAGATTGACATTAGAATAGGTGCGGAATGTAAAAAGCTTGAGTGTAAAATGAGTAAAGAGTTAAGTGAGGTAGAAGATAGGGTTAATAAAATGCAGTCCAAAATCGTAGAATCTGATGGTACATTTCAACAGGTAAGTGAACGCACTGTTGCGTTGGAACATAGAGTTAACACTAATGATGGAGAGTTAAGGAAAATTGAACGACAATTTAATGAAGGTGAGTCAGATAGTAAAATTAGAGTTGAGGAGTGCGTTAAAAAGCAAGACAGATTTGAAGAAAGATATGATAATGAGGCTGTTGTTGTAACAAATAGAATAAAGTCAGTTGAGGTTAAGTTAAATGATATGGAATGTGAGGTAAATGACCTTAGACAAAAAACTCAGCCTACATATGTAGTAAGCCAGGAAGTCAAATCAACTAAGCCTAGCACCATAAGTGCTAATGCAGAGTTGTTTTTAACAAAATTTAGTAATGAGCCTAACTCGGTACATCCTATGATTTATTTAAAGTTTGCAAGGAAGTTTGTACAAGTATCAGGTGATAACTGGGAAGTGCAGTTATTACATTTGATTAAATACTTGAAGGGTGAACCAGAGACTTGGGCTAGACAACAGGTAGATAAATTTGATAATTTTCAATATTTTGAAACTGAGTTTAAGAGGAAATACTGGGGTAACACTAGGCAGCGGGAATTTGAATGTGACTTAATGAGCAGTGGTAATTTTAAAATTGGTAAGATGGATTTGCAGACCTATGTAATGAATTACTATGAAATCAATAAAGTATTAGACAAACCTATCAGTATGGAAATGTTCTTAAAACATATTTGTAGGCACTTACCAGAAAGTTCAGCCGCAGCTGTTCAAATGATAATGACAGTAAAAGAGATTACGACGGAGGGTGAACTAGAAAATATGTGTAGAAACCTGGGAACGATACATGATAGGGAAAGTTTACCGATAAGCTACGGTAACTATAATAACAGGAACAGAGGTAACTTGGGATTCAGACAAAATAGTCCTAGGGCAAATGTAGGCCAACACAATGAGAACTCGGAGGTTAGAAACAATGCAGATAATGTGGGGGGTGGAGCTAGATTAGATGACAACAATGATGGTGATAATGGAGGGTCTGGTAGGTATGTTGAGAACAATAGAAGCAACTATAGGGGAAGTTACAGAGGTAATAACAGGGGTAACTATAGGGGTGGAATAAATAAAGATTGACTAGTTGAACCACATGTTAACTGTATTACTTTGGATAAGCCAGAAGTAATAACAAAACCAGTCTATAATGGTTATGAACTATTGGGGGATTCTCAATTAGTTAGATTTTCAAGACAATGTATGAATTTTCAATCCCAGTTAATATGTGGAAAATGGACAGCAGGCTTATGTAGGGGTGGACAAACGATTAAGGAATTAAATGGACTAGTGAACCAAAATATTAAAAAAATAAATGAACAGGTAATGGTATTAATAGGGACGAATGATTTTTTGAAATGTAGGTCAACTAACGAAATAATAAGTGATTATAAATTACTCATTGAAACATTAGTGAGGGCAAACAAAAACATAATAGTGTTAACTATCCCGCCTATTCCTAAGTTAGCTTTGAGTGATGTTGACCATTTTAAAAAATTAGAACAAGTAAATGCTTTTATTCATAGCCTAGCCTACATAAACAAAATCAAAATCATAGATGTAACAAACCCATTAATTGATAGTAGAGATGAATCCAGGTGTAAGAGAAGCCTATATGAGGAAGTGATTTTTCTAGGCAATAAACAAGTTTTAGACCTGGTACATTTAAATAAGAAAGGATTTTTTGAAATTAAGAGCGTTATAGATAGTTATACCCAAGTCAATAGGACAGATCAGATAAAATCAGATAGGCCTAAAGGTCAAATAGACAAAGTAATGGGAAATGAGAAGTTAATTGATAGTTTGATAGGCCTAAAGAAGGTTAATGACATTTTCTGTTATGATGATCTGAGCAACGAACTTTTAAATGAAAGTAATTACAATGAAATACCGATTGAGACAGTAAATAATTTCTTGCCTGTAGTAGAAGTTTCTATAGGGAGTATAAAGAACAAATGTATTGTGGATTCTGGGTCACAAGCGACCATAGTGTCAGAGGAGTTTTATAGCAAAATCAAAAACAGTGTTGATTATAGGATACCTGAATTACCAGTATCAAATACCACTATAGTAGGAGTAACTGGAGCTAGGAGTAAAAGGGTTGAAAAACAGATACAAATTGAAATAGCCGTCGGTGCGTTGACAGTTAACATCGAATGTTTAGTAGTAAAGGGAATTCATATTGACTTGTTGTTAGGGTGTGATTTCTTAACAAAACACAATGCAATAATAGATTTCAGAGAAAAGAAGCTTAACTTAGTACATTTAAATAAGTATTATAGTATACCTATAGATCACAGTGACAAGGAAAACACAGTTGGTAGTATCAATGTAGTCTATGTAAATTACATAAATAATTTGATTTATGAGAAAGATGATGAAATGAGTAGTAAATTAAATGAAATTAAAACTCTAATGACAGGCTATGAAATTGAACCTAACCATAAGTCCATGGTTAATATTGATGAGATCATAAATAATAAAATTCATAATATTGAAAGCTGTAGTAACATCATTTCAGATGATAATTTGAAAAAATTAAAAGATGTGTTGAACAAAAATAAGGAGGTATTCTCAGACAAGCCAGGTTGTATAAAAAATTATGTTGCAAAGTTAAACTTGAAAGTTGATAAACCATATATAGGTAAATCATACCCGGTACCCTATCATAAACGGAAAGCAGTTGAAGATGAGCTAAATCAATTACAACAGATGGATGTTATTGAAGTTTCTAATAGTAGTTTTTCAAATCCCTTGGTGTGTGTAGTTAAAAAAGATTTATCAATAAGAACCTGTCTCGACTCAAGAAAACTTAATACATTTTTAACGCCAGACAGACAATCAACTCAAACAACAGAGGAGATTTTACAAAAGTTCATGAATGTAAAATATTTTACTGCTCTTGACCTAACAATGGGTTTCCATCAAGTGTTATTAGATAAAGATTCCAGAAAATATGTCGCTTTTACGTTTGGAGGTAAAAATTATCAATATAAGAGATTACCGTTTGGCCTAAATGTAAGTACTGCTCATTTTACCAAGGCGATGGATACAATTTTTGGTCCAGAGTTTTCAGAGTTCGTAACATGCTATGTTGATGACATTCTGATAACCTCAGAATCATTTGATGAACATTTAGAACATTTAGATAAAGTATTGAGTAGGCTACAGGAATGTGGTGCTACTGTGAAAATCGAAAAAACCGAGTTTCTCAAAAAGGAAGTGAAGTTCCTAGGATATATTTTGAGTGATAAGGGAATATCTATGGACCCAGAGAAAGTTAGCAAAATTCAGAATTTTCCAGAACCAGACAATCTGAAAAAATTACAGGGCTTCCTAGGCTTATGTAATTACTACCGAGTTTTTCAGAAGAACTATTCATACTTAACAGCACAGTTTAATCATCTATTAAGTAGTAAAAGTAAATGGACTTGGGGAGAGAGGGAACAGAATATTTTTAAGGAAATAAAGGATAAATTCTTGAAATCAGTACTTTTAAGTCACCCTGACTGGAACAAACCATTTTTTATCAATACGGATGCATCAGATATTAGCGTAGCGGCCATTTTATATCAGTATAATGAAATAGGCGAGGAAAAAGTAGTTTGCTTTGCAAGCAGGACCCTAATAAATGCAGAAAAGGGATATTCAACTACTGAAAAAGAGTTACTGGCTGTTGTGTTTGCTTGTAAAAAATTTAGGTCATATATTATAGGACATTTCAAGGTAATAGTTAGATCAGATCACAGAAGTTTGACCTTTCTAAGATCGTGTCGTCTTTCGAATGGACGTTTGTTTCGCTGGAATCTTGTGTTGCAGGAGTATAATCTAGATATCGAGTATGTGAAAGGTAAAGAGAACGTACCAGCAGATGTATTGTCGCGGGTAACAGATAATGAATTCCAAACTAACAGGGATATGAATACCATTCAAGTACTAAAGGCTAATATAAAATGGGGGGTAGAGAAAAGGGAGTTTGATAAATTATTGAAAAAAGTAGGGGAACAACAGAGGCAGGATGAGAGATTAAGGGAAATTTTATTTAGATTAAACAGAGGGGAAGATCACAAGGTAAAGAATAACTTCATGATACATAACGATATATTATTTCAAAAAAAGAGAGGGAATGATGAACAGTTTAGAGTTTGCATACCAGAAGGGATTAAAAGTAAATTAATTGAGTTGTCACATTTAAAGTATGGGCATATGGGGGGTAACAAGATATACTTGTGCTTGAAAGAATTTTGTGTATTTCCTGCTATGGAAAAAACTATTAAGGATCAGCTGAAAAAATGTATACTATGTCAAAAAGCAAAACAAGTCACTGTTAAACAGATAGGTAAATTAAGGCCTATAGTTCCAGAAAGAGTAAGGCAGCTAGTGTCAGTTGATCTCATAGGCGAGTTACCCACAGGAGTAGGAGGAGTAAAATATATCTTTGTACTAGTTGATGTTTTTTCAAAATATGTAAAACTGTATGCAATCAAGAGAGCATGTACGAAAACATTGTTAAATAAAATATTTGATAGGTATATCCCTGAAGTAGGCCCAATCGAAGCTATTTTAAGTGATCATGGTACACAATTTACCAGTGACATGTGGTATAGTAAATTAGAAGAGGCAAATATAAGGGCAGTTCACACCTCCGTGTATCACCCACAGTCAAATCCAACAGAAAGAGTCAATAAGGAAATAAATAAAATGATTAGAATATATTGTCATAAAAAACACACCAATTGGCCAGCAGCATTGGAGTTTGTTGAGGAATGTTTGAATAATTCAGTTCATGGAGTAACAGAACATTTACCGTCAGAGGTTATGTTAGGTAGAGTAAATAAACATTTCTTAGAAAGTGTGATTGAGTTTCCTTATAATAGACAGTTGGATTACACTGAGTGTATCAAATTAGTTAAAGATAAACTTAAAAGTAAAGCTGAAAAGAGGAAAATTAAGTTTGATAATAAAATCAATCCAATAAAGTTTGAAGTGGGAGATAAAGTGTTAGTAAAAACGCATCCTTTATCAAGTAGGCTAAAAAAGAAAATTAAAAAGTTCTTTTTATTGTTTGTGGGTCCGTTTGAAATAATTCAAATCAAAATGGACAATGCATATGTAGTCAAGGATACAAAAACAAATGAAATTATAGGAACTTACAATGTTACACAGCTTAAGAAATTTTTTGAATAATTTGGAAAATACAATGGATTAGTGATATATCTGTCATGCTTTTTTCTGGTACAAAGTAAAAAAGGATATTACTATAGTATGGGCCGTTTGTGTTTATGGTACAATTTCTGTTTTTGGGCCCTAATAATACAAAAATCAAGAAAAGATACAAATATTATTTTGGTCAAATATGATCAAAATAATAGGACAAAATGTAAAGTATGTTATTCCAATACAAATTATATAAAAAATAATTGTTCAAGGAGTCATATAGTAAAATCATCTAAAACCATACAATTTTATTGTAAGTTAATTTAAATTCTGTCTTGTAACAGAATAGTAATGTTGTTTGATTATATCTCATCAAGTATAAGTAACTGTTAAATTTAATAGAGGAATTTATTATTAAAATGTGAAAATTGGAAAAACATAATTTATAATAAATTACCTGAATTTGTCGATAAAAGTATGTATACCTGAAAGTTGATGAATGAGAAAAGAAGAATGCGCTGATCACTCAACGGAAGGCCGAGTATGTATGTGTTTTTATATTTTAGGGTTAAGGATATGTAACGGTGGGTTGATTCAGTCTAGGCAGAATACCTAGCTGAATCGACGATAATGTTTTTGAACTTTTTTGACCATATTGAACAGTGAAGCGAACGTGCCGTTAGGTAACGATTGGCGTAGGGCCTTTGAAGAAAAGGTAACCTATTGCCTACGGCGTGGAGTGATCAGTCAGTCCCCAAAAATAAAATATGCTCTGTAACCCGTCCCAAACTTTTTCTAAAAATGGAGCATAGTAGTCAGTGTAAAAACTGACTAACAATTAAATTCACCAATATAACCTCTGTGTCTATGGTGCACATGTTAACAATTTTCAGCCATAGGAAACTCTTCATTCTTTCCACTACCTCTGTGCTTGTGTGGCAGCACATGTTAAGGTTCTAGCCACTAGTATTAATTATCATCCATTCATTATCATGTATTTATATTTTAAGTGTGTTCAAAATAAATAAGTTGTTTATGTTAGAATATAAAGGCCTCAATGCGGTTGTACCACACGTTTTAAGGTAAGTGTACATAAGAAACTAGGTATCACATTTGACGCAGTATGTTTGATAAAAATAAAAATAATAATAAAATATATAAAAAATACAAAGTAATAGAAAATAATAAATAAAAATAAAGTGTCATTAATACAAGATATTATGAATATGGGGTAATGTTGCTGCTTCTTGCTCAGCTGCTCTACTTTATCAAAAGTCGATAGAGGAGTCTCATCCCAATTCATATCTGATATAAGTCTTGTTGTTGTAATTAGTAAAAACGACTGTTCCAACAGACATTTAGTGAGTGCATTCTAAATTTGTAGTAATTTTAAGATTTATGGTTTATTAACATTGAATAATTAGTGCATTGTATTGTAAAAGATGTAAGTAAGGATATTGATTGTGTTAAAATTTTTTTAGTGATGTTTAAATATTAATTAATTGTAATAATGTCTAAAAATGTCTTAATATCACATCATGAAAAACATTAGTCCCCTTCGAACAGTATATCTTGTACCTGTGGTTTAAATGGTGTTAGTGAAACGTGTGTGTGCATGGATGAAGGAACAGCATAGTGCAACACAGTAATAAACAAACCGGAATCAAACAATGTACTTAAGATGAGAAGGAAGAAGTTAAAAATACCATATCCAAATAAATACTGTATTCAAAAAGATGTTTAAGAAGAGGAATCCAGTAATTTACAGAGGTAAACTACAAACATCTTGGAAGGTATGTGGAATCATCAGTGATATATGAACTATAAAGAACATTTTGTACATGAACTTTTACCATGATGTAATTTTTAGATTTTAAGATATCAATTTAAAGTGTGTCTTTTATTTCAGTGATGATATGTATGAGAATTGTTAGATTTAAGATTTTGTAATAACTTGAACACATTTAAAACGTAAGGTTTTATAATAATTTGAACAAATTAGGGTATTAAAAGTTTTATTTCATAAAAGTCACAAAAGTAAATAGTAGGCCTATACAATAGCATTCACTGTGCCATTAGGTGGTGAGTTTTGCCACACGATGCAATCGGGTAGCAAAGCTCAAGGGGGTTTTGTAACGGGTGGTTCAGTTCATTGCTAAATTAAATACATTTTAATAACGATAAATGACAAAATGACATGTCACAAACTTTTGAGTTAGTAAAAATGAAATATCTTAAAAATTATGAGTCCAACTGAAATAAAAATCATACAGGAACAAACTATATGAAATTCTCTAGCTTGTGTGAAAAAACTATAAAATTCTATCAAGAAATAAAAAAGTCAATTTTTAACAGTTGAGACCAACAGTTTAACTATTGTGTAATAATTAACTTCTTAGTAAAACGGGAATATCTTTGAAACTAAGCGTTCAATTAAAATTAAACCTACATAGGAATAAACCATATGAGATTCCCTAGCAGCCCTGAGAAAATTATCAAATTCGGTTAGAAAATAGAAAAGTCGATCTTTTAATGAGTAAATATGTCAAAATTAATAAAGAGGGAAACCGGCCATATTGGCGAGGTCTACCGCGCAGAAACGCGGGGCAGTTTAGCCCAAAACCTGGTGGCGTGATCTAGACAGCCAATCAGATTGCTTGGCGGGAGTGAATCATCCTCGCACATAAATAGGGCGAGAACGCGCAATTTTTTTTTTTTTTGTCAGTTTCATCGGTGCGGGAAGGTGCTGGAAGATGTACTCTGAATCTAGCTGATAGACGCTAAGATGGCGTCTCCGGTGTGTTGTGAAATCCGTTAAAAAGGGCATTTGTGAACGGTGTATTATCTGTGACAGTGTAATTAGTGTCTAGGCCTTGTGGAAAAAACATCGAATTGATATGTATTTAACTTAATCAAAATGATTTATTGTTGATACTTCTGACAAATTTACTTAAATTAATTGAAACCTAGGGCTGAGGATAACCTAGTTTGGGTTATAAAAAGACATAGCCTATCTCGTTGTGTTAACTGAAACTATTTGGAAATAGTAAACCTATTCTGAACATTGAAATTATCAGAGGCTAGGGCTCGGTCAGGACCATGCTAGGGCTGATCAATACATAGAGGCATAGCCTATCCCTACTAAAAGAAGGACTATAATCAAAATCCAGTTAGTCAATATCTAACTGAAAACTAATATTATCTAGACAACGGCATAATATTTAATGGAACTTAAACAACAGTAAAAACATAAACAAAACTCTACAAGAACTTTTATAAATAAATTGTTTTATTCTCAGTGACATTTATTTGTTTCACAAATAAATTCCCAGGTACAAGATAGTTATTAAATTGTCTGATGTGATTAGGGTGTATTAGTTTTATCTGTATTTAAGGACTAATTGAACTTTTTTACAACCTTTGTTGTTAAGTTAAGATGTTTATAAATAAATAGATGTGTGTTCAGAATCATATACTCTTTTATTATCAAGGCCTAATTTCTAACAAGCTCCACACGAACTCACAGGATTTCACATGTGGATAAGATTCAACATGGGTCCACCCTGTCGTTAAGAATATTATGTTTTGCCGGCTGAGTTAGTAATTAATAAATCAATGAACCCTGAGATAAATTAAATGGAACCCTGAGATAGCTTAATTGAATATCATTGATTTTTGTTGTTTGAAATATTAATTAAAATTAAAAAATAATAATTAATTAAAGAAAAAAGAGATTAATTAAATAATTAATAAGTAAAATAAAATAAAAAAGGTATAAAGGTTACAATTTTAATTACACTAACACAAAAATAGCAAATGCATATACAAAAAATAAAATACAATACACTAACACAACATTTACATACACTAACAAATGGGAAACTGACTATACATTACCTGTTCTGCATCGTTGCCTCCAAGCTGACGGCAAACACGGGCAACCTCACTCTCACGTCCGCTCAGCATCAGATAGCGCACTCGACTAGTGGCTAGCGGCAGTGGAGGGGAGACGGGTAGACGGGTGGGTAGCCGCAGCTGTGTCGTCACGTGCCCCTGGCGGTAGGTGGGGGTAACGGCTCTCTCCCCTCTACTGCCGCTAGCCACTAGTCGAGTGCGCTATCTGATGCTGAGCGGACGTGAGAGTAAGGTTGCCCGTGTTTGCCGTCAGCTTGGAGGCAACGATGCAGAACAGGTAATGTATAGTCAGTTATCCATTTGTTAGTGTATGTAAATGTTGTGTTAGTGTATTGTATTTTATTTTTTGTATATGTATTTGCTATTTTTGTGTTAGTGTAATTAAAATGTAAAAGCAAAAATTAAGAAAATCCAAAAAAATGTAGGTTAGTTAGGTGTAAGAACTTGATATTTAGATGTAAGTAGGGTTCACTTGATAACGGGGGGAGTTTCCTTACCTCCCGAAACGTAGTGCAGTTTTAAACACTAGAAGCGATAGGTAAAGTCCAAATAAATCAAGAAACGAGTTCGCACGCAGCACGCTGACGTGAGGGAAGTGAATTTCCACATAACAACTTTTAAAACTCAAAATCAGTGTAAAAAAACAAACATTTGTCGAATTTTTATTGAAATCTGAAAACATTTATTTTTTTGCTGTTCTGATACTCCTGGTTTCATTTATTTGCAAAGCTGAGAATACAATTTTGCGCATTATAAGGTTAGGAGAAGGTCCAGACAGGCTTGAAGGTAGGCGTGAGGTTGCTGGGGATAATAAAAGTACTTTGACAAAGGAATAACAGGCTGTTATAGTGTTAAACCCCCATAAGACAACGTACTGTGTTTAGCCGATACACATTTTCTTTAATAACTCGGTAAATATTTATGCTAGAATGACGAAAAAGGGCTTAAAACTTTCGCCTCTCTAATCCCCATCTTTTTACATGCATTAATATTACATATGGGGCTATTCTGACCCTTTTTTGGGCCCAAAAACTCGAAATTTGAAAGATTAATCCCCAAAAAATGGGTTTAGAGTTTTCCGATTGTTTTGCCCAACGAACTTGTCCAACAGATTATAGAAAGGAATGTCCCTACCAAATTTGAAGTAAATCGGACAAAAAATGTGACCGCTAGAGTGCATACATATATATATATATAAAATTTTTAACGACCCCCCAAAACGTGTTCAGGGGGTCACGTTAGGAACTTCTATGGTGGTCCCGGGCTTAAGTTTCACCGTGCGGGTCATGCTAATAGTTCACTTTCCAAAGGAAATTCACTAATAAACATTGTAATATCGATGATTTGTTTATTGGTTAACTGTTACTTGCATGAGTCCGAGATTGCATGAGGCCACTCGTGTTTTATGACCGATCACATTTAACCCATTAATAATTGTAGGATGGTGAAAAATAGCTTAACCAGTCTAAGTTGCATACCAAGTTTTATTAATTTATGTTCATAATTAAGGGAGACATTACATTTGACTTATTCTCCATAAGAATAACATGGGAGCTGAGTATGTAGGTTTGCTGCTGCGGGGAAAATCGGCAAACAATTTTTTTTGGGTGCAAATATCAATATACCAGTACTAGATGAAGCCACATGCCTAGTTTCATCAACATACATTCATAAATGATTTCTTCGTCGGCCCGACACCACATGATAACTTTTACTTAAAACTTTGAATGTAGCTTCATGTAGTGGTTAGGTATAAAACGCTGCATTTTTTATTCGCTGAGTACGCCGATTCACATTTTAATTTGTAATAAAATTTGTACTGATTTTTGTGTGATTTGTAAGATTTCTCCAAGAAATATCCAAAGATACGAGACAATCTTGTGGCAAATCAAAGACTGAATTTTGGAGGAAAATTCAAAATCTGCAACATCTAATAAATTACTTTTCACCTTTTTCAGGAACTCTAGTTTTATTATTAACTATAACACTGAAACAAATTTTCTTTCTGTAATATTCCAGTAAATTGAATTTTCTAATTATTTGAATTAAAAAGGGAACTTATTTTATGGATGACCCTTTAGAGCCTTTTCATACTACGCGACTTTGGTCGCGTGGGGGCGTGACTTGCTACGACGCACTGATTCAAATGGACGCTTTCATATTGGTGCGACCATAGTCGCGAGGGTGCACGACCAGTGCATGACTCGTTTTTTAGTCGCGTCCCTCTGCGTCTGGTCGCATCCCTCCGCGTCAGTACGCGACTTTATCTACGGGTTGCGGGGCATTGTTTTATATTGGAACATTCATAATACGCGACTTCTGATGCGACATTTGGAGCGACTCGTCCAACTTCCGCTTGGGATATTTTTGGTTGTTGGGAGTTCTTGGGTATTTTTAGTGATGAACGGTAGAGAAATACTGATTTTTGACCTGGAGACACAGGTTGTGTTTGCAGTGTACCTGTGAGCTCTTCCCGTCACTTCTTAAGTCCTCATATAAAGTATTATAAAGGCCTTTTGACTTCCTTTAAATCAATAATGGATGTATGAAAATATTTCTATTTTTTCGGCTCTTTTTCCTAATTAGTAGGAGTAGCAACAGCATTTCTTCATGTGTTGCCATTGTGGGTGGTCTGACATCTGGATGGTTTGGATACTAGTCTACACCGTTGTAACTGTGGTCCCATGTCAACGCAACTCTGGTCGCGTACACATGCGTTCAACTCTGGACGCACACACATGCGTCCATAAAGTCGCGCATACACACAACCAAAATCGCGTGGTATAAAAAAGGCTCTAAGTGGCTTTTTCGTCCCTTGAGAGAGAGTGCCTATCTCTAAGGGAACTTCTTTGCCAAAAAAAGAAGTCCTCCATTGCAGATGGAAAATTTGACTAGTATCCATCGGCACTTAATAATTAATTATACAAACCAATTATAGTTTTTAAGTTCTCATATATCTTGGCTGCACTCTGCTATTTGATATTAATTTATAATAAATCATAATTTCATCCTAAATAGCGAAACATGAATGATAATGATGGGAGTATTAATTTATAGACATCACCCCCAATTATTTAATCGTTGTTGATTTATTTCGTAACGGCAGATAATATTTAAAATTGTTAATATTTCAACCGGTGTTAAGCTAGTCACAATATGATGACAGGTTGTATTGAGACATAATTACTTCTACAACTTGAACGCAACATTTATAAGCCATAGTTTACCAATAATTTTAGAAACATAATTGATTTAATTGGACTATTAGAGTGTTAGTCATGTGTATTGTTGATGTACACAACGTATCAAGTGATGAGCGAAACCAACAGATGCAAAGAGAGTAAGTCAACGGACATCTCTGCTAGTGTGTCTCAAAGGCTGCGGCGACGTGGGCAGGAGGCGGCAAGTCGGCGGGGTGCCGTGTTTTCACGAGAAACAGCGCGAACATCCTTCCCGCTCGGCAGTCGCTGAGACACTGACTGACCTGGAGGGGGCGATCGGAGAGCAGGGAGAGTGAAGGGAGAAAGAGGGGAAGAGCCGACTGGTAGTGCTCTGGTGGGATCTCACAACAAACTCGAGGCCAGCGCAGCAATGCCGAGACATGCTTGGCCTGTAAGCTAGGTTCATCTATTCCGTAGGATGTATAATCAATGGTAATACTTAAGGCCATATAAAATTTGTATCATTTATTTGATTAAAAGAAAATAACTATACCATAGATGAAATTTTTTTTAACTTGAAACTTTAGAGTTTGCATTTTAATGTTTTATTAATACAAGTCCTTGAAATACACATGACATATACATAACTTCATAACATAAGTTACTTAACTGATTAATTACATTGCTTTAAATATCAATACCACAATGCTGTCTTGGAATGTACTCCTTTGAAGACTGTTGGTGTTCAGAGATTTCCAAAGTGGTTTAAGCACAACTTAAGGCAACTTGTCTCCTTAAAGAAAAGTCTCCATAAACAGTACAAACTCATTCTTTCTGAATGTGACTACGAGAACTTCCGTCGGGTCAGGAACCAATGTAAAGATCTCAGCAAGCAATGCTACTCAATCTACATGGACTCCGTCAATGCCTCTATTCCGAATAACATTAGAGCCTTCTGGGGGTTCACTGACGGCATGAGGAAGAGTGATGTATCAGCTGTGGAGTTTGAGTATAATGGGCGTAGAGAAACATCACCTCAATTGATCTCTCACCTTTTTGCGGATTTTTTTTCTTCCGTGTATTCAGTCTCCACTTCCTCCTCCTCCCTTCGAAAGCAGTACAGCCATTACTATCTCTGGGTGCATATTGAAGCAAGTAGATGTTGATTCAAAGTTGGTTACTCTTGAACCACACAAGGGAGCCGGTCCAGACGAAATCCCTCCTTCAGTCCTAAAATATTGCCACTCTCTGTTATCGCCTCAGCTAACAGTGCTGTTTAATAAAATGCTCAAACAGGGAATCTTCCCTGACAGACTTAAATTCAGCTATGTTGTCCCAATCTATGAGTCAGGAGCTCCACATAATGTTCAAAACTACAGACCAATTACCATTCAGCCGTCGCTTGGTAAAATATTTGAGTGTCTTGTGCTAGACCAATTGAGCTTCTCATTCAAGAATGTGTTTGTGAAAGAGCAGCATGGATTTCTCCCTGGAAGATCCACCACTATCAACCTAGTGCTCTATGAAGATTACATAATCTCTGCCTTTGCTGGTGGCTTGCAGGTCGACAGTGTTTACTTATTCAATTTAATTCAATTCAAAATCTCTTTATTCATCTTTTATGTACATAAATACATTGAATAGTGTCAGTACAGTATATTATGTAGGTCCTATAACAAGTAATGTTTAAAATAAAATAACACACTACATAGCAAATACACCAATTCCAATTCCACTCCATTATTCCAGAGTATTTACATATTTAAATATTCCTCAATGGAGTACAGCCACAATCCCACAATGTATTGTTTTAACTTTATTTTAAAAGTGGTCTGGTTCGGTTCATTCTTTAATAAGCTTGGTAGTTTACCCAGAAACTTATTTCCCATATAAGATGATTTTTGTTTATATAATTCTAATCTGTGGTGATTTCTAATCATTTCAAATTTTCTTCTAGTATTATAGACATGAGGCTCACTTCACTAACATTGGTCTTTACATACAAAATTAGCTCATAAATAAATAACCCATATACTGTTAATATTCCCAAATTACTAAATTCATCTTTAACACTGATTTCACTTTTCAATTTTAACATAATTCTTATTGCTTTTTTCTGCATTTTTAATATTTTGACCATGTTTTTCTTGCTTGTTGATCCATAAATTGTTATTCCAAATGAAATATGAGATTGAATGTAAGAATGATAAATTGTTTTTAAAACTGAAATACTACACAAATATGACATTTGCTTTAAGGCATAAAGACCTGAACTTTTCTCAAAATAAAATTTTCATGTGCATCCCAACTTTAAAAATTGTTAATTTTCATGCCCAAAAAATTGGTCTCACAAACCTCTTGTACTCTATTAAAATTGATTTTTATAATCGGTTCAATTGGATTTCTGTTCTGACTAGTTGAAAAATAAATTTTGTTTTATTCGTATTTAAAAACATATTATTAGAATTAAAATATGAGTTTAGGTTTGCTAATTCGGTAAAAGCCCCACTCTCCAATTCGTTTACAGTCTTTCCTGACACTTTTAGGTTTGCATCATCTGCATATAGTGTCAATAGGTTGTTGTGGGAATCAGAAATATCATTCACATAACAAAGAAACAATAAAGGATCCAATATAGAACCTTGTGGTACTCCGTATTTAATTGCCAAGTAATTTGATTTGATTTTGCTAAGGCTTTGATAGCATTAACAACCGTCATCTCCTAAGTAAGCTGCAATCTCTTGGAATCACGGTCTCTCTGTTAAATTGGTTCCATTCGTACCTCTGTGACAGGAAACTGACCGTCAAGTTTGCCGATGGCGTATCCAAACCATTCACGGCTGTTTCCGGCGTGCCGCAGGAGTCTCATGTGGGGCCCTTCCTCTTCAACCTCTTCTTGAATGATATTGCTCTTAACATTGAGTCTGACTTCTTGTTATTTGTGGATGATATAAAGGTTTTCCATACAGTTCGAAGTGTAGAGGGTTGTCATCGTCTTCAGGAAAGCCTACTTATGATTGAATGATGGTGTGATGAAAATTGTATGAAGGTGAACGTCAAGAAATGTATAGTCCTGACTTTTCATCGATTTAGCAATCCAGTCACCTTTGATTACATCTTGAATGACACAATTATGGACAGAAGAAACAGTGTAAAGGACCTTGATGTTATCCTCTCAACTGACCTACGGCCCAATCTTCATATCGAATATGTTTGCAATAGAGCCTCAAGGACACTTGGTCTCATTACTCGAGCATCTAAATACGATCTGAGTGTGATGGCAATGAAGGTTTTGTATTTATCTCTGGTTCGCTCTGTGCTAGAGTATAACAGTGTAGCGTCGTCTCCTTTTCAGGCAGTGCATATTGATCGCCTTGAGAAGCTCCAGCGACGATTTCTTAGGATTGTGGCCGTCAGACTTGGTTATGAGTTTTCTGCAGCTCCAGTTGACCTTCTTGCTCAATCCTTCGGACTTGTGGATCTGGCCGTTAGGAGACAGCAGGCTGATGCGGTTTTTCTTTGGAAACTCATCATTGGCGACATTGACTGTCCTGACTTACTCGCCAAGATAGACTTTAAAGTCCCGGCTCAGACTCGAAGGCAAGACTTACTCTTCCGAAGCCACTGCAACACATCCTATGTCCTTCATATTACCCTGCCAAGGTTCCATAGGATAGGAAGTGAGCTATCGCAGGACGACTTTTTCCTGGAGAATGAGAGATGCCTCACAAAACTTTTCTTGTTGGTTTAAGCATTTTTGTTTTTTGTTTTTGTTAATTTATTTTTTTCTCATAGATCATTGTTATCATGTTTAGTGTTATGTTATATTGTTTTGTATATTGTTGGCAGTTCTTTTTCCTGTATTGTTAATCATTAATCATTACCACTGTAGTTGATTGTCATTGTGTAAAAACTGTCGTCACATTGTTTCATCTTGGATTACTGAAATCATTGTAAACCTTTGTAAAATTGTGTATACCGTGAATAAATAAGTAAATAAATAAAAACAAACTATTGATTTAAAACATACAAGAGTGGCAAAAACTAAAATTGTATAAATACCATACTTTGGTGTTATGGGAGATTATTGCATCAATAATACAAAATAAAATAAGATAACTTAAAAAACTAGGAATATATGATGTGAAGCTGAAGGAAATTATAAATTAATCCTTTAAATACTGAAGAATAACATAAAATAAGTTTTAAATTCAAAATTTAATTAGGATACTAAATTCAAAAATTGTAACCCATAACAAATAGTACCGGTAAAGTACATTAATTTAAACGTAAGTACCATGTAAAACTGGAAGATAAAGAAAAATGGTAATTAAAGTACAGCAATGTCAAGTTAATATGGCTAACTCATCTTTAAAATCATTATATTAAACTGATAACAAAATAAATTTAGTTTGTTGTTAATAATTTTTAGAATTTTCCAAACCCACACAAAATAATCTAACAATACCCCCGTCGCAGCAAACCTGCGTACTCAGCGAATTTCCAATGAATATATATGTCTTGATATTACATTAAGCCTCTTACCAGAATTCATAAGAAATATATTCATAAATAAGCGATATTTAAAATATTCATTATTCTCCATAAGAATAACATTAGGGATGAGTATGCAGGTTTGCTGCAACAAGGAACACAAAATAATGGATTTTTATACAAATATCAATATAACTCACCTAAGTGAAGTCAGATACCAAGTTTCATCCATATACATTCATAAATAAGCGATATACTGTATAACATTTTTATTATTCTCCATAAGAATAACATGGGGACCGAGTACCTAGGTTTGCTGCTTCGGGAACCATAGGCAAAAAATTGGTTTTTTGTTCAAACAACAACAAACCACAACCAGATGAAGCGATATACCAAGTTTCGTCAGTTTATGTTCGTAAATAACCGAGATATAAAATTTGTCTTTTTCTCCATAAGAATAACATTGGACAACGTACTGTGTTTAGCACTTGTAATATCTCAGTAACTAATTGACGTAGAGCAATGATCAAAATACCAAATTGTTTGTTTTTTTTAAGCTGAATTCAATGGTTTAAATTAAAATTTGATTTAAATAACAATTACATGTGAAAACCCCAAAAAACCATTTTTGGGGTACAAAACGCCCCAAAAACCACCCTTCGGATGGTGCGATTTGTCTGGTTTTCGAACTCGTTCAAATAAATAGTACTTTACATATTTGTACCAAATTTTATTAAGATCGGACTTTTTTTACGAGAGTTATCATGCTTACGGACACATATATATATATATATATATATACATATATAAAAATTTGAACAAATGGTGTTTTTGGCATCTGGGGACCTCAAAACGAAAAGTTATCATGGTCTCGGGCTTAAGTCTTACCATGAGACCTACGGTAATAGCTTCTTCCCTATAGGGGAAATTCGCTAAAACAGATATATGTATGTTACAATTTCTCAACACAATAAAACAATTATAAATTTATGCTACCATTTTATATTTATTAAGTGTTATTTTTTTATTAGTTGAACTTTTTTATATCATCTAAAATTAGGGGTGTGGGAGTAGTGATTTTTTAATCGAGTCGAGTCGAGTAGTGCCAATTATTTTCGAGTTTCGAGTATTTTCGAGCGAGTATTTGCCATCAGTTGGTAGTTTAAAATAGAGTAATGGGATTTGAATACCACCCTAGATTTTATAATCTAAACATGGTTTCTAATGAGTACATGAGTAACAATACTTAGTTTTAGCCAGGACAATCAAACTGGATTACGTATTGACAAACAAAACGCGGTTTGACATTCGTTTCCGGCCGATAAAACACGGTCCAGTTGTCATTTGGCCAATATCACCTGGTCCATACATTTCCTATAATCAATATTAGATGACGAAATCGTTAGTTACGGCCGATATTAAGTGGCCCGGTCGCCACTTTTGCCGATATTATGTTTTCCGTCGTCATTTCCGGCCGAAATTACGCGGTCCGATCGTCATTTCCGGCCGATTTCACGTGATGGGATCACCTTTTGAGGCCATTACTACGCGTTTTGGTCGGTCACAATCCTTAGCGATCGTCACTTTCGGCCGACTTCACGTGATGCAATCGCTTTTTGCGGTCGTTACTACGCATTTTGGTCGGTCGCAATCGTTAGCGATCGTCCGGAAATCGGCGGGAAATACTCGCTCGAACTTTCGAGTATTTTTCTAAACCTCGAGTCGAGTTCGAGTATAAAAATACTCGGCTGAAAACTCGAAATTTCGAGTACTCACACACCCCTATTTAAAATTAATTTCACTAGTATACTTCAATAACAATAACAATTATACATACATAAAAGAGCAGTTTAATTTGAATTTATAATGGAGAGAGAACGTGATTAAAAGATAGTTTTCCTTTCCTGACTCAAGGAATAGTGTTGTACAAACAACTGATTCATTTTGCTAATGACCGGACCCCTTCTCCCTCACCAATCACGCTTTCCTAGACTAAGCCATCTTCAAGATCACACTTTTTGCCAGACCCGACCCAGCCCCTCCCTTTTCCCTTGCCCACCTTTCTTATCTCCATTCTCGTACAGCTATAAATAAATAACACCTGTCAACGTCTCTTTTCATTTGAGTTGAGAGTATTTAGAGGCTTGTTCTTCCTTAAAGGAAATGACTAGTTATCAACAGGAGTCTCATTTCAACTATTATTTTGTTAAACATTGTTCAGCTTATCTCTGTTTATTGTTTGACACAGAAAACTGTACTGTACCTAATCTGTACCAGGGTTATGTTCTGTACCGAACCGATGACAATAATTAGTTTTGTACCGTACCGGTACCATTTTTTCGGTGCACCGCAGACTCCTATCATCGATAGACACCACCGCCAGAGTCTTGAGAGCCTCGCAGTACTTCCATGGGGACAAGCTTTGCAGGAGGAAGGTCAGTTACCTGTCTAATGACAGTGAAGGTGACGGCGTGCAGGATAACGTTGTTATCGATAGACACAACCGCCAGAGTCTTGAGAGGCTTGCAGTACTACCATGGGGACAAGCTTTGCAGGAGGAAGGTCAGTTACCTGTCTAATGACAGTGAAGGTGACGGCGTGCAGGATAACGTTGTTATCGATAGACACAACCGCCAGAGTCTTGAGAGGCTTGCAGTACTACCATGGGGACAAGCTTTGCAGGAGGAAGGTCAGTTACCTGTCTAATGACAGTGAAGGTGACGGCGTGCAGGATAACGTCGTCATCGATAGACACAACCGCCAGAGTCTTGAGAGGCTGGCAGTACTACCATGGGGACAAGCTTTGCAGGAGGAAGGTCAGTTACCTGTCTAATGACAGTGAAGGTGACAGCGTGCAGGATAACGTCGTCATCGATAGAAACAACCGCCAGTCTTGAGAGGCTCGCAGTAGTACCATGGGGACAAGCTTTGCAGGAGGAAGGTCAGTTACCTGTCTAATGACAGTGAAGGTGACGGCGTGCAGGATAACGTTGTCATCGATAGACACAACCGCCAGAGTCTTGAGAGGCTCGCAGTATTACCATGGGGACAAGCTTTGCAGGAGGAAGGTCAGTTACCTGACTAATGACAGTGAAGGTGACGGCGTGCAGGATAACGTTGTCATCGATAGACACAACCGCCAGAGTCTTGAGAGGCTCGCAGTACTACCATGGGGACAAGCTTTGCAGGAGGAAGGTCAGTTACCTGTCTAATGACAGTGAAGGTGACGGCGTGCAGGATAACGTCGTCATCGATAGACACAACCGCCAGAGTCTTGAGAGGCTTACAGTACTACCATGGGAACAAGCTTTGCAGGGGGAAGGTCAGTTACCTGTCTAGTGACGGCGAATGTGACAGCGTGATGCAGTATGATGTTGTGGTCGACCGACACCACCGCCAGAGTCTTGAGAGGCTCGCAGTACATCAGTTGTGTGACGGCCACTCCCCCGCCCTCTGCCGCCTTCACCATGGAGTTGGACTGGCGGAACACCAGCCGGTTGTGCACCACGTCCCAGATGGTTACAATCCCTGTTACATTAAATATGTTTATTTTTCAATTATCAATAGAACCTCTCTTGTAAGCCCATTTGGGGACTGGACTTTTAAGGTGGAATCTGAAAATATGCTATAAATCTTATATATTTTTTCTCTAGCCTGTTTTTCTGTCCCTCCGCGAGATCTTCCTTATTCCTTGATCAAATTCCATGTTCGGCCAAAACACGTGATTAAAAGATAGTTTTCCTTTCCTCACTCAAGGAATAGTGTTGTACAAACAACTGATTCATTTTGCTAATGACCGGATCCCTTCTCCCTCACCAATCACAAATATAACAAATATTAATAATCTTATGTCATCATAAGTAGGCTACTACGTACATTGGAATGTTAGCTTACCCATTTTGAAAGCTTATCATTTTAAACCTTATCGCCTGTTGACGAAAAATAGAAACTCACGGTCTTAAAATGAACCGTTTCTCGGAAATTTGAATAATATGAAAGATAAGTAAAGGGTATAGTTTGTTTTGACAGGAGTGAAAATGTAAACAAAGAACATCTGATCAGCTGACAAGAAATGGTTCGTAGAGTGGAATTCTGCACGGGTCGACTAGTATGAAATATTACACTAGGTGTACGCGCATTCCTCGCGTATAAGGATAATCGAAACACATGATCAAACTTAAATCGAGTCTCATAAAAAATTCAAGATCTGATTTGAGTAGCATCATCAGAATACATTCTGGTATCATTTAACTGCCGCAGAATCCGGGTTTTACATCACATTTTAAGTGGTTTTTCGGGGAGAAGTGACTATGAAGTGGCTATATACACTTCATAGTCACTTCTCCCCGAAAAACCACTTATCGCGGTTGCTCAGTGGGTATTGCACTGGCTGCCAGAGCAAAAGGTCGCAGATTCGGATCCCGTTGCAGACCTAACCTTTTATCCGTAGAAAAATATTCATACATTTATCACTTGTTTTTATCAAAGAAAATGTTGCATAAATCCGCAAATTTATTTATTTTTAAAATAAATTGTAGGTTTCAGGCATGGTTTGTTGTTCGGATTAGCTATGTGAAGTTACCCTACCCAAATCAGCTTACCCAGTTTATTAGCGAATTTCCCCTATAGGGAAGAAGCTATAACCGTAGTCAGCATGGTAAGACCTAGGCCCGGGACCACGATAACTTTTCGTTTTGAGGTCCCCAGATGCCAAAAAAACCATCGTTCAATACTGTATACATATATATATATATATATATGTGTGTGTGTGTGTGTGTGTGTCCATAGGCATGATAACGTTTGTAAATACCCCCGTCGCAGCAAACCTGCATACTAAGCGAATTTCCAATGAATATATAACATATCACATTAAAACACTTAACAGGATTCATAAGAAATGTATTCACAAACAAGTGATAATTTAAAATATTAATTATTCACCATAAGAATAACATTGGGGATGAGTACGCAGGTTTGCGGCAACAAGGCACACAAAATAATGGGTTTTTATGCAAATATCAATAGAACTCATCTTAGTGAAGTCACATACCAAGTTTCAACCATATACATTCATAAATAAGCGATATATAACATTTTAAGTATTTTCCATAAGAATAACATGGGGACCAAGTACCTAGGTTTGCTGCTACAGGAAACATTGGTGAAAAATTGTTTTTTTGTGCAAACAACAATAAACCACAACCAGATCAAGCCATATACTAAATTTCGCTAGTTTATATTCATAAATAAGCGAGATATACAATTTTTCTTTTTCTCCATAAGAATAACATTAGACAACGTACTGTGTTTAGCACTTTCAATATCTCGGTAACCAATTGACGTAGAGCAATGATCAAAATACCAAATTGTTTGTTTTTTTAAGCTGAATTCAATGGTATAAATTAAAATTTGATTTAAATTTAAATTACATGTATAGAACCCCCCAAAAACCCCCCTTTGGATGGTGCTATTCATCTGGTTTTCGAACTCGTTCAAATAAATGATACTTTACACATTTTTACCAAATTTCATTAAGATCGGACCTTTTTTACGAGAGTTATCGTGCTTACGGACACACATATATATATATATATATATATATATATATATATACATATATAACAATTTGAACAAATGGTGTTTTTGGCATCTGGGGACCTCAAAATGAAAAGTTATCATGGTCTCGGGCTTAAGTCTTACCATGAGACCTACGGTAATAGCTTCTTCCCTATAGGGAAAATTCGCTAAAATGGAAACGATTTTGATGAAATTTGGTACAAACGTGTAAAGCAACATTTATGACTTTAATTTCGAAAACCAGACAGATCGCTATATCAAAAGGGGTACTTTAGGGGGGTTTTGTACCCTAAAATGTTTTAGGGAAGTAACAGGAACTAACGAAGAACTAACGATAGACATGAAATAGGAATTATGTAGTTTAATTGTAAGTAAGCTACTTTCATAGTGAGAAGTCGGCCTACCCATTAATTTAAGGCTTTAACACGGTTAATATTGATGGAATAACTATATTTTTATGAGAACTAACAAGAGCTAACAAAGGACTAACGATAGACATAAAGAAATATAAATTATGTATTTTAATTGTGGGTAAGCTACTTTTCATGGTGTGAAGTTGGCATGCCCAATTTTAGTTTTGGCCGTAAAATGGTTCCTATGTTTGAACTATTGATAGATTTGTGGGAACTAACAAGAACTAACAATGAACTAACGATAGACATGAACAAATATTAATAATCTTATGTCATCATGGGTAGGCTTCTGCATACATTGGAATGTTAGCTTACCCATTTTGAATTTTTGGCTGTAAAACCATTGATATCATTGAACTAACGGTATTTATGAGGGAACTAACAGGAACTAACGATAGACATAAAGAAATAGGAATTATGAAGTTTAATTGTGGGTAAGCTACTTTTTATGGTGTGAAGTTGGCATGCCCAATTTTAGTTTTGGCCGTAAAGTAAAATGGTTCCTGTGTTTGAACTATAGATAGATTTGTGGGAACTAACAATGAACTAACGATAGACATTAACAAATATTAATAATCTTATGTCATCATAGGTAGGCTACTACATACATTGGAATGTTAGCTTACCCATTTGGAATTTTCGGCAAAAAAACACTGATATTATTGAACTAACGGTATTTATAAGGGAACTAACAGGAACTATCGTTAGACATAAGGAAATAGGAATTATGTAGTTTAATTGTGGATAAGTTACTTTTCATAGTGTGAAGTTGGCCTACCCATTGATTTAAAGCTTTATCAGGGTTAATATTGATGAACTAATGATATGTTTATGAGAACTAACAGGAACTAACAAAGAACTAACAAGAGATATAAAATAAACTGGGTAAGCTGATTTGGGTAGACCAACTTCACAGACCTGTCAGGATTGGCATAGGTGCGTTATCGTAGTACAGAGTATTTTGGGCTAGGCAGTGACTTTAGCAGTGTGATTAATTTAACTTTTAAGAGAACAGTGAGTTTCCTAAATGAACTAATGTTACAATTTCTATAGGCCTAGTCAATATATCCTTAAGGATTAATAATAAGTCGTAAGGTCTAGTTATTTAGATGACAAAATGAGATTTCAATATATTGTTTCAAAAGCCTAGGCTATCATGAAATTAAATGCTATAAACATGGGTTGGTCCAAGACCGTACATGAAACTTCTAAAGTGGCAAGTAGCCCAAGTGTATAGGCCTACATTTCATAACCATAGGTCCAAGTTTATGATGAAAACAGCTCACTGTAATCCAAACCTAGGATAAGTCAAATCATTTCAGATAACCTGTAAAAGAGGCTTAGTTTGGTTAGAATAGTTTAGAGCTTTTGTTTTGGTTCGCTACAACATTTCTGGTAATGTGTTTAAAGTATTTTACAACAGTTGTATTACCAGTTTAATGTCGGCTTACTTTACTGTAATCCAACCCTAGGCTATGTCAAATAATTCAAGATAACCTTCCGAAAAAGGCTGTTTGGTTAGAATAGTCTATAGCTTTTATTGTGGTTAGCTACAACATTACTGGTAATGTATTTTAGGTAATGTAGAAAATTTGAATTATTAATACAGTGAAAATATAACCTAGCAAATAATTGTGCTTCAAAATAAATTTAAGGTTGGTTGCTTACTGTGACTAACTTGATCAAAGCTTTCTAGACAAATTGAGGCTTTGTACTTTTTACACATGACAATCACAATATTACCAATTGTCTAAGACAATGCAGTAAAACAAACTATTTTATAAGTTAAGTTAATATCTCAGTATCTACAGTCAACTACTTTGAAAATTTATTTTGAGTTTTTCGATCTGCCACATGCCTTGACTGCCACTGTTACTCGTCGCCTCCGACGACTGATGATATTTACACAGAGTAGGCATACTAAGAGAATATTAACTGTATGGTTATTTTTTAATAACGTATTCTTAATAATTTTATAAAATAAGAAATATGATCACAACTTAAAAATATATTTTGATTTATCTCTCGTGTTTTTTTTTGGTGAAAAACCTTTTGTTATCAAGTATAACGAAGTACACTCTAGTAAACTATCTATTGTTACTCTGTTGTTGAAACATAGACATCGGCTAAATTTTAACGATTCAAGTACCACTAAAATGGTTAAAATGTTATTCTTGTGGAGAAAAAAATAAATTTGGTTTTAAGATAATTTTATTAATACTGAACGAAATTATCTGAATAACGAACTCGACAGAGATGTTGTACTGTTAAGTTTATCTGGAAAATGGGAAGTTTAACTGTGGAGGCGTTCTCAAGTTATTTTGGTCACAGACACGCCAGTTGAGTTGATTCTCTTACCAGTCTAAGCAGTAAAGTTATGTATAAGGATAAACTTCACTTTGCTCGATTATCCAACTATAATTGGTAATGAAAAAATACACTTTACATATTGATTAGCAACTATTATAACCTGCTACTTAAATATTCAACTTTTGGCAAATGTATGGAGAATCTTCATCTGAAAAAAACGCTTCTGCTTCAGTATTTTACTCATCTAACTAGGCTAAGATTTTCTTCATCATCACTCCCATAATGTATTCTCATTCTTATATGAGCTCCATATGTAAATATATTTAAACATTAACCTACCTTGTCCTCAGATTTCAAGAGCTTTAACCCTCAGACTGCCCAATGGTGAATTGCTCAGTGCCCCTGTGATTTTTGCGATTTTGAAGACTTTTTTTTTTAAATTCACAGCAAATTTCAGAATGGATGAAACCTGTCAATATGCATATTCAATTTGTTTGTTAAAGACAGGAAAATCTAAAAATGGTAAAATTAATAAAATTCAGAGGGGTGGTCTTTTTGGAATAGGGACAAAATTGAAAAATTGGAACAAATTTTGACCGAAATTTCAAAAGTAGGCTGCCCCCAGTCAGTACTCAGCCCCCATGTTATTCTTATGGGTAATAATTAAAGTATGACGTCTCCCTTAATTATGAAAATAAATTAATAAAACCACAACCACCGTGGCTTCACCTAGTTGAGTTATAAAGAAATTTGCATGAAAACCCATTTTTTATGCTCCCTGTTACAGCAAACCTGTGTATTCAGCTCCCACGATATCCTTATAGAGAATCATTAACCCTTTGAGGACAGGCTGACGATATTTCGTCAGTACTATTATTAGCAAAAAAAACCGTACTGACGATTTATCGTCAGCAGCTGTCATTGCGAAAACCCCCGCTGACGAAAAATTGTCAGCTGGCAGTGTTTGATATAGTATGGAAGCTCTACGCTCTTTGAATGGTCCCATATTTTGTTTTAGATGTCTTTGGTTTCCTACTTCAAAGTCTGGATAGTTTTCTGTTGTAGTAACTGCAGCCAGAAAAAGATAAATGACATGTTGTTTGTTGTCCCGCGATTGTAAACAAGTGCAGACGGTGATTTTAGGTTACGTATCGTTCTAGTTGTGTCTATACCGCTATGATTGAAGTTACATGAATATAATTAATTGTTTAGTGTATTTTTCCATATTTAGCTAGATTTGTGAGAGTGTAGAACGTTTTTAGTTAGATTATATATCATGGGAGAAAATCTGCGATCGAGCGAAGTTGATCGGGAACTTATGCTAAGTGGCGAGTCCAATGACAGTTCTTACGAAGACCTTGTTGAAAACCTATTTTCAGATGATACTGATAATGATCCTACTTTTAACCCTGATGTCCCTTCCAGTTCAAATAGATTCAGGTATTTGAATATTGATGCCAGATACTCTTCAAGTGAGGAATCTGATGGAGTAGGCCTAGGCCCTTCACTGCCTGTGCCTTCAGCCACTAGGCCTGGTCCTAACCATACAAATACTAATCATAGACTTAACCAAAGGCAAGTACTAAGCTCAAGTGATGAAAGTGATGAGAATGAAGAAAGCGAATGGGAAACAGTGAATGAAAACAATCCACCAAATTTACAACAACCTTTTGAATATAATGAAATACCTGGACCGAAACATATTCCTAATGGTGTAAAAACACCATTAGATTTCTTTAACTTGTTTTTCCCTTTATCATTTTTGAATGTGATTGTGGTTGAAACAAACCGGTATGCCAAAAGATGTTGTCATCAAACCAAAACCTTTCTCCAAGGAGTAGAATGAGAAGCTGGTATACGGTAACCGCCTCAGAAATCCGTGCATTTATTGTAGTAATTCTGAATATGGGATTGATTCGGAAACCTAGCCTCAAGTCATATTGGTCTAACGCTAATTCACAAGCTACTCCATGGTTTGGAAAAATGTTTGCAAGATCTAGGTTTGAAAACCTCTTAACATTTTTTCACTTAGTAGATAACACAAAACTTCCCAAAGCCGGCCAACCAGGTTACGATCCATGCCAAAAATTTGAACCGATTGTTCAGCATTGTAACAGTTTGTTTCCTCACTTTTATCGTGCTCATGAACAAATATCAGTAGATGAAAGCATGAAAGGTACTAAATGTCACACTAGTTTAATGCAGTATTTACCCAATAAACACCATCATCGCTGGGGTGTCAAGTTTTGGGTTCTCTGTGATTCAGTAAGCAAATATTGTTTGAAACTTTTTTGCTATAAAGGGGCTAAATCAATGGAAGACAGAGACGATCTAAAAGTTTTTGGTTTGGGGTTTACAGTTGTCAAAAAATTATTGAATGCCTGTAACTATGTAAAATACACCCGTCGCAGCAAACTTGCATACTCAGCGAATTTCCAATGAATATATAACATAACACTTAACAGGATTCATAAGAAATGTATTCACAAACAAGCGATATTTAAAATATTAATTATTCTCCATAAGAATAACATTGGGGATGAATACGCAGGTTTGCTGCAACAAGGCACACAAAATAATGGGTTTTTATGCAAATATCAATAGAACTCATCTTAGTGAAGTCACATACCAAGTTTCATCCATATACATTCATAAATAAGTGATATATAACATTTTAAGTATTTTCCATAAGAATAACATGGGGACCAAGTACCTAGGTTTGCTGCTACAGGAACCATAGGCGAAAAATTGTTTTTTTGTGCAAACAACAATAAACCATAACCAGATCAAGCCATATACAAAATTTTGCCAGTTTATGTTCATAAATAAGCGAGATATACAATTTTTCTTTTTCTCCATAACATTAGACAACGTACTGTGTTTAGCACATTCAATATCTCGGTAACCAATTGACGTAGAGCAATGATCAAAATACCAAATTGTTTGTTTTTTTAAGCTGAATTCAATGGTATAAATTAAAATTTGATTTAAATTAAAATTACATGTGAAAACCCCAAAAAACACATTTTTGGGGTACAAAACCCCCCAAAAACCCCCCTTCGGATGGTGCGATTCATCTGGTTTTCGAACTTGTTCAAATAAATGGTATTTTACACATTTGTACCAAATTTCATTAAGATCGGACCTTTTTTACGAGAGTTATCGTGCTTACGGACACATATATATATAAATATATATATAAATATATATATATATATATATATATATATATATATATACATATATAAAAATTTGAACGAATGGTGTTTTTGGCATCAGTGGACCTCAAAATGAAAAGTTATCTTGGTCTCGGGCTTAAGTCTTACCATGAGACCTACGGTAATAGCTTCTTCCCTATAGGGGAAATTCGCTAAAAAGGGCTACCATGTTTTCATCGACAATTTTTTTGTCTCCAACAGTTTGGCAAAATGGTTGTTTTCAGAAAACACATACATGACTGGTACTTGCCGAAGAAACCGTAAAGATTTGCCTGTTGGTGTGAAGAGGAAATTCAGGGTAGGGGAAAAAGCCTATTTCAAAAAAAGGCAGTCTGTCGTCTTGGCATACCGAGAAAAATCAAGTCAAATCAAACCAGTTATTCTAATATCTACAAAAACAAAAATTGGAAATGAAACCATTACTAAAATAAAATGTGGGAGGACCACTACTGTAGAAAAACCAGCTGTAATTGCAGATTACAACAGATATATGGGGGGCATCGACTCATTTGATATGATGTTATACTGCTACCTTAATGAACGCCGGCAAGTCAAATACTGGAAAAAAGTTGTATTTAATTTTATTTCTCGAATGATGCTTAGTGCTTATATCTTATATCAAGACAATTGTAAATCTTTGAACATTAAACCTGTTGGACACTATCAGTTTATCGTAGACATAATTGAAGGTGTTGGGAACGCTTGGCTTGTAGAAAAAAATGCAGGTAGGCCTAATGAAGAAAGTGACCCTGATGAACCGAACCCGTCTATGAGAAGAGGCTTATTCAAATTGCCTGGAAAAAAAGAGAAGACTTGTTGGATCTGCTCAAAGAAAAGTATTGGTTCCCTTGGAAACAATAGAAAAAGATCCAGAACAGTGTGCAACAAGTGTGGTGAGGGGTGCCACGCAGTTTGCTTTTCCAAGCATAACTGCAATTAAAAACGCAATATTTTTGTGTGTAAACTTTGTTAATAGTGTATATAGTTGTATTTTTTTTAATAGTGTATAGTGTAGTGTACTGTGGTCCCAGTGTCTTTGATGTTCACTCAGACATTTTCATCCAAAAATGTAAGTAAACAAAATTCCACTTATTCGTAGAATAAGTAGGTTTTTGTCGCGTGTATTATACCTAAGTTTTGTACCATAAAATGTTTATTTTTTGTCCATACTGCATGAAAATTTGTACACATACTCTCTATAATATTAGTAACCATATAATCTAGTTTCCAACGGTAAAAATGTTCTTTGTTTTTGATCTGTAGAGTGTAGAAATAAAAAAATTAAAAAGAATTTTATATTATTTACTATTAAGAAATATTATTTTTTTAAATAAAACAACAATATATCATTATTAGTTACTAGGGTAACCAATTTCAATCAAGTTGGTAAAAAAACTATTAAGATATCTTGAAAATTAATGACAGTGCAATTTTTTTAATTAACCTTCGCAAAAATGCTGATTTCATGTGGTCTTTTTCACATAACAAACTAAGTCTTGGCATATAAAACTTTTTTTGAACAAATTAAAAAAAATTTAAAATGGCTCTGGTCCTCAAAGGGTTAAATTGGCATATATCGCTTATTCCTGCGTAGGTTTGCTGCTACAGGAACTATCGGTAAAAACAGTTTTTTTCTGCAAATAACAATAGATCACAACCAGATGAAGCAATATACCATGTTTGGTCGGTATACGTTCATAAATAAGCGAGATATCAAATTATTCATATTCTCCATAAGAATAGCATTGGACAACGTACTGTGTTTAGCACTTTCAATATCTCTGTAACCAATTGATGTAGAAAAATGATAAAAAAAAACAAATTGTGTGTCTTTTTAAGCTGAATCCAACAAAGAAAACTAAAATTTGTCCTTTTCAAAAATTATATGTAAAAAAACACATTTTTGGGGCACAAACCCCCCCCCCAAAATACCCCTTAAAATAGGTCGATCTATCTGATTTTCGAATTTAAAGTCATAAATGCTGCTTTACATGTTTATACCACATTTTGTGAAAATCGGACCATTTTTACGAGAGTTATTGTGCTCACGGACACATATATACAGTTTTGAACGAATGATGTTTTTGGTATCTGGGGACCTCAAAACGAAAAGTTGTCATGGTCCCAGGCCTAGGTCTTACCATACCGACTACGGTAATAAATTCCACAACCTCGTTACACCTTAAGCATAAAGAAATAACGAGAACCTTATGCCTTGAGCTTGGCGAGGTATGAGGTGAGGGTTTTTTATGCGCCTTTGTATTGGGGCAGGTTAGTAAATTTATTCAGTAGGCAGCAGGCCTAATTCCACCAATACTCCTCTGCGTTCTCGCCTTACCCTTCTCGCCTGCTACAGCTACCAGCAGAGAGTCGTGCTGGGGTGGGGGGGCTGTGGTGGAGGGGGCGGTGGGCACGACGACCATCCCCTCCAGGCTCTCGTAGGTGGGGATGGTACGCAGCTGACTGCCGGATATCAGGTCCCACAGTATCACCACTTTGTCTCGCCCGCAACTGTAACGTACACCGGAAACATGGGTGAAGACAAGTATTTGAAAGAGGTGTTGTAGCAATGAAAATATTGCAGATGGAAATTTTAAGTATATTCATAGTATAAAAATAAAATACCCCCCGTCGCAGCAAACCTGCGTACTCAGCGAATTTCCAATGCATTGATATGTTTCTCACTAGTGCATAAAGCCACTCACCAATTTTGACAAAAATACATTCATAAATAAGTTATTTATTACATTTTATTTATTCCCCATAAGAATAACATTAGGACTGAGTACGCAGGTTTGCTGCAACGAGGAAGATAAGAAATGATTTTTTATGCAATTATCAATATAACTGAACCAGGTGAAGCTACTTACCATGTTTTATTAATTTATGTTCATAATTAAGGGAGATATAAAACTTTACTTATTCTCCATAAGAATAACATTAGGGCTGAGTATGCAGGTTAGCTGCTACGGGGACAATCAACAAAACATTTATTTTTTGTGCAATTATCAATATACCAGTACAACATGAAGCCACATACCAAATTTCATCAATATACATTAATAAATAATCAAGATATCCAATTTTATTTATTCTCCATAAGGATAACATTGGACAACGTACTGTGTTTAGCACTTTGAATATCTCTGCAACGGTTTGACGTAGAATCACAATTTAAACACCAAAATGATTGTTTTGTGGAGCTGAAGTGATTGGTAAAAGAAAATGTGAAGTTTAAAGTAAAATTAACTGAGGAAAAGCCAAAAACCTTTTTCCCATAAGATTAACATGGGAGATTTTATGAGCATGTTTTTTGGATTTTTTCCGCAACCACTTAACCTAGGTTAATAATTCAAAATACCATATTATTTGTTTTTTTAAGCTCTATAACATGGTCTAAACCAAAATTAAGTGTTTTAAAAATTTTAGGGTAAAAAATGCAAAAAACTGATTTTTGGAAAATTTAAAACCCCCATAAACCCCCCTTCCCATGGTCCGATTTTTCTGGTTTTCGAACTTAAAGTCATAAATGTCAGTTTACACATTTGAGCCAAATTTCATCGAAATCGGACGTTTTTTACTCAAGTTATCGCATTCACGGACACATATATATATATATATATATATATACATATATATAAATTTGAACGAATAGTGTTTTGGACATCTGGGGACATCAAAACAAAAAGTTATCATGGTCTCGGGCTTAAGTCTTACCGTGAGACCTACGGTAATAGCTTCTTCCCTATAGGGGAAATTCGCTAACAATCTTATAAGATAGAATTCCAGAAATTTAATAATTCAAGTGCATAATAGCTTTTGAAATGTACAAAAAATGGTTCAAGCAGCCATGTTAGGATAGTGAAAGTCCATCTTACTTTATTGCAATTTAATTTAGCATTTTTCTAGATTTAACTTGTGACATGACAGCCAAAATCATAGAAAACATTATTACAAATTCTTATCCCTAATGTGGTTCTGCACATTTAAATTTAGATGTCATAAGATTACAACTAATTATTATATAAATATATATTTTCAAACTCCATACACAAGTAATACATAATTTTCATTACATATATGACATAAGATTTAACTGCATTGTATCTGATGATTTATTGCACAACAGGATAAACATATCCAAAACATCAATTCAAATTTACCTCGATAAATCTTCCACCAAATTTCAATTTCATTGGTGGAAAATACTATGGAAGACTTGTGGCATGATTTTAGCAAATTACCCCTATTGGGAAGAAGCTATTACCGTAGGTCTCATGGTAAGACTTAAGCCCGAGACCATGATAACTTTTCATTTTGAGGTCCCCAGATGCCAACAACACCATTCGTTCAAATTTTTATATCTGTATATATATATATATGTATATATATGTATGTATGTATATATATATGTGTCCGTAAGCACGATAACTCTCGTAAAAAAGGTCCGATCTTAATGAAATTTGGTACAAATGTATAAAGTACCATTTATTTGAACGAGTTCGAAAACCAGATGAATCACACCATCCGAAGGGGGTTTTTGGGGGGTTTTGTACCCCAAAAATGTGTTTTTTTGGGTTTTCACATGTAATTTTTATTTAAATCAAATTTTAATTTATACCATTGAATTCAGCTTAAAAAAAAAATAATTTGGTATTTTGATCACTGCTCTACGTCAATTGGTTACCGAGATATTCAAAGTGCTAAACACAGTACATTGTCTAATGTTTTTCTTATGGAGAAAAAGAAAAATTGTATATCTCGCTTATTTACAAACATAAACTGACGAAATTTGGTATATGGCTTCATCTGGATGTGGTTTATTGTTGTTTGCACAACAACAACAATTTTCGCCTATGGTTCCTGTAGCAGCAAACCTAGGTACTTGGTCCCCATGTTATTCTCATGGAAAATACTTACAATGTTATATATCGCTTATTTATGAATGCATATGGACGAAACTTGGTATGTGACTTCACTAAGATGAGTTCTATTAATATTTGCATGAAAACCCATTATTTTGTGTGCCTTATTGCAGCAAACCTGTGTACTCATCCCCAATATTATTCTTATGGAGAATAATTAATATTTTTAATATCGTTTGTTTGTGAATATCTTTATTATGAATCCTGTTGTGTTTTAATGTGTAATGTTATATATTCATTTGAAATTCGCTGAGTATGCAGGTTTGCTGCGACGGGGGTATTATAGCCTTCTTTTCCTTACCTTGCATCACTATTAATTCGGGAAGTGTCAGGACAGGTTTGAACAATCACGGTAGGGTCTCACAAAAACGACTCTATGTGGACTTAGACACTGTCTAGTGAATGTCAAGTTTCCCGGAGTTATATTGGCGGAGAAAAAAACTGAAGCTTTAGCTATTAATTGTGTATTAGACCATAACTAAACACATTACAGTACCAAATTTGGTATTAAAAATCATATAAAACCCATAAACCTTACATTGATATACCGATATTTAATACCCCCATCATAGCAAACCTGCGTACTTAGCGAATTTCCAATGCATATATATATATATATATATATATATATATATATATATATATATATCACTACTACATAAAGCCAATTACCAAGTTTCACAAAAATACATTCATAAACAAGTGATTTAGGCTATAACATTTTATTTATTCTCCATAAGAATAACATTAGGGTTGAGGACGCAGGTTTGCTGCAACGAGGAAGATAAGTAATATTTTTTTTTTGCAATTATCAATGTAACTGAACCAGTTGAAGCTACATACCAAGTTTTCTTAATTTAGGTTCATAATTAAGGGAGATATGAGATATCAAATTTTATTTATTCTCCATAAGGATAACATTGGACAACGTACTGTGTTTAGCACTTTGAATATCTCTGCAACGGTTAGACGTAGAACAACGATTAACCCTAGCCGTGGCCATTCGACCAATTTGGTCAAACTTTTATGTCGCCTGTTGTGGCCATCGACCAAATTGGTCGAACTTTACAGAAAATTTTGTAACGTTAATAAACCAATAACAATAAACTCAAAAGTCATCAATATATAATATATATATATCATTCAAAAGATCACATTCTGAACTTTCATTTTATTACATAAATGAACCGTGTAGCAGCTGTATAACAATGTTACGACGATTAGAAATTGAATGAAGTTTTGGCACAACGCAATTGCTGCAGCCGACGCTCTGACAATGGCAAAACACGATATTTTTGAAATTACCCAGATCGGGTAATTTTTCTCGCAGGAAGATGCGGTTGGTAATGCACCAATGCACAGCTGAAGAGTTGCGCTTTATGTTGGTATTACATTTTAGAATTAAATATTGATTGGACAGGTTATATGATTTTCTGAAAACAGGTGTTTTTGTTTTTTTTGTGTTATGGCCAATTCGACCAAATTGGTCGAATTATAAAATCGTGTTTATATGCATTGTATGTTATAGTTACTAGTCAAATAATATGTTATTTTGAAGAGGAAGAAATGTAGAGTAATTTAGTTTTGCTGTTGGCAGCACTGCTCCTAGCAGAACACCTGTCAGATACTCAACAATTCGTCACATGTTATGATCAGTTGTTCGCCATTGCGGTGTTGGTATATGCATTTCTAAGCATTAGATGATTTTTATCCGCGAATCATTTATGAATTAGGTATTATTTCGGAGTTTTAGTGTTAGTGAAGTGTTTGTGTGTATATAAATCTCTATATCTTTATGCATTATATTATGCATAAATATTACTGAAGTGTGAGGAATTTGTGTTGTATAAAGTGTTGTGTTTCCTTTGTCTCGAGATAAGGTTGACTACATCCAGAACTTATTGGAGATGGACTTGAGTTCTCCCAACATTTGATTTAGAACCTTTTAGTGAGGATGAGGAGGCTGTAGACGAGACTGAAGCTGTAGAGGAGCCTAATCTTGTTATTGATCAAAATGAAAAACCCCCTCTACTACAGAGACAGTCCCCCAAACAATTTTCACTTGATGCGGTCCCCGGGCCTAGCCATAGGCCTGATTTCCCCCCACCAACATCAGGTCTAAATTCAATATCAGTATAATTGAACAACTGTCAACCTCCAGTGCGCCTCGTCCCCTTTTGCCCAGTGTCGGTCCAGGTGGGGACAACCCTAGGCCTATTCAACATCGCCACAACATCGTTCTGCTGCCCAAGAACTCTAAGTGGGTGTGTGCTGTGTGCAAGGCTGAGGGACAAAACAATTTATAAAGGGGATCGTACCATTGCACTGAATGCCAAAAAGGGGTCCACGCCACCTGCAGGTGTAGGATGTTGAGCTCCATTCCTTGCGTCCTCCAGATTGGTCAAGGGCGGCCCCCGCGCCGCAACTAGTCATCGACATGAGGACTTGGGGGTACATGAGTTTTATGTTTGTTTTTATGTGTTTTTATGTATAATAAATGTTTGATTTTTATGTTTATAATAAATGTTTATAATTGTAATGTTGGCTCTTTTTCATTATTGGGTAGGCCTAATATAATTTAGAACAATTATTTCTTAAACCCCTATATAGGCCTATTGACCGCACGTTATCTCGTATATAACACGCCACTACCCTATGTATATGTAAATATTTGATTGTTTATAAATACCTATAATAATAATAAATAGATATAATATGACATTATTTATGTTTATACAAATTACAAAGATCTCATTGAAAATACTACTTTTCACAAATTTGCCAAGTCCGCGACTATTTGTTTGTTGCTACATAACACATATACAAATAATACTTTACCCTAGGTATTATACATTTATATTTAGGGAATTGAATGTACTACAACATGTTTATAATGGTTTAGGGGTAAAAAATTTAGTAAAAGAGTTATATACTAAATATTGTGAAATATTTGTTTACAAAAAACGTAAAAATAGCGAAACATTCTTTTATTTACATTATTTATAAGTGATAATAATTTTTTACCATCAACTATATGACTTTTTTGGATTCCTTACTCCATTAGCTTTACAAATATGTATATATATATATATATACATATATTAGTATATATATATTAGTATATACATATATTACATGACTTATTTACAACACAATATAACACTGTACAGTTTATGCTCTTTCGGTTTTCCGTTTATTATTATATTATGCCCCTAATACTTACAAAAAAATTCTTTTCCCAACATGTTATATTTCTATGTAGGGAATTAGATTGTCTACAAAATGTATATAATGAATTTTCCATAAAAAATCCGTAGAAAAAATTTCACCGAGGCTGTTTTTGAAATTTATAAAAAAAATGTTTTTTTTCACTTTACCGAAAAATCATTTACCTGAATCTTTATTATTTTATTATTTCTAGATTCTCCTGTTCTTTCCGGTCAAAATGAATATGAGGTTGGCTAGATTTACTTGTACGGTTGAATTTATACGAATTTTCAAAAAAAGTCTGCAAAATCGCCAAATCTGCTTGGCCATTTCCCACTTCAACATTAGGCCACTGCTAGGGTTAAAATACCAAAATGTTTGTTTTGTTCAGCTAAACATATTAATAAAAAGAAATGTGAAGTTTTTAGTAAAATTATCTGAGACAAATCTAAAAACCTTTTTCCCATAAGATTAACATGGGACACGTTTTTTGAATTTTCACCGCAATCACTTAACCTAGGTTAATGATTCAAAATACTAAATTATTTGTATTTTTAAGCTTTATGAAATGGCTATAGCCAAAATTGAGTGTTTTTAACATTTTGGGGTAAAATTTGCAAAAAACCGATTTTTGGTAAATTTTAAACTCCCATAAAACCCCCTTTCCATAGTCGGATCGATCTGGATTTCGAACTTAAAGTAAAGTCATAAATGCTACTCTCCACATTTGTGCCAAATTTCATCATAATCGAGTGTTTCTTTTAAAAGTTATCACGGTAACGGACACACACACACACACACACACACACATATATATATATATATATATATATATATATATATATATATATATATATATATATATACAGTAGAACCTCGGTTAAATGTGTACAGTATTATAAATTTCAAAGAGAAAGTAACACGCTCAAATAAATGAGCAATTGACAGCGCGCGCCTTCACTTACCTCAACCGCAATACGCGCACGTAACTGTATTGTATTTGCATTGAACTACAGTAAACGTCGGCAGTTGTCAGGGTTGTTCGGCAAAGTTCGTGCGTAGCAGACGGTGCAATTCGGGACCGTCGTCGTTAGTCTGCCGAAGCCGCCATTTCGTGTTGACAGTGATTTGTTTACTCAGTTATATCGCTGTTAACTGAGCGTATCCGTGTTAATTAGAGAGATGAGTGCTAAGCGCAAATGTGTCGTTGAGTCTTTAGACTCGTAACTAAATGCAATGTTACGATATTTCTTGTACTAATAAACTGAACAAAACTCAAATCATTGTTTTGTTTCATGGTTTAAACATATCTTGAGCTATTTATAACCCCAATTACGATTTTTAGGTTACATTCCGTGTTATTCGAGATTTGACGTATCCGAGGTGGCCTCGGTCCCAATTAACTCGGTTAAGCGAGGTCCTACTGTATTTCAAAATGAAATAAAAACAATAACCAGAGTACCCTCTTTTATGAAACATTTTTTATTACTGACACGTTTCGTCACTTAGGTCATGATCACAGTGTACAAGTAAAATAACCTAAAAATTATTAGCCAAAATAAATAATTAAATCTAAACATATGAAAATAAACAGATGTAGAAACTTTTCATTTAAACTTATTGGGTTCAGTTGGTTCTATTTTATATCTGTTGTCTATTGTTACTAAATCCTCTTATTTTTTCATATATAGGATTTAGTTGTTGTATTTTCATTTTATTAAGGATGTCGTTATCGGCTTTAGAGTTCAGATAAATGTGGAGCTCTTCTTTCGTGTTCATTTTTTCTCCTTTCATTTCATATTCGAGAACATACATACATTCTTCTAATTTGCCGTATTGATGGTCAGAATCTAGAATGTGTTCGGCAAACATCGATCTTTGAGTCGTACGGTTATTTGATTTAATTGCTTGAAGGTGCTCTTTAAAGTGGCATGAAAAGCTTCTTCCTGTTTGCCCTATATAATATTTTGGACATTCCTTGCATTTAATCTTGTATATTCCAGTTTTATCATATTTATTTTTCTTGTTGGTTTTGGCGATTATTAGAGAATTTCTGGATAAATTTAAATGAGTTATTTCTAGTTTTGTAACTAATTTTATAGTTTGACCCTTCAAAAGTTTTTCTTATGGGTTTATTGAGTATGGAGCTATATGGTACACATAAATATTCTTTATTTTGGTCATTATCGGGTATAACAATTTTGTTCTTCTTGAGTTGTGCCCTGTTAATTAGTTAATTTATTAAATTTTGTTTGTACCCGTTTCTAATTGCCAAATATTTTATGGTATTTCTTTCGTTGTCAAAATCACTTTTACTCATTGGGATTTTTACTAATCTGTTTACCATTGAATGGAAACTTGCCACCTTGTATTGCCAAGGATGGTTAGAGAGGAGTTGGCTGGTATGATGAGATCCGTTTGAATAAAAAGCATTTTGATAACGAAAGAAATACCATAAAATGTTTGGCAATTAGAAACGGGTACAAACAAAATTTAATAAATAAACTAATTATCAGGGCACAAGTCAAGAAGAACAAAATTGTTATACCCGATAATGACCAAAACAAAGAATATTTATGTGTACCATATAGCTCCATACTCAATAAACTCATAAGAAAAACTTTTGAAGGGTCAAACTATAAAATGAGTTACAAAACTAAAAATAACTCATTTAAATTTATCCAGAAATTCTCTAATAATCGCCAAAACCAACAAGAAAATAAATATGAAAAAACTGGAATATACAAGATTAAATGCAAGGAATGTCCAAAATATTATATAGGGCAAACAAGAAAAAGCTTTTTATGCCACTTTAAAGAGCACCTTCAAGCAATTAAATCAAATAACCGTACGACTCAAAGATCGATGTTTACCGAACACATTCTGACCATCAATACGGCAAATTAGAAGAATGTATGGATGTTCTCGAATATGAAATGAAAGGAGAAAAAATGAACACGAAAGAAGAGCTCCACATTCATCTGAACTCTAAAGCCGATAATGACATCCTTAATAAAATGAAAATACAACAACTAAATCCTATATATGAAAAAATAAGAGAATTTAGAAACAATAGACAACAGATATAAAATAGAATCAACTGAACCCAATAAGCTTACATGAAAAGTTTCTACATCTGTTTATTTTCATATGTTTAGATTTAATTATTTATTTTGGCTAATAATTGTTAGGTTATTTTACTTGTACACTGCGATCATATTATATATATAAATTTGAACGAATAGTGTCTTTGGCATCTGGGGAGTTATCAAGTTATCATGGTCTCAGGCTTAAGTCTTACCATGCCACCTACGGTAATAGCTTCTTCCCTATAGGGGAAATTCGCTAAAACTATGGAAATGCCAAATTTTCCAAAAAATACCAAAACAACAGAAATGCGTTCAAGGTACAGTTGAGAATCAGAGTTGCGTGATATACGGTCGAGTGCCGGCCCCTGGTTTGGTACATAAGGCAAAACAGAGGCGTTAGGTTTCCCAGAGTGTCGAGTTATCAGGAGCCAAGTTTGAGAGACTACTGTAAATAGGTTACCTTATCAAATGCTTTTTATCGTCGTCGAACGCAAGGGCTGTGACTCTACTGAAGTGTCCGGAGAACTCCCTAGTGAGGTCGCCTGACTGCAGGTCCCAGGATCGGATAACTGTGTCGTCTCCTGCAGCAAACACCAGAGTCGAGTCCTTCCTCTCCAGGATCTGCAGCACACTGGAGGGGGAAAGTAAACATGAGACTGGCTCGAGAGTACATTATGTGAGGTATTAGAGGACCACTTGGAAAATATATAATTGCATATTCAACAATAGTTTTTGTACCACTCATAAGCCAGAGTATTGTAAAATGTATCTGTAAATCGTAATATTTTTAAACTTGACAAGAGGCATTTTAATCTAAGTCACTGCAAATGGAAAGATGAAAACATTGTATTCTGTCTTTTTGTAATATATTATTGCAGTTGAAAAAATGGGTTAAAAAAATTACTGATGGGTTAAGGGTATGTTTTAAAAGGTTTACCTTAAGTAGGGTTGTGCGATGCAGCGATTTTATGTCGATTCGATGCAACGATGCGATTCAAAGAATTTCGATTCGAATCGATGCAATTCGATTCGATTCAATGCGACATGTTTCAGTGATTAAAACTCAGCCTATACACCAATGTTTATTACCAACATGGGTAATCTACCTTCTTGGCCAAAGTCTAGTTATAATTTTCTGATTTTATTTCCTCATAACCTTAATATCCTGAAATAACCATGAACTGTTGACGTTTGTTGACTAACTAAATAAAAATTAGACCAAACCATGACAAGAAAAATAATTTCAAATACTTGATACTGAGGTTTTATCTTTATTGAGGAAATTTGATTAAGCACGACTAGTGGTGAAATATTCATATAATAACCAAACAATATTAAAGTATAACAGCTTTTGCTATTTGGATGTTTTGTATAAATCTTGTAAGTATTTATACAAAAACATACAACATATATATTTATACAAACAACGTGGGAATTTGAAAACCCCGCAACTGCCAGTGCGACAAGAAAATCCACTAGATTAGAAGTGCTCTGCTAAGGTGGTCTGGTCGTAAGGTCGTAAGCAAACTAGCAGACGTAAAGCCGATTTCCAAAATATCCCATATATGGGATAAAAATCCCTCAAGTGGAAACACTACTACCATGCCAGTAAAACCACCGTATTTTGACACAATACTATTGTACCCACCCTAAAACTTTATTCAAATAACTCACTATCACAATTTTACGTATTAAAAAACTACGAAAATACTAATTTAAACTAGTATTTAATAGTAAACAACAATAGTAGGCCTATATTTGGTGCAATTAACGATATCATAAGAGGACTTATGGTACAAATATCGTACATCTGGCAACACTGAATATCGTATCAGGTAACATCAGTGCGTAATAAAGACTTCTAAATCAAAAATATTCCTCCGTGGTCCGCCATTGTTTAACGCGTAGGATTATCAAACTTAATATTAACTTCAATTATATCGAAAGTGTTACAACCGGTTATCAATCTTAGTTTCTGAAAAAATAACTCTCCTTCAATTATAAAATCCCCAACAAATTAATGTTTTAACAACGTAATAGTGGAACTACTTTTCCGAAGAGATGTGATTACCATTACTGCTTTGCAGTAGTGATGGGAGAATCGAATACTTTAATGAATCGAATACTGCCGAATCGAATACACCCCTGTATTCGAATACGTATTCGGATACTTGAACTCGAATACTTCCGGTACTAAACGCTGCGCCGGCCGGCTGGATAACTGGCGGTGGCGGAACGGCGCGGCGGATTCTTGGAATTCATGTCTAGACTTGTCTTCCCCACCCTTCCCCGCACCCTGTTGTTTGTTTTCAAATGTCAAAATAGTCCGCGGACGGCTGCGGTGATCGCGGTATTGCATCTAGTTTTTTGTGCAAAACAGTTTAGTTTTTTGTGTAGGCCTACTCATTAGTGAAAGTTTATGTGATATAATTATTGTATTTCAATTTTATTATTTTAATTAACTATTGGTAGCCTTTTGTGATTAACTGTGCAATATGCCTCCCAAAAGGTCTCCTGTGTCGGAACATTTTAATCAAGTTGATAGAGTTTGTGATGTGTAAAAGTTGCAAGAAAAAATTTAAATACCATAGCAACACGACGATGCACTTGAAACGAAACCACCCTCATTTTCTGGCAACAGAAACTGTTCTTATAATTAGAGTTTAGTAGTTATTTATCCAGATTTAATGAACTAAATTAAATTAAATGCAATTTACAGCAATTTTAACATAAATGAGTCCTAATGATTTTTTTCGTAAAGTGAATACTTTGCGCCAACTTTCAAGTGAATTCGAATTCGAATACAATATTGAAGTATTCGAATACATGAATACTTGGGCTGTATTCGAATACTATTCGATTCTCATATCACTACTTTGCAGCTGTCGTTGCGTCATCGTCGTCATTTAATCGTCTGCTGCCGATTTGTTTTAAATCAAACCACGTTATAAACTGTGTTATGTGCTAGCTGCTATATCTAAAACATACCTTAAAGGATACATCTGGAAAATAGGGATTAAATTAAAACGCAAACATTAGAATATACTTTATTTATTTATGTCTACGACTGTGAGACAGCCGGTACGAACTTTGCCGATTAGGATAGCATCGAACACTTTCGATGCATCGCTCTTTCGATTACTTCCGCATCGAATCGACGATTCGATGCATCGAATCGAATCGAATCGAAATTTCAATGCTTTTCGATGCATCGCACACCCCTAACCTTAAGGTTAGTCCTTTATGAAATTAACTGGTGATCCCAAATTGACTGGGAAAATAGTTCAACAACTGTTTATTTTATATGAATATTGTTAGCCTATTAAGGAATTATTAATGGTTGATATCTCATCAAGGCAAATGCCGGAATGGTTCCCAGAAAAGGGCCGTACCCCGCCAGGAAGGGAAAGATAGGACTCAGGCCTACATTACCTGGTTTAAAGATTTCCCCATAAATTTAATATTTTGTTTTGTAAATTCCAACACATTGTTAAACAATGTCACGGAATAAATATTATTATTATTATTTTAAGTTTGCAGTCCATATCACTGAAACCTGTAGCTAGATTTTTAAAGGTTAAAGGTAATTTAAATGGATATACATATTTTAAAAGTTGTGTGCCAGACCTGACAACGCCCTGCAGGCCCTTGAGGTTTCGCAGACAGGCGTGATGGAGCAAGTCCCACACCCTCACACTAGAGTCACTGCCTCCCGACACCATCATGGCACCATTGTGGGTCAGAGCCACCCTCGCCACTGGCCCTCGATGGATACTCTTCCACATCTTGGGCCCAGGCTCCTCCTCTGGAACAAACTCCTCTGGATTAAATACGGTACTAGTCTGTCTACGTCGAGGAATCTGTTTTTGTAACAATGAAGGACATAAATTTCTACTAGAGTGGGGAATCTCTTATCTCTAAAGCTAGTCACTGGTTTTTCTTTATTTGTTTTAATTGCCAAGACCTAAGAGAAGAGGATAACTTAGTTGTCCATATAAATACATTTTTATCAACTAAGGATTTTACACTGACATCAAAATTAATTAGTCTGTGCTACCAATTTGTCACCACTTTGAAGATGGATATTAAAATGTATACACATCATCGGCGAACATATTTTATGATATTATCTAGTTTTATCATAGGAGGTTAACTTCGGACAAAAGGATGAAAATATTATTGTAACTTAGAGAAATTGTAGATACAATTTTAAGTAAAGATTACTGAAAAAATAAATGACTATTGTTGTCCAGGCATACATTGGACCCCTAAACGACTGCAAAAAGTGGACAACAACTAAAACCAAGCTAAAATAATAGTAAACAATAGCTAGATACAATGAATTGACACTTTAAAATACAGAGAGTACCCTATCCCAAATAGGGTAACTTGACATCAACTAAAATATTAATAAAGCAAAATATTTATCAGGCAAATTATATAAAGGAAACGAAAGAGGAGATAAAAAACGAGATCAATATATTGTTCACAAAAATAGACCGAACTGATATAGATCAGCTTATAGATTACTTATATTAACTATAGATTACTTAGCTATTAGCTTGTAAATTAGGCTAATAACTTTGTAATTTAAGTTGATAGCCTAATGGCCTACTGGTGGTTTGACACCACTGGTATACTGATATCAGTAAAAGATTGATACAATTTGAGTCATCTTTGATATACTGTAACAAGTAGGGTATTTCCTTTTTATCCTCTATCATTAAAGACTGCTCACTCACTTCTTCAAACTACTATTGGTAGCCACATAACCAACATACCTTGCCATTTCCACGATTTGAACAGTCCACTTTTATGAGCAGAGACAACTGTAGTACTGTCTTTGCTTAAACTAAACGTTAAAATTACATCATCATCATCTTCATTTTCACTGGCAGTATCTTGATTGCAAAAAGGCAAGACTTTTCCTGTGTTGATGTCAAACACCTTGATTTTACCATCACATAAACAGAGGAGTTTATTACCATCTGGAGTCCACTGAAATCATAAAACATTAAATCCTGTAAATCTTCTAATAATTCAAAGACTAAAAATCACAAATATTTTCTTTTATTTTGGCTTAACTTATTAGTGAATTTCCTTTGGAAAGTGAACTATTAGCATGACCCGCACGGTGAAACTTAAGCTCGGGACCACCATAGAAGTTCCTAATGTGACCCCCTGAACACGTTTTGGGGGGTCGTTCAAAATGTTATATATATATATGTATTATATATATATATATGTGTGTGTGTGTTTGCACTCTAGCGGTCACATTTTTTGTCCGATTAACTTCAAATTTGGTAGGGACGTTCCTTTCTGAAATCAGTTGGACAAGTTCGTTGGGCAAAAGAATCGTAAAACTCCAAACCCCTTTTTTGGGGATTAATTTTCCAAATTTCGAGTTTTTGGGCCCAAAAAGGGTCTAAAAAGCCCCAAATGTAAAATTAATGCATGTAAAATGATGGGAATTAGTGAGACGAAAGTTTTAAGCCCTCTTTCGTCATTCTAGCATAAATATTTACCGAGTTATTAAAGAAAATGAGTTTAGACTAAAGACAGTACGTTGTCTTATGGGGGTTTTAGACTAGAAAAGCCTGCTATTCCTTTGTTAGAGTACTTTTATCATCCCCAGCAACCTCACGCCTACTTTCAAGCCTGACTGGACCTTCTTCTAACATTATAATGCACAAAATTGTATTCCCAGCTTTGCAGGTAAATGAAACCAGGAGCATCAGAACAGCCAAAAAATCAATGTTTTCAGATTTTTCAATAAAAATTGGAATACAAGTATGTTTTTAGACTAATTTTAAGTTTTAAAAGTTATTATGTGGAAATTAACTTCCCTCACATCAGCGTGCTGCGTGCGAACTCGTTTGATTTTTTAAATAACTTGATTCTTTCATCACTGGTTTGTGTTAGTCATTCTGAAGAAAGCAGCCAGCATGCATATGTGAGACCAAACTTTATTTGTGCAGCTGGAAGGGTCTTAACTAACACAGTTGTTATCAGGCTATCACAGCATGTGAAACTTTGAATCCAGCCAGGTTGAAGAAGTGGAAGGAGAGAACATACCTTAATGTCTCCTCCAGAATAGAAGGCACCATAAACGGATTCTACTTGGTATCTGAAAAAGTGTAAAAATAATTAATAAAACAAACTTCTAAAACTTTATTTGAAGTAGGCCAATATAAAATGTGGGTATACTGGTACCTTATTAAATAGCCTTCATAAACTACATAATATACAAATATCATTAACTTGTATCGGTTTCACACATTGATTTTAAATGCCGGTACATCATTATCATTATTGCAAAATAGGAAATACCCAGCATTACTGCTAGGCACGTCTTCCACAAGCGGAAATATTGCGCAGGTTAACGGAAGGGGAAGGATAGGAAATAGCAGGAAAGGAAAGGGTGGGATGGGACGGCAGCCAAATCGACCCTTTAAAGGGCCAACTGTTGTGCGCCTCTGGGATGAGGCTCTCAAACAGGGGACCCGCATTCTGCCCTCCAACTGGTCAACTCAACTGACAGGGTATCCATGTACAACAGTCAGGGACCATCCATTCTCAGGATTGGAAACCAAACCCGGAGATTCTGTCCCTAGCGGCTGTAAATGGAGGGACCAAAGGTGATAGGGAAGTTTGCCATAATGGACAGCCAAAAGACTTACTATATGTAATGACAACTTAATTTGCTGTACCCAATGTCAGCCTCAAAACTAATGTAGCCTTAAGGTAGTCCTGGGACAAAAATGCCGGTACAGATATTTTTAAACAATATTAGTTACTAAGTATAGAGACTATCAGGATAGTGATAAGGTATAAAATACTACGATCATCGCCCATTTCCATATGATGGTAATCTAAATTGTATTTATTATATACTAAACCAGGCAATTGATGAAAAACGGGTTATGTTATGCACTGTGGATTCCCACGAGAGATACGCCAGTAAGGAACATGTCTAGCAGCCCTGAGAAGGGAGGTTGAACAAGTGGTAGAAAAAAAATAAAACCGGTAGCATTAGTTGTTTACCGCGAGTAATGGAAAGGCTGCCAAAATGACGTGGAGTGATAGCCAGCTATGGGTGGGGCAACAGGATAGCATGAAGATGCTAAGAGCAAATTTTGGACCGGATGAAGACATAAAAGATTTTGGGTACTCCAAGAGGTGAGAGCGCACCAAGTTGTTTGCCTAATATTATTATAAAAGAAGTTATAACTTAAGGAAGCAAATTGGATGTTGTAAAGAATGGGAAGCGATGGCAAGAAAATACAACACAGCTTTTGATTTGAAGGGCAAAGCAAAGATTGTGCAGTCAGCTGTTATCAGCGTGGAAGTGGAGCGAGCCGCTTGGCGGAGAGAATGCAAGGGGCGAGCACTTTCGTCATTAAACAGACCAACAGTATCTAACCCAAGAACTTATCTCAAAAGTGAATTTGCTTATAAATCTGTCATCATTTACACAATAAGCTGGGTGATTAAGGCAAGAGAGTAGCTTGTCAATCTAAATTATAAACCGTTGATTAATGGAAAGAACCAAATTTGCTCCTTAAGCATAGGCCTACCAGGGAAGAAGAAAATGTGTTTCACTTTGTACTGTCAAAGTAAAGTGAAAATTATAAATCATTATTTTGGCAAAACTTTAGTCGAGGCCAAATTTAATGAATAGGCCTATATCAATGAGAAGAATTGGCGTTTGTTTGAAATAGATAATAGATTTATTTGTCAGAAGATATTATAAAAAATTCATGGACTTCGTCAAGCACAGCAGTAGGTTCCAGTTCCAAAATATTGGAAGGATGTGTGAAAGTATAGGTGGCAATTAATTAAAGAAATCAATTTCTAAACAGTCCAGTTCCTGCATGGATTAAGTTTAGTGTTTTCAGTTTTTGATGAATCAATAATAATAACTCAACAACTTTTATATTAGCATATTACGTGTTGTTATTACCGTACTTACGGGTTGTAAGACGCCTAAAAACATATTTACACTAATACTGTATTCACATAACAGATGGTAAACTCCTAATGTGCCTTCCTAATGTGTGTGTGTGGGGTGGCACAATTAGGAACTTGTATCCGGAACTTCCGGTAACCAATAGGATATAAGTAGGGACGCCATTTTGGTTGTCATTTCATTGGCCTGATGACTGGTGTGACTGGTCAAAATCGATAGCCTTGTACCATCTTTTATATATTTTTTGTCTATTATGTGAATACAGTATAAGTGTAAATATATTTTTAAGTGTTGTAAGACGTCTTTTATTATATCCTGTAATAACTAAAATCAAAAGAAATTATGAATTATGAATATTTAATTTTCAGTTTGTTTATAAATTTAGAAAATTAAAGTACTTATCATATAGGTAGGCCTACTAACACTTTGGTTAGACAGGAGTTAGGTTCAAAACTACTTTTTAAAGTAATATATCATAACATTTACAGTTCTAAAAACCTTCTTTATTGCGATCAGAATCATTTATTAGTGAATTTCCTTTGGAAAGTGAACTATTAGCATGACCCGCACGGTGAAACTTAAGCCCGGGACCACCATAGAAGTTCCTAACGTGACCCCCTGAACACGTTTTGGGGTGTCGTTCAAAATTTTATCTATATATATGTATATATATATATATATATATATATATATATATATATATATATATAGACATATATATATATATGTGTATGCACTCTAGCGGTCACATTTTTTGTCCGATTTATTTAAAATTTGGTAGGGACGTTCCTTTCTATAATCTGTTGGACAAGTTCGTTGGACAAAACAATCGGAAAACTCTAAACCCATTTCTTGAGGATTAATCTTTCAAATTTCGAGTTTTTGGGCCCAAAAAAGGTCAGAAAAGCCCCAGATGTAAAATTAATGCATGTAAAAAGATGGGAATTAGAGAGGCAAAAGTTTTAAGCCCTCTCTCGTCATTCTAGCATAAATATTTACCGAGTTATTAAAGAAAATGTGTGTCGGCTAAACAAAGTACGTTGTCTTATGGGGGTTTTACACTAGAAAACCCTGTTATTCCTTTGTTAAAGTACTTTTATTATCCCCAGCAACCTCACGCCTACTTTCAAGCCTGTCTGGATCTTCTCCTAACCTTATAATGCGCAAAATTGTATTCCCAGCTTTGCAAGTAAATGAAACCAGGAGTATCAGAACAGCCAAAAATCAATGTTTTCAGATTTCAATAAAAATTGGACAAATGTATGTTTTTACACTGATTTTGAGTTTTGAAAGTTTTTTATGTGGAAATTCACTTCCCTCACGTCAGCGTGCTGCGTGCGAACTCGTTTGTCATTAGACATGGATACATGGATGCATTGCCAATTCTCATATCATTCAGTTTTCAATCAATTATCTGAATTGTGGGTGTTTGGGTGTTAGGTTGATTGATAGATGAGGCGTACAGTACTTTGAAAGTTTACAATCGGTGATCTAAATAAAATTACTAATTAAAAGAATTCATTTTATTTTATCTTGTACAAAAGAGAACCAGAACATAAATATAAACAATAACAAACTCTCAATAATTGCCAAACTATAAATCATATGACAAAGTCTGATACATCTGGACATCTCCCTCCTAAAGATTGAATCTTTCTGTAGGTTTAATATTTCGTCCATATCTTGTTCTTAACACATGTGTAGATAGTTCAACGTTTTGAGGTTGATGTTGGTGTTGAACGTTTTGTGTTTGATGTTGGTGTTGATCATGTTCATCTCTCGTCTTTGACTCTTGAAGAGTTCCGTCATTTTTACCACTATTGTGATTTTCAAGCAGAATCAGTAGTTCTACATTACGATCACACATTAGCTCTTGAGTCTGTGAATGATGTTTTCATTTGAGCTGAATTTCTTCTTAAAGGCTTATTGGCTCCTTCTCTCACAACCCAATAAGCTCTTGGCTCTTTAGCTTTGCTGAGAATCGTAGCTTTCTGCCAGTATTTGTCATGAGCGGTTTTGAATACAATTTTGAATACAATTTTTATACACTTTTTCCTCTTTTCGTGCTGTTTGATCAAATCTTGACTCAGTAATTTTTTGATTTAGTAACAACTGTTTGTACACATTTTGTTTTTCAGGCTTTAGAGCTTCTTCAGACACTGGGAGTGTTGTTCTACACCTTCTGCTATTTAATATCTGTGACAGGGAAACTCCTATTGCAGTGAGAGGAGAGTTGTTTTATTGAAGAAGCGCCTCTTTAAAGTTTGAACCCTCATCAGCACTTTTTTTTAGTAAATTTTTGCTGATTCCTACTGCCTTCTCTGCCATGCCATTACTTTGAGGGTAGTGAGGTGTGCTGTTGCACAAGGTTATATCTTTTGATTTAAAGCACCTAAGACATTCCAGAGAAGAAAAGGGTACATGGTCAGCAACTAACTCCACATGATAACCAAACCTACAAAAGACATCTTGTAAACATTTATGACTTGGCTTGAGGCCTTATCCCGAATTTTCAATATCTCAATCCAGTGTGAGAAATAGTCTACTACCACGAGATAATTTATTCCTTGAAACTCTAGAATATCAGTACCCAATTTCCAAAATTAGATATCTTTGATTAGGTATCTTATGAGACAGAAGCGGTTCCCTATAATCACTTAGAGCATGTTTTTCACAAATGCGACAACATTTAGTCCACGCAGTAATCCCAGCATTCATTTTGGGCCAGTAGTACAATTTTCTAGCTTCAACAATCATCTTGTTTGCTCCAACATGACCCTTATGATGCTTGTAAATAGTTGACTTTCTCTGTTTGGTAGGGACGACTGTCTTGCTTCCATAGAGCTTCCATCAGCTTCTATATAAAGATCTTCTTTTAGTTTGCTGTACAATTTGTATTCAGATTTCAATCTACCCAATACTTTGAACAAAACAGGATATTTTTTCTGTTCATTACTCAATTCTGTTTTTCTTTTAGTAGAAATGGGCAAATGCCTAGACACAGTATGCCATTTCAAGCATTTCTAGATCATGGTCAGTGCTCTTCAGGCTGTTTCTGGGGAGCATAACGGCAAAATGTAACTGTTTTCCTGGAACATAGTGTAGATTTATGTCATATTTCATTAGTTTTAGACGCATACGTTGCAGTCTTACAGAACCAATTTCACTTACATGATTTTTCATTATCGATAATAAAGGTCTATGATCAGTTTGTACATTTATTGGAACTCCATATATGAACTGATGGAACTTTTGAGTACCAAAGTAAATAGACAATAGCTCTTTTTCAGTTTGACTGTAATTCAATTCACAATCATTCATACTGCGAGATACAAATGCGACCAGTTTCAAAATTCCATAATTTTCCTGCTGGAACATACAACTTCTTATACTATTTTTTGAACTGTCACATTGTAAAATAATTTTTTTGTTTGGATCAAACGGTGTTAGAGCGGGAGCCTCTGAAACTTTAATTTTGAGCTTATTAAATACTTCTTCGTGTTGTAATAACCAATGCCATTTCAGGTACATACTTCCTAACATAGTTGAATGAACCAATGAATCTTTGTAATTCCTCTTTGTAAGAGATTTTAGCTTCTGAAGATTTTCTATTCGATCAGGGTCCATCTTCATTCCTTTTTTCTTAAATATTTGGCCTACATATTTAACTTCCCTTTGTTTGTATTCAGTTTGTCAGCATTAAAAATAGCTCCTACCTCTTTTGAATGTTCAGTTAACCTTTAACGGCTGTGTCATGTTCCTCTTCGCTATTACCAAGGACACAGATGTCATCAAACCAAATCATTATGTTTTTTAGATCACTAAAATAACGTTCAACTTCTACTTGAAATAATTCCGGGGCATTACTCAATCCAAACGGAAGGACAACATAGCGATATACTCCAAATGGTGTTGCAAAACAACATTTCCAACAAGAGCTTTCATTTAATGGAATATGGTGAAAACCTTCAGATAAATAAAGTACAGATTAAAATTCCTTCCCAGCGAGCTTTGACGAAATTTCATCTAAATTTGACATTTGTTTTGGTTTTTGGACAATATATTTATTTAAATCCGATGGAACAAGACAAAGACATATCTTTTTATTGGTTTTTTCAACAGTTACAATCTTATTGATACATGTGCTAGGATCTACTTGGTCAACTTTCAATATGGCATTCCTATTAACTAACCTGTCTAGTTCCAACTTCAAAGGGTCCAAGAGACAATTAGGAATTTTAGATGGAGGCCATAAAATTTCATCACAGCCTGGTTTGGTTGGAATGTTACACTCATTAGGAAACTTACTGTAATGGAGGGGAAGAGAGTTAGTTAGTTTATTATAATATTTCTGTAGTTAAATATGCAAGAGGGAAGTCAAGATTATGTAAGGAGGAAGTATTGGGCATGTTGTGTGAGTAGGCTGGAATTGTTATCAAACAATAACTTGTTTTGCTGATCTGCTGAAGGCTCTGGCTTAAGTAGGTCAGCTGGGTAGTTTTGGGGGTCAGTCAGTCGGTCTGTGAGATGGAGTATTAGGGTGTAGTGTTGGGGCTGGGGGCCTCAGGGTCCAGGGCCTGTTAGGTCTCGGATCCAAGTAAGTTTTATAGTCACTAGTCTTTTTCTAAATTAATATTTATACTTTCCAGGCTACTCGCCCTTGAATCTGGATAATTAGTGTTAATATATTAAAGTATTTTCATTGTCATCACATTGATATTTTACCGTTTAATCACCATTTGTAAAATGTAGAGTTTTATTCTTTGTTTAATAAAAGTTATATTATTACATTACATGTCTCTTTAATTTATTGAGCTACGTCCTCGTGGTGGCAAGTGGGTTTATACTGTTTGGCCAGCAGATAAGCTTGCTTGTCCGCTACAAGGACGTAGCTCAATAAATTAAAGAGACATGTAATGTAATAATATAACTTTTATTAAACAAAGAATAAAACTCTACATTTTACAAATGGTGATTAAACGGTAAAATATCAATGTGATGACAATGAAAATACTTTAATATATTAACACTAATTATCCAGATTCAAGGGCGAGTAGCCTGGAAAGTATAAATATTAATTTAGAAAAAGACTAGTGACTATAAAACTTACTTGGATCCGAGACCTAACAGGCCCTGGACCCTGAGGCCCCCAGCCCCAACACTACACCCTAATACTCCATCTCACAGACCGACTGACTGACCCCCAAAACTACCCAGCTGACCTACTTAAGCCAGAGCCTTCAGCAGATCAGCAAAACAAGTTATTGTTTGATAACAATTCCAGCCTACTCACACAACATGCCCAATACTTCCTCCTTACATAATCTTGACTTCCCTCTTGCATATTTAACTACAGAAATATTATAATAAACTAACTAACTCTCTTCCCCTCCATTACAATGTGCTAGGATCTACTTGGTCAACTTTCAATATGGCATTCCTATTAACTAACCTGTCTAGTTCCAACTTCAAAGGGTCCAAGAGACAATTAGGAATTTTAGATGGAGGCCATAAAATTTCATCACAGCCTGGTTTGGTTGGAATGTTACACTCATTAGGAAACTTACTGTAATGGAGGGGAAGAGAGATTAGTTAGTTTCAAATTTGTTTGGAATATTGGTTGGATAATGGAATTAAATGTTTGAACTGAAAGAACTAGCATCAACATGATAAAGATTTGTGTTTGTGTCATGAGATTTATATAAAGTTTCATCAAATTTATTATCTATTCTGTTTTCCTTTGTTTTATTGAGAATATTTTTGGGGTAACACTTGCCAAATACTTCTTCTGTTTTCAAGATTAGTTGATTGTATGTAACGTAACGTTTATCCCTCTTGCAAACAATAATTGTGGTTTTTTAATTGCATTTTAAGGTTTTATGTATGTAATTGTTTTGTTAATTTTTGTATGGAATATTTTATAGACTTTCCATTTCTTCGACCTTTCCCTGACCTAACGGCCAATCCGATACATCAGTGGAAGTTTCACTCCTTCAACATAGGGATCTTCTGCGACAACCCTGGAGCAACAGATTGCGTGATCTCCACGACTTGATCTCCACTTCATCAACCTCTTGGAGCTGGACTCTGTTTTACACTACTGGACTTCACCGTCTTCTGGGTCAAACATTTGAAGGCTCGCACCAGGAGGAAGGTTTACTCATGCTGTCTGCACAGTTATGGGGAGAGCGACAATGGTTCTTCAAGGAGTTGGTGTGGATTTCTTTTCGCCTGGGCTCGTCAAACTCTGCCAACATCAGTCTCTGCCATGGCCAGTGGACTTCTCCGTGCCATAGAACTTCCAGAGGGATGTGGACATCATGTCCTGAGCTTTCAATATTTGGATTGGGATTCATTGGGACTACAACTGGGAGAGGTTCATCTTCATCCGAGGAGCCGCATCTTCGTGGGATTGGTCAGTCCTTTCTATCCTATTTTATTTCATTTCCTTCATTTTTATTTTTGTTGGTTGTTAATGAAAATTAATTGTTGATGGATGTTAGTTACATTTAATTTTCCAATATTATTGTCTTTATTTTTCCTTTATTTTATGGGGCATGTAAGAGAGACGCTGAGGACATCGTCTCACCGATCGAGGGGGATGTAATGGAGGGGAAGAGAGTTAGTTAGTTTATTATAATATTTCTGTAGTTAAATATGCAAGAGGGAAGTCAAGATTATGTAAGGAGGAAGTATTGGGCATGTTGTGTGAGTAGGCTGGAATTGTTATCAAACAATAACTTGTTTTGCTGATCTGCTGAAGGCTCTGGCTTAAGTAGGTCAGCTGGGTAGTTTTGGGGGTCAGTCAGTCGGTCTGTGAGATGGAGTATTAGGGTGTAGTGTTGGGGCTGGGGGCCTCAGGGTCCAGGGCCTGTTAGGTCTCGGATCCAAGTAAGTTTTATAGTCACTAGTCTTTTTCTAAATTAATATTTATACTTTCCAGGCTACTCGCCCTTGAATCTGGATAATTAGTGTTAATATATTAAAGTATTTTCATTGTCATCACATTGATATTTTACCGTTTAATCACCATTTGTAAAATGTAGAGTTTTATTCTTTGTTTAATAAAAGTTATATTATTACATTACATGTCTCTTTAATTTATTGAGCTACGTCCTCGTGGTGGCAAGTGGGTTTATACTGTTTGGCCAGCAGATAAGCTTGCTTGTCCGCTACATTACCATAATCTTCAAAAACTTCTTTATTACTTTCAACAAATGCCTCTTTGGCTTCATTACCTTTGACATGATGAACTAGTTTTATTAAATTTAGAGCTAAGCACCCTGGTAAACCAAGAAGCAATGAACCCTCCTCTACAATCATGAAGTCCTGTGCTGTCTTTATTGTATTATACTGACATTGTAGACGCACTACTCCAATAGGTTTGACAGTTGTACTATCAAATCTCTCTAGCAAGATATTTATTGGGGTGGGAACAAGTCCTTGATCTTTATTTATTTTCTTAAACACATATAAAGGCATTACACTTAAGAGATGAGCGATCCAGTGACTTCAGTGACAGCGCCAAAGAAATATTAGTTACTTTTACCGGTGACTTGGCACCAGTTACTCCCGCAGTTCATCGTAACAACTCCAGCGATAAATTACCCCTTTTTGACACTGTGTTATTTATCAAAGTTAATCATGACCTTATAAGGAATCAACAACTCACTTATTGGCATTAGAATTAAATATATTTTATAAAATAGGAACAACAAGTAATAATTAAAATTCTTAGTACAACTACAAATTCTCATTTAACTACGAAAACATTTAGGAGTATCACAAAAAAAATATTAATTACCTAGAAGTAAAATAATAAAGTTGTTACTAAATCATAAATAAAGAAAGCTTGTAAAAAGACTACTTAATTATACAAATAACAGTCATCGGAAAATTGTATTAACAGCGCTTTAGTTAGTAAACGCACAACAGCGACTTGCATGAACAATGCGGGCTCGTGTTGTCTCTGAGGTCACTGGCGCTGGTTCGTAGTTCGTCCATCTCGTCTATGCCCAGCTCCAAGCTCCAGCGACAGCGCCAAGCTCCAACCAGCGCCAGCGCCACAAACCTAGCGGCGATACCTCGAAACCACCAAACAGCGACAAGTGACAGTGACCAGTGCCAGCTCCAGCTCCCAGCTCCAGCGACAGCGCCACGACCTCGAAACAACCAAACAGCGACCGGTGACAGTGACCAGTGCCAGCGCCAGCGCCCAGCTCCAGCTCCAGCGACAGCGCCACGAACCTAGCGGGGATACATTGAAACAACCAAACAGTGACAGCGACTTTTGAGTGAGTGTATTCGTACTGTCACCGAATTCACTGGAGCTGATTAGAACAATTTCCTGGCACCAGCTCCTTTAGTGCCGAACAAATATTAGCGCCAAAGTCACCGGTACAGAAATATTTAACAACCCTAATTACACTTACATCGGCACCAGAATCTAGCTTTCAATTTACCATTGTACCTTCAATCGTTATGTTTTCATGCCATTCAGATTTTTCAATACTGTATTTTAAGGTTACGGCTACTTGGACAATGACTTCCACTAGATCTTGGTACCTGACATTTAACAGGCAGGACAATGACTTCCACTAGATCTATTAGTTGGTACCTGACATTTAACAGGCATACAACTAGCTTTAGAATCTCCTGAATCTGATAATTCATAAGTGGATTTACTTTCAACTGATGTTACTGGACTACGTGACTTACAGCTAACAGCAAAATGATTATATCTGTTGCATTTATTGCATTTTTTCCCATAAGCTGGGCACTGTCGAGGACCATGTCTGTTCTGGCACCTCCAACAATCAAACCCATTGCCTTTAGACACATTAGACTCATTCTTAGACTTACTCACGAATTGAGATTTAATTACTTTTGTCTCTAAAATTTGATTTCTTAGCTTTATTTACATAGTCGTTCACACAATTCTGATTAAGCTGTTCAACCTGAATTTTACATTGTTCACTGGTGCGACAAAATTGTGCAGCTTTTTCTAATGTTAAGCTGTCGAACCGGAAAAGAGCCTCCTGTACATTTTTGCCATATATCCCATGAACTATTTGATCTCTTAACAATTGATTCTCCAATGTCTCAGTACTATTTTTATTTGAATAGTCACCATTTTTTAACAAACGTCTGCAATCTGTGAAAAAATGTTCTAAAGTTTCTCCTTTTATCCTTCAGATTGAACACGTGCATTGAATAAATAATAAATCTTTCAAAAATAATATTAACTCTTGGACTAACAAATTGATCTATAGCCTCTATAACTTTATCATATTTCTGGTTATCCTTTTCTGAAATGGGAAGTGTGGTTACCAATCTGGCAGCTTCAGATCCCATAATATTTCTTAACAATGACAGTTTTATTTTATCTGAAGACTGATCATTACTTGTTGCCACTAAATAGTCTTCAAAAGAAGTTTTCCAAAACTTCCACTCAACACTGACATGTGATCCTTGCAGATCTATGTTAGGTGGCAACTTTACTAATCCACCTTCCATTTTATTTACTTTTTTAAAAATATGGCAACTAAACTATTACTCAATTCAATGAAACTAAATGGAAATATTACCTTGAAGGACTGCTCCATCATCTAAATAAAATTACCGATTAAAAGAATTCACTTTATTTTCTTGTATAAAAAAGAACCAGAACATAAACAATAACAAATTCTCAATAATTGTCACACTATAAATCAAATGACAAAGTCTGCTACATCTGGACAATCGGAAATAGGGAAAAATCTCCCTTCAGCTCTAAATGCTTGAGCAAATAACGAGTCACACACTTGACTTTTTCAATTAATTATATAAAACTGCAATAGTTTTGATATTTCAAGTTTAAAATAAGAATAACACTCCAATAGCATAGCTATTTAATATAAAATATGATTTGCCTAGTGAGTAATTTTACTCTCCAAGTCCTTAATGCGTTAACCCTTTCAGTGCTATGGACCGATATATCGTCTTTTGAATCTGTTATCAATAAACACTGTTACTGCTTCACAAGCGATTGTACCGTCAGGCGCTCAGTCTGCAGTATGAGTCTGACATGTGGTGAAACCTGGTAGACACGAACTGAACTACCTCGTCCAGCGCCTAGTCTCTATAATACCAACTGATCCACTGCAGCTGCTAGTCTGATCAGTGGTTGTGCGGTCTAAGGCGTTACCTTCCCGGCCGGGGGTAACACTTGGATTGAGGGTTCGAATCCCGTCATAGTCGGTGGTTTTTATGTGCAAATCATGGAGAGTTCACCTGTCTGTGGCAGAGTTTAAGGGGAGGGCGGACCTTAAGCAAACGGTGGACGGCTCGGGTCCAAGCTGACGGGATGGGTGGATTCTTTGTGAGTTGCACATCTGATCAGGTGTTTTGCTACTTTTGACCTATCCTTTACTGTGTGTCTCCAGCGGAAGCACGCTTTTATTAATTTTAACTGTTCAGGCGTTCAATATATTTAAAAAATCAACAAAACATCACGGATTCAACTACTCCTTTCAGAAGCTTAGCACTCAAAGGGTTAACACGTTCACTGCTCGCACCGACTTTAGTCGGTGATGCTACCGCTGCCATGTGGCGCGCACTGACAATAGTCGGCGCCAGTCCGACTGAAATATATTGAGTCAGTTTGAGCTTAGCCGTGGACTGGAAAGGTCGTTGCTGTGTGCGCCATCTTTTTTTTATGCAACTTCACCGGAGCGACGCACCCATATGGCAAATGCCAATAAAAAGCGGCAGCAGCGATGATGCACCGGGACAACCAGAAATGAAACATTTTAGATGTCAGCGATACCGAACAAGACTCAAAACGGCATTTGGTAAGTGATTTTGACATTCAAAATTTGTTGCCCGTGAATTTTGTGCAACTTCACCGGAGCAACACACCCATATGGCGCATGCCGACAAAAAGCAGCAGCAGCGATGACGTCATGAGACGACCGGAAATGAAACATTGGTTATGTCAGCGATACCGAACAAGATTCAGAACGGCATTTGATGTGATTTTTATATAAAAATTGTTAGCCATAGGTTATCGTATATACTTATTTTTCAGCAGTGAACGTGTTAACACATTCACTACGGGTCATGCGCCAGCGCGTGATGCGGCCTGAGCTCCAGGTGCGCGCCCCGCGCCGGCGCGGAGAAGGTCTGCCTTCATTACATTTAGCCACTGAGCTGTCAGAAGTCAACAAAATGATCCAATACTGTTTGCACCATTTGGTGATGACTTGCTGTATACGAGAATGAGGTTAGTTCCGAGTTCCGCCGCATTTAATGCCACATACCGCTGTGGATCCCGCCTGCCATATTTTCAGGCAGTAAAGTGGTATCCCCAGCGAGACCTCCACCACGTAACCAGATACATACATCATGTAGCATACAGGAAAAAGACATTCAAAATCGAACAAAGAGGAAAATGTGCCAAACTTAGCTTGTAAATTGTTTCTACGATTAGCACAAATAGACTGAAAGGGTACAGTTCCGCAGACGCTCTACGATATAATATCGGACGAACAATCAATTGTTTACATATCGATATTGTAATCGATTCTAAACACCGAAATTGTAGGAAATCATATGTTTTTACATAAAACTTAATTGATTGGTAGTCACATTCTGTTTGTTTATATGTCTTTTTTGTAGTGACGAAAATGGCTGATAGTATGCCTTCATTAAATTATTGCTATTTGTCTGAAAATGTTTTACAAAAAAATGAGAGTGCATTTCTTTGGCTACATGAACAATGTTTAGTTTCAAAAAATCCCAAATGTGGAAAACGTGGAGATGCAATAAAAATGTATCATCAAGGTGAATATCAAGTTGCTTTTCGTTGTCAGAAGAGTTCTAAAACCAACCATAATGCAGAGTATGTAAGTGTAAGTAATAGATACCTAGGTTTAGTTGTGCTTAATTGTTTAACAGTAATGTTCACTTGTTTACTAATTTGAGTTTATGTTAATTTTAAATTTGTTCACTTTTTTACATTCATTTGTTAGATAACTTTTTTCAGATTAGGTATATTACTTTTAATAATAAATTACAACATATTTATAAATATAATCGTGTTTTTCATTTAATGTACTAATTTACATCTACTTTTATTAGATTACTAACATCTACTTTTATTAGATTAGTAATTTAAAGTATCATTCCATTACAATATCGTTACGTAAACAATCGATTGTTCATATGATGATATATCGTAGAGCGTCTGTGGAACTGTACCCGACTGAAACATTTGGCTGCTGGGAGGGTTGTACATAAGTGTTTATAATAGCCTATTTTGTTTAACATAAATATTTTACAGTGATAACTAGTTGTTGTTTTTCCCCTACAAATGCAATAGTTTTTTTTACATTTCTTGGCAATATTACTAAATGTGGGGAGTGTGAAACGTTCCCGCACTTTAGCAGTGAATGTATTAACTTAATCGTAGAAAACTAACCAAACTACTTACATCTCTTTTTGCCCACTGAGACTCATTTTTTTAGTTGTCAGAAGCGTGAACTGTAACAGTTTCTATTGCTACGTGATTCCAAGAAAATGTGTTCAGCATTACACTTTAAAATATTTGATTATCTATCCTAACCTCTACAAATCAAACTCACTTCTCGTTTCATTTTAGAGATTTCAGCCATTCGGCCTTCAGCCTTCAGCCGACAGGCGACAACATCAGTAAACGAATCAACAAATTGATGCTATTGATGCCAACATTGAAAATTAAGAAGACGGTGTATTTCAACATTACAAGAGATTTTTAGGATTTTAATTTTCTGTCCTGCATTGATATAATAATAGTGAAACATAAAACTTATCAACACATAATACGTAGTGCTGTAAATAACAATAATAATATTTACTCAGTGACCAGGGCCGGATTTGCATATATGCTACATCATAGACTAACTACATAAGCGCGCATCCAGGGGCCCGCACCACACAGAACCACATGCAAAAGCCTGAAACAAGCAAAATAAGTCACCAACTTAGAACTGGACGGCAACAAGAACTCTCATCACAGGATGAGCCTGGGGGGCCATAGCTCCTAGATCCGGTGCTGTCAATGACGACATGTTTTACAATGCATAGGAATGGACAACAACAAACATTATTGTATTGGAAAATATTTTAACCAGGTAAGGTAGCTTTGTGCCCATTTCCCCCTTTCTGGTGGGAGAAGGCTTTTTGGAAAAATTTCAGCATTTGCCTTGAGAAACTGTGAAAACTCATCTTAGAATGGCCGCACTGGGATGAAAACCCGAGCCCTCGTGAATGTAAGGTGAAATAATTGCTACCTCACTCGGTTGCTTTTAAAATTGTACATTGCATTTTTTAATTTTCACATTATGTTATAGTGTTTATACAGCCAATTAGCCTAATTAAATTGTATACAGTTTTGTATTATATTCTTCTTAAAATGTAATTCTTGACTATAACCAACGCTTTCTTCTTAATAAAAAACAACCTTTTTATTTTATTAATTTGTGTATCGTTCCCAATGTATATTTATTTTTTATATATTTTTAATTTTATTCATCAACGGCAAGCAGCGAACTGACAAAATATACAACCTTGCAGAATAGCAAAATACCACCGTAGCAGCAAACCTGCGTACTTAGCGAATTTCCAATACATATATATTTATCTTAATGCCACATAAAGCTACATACCAAGTTTCATCAATATACATTCATAAATAAACAATTTATGACATTTTAATTATTCTCCATAAGAATAACATGGCGGCTGAGTATGCAGGTTTGCTGAAGCAAGGAACACAAAAAAATGGGGTTTTATGCTAATATCAATATAACTCAACTAGGTGAAGTCACTTACCAAATTTCATTAATTTATTTTCATAATTAAGGGAGATAACACGTTGCTTATTCTCCATAAGAATAACATGGGGCTGAGTACGCAGGTTTGCCGCTATGGGAGCCTTTGTCAAAAAATTGGTTTTTTTTTTAGGAAATATCAATGGTCCACAACCAGATAAAGCCGTATACCAAGTTTCGTCAGTATATGTTCATAAATAAACGAGATATAAAATTGTTATTTTCCTCCATAAGAATAACATTAGACAACGTACTGTGTTTAGCACTTTCAATATCTCGGTAACCAATTGACGTAGAGAAATGATCAAAATACCAAATTGTGTGTTTTTTTAAGCTGAATCCAATGGGAAAAAATAAAATTTGACTATTTCCAAAATTAAATGTAAAATATTCAAAAAAACATTTTTGGGGTACAAAACCCCCCCAAAATACCCCTTCGGATAGAGCGATCTGGCTGGTTTTCGAACTTAAAGTCATAAATGTTGCTTTACACGTTTATACCAAATTTCATCAAAATCGGATAATTTTACGAGAGTTATCGTGCTCACGGACACACACACACACACACACATAGATATATATATATATATATATATATATATATATATATATATATATATATATATACAGTTTCGAACGAATGGTGTTTTTGGGGTCTGGGGACCTCAAAACGAAAAGTTATCATGGTCCCGGGCCTAGGTCTTACCATGCCGACTATGGTAATAGCTTCTTCCCTATAGGGGAAATTCGCTAAAACATAAAATCATACAAAATACTAATAATAGAAAGAATTGATCAAATTAAAATAAAACATACAAAACAGCTGTTTAAGTTTAAATCATTAAGGCCGGTGACACACGAGCGTCACTGACGTCTGATGTAACGTCAGGTGGCAACGTTCCCGTGTGTCACTAGCGGAACGTTACAACGGACAGTTCAGGCTACATGATGGCACATAATGTGTTTAATAGTCTCATGCTATTTAAATGGTGTATTTGGAGGGTGACTGAAGTTGTAATGTTTAACATTTCAATTAATAACTCTACATTTAAAACACGCCATTACAAAATTAAACTATTAACGTGTGTGGCTCTCCACCAATAACAATTATTGGGATATCTGTATTATTTTGTTTGTAACAATATTTGTATATCGTCTAATAAAAAATTAAATAATGACGCCAATATTTTACCCGATAAAGGAGCTTTTTTACGCTTTATAATCTCCTAAAAGAGGACCTGTATACATAACTACTACTATCGAATTTTGACATCTCGCTTAAATACCCCCGTCGCAGCAAACTTGCGTATATTGACTGTGTGTTCCGTTTTAATTAACGTAAAAACTACTCAACCAATCGAGCTGAAAATTTGCGTGTAGGTAGATGATTTTTTTGGGCTACATATATAGGCCTAGGCCTATTCCCATATTGGCAATCCTTTACGGCTACGCCCCAGTGGCCCTTGAAGTTACAGTGTTATTGTTGTGAGTTTAATGGATCAGATAATTACTTAATCAGATTTAGTTGCAACAGGAATTTTAATCAGCTACTGTGCATTCACGGGTATCAGCCAGTTACTTATAAACGTATGTTGATGAAACTTTTGGTCATCAGCTTATTCATGTGTGGTATAGTGATATGATGTATGTTTGTATTACTGTACGCTGGTTTACTTTGACAGGGGGATAGTATACCATGTGTAACCCAAAACAACCTAAAACTCGTAAATTTGTATACAAATATGTAAAGCTAATTTTTATTGCTCGTTTAGATTTTTTATAATATAACTGTGGGAACTACTAAATACCCCCGTCGCAGCAAACCTGCGTACTCAGCGAATTTCCAATGCATAATATATGTCTTAATACCACATTAAGCCGCATACCAAGTTTCATAAAAATATATTCACATATAAGCGATTTTAATTATTCTCCATAAAAATAACATTGGTAATGAGTACGTAGGTTTGCTGAAACAAGGAACACAAACAATTGGGTTTTATGCAAATATAAATAGAATTTAACTAGGAGAAGCCACATACCAAGTTCCATCAATATTCAATCATAAATAAGCGCTTTATAACATTCTAGTTATTCTCCATAATAATAACATGGGCGCTGAGAAAGCAGGTTTGCTGCAACAATAAGGAACAAAAAAATGGGTTTTTATATAATTATCAATATAACTCAACCAAGTGAAGCTACATACCAAGTTTTATTAATTGATGTTCATAATTAAGGGAGTCATTAAATTGTACTTATTCTCCATAAGAATAACATGGGGCCTGAGTACGCAGGTTTGCTGCTACGGGAATAATCAACAAAAAATCAATTTTTTGAGCAAATATCAATATACCAGTACTACGTGAAGCCACATACCAAATTTCATCAACATACATTCATAAATAATCGAGATATCAAATTTTATTTATTCTCCATAAGGATAACATTCAATTGGACAACGTACTGTGTTCAGCACTTTGAATATCTCTGCAACGGTTGGGCGTAGAATCACAATTTAAACACCAAAATGATTGTTTTATGGAAATGAACAGATTGGTAAAAGCAAATGTGAAGTTTACATTAAAATAAGCTGAGGAAAAGCCAAAAACATTTTTCCCGTAAGATTAACATGGGAGATTTTATGAGTAGGTTTTTTGGATTTTCTCCGCAACCACTTAACCTAGGTTAATAATTCAAAATACTATATTATTTGTTTTTGTAAGCTCTATAACATGGTCAAAACCAAAATTAAGTTTTTTTTTAAATTGTAGGGTGAAAAATGCAAAAACTGATTTTGGAAAATTTTAAACCCCCATAAACCCCCCTTCCCATGGTCCGATTTTTCTGGTTTTTGAAAGTCATGAATGTCATTTTACACGTTTGAGCCAAATTTCATCAAAATCGGACGTTTTTACGGATAATGTTTACGACAGTTATCGTGCTCACGGACACACACACACACACACACACACATATATCTTTCTATTCATGTGGCGTCAATGTGAAAGATTTTCCCTATCTTTGCGGCGTCAAAAAACAATGTGGCGTCGTATATTTGACGCCATATGGTTTTTCCATGTTATTTCCGAAAAAAAAGAAGTTACAATTTTCAAACTCCTCAAGATTGAAGAGCTGACTATAAGGAATATAATGATATAAGAGTTATCTTTTTTGCTTTACCCATTAATTAGTTATTAATTAGTTTCCCTGAAGTTTGTGACGCCATAACATAGATAGTTTATCTGGGTGTTTTGGACATGCAGTTTCATGAGAACGCCGCAAGGAGCACTCATGTTGTTTCTGATATACTGTATATTCAATATACCACCTTCATGCGTCAGTATACAATTATAATGTTATGGCGTCATGAAATATGGCAACGTTGAACATTCATCAGTTATCATTTACAAGTTTATGTTTCTGGCATCAAAAGCCAGAAGCTTTTCATTTATATACTTTTAGGTACAATATATTGCTGTCATGTCTATGCATACGCTTCTCAGGTTAAAATAAATCTATCTGACCTATATCAATTTCTGTGTCAGCTTACAATTATTAAGTTCTAAACAGAGTTTTTAGCTTTTCACGTGATTAGCTATTAACATTTAATATACGGCTGAAACATAATATGCCTTAATTTTAATTGATTATCTATACCTATAAAAGACAAAGCCCTCACTCACTGACACACTCAATTTTTGGTTGTAAAAGGTATACGATCAAACTAAGTTTCAAACCCAAATTCATTCACCAATTTGCATTTTTTTGAATGATGTGTGCGTATTTCATAAACCTGCCCTAATCCAGTAACAGGCCAGATAAGATCTGAAATATAACTACTGACGGCAATGTAGAGAACCTTATTTTGCTAAATCGTATATTTGAAATCGGTAATACATGATCATGATCTTGAGCTATAATTTTTAAGCCTATCCCCTAGTCCCTTAATTATTTTTAATATCGGCCATGCTTTGGCCGTACTTGGAAGTTTCGGTTTCGTTAAAGCAGATTTATGTTTGTCGTTCTTTTCCTACAAAACTCAATATGATATTTTATAAAATATTACGAACAATCAGCCAAACACAAAGTCGTTAAATAATAGTATCAAAATTATAATTGGTTACGAAAGTCAGTTAACGTAGGACACTTGAGTAGTCCTAAGTATTTGAGGTTATTCTAGATAAGATAATACAATTAATAACAAATATAATAATACTGGTAGGATATCTTGTGGCCTCTTTTTTTATTCAGTTTTCCAAATTATATTTATGGATTTTATAATATTTTAAAGGTAAAGATGTTTGTTTTAAATCAATTTACTCAATACGATCAGCACTGCCCTGGTCTCGGTGAGGGTTACGGGGGGTGTGTGCTTATATCACTGTTGGCAATACTGAATTCTCCGATTATTCCCCCCCCCCACACACACACACAGTTTAAACGTAGGAAGAGACGAAAGCCAATGATGAAGATAGTATGTCATTGTGTCATCATCACGTAAACTTAACTTTAAAATAATGTTCAAACGTCTACAATATAACTGACTTTTACTAAACTTTCAAATATTTAAACCTATGTAAGAATATTTTTGAGTGTGATGATATAAAATGTATCCGCAAAAATAACTTTAAAGTTTAAAGTGAAATGTTTCTTTTGAATTAGCATTAAACCAGAGGGATTAAAAGCTTTAAGCATCCTGAGTATGATACTCTGCGTTGCCTTGGCTGTGCATCAATCTATAACGAGAGACCGCCCTATTTCCGAAATTCGACTAAGTATTTTTTTTAATGTATAAATTCGACGACTATACGAAAAAAGTGGGTACTGTTGCACTCATCTCTCTGTCCCTCCCTCTCTATTTCGCTCTCCCTCCCCCTCCCCCATCATCACTACCAGGTATTTTTTTAACGTGGAGTTAAAATGGATAGCAGAAGGGCATTACCATTCCAGTAATCAGTAGTCTTTATTTATGCCTGAAACCTCTCCATCTCATCATCTTCCCGTCCCTCTTCCACCCTCCCTCACAAACAGGTTTATTTTTTAATGTAAAGTTAAAACGGAGGAGTTAAAAGAAGGGTGTTACCATTCCATTAGTCAGTAATATTTTGTATTTATGAATCATCTGGTCTTGCTGTGCTGCTACACATTTATTTGAATAACTCAGCTATTTATCAAATGGAAAACATAACGAAAAGCAGAACGCAAGTTCCCATAAGGATAACATGTAAACTTTGAAGGCCAAACGAGCATAGCCTTAACACCGAATCACAAAATTATTTGCATTCGACACATCCCCTAATCGTACTAAATAATCGTGAAAATTTCATAATTTTACGATGCCGCATATCAGAGAAATCGGTACCAGAAAAATCTCCTTAGCCTATAAAATATAGATTATGTCTGAAACATTTGTTCATGTTGTTTTGCTGGCATTTGTTATATTAAGAACTGTCAAAAATACAATTTAATCAATAACTGTTCTTCCATAAGATTAACATTGAAACTTTGAAAGCCTGTCGGGAGTCACTGAGGGCCGATGTAAATTATATTAGGTTTCTGCTCATATACAAGACAATACCTTTCTAACGGCATGCGTGAATTCCTCCTACGATGCGCACAAGCTGAGAACGAGGGACAGTTTTGTGCTTGCTTATTAATATAAAGAAGACTGATGATTTTTCAGCCAAGAAATGCAGATAGAAGGAGTTTTTACTGTCTATACTGCATTAAATACTATTTAATAAAGTCTATCCAGCAGTATGTTGATAAAAACAACTTTTAAAGAATTCCTAATCAATGTGTATCGAATTCAAACATATATATTTCTTATATTGCTATTTTGTTTGTTATTAATTATCTTAGTGTTGTTGGTAAAACTAGTTATGTTTTTTATTGTGTATTAACTTAATATATTATTAGCTTATCCTAAAAAGATTTAAGAGAGCTAAAAGATAGCTAAAACCATACTGAATGTTGTAAGTAAAATTAAATTCGAATTATTTTTGTGAGTTTTAAAGTTTTGATAATAAATTAAAATTTATTATTTATTTCAGTATTTGGTGTATTTATTAAAAGCTAGACTATTACAAATAATAAAATTATATTAAGGAATAGAAAAAATATCTTTGTTATGAACATGTACCTACATACTCGTACATCTTTGTATTTATGTTAGGGGGCCCCATTTTTGTATACGCCCGGGGCCCCAGAGGTCCTAAAAACGGCCCTGTTTAAGAGGTAAAACATGTGAAGCAATTTTTGGACTTAGCGAATACTTTTAAAAGCAGACTGAAAATTTAGTGGGCACTAATGTTAAACAGGAGATTGGGTTGATAATTTTAAATTATTGTTAGATCCGCAAGTAATTAATAACTATACAGCCTGTTCTTTTTGCCAAAACTTACTTAGAGGATGTTTAATTTAATAGGATTGATATCGACAAAATCAAGCAGGTTCTGGGGCAGGTTCTAAGAGCAATAAAGTGCCGAGGTTTGTTTCCGTTTGAATTTTATAAACGGGAGCCAGACGCCAGACGCACTTTTAACAGTCTTATTGAACGTATTTAATTGCATTTTAGATAATGGTGAAATCCCGACAAGTTTATAAAAATCAGTAGTTTCCCATTACATATAAAGAGTGACTTTAACCAGGTTACAAATTACCGAAGGATTTGGCTTATGGATGCATTGGCTACATTGTTTACTGGCATTATTTCAAATATACTTAAAAAATTGGTAGCAGACAACAAAATTGTTACAGAGTTTCAGAGTTTCAAGCGGGATTCCGTAAAGGCTATTCAACCATTGACAATTTATTTAATTTGTCCTCAATAGCAAAATTAAAACTTTTTCCGCTGCTTTTGACAGGATTGATAGGGATGCTCTGTATTATAAAGTTATATAACATTGGGATATTAATACAAATAATAAATTTAATAAAGAATATGTGTGATCAAATTTCAGGGTCTGTTTGGTGCAAGGGCGGTGTTTCTGAAAGTTTTTCTACAAATAAAGGCAAAGGCATAACTGTTTGTGTAGTCCTCTGTTGTTCACTCTTTTCTTGAATGTTTTGCCGGCGACTGTAGATTCGGGGAAACAACAATTACCAACTTACTATATGCAGATGACATTGTTGCTGACAGCCGCCTTGACAATTGAATTACAGTACATGATAAATAATTTGGAAAAATACTCTCTTACGATAAATTTAGAAGAATAAAAAATATTAGTTTTTCGTTATGGGGGTAGACTGGGTGCTCAAGAAAGATGGCGATATAAAGGGGACGAAATTGAAAGTGTGAATAGTTATAAATATCTTGGGGTGACACTAACACCAACATTATCTTTAAACACACATTTAGATCAAAGGTTAGAAACACAAAAAATACCATCAATCATACGTAGGCGAGCTTTATGAGAAATAAATCAATTCCATTGAAGGCAATATTCGAGTTTTTTAGGGCAATGGCAATATCAATAATGTGTTACGGGGCACAGGCACAGTATTTTGAAGAACATACCAAGTGGAGCAACGTTTACGGTTTTTTTATATAAAGCGTATTTTGGGCCTGCCTTAAAAAACACTAAATTAAATGTTGCGTTTAGAAACGGGAGAAAAAAGCATTTTTGTTTCACTTTGAAGTTACATTCAAATTACATAATGCACTGTCTAAAAATGTCCGATGATCGGTTGCCACACATTCAATCGAAAGAAGTGATAAGAAAAGGGTGTATTGGTATAGGAACTGGGTTGAGATAGCATCAAGACATTCGGTTATCAGCAGAGTGAGAGAATTGGGACTGTGAACCAGCGATGCTCGCTGTGGTGAACTGTTGTATTGTTAGATAAGACGCAGATGTGTGATAAGGAGAGGCAACGATGCGTGCAGGCTGCTGGGCCAGCCGATATCATGAGACTTACGGAAGCCCCAGCTTTGAGTTAGGTAATAGTTCCTACTTTAAAAAGGTATTAGACATTAATATAATGAGGCGGGGTTTTATGTGTAGGGGGAATTTGGCTAGCTAAACTATATGCCTTGGTTAGCGGATCAAAATTACGTATGTTCTTTATGTAACAAAAACGAAATAGAGGACTTTTCCATTGTATAGCTATTTGTCCAGTACCTAAGCCAAGCATATTCGTTGTAAATTATTTAAATCGCGGAAATTGTCTAGAGATGATTTCTTTGCTTATCTTAATCTTTGGTATCTCAAATTAGATACCAAAGTAACTCATAATGAGTAAAACACACATGCCCAATTTTAAGCTTTACGACAAGTGGTTCCTGAGCTACAATGTATTTATTAAAACATTCGCTCAGCAGGTACATGTACTCAGCTTTCTTGGCCCATTAAATTTTTCTTAAGAGTAGTACTTGGAATCATTCTTATATCGTGAATACAATATAAAATAAAATAAACGGCAAGTCAATAATAAGTGTCCACATTTAAGTTAAATTCTTAATCAATATCAAGATAGACGAGAACAGATTTGTCAAATAGTCATTATAATACCTCAGTAGGCTAGAGATGCGTACCGTGTAAAAATGCGTATTAAAAATACTTTATAAAAGTTTGTTTTGAAACACAACCTGACGGACCATTTGGAGTTTGATTTTATTTTGTGAAATAGCTGATAATAATGTTACATTTTAAAACCATTCAGCCTAGACCTCCGCGTGGGGAAAGGGACATCAGATGATTCTATATATTAAAGAAACTACTGTTTGTTATCTACAAATTCTGAGTTAACCACTTGACGGATTTTTATGAATTTTTTTAAGAAATAACATTTTGTGTAGAAGGGAATGTCGAAACCATAATTTCCACTTTAAATGTTTTACGTATTTGGTTTTAATTTTAAAAAGCCTCCAACCGACGCAAACAAGTTAAGTTTGTTTTTAAAGAACTTCTTTATATATAAATCTGTAAGCGAAATGTTTAAGTCAAAGATGTGGGAGTTTGGCAAATCGCATGATGATGGGAGGGGCCTCAAATTAAAGGTATTGGTCCCAGGGACTAGGGAAAAATAACAGTATACCTAAAAAATAACCAGCAAACAATAAATGACGTAAAAATACCCCATAAGAAAAGTATGGGAATTTTAAAATGTCTGCTTCTTTTACATTAAAACATGTGATTAATTGTCTACTTTGTTTATGAACTGGCATCATGTGTCACTAATTATACAGCTGTTTTGTTTTCCTCAGTATGGAAAGAGTAAAAATATCATTTGAGACAAAATATTGGAGCAAGGTTGGGGCCATGGCTCCTTCAAGCCACTAGTCTTTATATATAATTCTGTAAGGGAAATTTTTAAAACAAAATTGTGGTAGTTTAGCAAATCGCAGGATGATGGGAGACGGCTCAAATTAAAGGTCTCGATCCCAGGGACTCGGGAAAAATAATAGTATTTCCACAAAGTTACCAGCAAACGAGAAAAAACGTAAAACATCCCCCATAAGAAAAGCATGCGGATTTAAAAACTTCTGATTTTTTTACATTAAAACATGTGATTATGAGTCCACTTTGTTTACGAAATTACACGTATTCAAATCAGATGAGGCTATTGGAGACTATTGGGGCAAAGTTAGGGGCTTTGGCCCCTTCAAGCCACTGGTCTTCATATATATTTCTGTAAGCGAAATTTTTAAGTCAAGATTGCGGGAGTTTGGAAAATCGCAGGATAATGGTAGATGGCTAAAATTAAAGGTCTCGATCCCAGGGATTTGGGAAAAATTTCAATATTTCTAAAAAGTCACTAGCAAACGAGAAATAACTAAAACACCCCCCATAAGAAAATCATGGGGATTTAAAAACGTCTGCTTTGTTTACATTAAAACATGTGATTAAGTGTCTACAGTATTTCGTTCAGGCATGTAAAGAGTAAGACATCAGATAAGGCAGAGTATTGAAACGAGGTTAGGGACTATGGCTCCTTCAAGCCACTAGTTATATATAATTCTGCAAGCGAAACTTTTAAGTCAAAATTGCAGGAGTTTGGCAAATCGCAGGATGATGGGAGAGGGCTCAAATTAAAGGTGTTGATCCCAGGTAATCGGGAAAAATAGCAGTATTTCCAAAATGTTACCAGCAAACTAGAAATAACGTAAAACATCCCCCATAATAAAAGCATTGGGATTTAAAAACGTTTGCTTTGTTTAGATTAAAACATGTGGGTATGTGTCTACTTTGTTTACGAACTGACACGTGATATAGTTGTATTTTCCTCAGCATGTTAAGAGAATAGATATCACGCGAGGCAGAGTATTCGATCAAGATTAGGGACTATTGTCCCATCAAGCCACTAGTTTATTATATATTTAATGATTTTGGATTGTATTGTGTTCTGTACCGCACGGGTCTAGTTCAGAGGTATACCCGTGAGTGCGCGTGCGGTCTTTTGGAATTTTGAGACTCGTTGAGCAGGTAGCAAACATAAATAATTTAGGGAATTTGGGGATTTTTACACTTGGTGATTTTGAAACTTGAAATTTTGAGCAAATTTCATCCATTTTAAGAAAGGATTGGGCAAAAAATTCTGTCAGAGGCATACTTTCGTAGATATTTAGCAAAAACTTAAAAAAGTGCAAAAACTGTATTTTGCTACTACGCCAGTAGCACAGGTCTTTCGAAGCTGCAAACTTTGTTTCTTACTTGTGGCATAGGCCCTAATAGCATACTAGAACATTTGAACTACATGACCTTTTGCACGGACGGGTGTTTTTTTTGGACTGGACTATTTTGAGAATATTATTATAGTTTAGGGAGGTAATAATATAGTTCAATCGATTTGAAACTGTCTGCCGTTTGCTCTTTCTCTTCCAGATACCAACGTAGGATACAGTATTTTAGTGTTTTCCAGCCACGCTGTATTTTTATCATTTCTGTCATAGTATTCCTCAAGCGAGGTTTTTAAAAACACGGGGCTCCCGAATTTCACTTCACTGATAGTTTTCCATCATCACTGGAGGCATAGTAAATATTGATTTAAAGGTACTGTAAAGTAATTTGAATCAGGAGTAGAACCCTTTAAACTATACCCTAAAGTGTAATTTGTTTAAATATTTCAATGAATTCAACATTTATTGTAAACGTAATAATCCTTATCATGTTTACGTTTGATTTCCTCTATTTAACATAATTTAAGCCATCTTGGTGACATTCACTCGTAATATTACCATTGAGTATAAGACAAATTTGTTTTTCCTGCATGCAAAATATCCCAAAAAGAGGGTCAGGTCAATTCTATGGTTAAAACTTTGTTGTTAGTTCAGTTTTGATTATTGAATCAGATTTACAATCACTTTAAGTCAAACTATGTTTCTTAAAAACTAAACTAAGTTTTATTAATTTTTAAGAAGTTGTTCATCCAGCTTAAAATCTGAATACAAATCAACGTAAATGCATTATTTTGTTTTTATAACGAAAAGATAATTATAGTCTTTATATATACCAACATTTTATCGTAAAAACCATCTGAAGACTGACCAACAAAACACATAATTAGCTAAAAATTATGGATAAATATGTGTATTCCATGCTATACAGTAGATCGATAGCCCATAGTTTTCTTTTCCATTTTATCACAGTTCTTCCCAGAGTTTCATTAAATTTCACCCAATATTGATTTTCGATACTCTATGAAATCGAAATAAATTCTAAAATAAAAAATATACTAAATCGGAATTTTTTATTTAAAATGTTTAACCAAAATATAGTTTGCTGACTTATATCAACTGCCTTAATTGTTATCTTAGCGATTGTTGTCTACATAACATAGATTCCCTTATTTTGTTATTAACGCTGCACCTTATTTTACGCACGCTGAAGTAATTGTTGGACCATTGTTGACCAACTCACTTCCTATAACCTCAATGTCATGAGTTCTACCAGAAGTGCGATATCAGTTTTGAGTTATGCCATTGACTAAATACTGAAGTATTTATAGTCAATGGTTATGCTAAATCCTTTCACTAATGTGATGAAGTGGCAGGAAACTCTGAACCTGAACTCACGATAACTTAGCCTTAACTTCCATAGAGGTGTACACTACTCCCATAAGAAAGTGACCTCTCTGATTCTTTCTTCTCTGTGGTATTAATTATAACTTACATGGCATATGGTATAATACGCATGCCGAATTTCAAGTTTAACCTCAAGTGGTTCCTGAGCTACTATTTATTTAATAAAAAAGTGCTCAATAGGTGAATGTACTCAGCTCTTTTGAACCTTGGCTTTTTCTAAAGAGTAGTACTTGACGTAACGTAAAAAAATATAAAAAGATAAACGGCAAGTTAATAATAAGTGTCCATATTTAAGTTAATTCTTAGTAAATTCATTTAATATAGTCGAATTTTAATGTAACATACTTATAGAACAAAAGTGATCTATCATTGCTTTAAGTTTCTGTACCGGATGTGGTAGCTCAGAGGTAAAGTGCCTGACTGGTAAGTCAGACTGGCTGGTTCAATCCCGGTCCCGGCCGACTCCTGTTAGATCATGAGCGGTCATCTCTGGCTTGCCCATGTGACTAATGCCGTTACGGTACCTCGCTGTATTTAGTTCATCTCACAGGTCAATAGCCTGTGACAGTACTAAATTTAATTTATAAGATAAGCCTGCTGCATCAATTCTGCCTAATTGTGTATTGATCATCACTTAATAACTATAGTGATTATATTGCTTGAAGTCGAGTTAAGTCATTAATAACTATTTCTCAAGTTGTGAATCCAAGTCAGTAGTTTGAGTCTATCCAGTTAATAGCATATTTTACAGCTTCAGAACTGCGTTCTACCATTCTACTAACTGAATAAAGAGCAGTCTTATACCGTCATTTAATTTAAGGGCAATTTACAGATATGCCCTTGAAAATTAAGTACGATTCATTTTATTATTAATTTTCAAATAATCGTTTACATTAAATGAAACGTGAGCTCTTTATGATTTAGTTTAAAAATGTACTTTACATAGTTATGTATTTTACTTAGTTAAGTAAAATGCAGTTTTCGTGTTCTACAGTTTTCCATGTAAGCGTAATATTTTTAATTTATAATCAATGGACTCACTCACTCATAATGGGGCCTACAATTAAGGGTTTTAAACAGGTGATTCCTAAATACCCCGCGGGATATTTCACCTCCAATACCGGAACTGACAGTATAAAATAGCAAATTTTTCAATTTATTTTATCTAACAGATATTAATTTAAGTAAATAAATTATAAGTTTGCAACCATTGTTATAGATTAGCTTGATTAGCTTCACTAATATTTGCATTAACGTAAAAAGTACCTGGGGGCCGAGCTTTGCTAGGGGGAAGGTCAGTCAGTTTGTTTAGATGACTCGGAGTAATATTTCACCACTTCCCCCTACTGATAATCAGATTTGTATTATTCATTTGCCTCTTTTCTACATTTTTAGGGTCCCTCCAGTTGTTATTAATAGCTCAATGTCCCTTTGATTTATTTTACTACTCTATATATGTAATCTTAACTCAAATCTTTTAATCTCTGCTCTCAGGAAACCACATGTAATAATCATAAACAGCATGAGTATTACTTTGACAGTTCCCTGGTTGATTATGATCAGCTGTTACAATTCTTTTGTTTTGATTTGAAACTCCATAAGCCCAATGTTAATTTTTTTAACTTTTCATTTTAGTTTTTTTACATTATTTGATTTTTCCTAGGGATGAGGCCTGTCTAGAACTTATTTTTATCCCAGAAATTAGTTATTTCGAACATTTGAAGGAAATCGTTGGAGCCGTTTTTGAGATCCGTGTCGCAAGCAAGCAAGCAAGCAAACCTTACTCATATTAGAGTATAGGATAACCTAACTTTATTAGTTTATATATCTTGTAGATCTATGGACATTGTATTTGTGTACGCCAAGAATCGAAACTGCACGGTCCTACGCATCGCCAGAATTACGAAATCCTAGGACAGACCATCGGACTGTTTGGAATCGGACGGAGATTGACATCGGACAATCCCTAAATCCCGGGATTGTTAATTAGGCTCGAGGTTGAAACTTCTACCTACGATCTACGATATCTAACGTGTTTTCATAAACTTTAGCTCACGTGACTCTATAAGGCCAGATTGCATTAATTTATGAATTTAACTTAAAAGTATTTTCAGGTTATTATATTATATTGTCTTACCAATATAAAATCTATTAAATTAGTTATGCAAACCATTCTAATCAGGATCAAAATATGAATTCAACGACGTACTTCTCGTTGTATTTCACGTCTTAAAATGAAATACATCCTGCAGGTTTGTAAAAAATCTTATACTTCCATGGCTGAGGCGATTTTAATATAATTTATCCATCTTTGTTGAACTTATTTATATTTTAAAAGTAATTTATTCAACCCGTAAAGACATGTTAAGAAGAAATACCCCCGTAGCAGCAAACCTGCGTACTTAGCGAATTTCCAATGCATATATATTTATCTTAATGCCACATAAAGCTACATACCAAGTTTCATCAATATACATTCATAAATAAACAATTTATGACATTTTAATTATTCTTCATAAGAATAACATGGCGGCTGAGTATGCAGGTTTACTGAAGCAAGGAACGCAAAAAATGGGGTTTTATGCTAATATCAATATAACTCATCTAGGTGAAGTCACTTACCAAATTTCATTAATTTATTTTCATAATTAAGGGAGATAACACGTTACTTATTCTCCATAAGAATAACATGGGGCTGAGTACGCAGGTTTGCTGCTACGGGAGCCTTTGTCAAAAAATTGTTTTTTTGAGGAAATACCAATGGTCCACAACCAGATAAAGCCGTATACCAAGTTTCGTCAGTATATGTTCATAAATAAGCGAGATATAAAATTGTTATTTTCCTCCATAAGAATAACATTAGACAACGTACTGTGTTTAGCACTTTCAATATCTCGGTAACCAATTGACGTAGAGAAATGATCAAAATACCAAATTGTGTGTTTTTTTAAGCTGAATCCAATGGGATAAAATTAAATTTGACTATTTCCAAAATTATATGTAAAAAATTCAAAAAACCCATTTTTGGGGTACAAAACCCCCCCCAAAATACCCCTTCGGATAGAGCGATCTGGCTGGTTTTCGAACTTAAAGTCATAAATGTTGCTTTACACATTTACACCAAATTTAATCAAAATCGGATAATTTTTACGAGAGTTATCGTGCTCACGGACACACACACACACACACACATATATATATATATATATATATATATATATATATATATATATATATATATATATATATATATACAGTTTCGAACGAATGGTGTTTTTGGGGTCTGGGGACCTCAAAATGAAAAGTTATCATGGTCCCGGGCCTAGGTCTTACCATGCCGACTACGGTAATAGCTTCTTCCCTATAGGGGAAATTCGCTAAAACAGCTAATTTCAGATTTGGTTGGAACATAACATTCTTAATTTGATATAACTTTTAAATCACGTAAAACACGTTTATTTTAACCCATTAGAAGAGACACGAGACTTAATAGTAGAATGCGTGGAAAGCATTTAACGATAATAGATATTTGTATTGTACAGTCAAGTGGAGAGTCACGCGCCGCACCGCTGCGAAGTTACGCTACCCAAGGGTCGATGGCGATAGTGAATAGACCACATTACTTGTCTAGGCTACTAACCGTAGTCTACAGTACGATGGCTCTGCCCGTTTTTTACTTGTATTTTACTAGTTATTGAATCGCAGGGACTTATTACAACACAATATAAATGTTGGGTTACCGTTTGAGTAAGAACATAAATGATCTTGCTGATAAATTGTGTTTACTCTATTCACTGTTTTAATTACAAATCAAATGTGCCCTGTTCCAATTTTAATCTTAGAGACTAATATAATCTTCTCGCAAATTAGATGATTTTAAAAATGTGAACAGCGATGTGATTTTACGCTGAGCTCTTCCCAACGACACCGAACACATTAACATCGGTTAAAACTGAAGAACTCCTGCTCACAAAATAACCACTAGCACGTTAAATTAGCGTCACGGTATTTTAAAATTAATATGCATTAGAATAAAACTGATTTTCTTGTTGCGCCACATTCCAGCAGATTGTAAATATTTTTAATCGATTTATTCTCGTAATTTGTTTTTTAAGGTTATATTTAGAAGATGTAATTTCTCTGCTAACGGTCACAAAGTCGTCAATCCGCACGAAGGACGGGTACACAGTTATCGTTAGTTAGTAATACATGTTTATTGAATCATCTTTGGTTGAGTGTAGGCTATATATACTTCTTGACTCTAATTATAATGACGTAATTCAATTTTAGTTTATTAATTTAAACCTAATACCTTTTTAAAACGGATGATTGGCAGAATTCCAAAACTCAAGCATTAGTAGAACCTTGCAATCTCAATCAAACCTCTGTGTCGAAATTTCAATCTGGCAACACTGCATGGTATGCATAAGGTATGCATTCCAGAAAGAAAAAATACAGCACGACGCCTCAGTGGTACTAGACTAGATAGAAATATACGAGTGACGCTGTAAAGTAACTTGTTTCAAATGAGTTCAGATTGTTAGGGAAGTAGTTAAAATCTTATTTTTTGGAATTTTAAGAATCTGACGTCAGCAATGTGTTACTAGAGAGCTTAAATGTAATATACTTTAATAAAATATTAATATACATGCCGATTAAGGCATGACGCCGCAGGGTGTAATGCCTTAAACCCAGGTTGAGGTCGGCCGTCGAAGCTGCTGGGGACTTGTCCCCCCGGCAGCACGGCTTTCGGAAGGGCCACTCAACCTTGAATGCCGTGGCTGAAGTCCTGGGCGCCGTCCAGCGGGCTGACACGGCCTGCCATCAGGCCAGGCCGATCGTGCTGCTGGTCACCCTGGACGTTAAAAACGCTTTTAACTCGGCCCGTTGGGTGGACATGCTCGAGGCGTTGCAGCGGGACTTCAGGGTATCCGACTATCTCTTGGTCGTGGTACAGGACTACCTGAAGGAGCGCAGGCTGCTATATAGCACAGAAGCAGGGGTACGTTCCAAAGTGGTCACCACCGGCGCGGCGCAAGGGTCGATCCTTGGCCCTAACCTTTGGAACGTGGCATATGACGGAGTGCTTCGCCTCGAGATGCCACCACAAGCCTATCTCGTGGGCTACGCAGACGATGTAGCCGCAGTCATCACGGCTCGGAATCCGGAGGTGGCCCAGCTTCGCCTAAACCAGGTGATGTTTCGGGTCAACAGATGGATGAGCGGTCATGGATTTGAGCTAGCGGTCGCCAAGACCGAGATCGTCATGCTCACGCGACGGAGAATCCAAACAGTAACCCTATGACTGTTGGTGACGTGGAGGTCCAGACGAAGACTGCGGCGAAGTATCTGGGAGTGGTGCTCGACCGCCGCCTCACATATGGTAGGAGCACATCCAGGCGGTTTGCAACAAGGTGACGAGGGTTGTTCTGTAGCTCAGCAGATTGATGGGGAACGTCGGAGGCCCGAGGTCCAGCAAGAGGCGACTTCTCATGTCCACCGTCAACGCCACTCTCCTGTACGGCGCAGAAGTGTGGGCGGGTGCCATGAGAGTCAAAAAACACAGCAAGAGAATTCTCTCCGTTCAGCACAGGGCGGCTCTTAGGGTTGCCTGTGCGTATCGCATTGTGTCTGGTCTGGCTGTAATGGTTGTGGCTGGAGTGTTTCCCCTTGATCTACTCGCCGCTGAGAGGCAGAACATCTTTCGCCGTGCCCCTGATCTCGGAAGAGACCAAGCTGCTGTGGAAGCCAGACTCGAAACTCTGCGAGTTTGGCAAGAGCGGTGGAACGGTGGACTGGAAGGTCGATGGACGTTTCGTCTCATCAGAGACATAAGCCCGTGGTTGAGCCGTGCATTTGGGGAAATTGACTTTTTCTTGTGTCAATTCCTGACGGGCCACGGGTACTTAAGGGAATACCTTTTCCGCATGGGGAAGGTGAGGTCACCTCAGTGTAGTTACTGCCCGGAGGAGGTGGATGATGCTCATCATACTTTCTTCCGGTGCAGTCGTTTCGCTGAAGACAGGAGGAGGCTCGTCTCTGCTGTCGGCGATCTGTCCCCGGACGTCGTGGTTGGGGCGATGCTTCGAAATGAAGACTTCTGGAGAGCGGTTGCGCTCTTCGTGCAATCCGTTCTTCGGGGAAAGCGAGACGAGGGATGCTTAGGTGACCTCTAAGTTTCCCGAAACGGTGACGTGACCCGTCTGGGCGCAAGACACGCGGACCAGTGCCGAAGTTGTCCGATAAGGGTTCCGGCCTGGTTTTCCCCGCGGCTCCGTAGGAGGTTTAGTGGGTATACCTCGTAAGAGGGAGTCCCACACTTTCCTTTGCGTTCGCGCATTAAGCGTTCCTCCTACGTAAAAAAAATATATTATTATTATTATTATTAATATTAATATTATTATTTTATATTAATATTAATATTAATTTGCTGGTGCTTTGGTAGCTACAAAGTTTTTACTTTTATATACTGTAGACAAATTTGGACTAGCTCTTCATTTTAACACTTATAAAAGTGCAATTGTTATGTTTTTAAAATATTTTGCTTTATTACAAAAAATCAAATTCAAATTCTTTATATGTCCAAGAACAATACAATTACAGAGGGAATGTTAGCATAGAAATCGTCATAAAAATATAGACATTTTTGAATTTTGATCTGAATTTGAAATAGAGTGGTGATTTATTTCTAATTGGTTATCTATCACTATCTTCAGGTAATCCTTGAACAGATGATTATCTTAACTATGGTTATGCTAATTATTAGGCCTAACAGCTGTTTCTATCTAATCATTTTAGAATAAAAACTGATAAATAGAATTAACAAAATGGCGGAAGTTTATTTATTCATTACTTTACAATTCAGATTATAGTTAAACTAGGGGCTTGTAGGGGCAAAAGCCCCTAAAAAACCAAAATACATAAATTTTTTATCAACCTTCATTGGTCATTTATAAATAAGCACTGATTTTCTAGCATTATAATACTGTCTTATGTTTTTAATAAAATGTCCATTCCTAAACAACTACACATTGCTGTAGTTTAAAAGTAAACAAACTGAATAAGTACAGCTGGTATCAATATCAAAGGCTAATTTAACTCTGTGGCACAGCTGTTTTAATTTCAAAAGATGTAAACAAATTAAACCCCATTGTACTATTCGTAATTAAACAGATTAGAGAATCAGAGGATAAAACATAGTTTTAATCAACTTAAAACTTGTACATATTTCAAGAATAATGCATTGCTAAACAAAAGTAAATATTATTGCAGATGATTAAAAATAACAACAGGTGAATTCCAAATTTAAATATAGTACATTCTCCCCCACTATCAGTTCACCACGCGTAGTCTTGAAGGTAACTCGGAGGCTGTCTGTTTCTTTGAGGCCTACTTACAGAAACACCAACATCAGACTCTTCAGGCGAGTTGTTAGGTTGAGACTGAGTTTCGTTCGACTCACTTGCGACTATATCTTGCATTCGATTTTCTGTTTGAATATCTTGAAGGTGTGATTCAGCAGCAGGAGCCAGATTGCGGGCATTTACAGAAGTTTCTCGACCGTCTGGTAAGCGGACATAAGCATATCCTGGGTTTGCATGAATAAGTTCTACTTGGCGTACCAATGGATCGTATTTGCTCGATCTCTCGAAGTTCTTTAACAATACAGGCCCTGGAGCTGTTAACCATGTAGGCATTGAACACCCGTTACCAGATTTCCTATTATGTTTAAACATTCTCTCATGTGGTGTGCAATTAGTGCTAGTGCAAAGTAAAGACCTAATGGAATGTAATGCTTCTTGAATAACCGTTTCCCATCTAGTTACGGGCAGGTTCTGAGACTTTAAGGCAAGAGTTATGGTTTTCCAAATTATACCATTATATCTCTCACACTGTCCATTTCCTTGGGGGTTGTACGGAGTGGTATGACTTGTTGCAATTCCATGTGAATGCAAGAAAGATGTTACGTCTTTCGAGAGAAATGACGTGCCACGATCTGAATGGATATAAGATGGTATTCCAAAAATAGCAAATAGCTGTTTTAAGCTTTGAATTACTACTGATGATGTAATTTCAGAACATTGGAAGGCAAAAGGAAAGCGTGAAAACTCGTCAACAACAGTAAGGAGGTAACGGTTTCGAGTAGTTGATGGCAATGGACCTTTAAAGTCAATGTTTAAACGCTCAAAAGGAGCCGTTGCTTTAATTAACGTACCTTCAAATTTGCAAAATTTAGGCTTAAGTTGAGCACAAATAGAACAAGCGGCCGTCATCTTCCGTATTTCTTCCAAAGTACATGCAATGTTCTTGGATCGAACCCAATGATACATTCTCGTAACCCCAGGGTGGCAGAGAGAGCGGTGAACTTCTTCAAGATTGAAAGATCCTCCTAACGCTGAGGTTACTCGAGAGAGGGCATCTGGGACTACATTTTCTTTTCCTGGTCGATATACGATATCATATTTAAAACATGAAAGTTCTAAACGCCATCTCTGAATCTTTTCATTTTTAATTTTTCCTCTGACTCTATTGTCAAACATAAACGACACAGACTTTTGGTCGGTTATTAAAGTGAATGGTCTGCCTATCAAATAATGCCTCCATTTTTTAAGAGATTCTACAATAGCCTGGGCTTCTTTCTCTATACTTGGATGCAGTTGTTCAGATTTTGACAATGTGCGGGAGAAAAAGGCAACAGGTCTACCATTTTGTGAAAGAGAGGCTGCAATAGTTTTCTCTGAAGCATCTGTTTCTACCGTGAATGGAACACCTTCTTCTATGGGCATTTTTAGAGCCAAAGAAATATCGGTTTTGAGATCATCAAACGTTTTAGCTGACTCTTCTGACAAGGGGAATTGTTTACTTTCAACTAACGGGCGTATTTTCTCAGAGAAACGAGGAATAAAGTTGGAATAGTGTGCAAACATACCCATCGCTCGACGAAGGGCTGCAGCATTCTCTGGGACTGGGAGATCAATCAATGGTTTAAGACGTTCCGGATCAGGCTGAATCTTGTGGTCGGATATGACATAACCTAGGAGACGAATAGATTGAGTAGAAAATACACATTTGTTCTTATTCAATGTTAAGTTGTACTTCTTGGCAGCTTTCATGAAGTTTTCTAAATGCATATCACGAGCTTCTTGAGTTTCTCCGCAAACAGTAATGTCGTCCAGATATGCGAAAGTATTCTTTAGATTCTCCTGTTTAATTATGAAGTCCATTACACGCTGAAATACAGCAACACCGTTCGTTACTCCAAAAGGTACTCGATTAAACTGGTAAAGTCCTCCACATGCTTCGAAAGCAGTAAATTTCTTATCTTCTTCAGCAATCGGGAGTTGATAGTAGGCACTTTGAAGATCTATTGTGCTGAAGAATTTGTATCTAGAGACTTCGTTTACTATTTTATCGATTCTAGGTAACGGGTATGCATCCAGCATGGTGAAACGATTGATAGTTTGAGAATAATCAACTACCATGCGCTTCTTATGATTTTCGTTCTTCGTTACTAACACCTGTGCTCTCCAAGGTGAGACACTAGTTTCAATAACTCCCTCAGATAGCAGTTTCTGAATATCTGCTTCAATGAATTTTTCATCCTCAAGACTATGCCGACGAGATTTTATGGATATGGGTGCACAGTTGGGTGACAAGTTACTGAATAATCTAACAGGTTGAATACAGGCTGAGGCTAAACTACAAATCTTAAGTGATTTCTTGTTACCACCAAACAGTACTTCTAGGCTTTCGTAGTTTTTCAAAACATCATGACCTATTATGATATCTGTGCATAATTGATCAAGAACAAGGAGTTTAACATTGCTATGGACATTTCCCAAAATTTTTAAATTAACTCTACAAAAGGATTTTATGTGGGATTGAAAAGAAGCAGATGCCATTGAAACATTTACATCAATAGGAAATTCTCTCAAGTTACATACCTGAATAATATTTTTACTTATGAAACTCTCAGAACTCCCAGTATCCACTAAAGCATTCATTTCCTCTCCATTCAGTTGCACTTTGATAATAGACTTTACTAGAGAGGACGGAACAGCAGCGTTGAGACTATTAAGAAAAAGGTTGTTAGACAGAGAAGTACCGGTAGTATTATTATTCGCTCTTGGATTTGATTGGATGTTGCTTCTGCAAACTTTGGAAAAATGTCCAGTTTTTCCACACTTGTGACATACAACGTTCTTTGCAGGACACAATTCTCGGCGATGTCTGTTTGCCCCGCAAAAATAACATTTTTGAGTTTGGACTGCAGAAAGGGTCCCTTCAATTTTGTTTACTTTATTTTCAGGATTCTCTGTTTTGTCTTTGCTTGTACCGATAACAAGATTTACAGGATGAATTGCAGGATTTATAAACGATTCAGCATGTTTCTGAGCCATTTCAAGACTACGTGCTTGATTTAACGCATCTTCAAGTGAAAGTGTTTTATTCTCCAATAGCCTTTGACGAATCTCGCTTGACAGTATTCCACCAATAAACGCATCCCGAATATAGTCATCCCGGTTCTGTTCAGCATTGACTTGTTTGAATTTGCAATCTTTGCTTAGTTTAAATAAAGCTTGAATGTACTCATCAACAGTTTCGTTAGACTTCTGTTGTCTTGTAGCAAGTTTATGTCTCGCAAATACCTCGTTTGTTGGTTTAATGAATAGAGATGTTAAAGTACTTAAAGCATCTTCATAAGTTTTGCATAATGATATACATTCATAGATTCTTGGAGACACATAATTTATCAGGAGTTTAAGTTTACCTTCATCTGTGTTTGTCCATTTTAAAGTTTCTATTTCAGCAACAAAATTCTCAAATGTAGCAATCCAGTGTAGCCACAGTTGGGAACTTGCAGTATCATTAGGATCAGCATCAAATTTTGTTGGTTTCAGTAAGTTTTCCATTACACAGTACACTATTAAAACATTAACTCAGAAGGATGTTAAGTTGATTAAATTGTACTATTCGTAATTAAACAGATTAGAGAATCAGAGGATAAAACATAGTTTTAATCAACTTAAAACTTGTACATATTTCAAGAATAATGCATTGCTAAACAAAAGTAAATATTATTACAGATGATTAAAAATAACAACAGGTGAATTCCAAATTTAAATATAGTACACCCATGTTGTTTTAATGGGAAAAGTTTTATTCTGTTGCGAATTTATGGTAAAAAAATAAGAAAAATGAATAGTTTTCCCTCAAAATTCACGTCAAGACCTTTAAAATGATACCCCTCCCATCCTTCTACGGCCATCCAGTCACTCACAATTTCTTTACAAAAATTTGACTTACGGAATTATATATAGAGATAAAAAAGGGATTACAATAAATGTACAATTTTGGGGGAAAATAGTTGCGAATAAAATGTTGTTATTAATTTAGGTAAAATATCAAAAGTCCCAAAAATTATCCACAGCTATCTCACCAAATTGGTATATTTTATATATATATATACTGTACATGAATATTCCTAACACTGAGTGAGTGGTCGTTCTGAGGCTTAAAGATCAGACTAACTTTATCTCACATTAGAATTGAATGTCATTATAAAACTAAATATACTGTCAAATTAAGCTCAAAACTGCATAGCCTACCGAGCTCAGAGCATTCATCCTTTTTGTGCAGCCTACGAAGGTTTTTAAAGCTCATTCCACTTTATGAACTAGAACCTAGACTGAACAACCGTTGATGTTTCTAATTTGAGACATTAAAGTTATTCATGTGATCTTTAAGCCTCATCACGACCACTGAGCTCAGTGTGTTAGGAATTTTCATGTATCTACCAACTTTGTGAGATAGGTATATATGGATAATTCTTTGGACTTTTAATATATTACCTAAGTAACATTTTATACTATTACTTTATTTTATAGTAGCATCGTCCTTGTTACACTCGAAAATACATTCAAAGGTCCAATTTACACTCAAAAAGGTTAATTACCCTCCAAGACGTTACTTATTACAACATCCGCAAAGGATAGGGCGGAGTAGTCCATTGCGGCAAAGCCTCCGTTGCCCCGGTGCAACGCACGCGTACCGGACGGATCAGCAACGGACGGTACCCGTGTGTCTTCCCCGAAGCTGCAACCATAGACTAACTATAGTATAGACCCGGCACGCAATGCAAAAAAGCATAGCACTTTTTATTCGTCAGGACAGTGCTGCGCCGTGGACGGAATAGGAACTACTTTGGTTAATGCGGTCGGTAAAGTAAGGTGATTGACATGGGTTTTACTTTTTAAGGCTATTAAAATACATACTCATTATATTCGTTAGAAATTACTGGAATCAGGATTTTAACCAACAACTGGTATTCGTAAATTAAAAATGATTCCGATTTCTTTATGTTATATCAGACTGTGATTTTGATATACCAATTCGTGGTTGTGGTTAGTTTGATGTTATGTTCTTTCGGCTGTTATGGAAATATTCAAGAAATCCGATTTGTGAGCGTTTCCTAAATGTAAATAAAGGTAAATAACCTAATTTATAATAGTTGGTAATTAGTTTTAATACTTATTTGTATTGACAATATTCAACTAGACCCTGTATTTGATGCATTGTTCTTTGGCTCAACTTTCACTTACTTTCTAGGTTATGTTGCAGCTCATCATTTAGGCCTACAACCTCTTTACTATTTTTACTTTCCTACTTTTTATTTTTTTATAATCTCACACAGCAGCCAACAATTTAATTGAATCAAGTTATTTCAAGCTGAACATGTCCATATTCATAATTAAGAATCCAATTTTGACTGTCAGTCAGACATTTGTATAAGATGGGCCTATATTAAAACTCAAAGAACACATGTTCAGTCCATGCTTACCATGAAATACAAATCTTCAGGCTTCTTTCACAACTATAACAGCTAATTGGCTACAATTAAGACTAGTTAAAATAGGTTACCAGTACTAGTTAGGCCTATATATCATTTGAGTGGATACATCCGTTATAAATAGGCCTAAATACAAAGTTAAGGGTAGGCCTAAGGTTAGGGGGTAGTGATGAAATGTTATAGATTTCTGTGGAGTACCAATTGTTGTACAGGTCATTGTGGAGGTTAAGTTAGCCTATGTTATGTTACACGACTAACCTAAACCTATTTTAAGCTAGGCCTAACTGTCGCAGCGCAGTGTTGCATGTATTTCAACTGTAACAACTCTTGTGTTTCAACTGTAACAGCCTTTAACTTCTGTAAATTTATTAAGCTGTTGTGACTAAGTTAATGTAGCAAAATTGAACATAAGTGTAATTTCTGTATTTTGATTGGAGGGGCAAACATGGTTGACACATATGCAGTGTTGTGGAGTAGCGCGCTACAGTAGCGAGCTACATTTTTAGTAACGTCGGCTGTAGTTCCGCTACTTTGGAAAACAGTAGTGTTAGCTGTAGCGCCCTACAGTTTTAGAGAAGATGTAGCGGATTATGTAGTTAATTTTTTCGCTACTTTTACAATTTTTATGTAAGTTTAATTATGTTATGATGTGTTCATAAAAAATCAAGACTAAAATCAATTATATAAGCTACCGGTACCGGTATGTATTTGTGAAAATTCATGACTAAAAAACTAGATATGGGTGAATGGGACAATTAATACATAATCTAAGAAAGTAAGAACCAGACTGCGAAAGTAGCTAAAATTGCAGCTTAGCTACTTTTTACTGGTAGCCATAGCGAGCACTAATGTTCCCTACAAATGTACAGTTCATTAATACTTTTTAATCTATTTCAGATGAAACTTGTATCGAGACACTTTCACTCGTCGCAAGTAAGCCTTGCAGACACCAGTAGTTACCCCAAGTTGGATGATGACTGCCCAGCCTTGATCAATTTCAAAGGTACCTAAGCTTATTTTGATAAGGGGATGAATAAGTTTAAGTTATGGGAGTGGGAGAATCAGGATTATACAAAAGTATATGTTTATTTGAAGTAGGCTAATAGTCAGATATTTGTGCGATGCTGATAATTTTTATAAGAAACCTAATAACTTATATCGGTATTGGTATATTAAAGTTAGTTATATTATAGACAGACTCTTCTGAATAGCCTAGTTATAATATGAATGTGATTACAATATTTTTTAATCAGGATATTGTAGGTAGTGTTTTTTCTTTGTACAATTCCCCGATTGTCTGGTATAAGTGAAGATGACATAAATGATAATTAGGTACCGGTACGTCAGTTATTTTCAGTAATTTTTTCTTTAAATTATAACTTAACAGCGCTCTGTTGGGTTAGGTTAGAAAACCTAACCTATCTTAGGGCGTTGTAGTGGCTTATATTTATTTATTCTACAAACCGCTCACTGGTCGATATTCAACCAAATATTTGTTCAATATAAAGTCGCCGAATATATGAAACAAATGTTTAATATCTAGTGGGTTCTGTTGGACTCATCTCTCTCTCCCTCACTCTCCTCTCTCTCTTTCACTCTTCCTCCCCCTCCCAGGGGCGGATCTAGGAATTTGTTGAGGGGTGGCGCACATGATTATTTTAATTATCTATGGACATCATTTTTGCTATAAATCAAATAAAAATGGAGCTGTTTAGTGAACATGATAAGGGTTTCAAATACAACCAATAAATGTACTTACCGCAGCACCGGCTTAGGGACTTGGGCCGAGCATCCCTAAGGTAACGCACCACATTATTTTCAGTAATTTTTCTTTAAATTGTTACTTAACAGCGCTCTGTTAGGTTAGGTTAGAAAACCTAACCTATCTTAGGGCGTTTTAGTGGCTTGTATTTATTTATACTACAAACCGCTCAGTGGTCGATATGCAACCAAATATTTGAAGGGTGTTACAATTCCAGTAATACTTTTTATTTATGAGTCATCTGTTCTTGCGATGTACTACATATTTATTAGAATAACGCACCTGTTTATTAAAAGAATACCCCTGTCGCAGCAAACCTGCATACTCAGCGAATTTCCAATTGAGATATAAATGTCTTAATACTACATGAAGCCACATATCACAAATAAGTGATATATCAAATTTTAATTATTCTCCATAAGAATAACATTGGGGCTGAGTACGCAGGTTTGCTGCAACAAGGAACACAAAAAATGGGTTTTTATGCTACTATTAATATAACTCAACTAGGTGAAGTCGTATACCAGTTTGTATTCATTTATGTTCATAGTTAAGGGAGGCAGAGCATTTAATTATTCTCCATAAGAATGGGCTGAGTACGTAGGTTTGCTGCTAAGGGAGCCTTTGGCAAAAAATTTTTTTTAGCAAATATCAATCGACCACAACGAGATGAAGCTGTATACCAAGTTTCGTCAGTATACGTTCATAAATAAGCGAGATATAAAAATTTTCTTTTCCTCCATAAGAATAATTTTAGACAACGTACTGTGTTTAGCACTTTCAATATCTCGGTAACCAATTGACGTAGAGGAATGATCAAAATACCAAATTGTGTGTTTTTTTAAGCTGAATCCAATGGTGAAAACTAAAATTTGACTATTTCAAAAATTATATGTAAAAAGTTCAAAAACCCATTTTTTGGGTACAAAACCCCCCAAAAGGAATGTTATTTCTCGTTGTGGTCTATTGATATTTGTACAACAAAATACAATTTTTTACTGATGGTTCCTGTAGCAGTAAACCTACGTTCTCAGCCCCCATGTCATTCTTATGGAGAATAAGTAATGTGTGGACAAACCCATTGTTAAAACACTGTGATTGTTTATTTTTTATTAATTTACTATACCACACATATTTTTGTTACAGAACAATCTATGCTGAATACATCAGTGGCGAGGAAGAAATGTAGTTAATGGGAGATAATTTTGAAAGAGGGTTAAGACTGATATTATAGATTAAATAATTGTTACAGTTTATATTTGTCAATAAAACGTTTTAATTTTTAATTGGATTTATTTTTTATCCAGTATTCTTAATGCATACATATTTTGCATAAAGGTTTTTATAAATTATATGAGAAATACAGTTTTTATTTTTTAACGATTTTAAAGGAGTTTTAGTAAACTAATTGTAAAAAGTCAGCTTGTTAATTTTGCACAGCAAATTTAAGAATAAATCACCAGTTTTATGTTGAGAATGAAATTTTACAACATAACCAACAAAACAAATTAGTTGGTTCAATACCAACAAAATTAACTTTGGTTGAAAAAGCACAGCCAGTTTGTATGACAATGTTTGGCCAGGTCCTTTTTTCAAAAGTCTATTGTACTTTGCCACATAATGAAGTGTTACATCAAATAATTGATTTAATATAGCTGTTACATTCTTAGTTCACGATTATGTTTAATCCATAACGATAGTGTGAGTACCGTACTTTGTCTTGAATTTGGGATATTTGAAACAAGTCTCACCTTTAATCACCCTAAATGGTGTTATAAACCATTTATGGACCATTCCTCAACCATATTTGAATGTTGTAAGTTTATTCCAGCTTGTTTGTGCCAACAACATAATAGTTAATGCTGAACAAACATTATAAGATTATAAAAGTCCACAGACTATTCTCATAAAGTATCCATTTACAACATTCTGTGACCATTCTCAGCAAAACATACATGCTTATGTATAACATACATATTTTTGTATTTAATTTATTTTCAATCATCCTATAATTCACAGTATAGAACAAACACAGTATAGTATTCACAGTATAGTGTTGTCTTATGGGGGTTTTACATTAGAAAAGCATGTTATTCATTTGTTGGTGTACTTTTATCATCCCCAACAACCTCACTCTACTTTAAAGCCAAACTGGACTTTCTCCTAACCTTATAATGCACAAAATTGTATTCCCAGCATTGCAGGTAAATAGAACCAGGAGCATCAGAACAGCCAAAAAATCAAAGTTTTCAGATTTGAATAAAAAAAGGAATAAATGTATGTTTTTAACTGATTTCGAGTTTTTTATGTGGAAATACACTTCCCTCACGTCAGCGTGCTGCGTGCGAACACGTTTTAGTTTTTTACATTATTTGATTTTTCCTGGGGATGAGGCCTGACTAGAACTTATTTTTATCACAGAAATTAGTTATTCCGAACATTTGAAGGAAATCGTTGGAGCCGTTTTATTAGATTAGTGTCGCAAGCAAGCAAACCTTACTCATATTAGAATATAGGATTGTTAAATATATAAATCAATAAATTGGTGGAAACTGTAGTTAGTCTATGCTGCAACTGACGGATAGCCTTCAGTTCACAACAGATTGGCAGGTCATTCGGTTAGTCACTATCTATCGAATGAAATACATCGACTGTTGAAATACATCGACTGTTACCTGCAGCTGATTATTTAGGCTGGACAGAGACAGAGTCTGCACTGCAGTCTCATCTCATCACTTCAACATATATACGGTTACAATTGTGATATTTTACTATTATGATAGTATTTTATCTAAAAGTTTATTACGAGTTATTTGGAGGGAAGCATCTCTAAAAGAAATATTTGTAAACTTTGTCTACCATTTAAAGTAAGAGTTACTGAAAATAAAGATAAGGACAAGAAACAAGTTACTTAACCTTGGGTTAGGAACACACCCTAGCCCATCCTGTCCCTACCCTGTCTCATAACCTAAATTTACCTGTCATTTCTCTTCCTTTGGCATCGCTCTCCCCCCTTATTTTTCTTTCTGACACTGAGACTTCTTGATCCGAAATTAAATCTGACAGTGTGATGCATTTTAGATTTAAGAGTTAGTTAGATTTTATAACTTGTTATTTTTCTACAAAGCATAATCCTAATTCCTAATAATTATTAATATGAAATTACACATCTTTAATAAGTAGTTAAAATGAAATAATAATTAGCTGAAAAGTATCCTGCAGCAATCGAAAAAGTCTAGCAATGACAAGTGATAAGGTATTAAGTTAGGCCTAAGCCTAAAATGTCAAGGAGAGTTAACTGGAGAGGTAAGTAAGGAGTGATGTGAAATAAAAGGTGACAAGATCATAGGCGCAGTCACAACAAACAAACTCGGCCTACTGCGAAGGTTAAGTTGAGCCATTTAGTAACCAAATTCACGATTACTATTACAATTACTAATTTACCTATTGGTAAATAAGTAGGCATAACATTCTTGTAGGCCTATACAAAAGGGCCTACATTGCAAATTACTTACATTGCAAATGCATTTAATTTGCTGTGCAAGAACAGACAATCAACCGAGGCTAATTTCATAAAGGAATATTTGCTCAATGACTGCAAACAAATAAGTTAACTATCGTTTCTATTGAGCATTATGCACAAGTATTGGCGTTGTAATAGGTTGCATGCTTGCTTGCTATTACCAGTATACAGTAGGATTTTAAAAACATAAGATGTTGTTATTGATGGACTTTTAGACAGGTCTAATACAAATACATCCGATAGTACCATGGGGTAGGCTATATTGTTTATAAATTACCTACGATAAAATTAGAAATTTCGAAAAGGTGCTGAAATTAATTAGACACATTGATATTTCTGAACAAAAACATCCACTTTGGGGTGCTAAGAACAAAGGTTACTTTATTTAACAAAATGGTTTAAATAAACCTAGCTAGAATTAACTTGTAAAATCTAACAAGGATGGAATTTTTTAGTCCGTGATTTGGAAGTTATTTATTTAAGTTACTAACGGTAATTCCGAATTACATATGGACAATTATACTGAAGAAAGATCTAATGGCCTATCTCTAAACTGGCAGGTAGAGTTGGCCGGTGAGGAATGTTTTTGTTAACACATTAATTAATTGGTATCACTTGATGCGTTTTATCACAGACAAGAGATAACCTACAATTATTAATACAGCAGAGCAGTGCCAGTTTGTCCTCTTTCTTTCCCGTCTTATAGACTAAGACTAAGACTAAGTCCTACAGGACTAGACTGTGTTTGTGTGTGTACCAAAGGTGTACATATCCATGTAGACGGCGCTAATCGACTTGTCGACTACGACCGTCACATCGATAGTTCATAATACGATAGTCGATAGTTACCGAATGTCCTGCCAATCTGTTGTGAACTGAAGGCTATCCGCAACTGACGGCTGAAGCGGACGGCGTGCACCGGACGTCAGCGACTGCCGTGTGTCACCGGCGTAAACAGGGTTGCCTAAACGTGGGTAATTACCCACTTGGTGGGTAATTCTAAGGGCCGTGGGTAAAATGGTGGGTAATAGCTGAAAGTGGGTAATTGTGGGTAATTTTACCCTAACGACCTGATCAAGTTTTATTAAAAAAACTTTAGTTTTATTTGGCTGTTTTGGGTCCTGCCAACGATTTGAACATTTATTTTTAGTTTGGTCATATACCCCTACTACAATAAACTACAAGTTAATATTGTTGGACGTTCGGTTGTAATTTTTATAGCTATGTTTAATGCTATCTTAAGGCGGTCCCACACTTCTCGTAAACAGGCCTAAACATTCTGAGTTCGGCCGAATGCTCGGGCGTGTTCGCTAAAAGTTTGGGACCGACTTTACTCTATGGACGTGAAACTTTGTTTCGGTTGAATTTGCCCATTGCTAAAATTTCCATAGTAATCCCTAGGCCTACTAATATTTAATTGATTTCTAAATTGATACTTAACCTTAAAATGCTAAATTTCCGTATTTGTAGTTAAACCAAGTGGTAATTTTTGGTAATGGTGGGTAATTTTTTCATGGACGGTGGGTAATGGTGGGTAATTTGTTCTGGGATAGTGGGTAAAAGACCCAAACCGGATTGGCAACACTGGGCCTAAATAAATCATCATCTTTTCTTGGGGTTTTGGCGTTTTGGGTCTTGTTCTCGTCGTCAGCGTTGCCAATTGGGTGGTAATTACCCCATTTGGTGGTAATTCTAGGCCCTGGTGGTATTTTTGGTGGTAATCACTGCTTGGTGGTAATCTATTAACTTGATTCAAATAACAGTATTTTTACTGTTTTCTTCTATAAATAAGACTATTTTCTTAAATAAATTTTTAACTAGCATTTAATTTCAATATCAGTTATTATATAGGCTTGAAATCCTTTATTTTCTGTAACTCTAAAATAAAACAATATACCTGAGGTTTGCTTCACTAATCCAAATATATTCTTTTACTTTCTGCTTTAGTTTACAGAATGACGACATGCATATTTTGCAGATACTTTTTTCAAATTGATTATACTTTATACCTTGTTACTTATTACCTCCTCCTTCGCTTTAAACCAGAGGATTTCTAGATTATCTGCGTCACTTTCTAAAATACTTGAAAAAACGAATATTTACAACAACTATATTAAACATGGAACTTCCGAGGAAGAAATAACTTCCATGGATATTAATATATTATCATTAACTGCTGTACATTTTATGCTAACTTCACTAACATCAATAATTTAATAATTATGTGTCAATAACAACAGTATAACATCTATTTATAACCCGATTTGAAAATTACCATGCTCTTTTCTAGTACTTTTGAAGAAGGGTGGTAAAAGGTGGTAATTTTTGCATGAGCTGGTGGTAATTTCCATAAATTGGATTGGCAACACTGCTCGTCGTGTGAGTCGTGTGTCAGTTTGGTTAATTTGGTGTAGAGATGGGAATTATCGTTGTTTTCCGGCAACGGTTATAACGATAACGCAGCTATCCAATAACGTGTTGCGGCAACCTGTTATTTGAATAACGATTGCCAACTCGTTGCCGCTAGAGATGTGCGATCCAGTGACTTTGCTGGATCAGTGACTTCAGTGACAGCGCCAAAGAAATATCAGTTACTTTTGCCGGTGACTTGGCACCAGTTACTCCCGCAGTTCATCGTAACAACTCCAGCGATAAATTACCCCTTTTTGACACTGTTATTTATCAAAGTTAATCATGACCTTATAAGGAATCAACAGCTCACTTATTGGCATTAGAATTAAATATATTTCATAAAATAGGAACAACAAGTAATAATTAAAATTCTTAGTACAACTACAAATTCTCATTTATCTACGAAAACATTTAGGAGTATCACTAAAAAAATATTAATTACCTAGAAGTAAAATAATAAAGTTGTTACTAAATCATAAATAAAGAAAGCTTGTAAAAAGACTACTTAATTATAATTATACAAATAACAGTCATCGGAAAATTGTATTAACAGCGCTTTAGTTAGTAAACGCACAACAGCGACTTGCATGAACAATGCGGGCTCGTGTTGTCACTGAAGTCACTGGCGCTGGTTCGTAGTTCGTCCATCTCGTCTATGCCCAGCTCCAAGCTCCAGCGACAGCGCCAAGCACCAAACAGCGCCAAGCTCCAAACAGCGCCAGCGCCACAAACCTAGAGGCGATACCTCGAAACCACCAAACAGCGACAAGTGACAGTGACCAGTGCCAGCTCCAGCTCCCAGCTCCAGCGACAGCGCCACGACCTCGAAACAACCAAACAGCGACCGGTGACAGTGACCAGTGCCAGCGCCAGCGCCCAGCTCCAGCAACAGCGCCACGAACCTAGCGGGGATACATTGAAACAACCAAACAGTGACAGCGACTTTTGAGTGAGTGAATTCGTACTGTCACCGAAGTCACTGGAGCTGGTTAGAACAATTTCCTGGCACCAGCTCCTTTAGTGCCGAACAAATATTAGCGCCAAAGTCACCGGTACAGAAATATTTAATAACCCTAGTTGCCGCTAAAAAACCGTTGTCCGTCGGCCGGCGTTGCGGCGTTCAGCTGTCGACGTTGTCGTTGTCGGTTGTTCAAAATTGTAAGTAGGGCGTTATACAGACAGGACGTTATTTAAACGTTACATTACTGTGCTAGGTTATTGCGGCATGATTCACTCCATAGTGTTGGTGTTACCTTTTACCTGATACAATACTTAAATTAATTAGGCTATTTAAAAACTATTTCGACACCGTCTGCTTAGAACCATCTCTAATTAATTACCCATAAATCAATTTAACTATTGCTAAAGAATGAATAATAGTTGTTAGTGTAAATAATTTGTAGCATATTTTTTAATTATAGTAAAGATCCATAACACTTCAAACCAAAACTTGATTACAGTATCGAGGAATTCTCAGTAGCAGCCACTGAGAATTATCGAACAAAAATTGCAATTTAAAGCCCGTTTTGAAACTTATAACAGTAATAATTATTCAGTTCGTTGCCGAAAGTTATCGTTGCTCTGGTAACGTTACGGAAACGGCATTATACGTTGTCCCGTTGTCCGTGCGGCTTTTCTGCAACGGGTGTAGAAACGTTATTAGAATAACAGGGAGTTCTCCGCAACGTGTTGCAACGATAACGTTGCCACGGCCGCAACACTGTTATTCATCCTGTTATGTTAAATAACGCCCATCTCTAATTTGGTGTTTTATAAGTTACACCAGTTGGTGAAATTTATAATTACTCTTAAACAAATAAATGTAAGTTTATTAGTAACGTACTGTAGTTTAGTACGTTCTTGAACTAAGGATATTGAGTGTTTTCTGCAGAGGCCTAGATAGTAAAATTAGCCTAGCCTATCAAATGTCATTTTAAAGTAAAATTTAACAACATTAGCCTAGTCTATGTGATGACATTAAAACTACTTTATTTAAATTTTAAGCCTAATAAGTTATTTATGAAAAGTGTAAAATATCTAAAGTTACTTGGATTGGAGATTAGATTTCATCTCATATAACCAGGGCCGTAATTTAGGATCGTTGTGGCCCCCAGCGGCTCTCTCCAGTATTATTTGTTTTAAGAATAATTTGTTACAATTACAATTGATTTGAGACTGTTTTCATGGAGTTTAAAAAAATCCTTCAGGAATTCAAATTTCTTTGAAACTTCTTCATACTTTTTAGCCTGTTCTAAGTTAGTTGTATTTTCAAGAGCTCAAGCAAGGGGGCAGAAATGTTTCAATTTTTAGTTTTTCCGTTCCTTTAGAACTGTGTCTGATGTTTTGTCAGCATCGAAGTGATGTGAGTCAGGTACTACGCTTGGTGGTGTGGCGCAAGCTTACCGATCTTGGCTCCTCTCATCCTTAGCTCCTTTCATTTCTTCCGCAGCTTTCATAAAGATGTCAAAGCTATCTCTTTTTTTCTCAAAGTAGCTTCCAAGAGAATCTAACGCTTTAACAGACACTGAAAGCGTTACAGAGGAATTAAGTAAAATTTTGTTGATTTCCAGTACTGTCACGTTGTTCGCTCTGCGAATAGGTCGAGCGACTAGCTAATTTTTTGGATCGAGTCGAGTAGTGCCAATTATTCTTGAGTTTCGTGTATTTTCGAGCGAGTATTTGCCAAGAGCAATACGGTATATTGTTGGTTGGTTGGTAGTTTCAAGTAATTCAATGGGATTTTGATAACCCATTCAAGATTTGATAGTCCAAATAAAATGGTTTCTAACTAACATATGAGTAGCAATTCACATGTTTGGCCAATGAAATCAATCTGGAATATGTATTGACAAACTAAACATGGTTTTCGGTTGATAAAGCACGGTCCGGTTGCCATTTACTTAATATCACTTGGTCTGGACTTCGCCTAAAATGGCTTTTTGACCAAAATTGTATTTACGGCCGATATTACGTGGTCCAGTTCCTGACTCTGGCCGACATGTGTCGCGAAGTCAATTTCGGCCAGCATTAAGTTAAGTGGCCCGGACGCCATTTTTCATCTTTAACATCGTCATTTACGGCCGTTATTACGTGGTCCAATCTTCATTGTGGCCAATATTGAGTTTTCCGTCGTCGTTTACAGCCGATATTACGCGGTCCGGTCGTCATTTTCACATGATCGGTTGTTTGTTATGATCGATTCATGTTTCTCTGTCCTATTTTGCGGCCGTTGCAACACGATTTGGGAGGTCCCAATTGTACGGAGATCGTCGGGAAATCCTCACTCAAACTTTTCAAGTATTTTTCAAAACTTTTAGAGTTTTTCAAACGAATGTTCGAGTACACACCACTATACTAGCTAATAAATAATTCCATCTTAGTAATAATTGTAAAATTGATTTATGAGGTAAAAAAGGGAAGCAGAACAAAAATATGAATAAAAATTATCTTATAAAAATTTTCTGAATGAAATTTTTTCAAGCAAAAACAATATCAAGTGAGCCCCCCTCAGGCCGAGGCCCCCGGCGGCCGCCGTTTCCACCGTTAGGTAAATACGGCCCTGCATATATAACAAACTGCCACCCGAAAGTTGCATAGATATGTAAGGGAGAAAATGTCACTTTCTGAAATTTAAAATTGCTGTGTAACTTATTTGCAATTCATATTTGTATTCAGTTCAGTATACCATACGGGATGTAATAAAAGACGTCTTACAACACTATTTACTCTTTGTTATGCCCACAACAATTTGGAAAAATTCAAAACTAACTTAACAGCAATTGTCATACTTACAATAAAAGAAACAAGAATAAACTGTGTGTTCAACTGTATAGCTATAGTCAATCTCAGAAAAATTTGGTTTACATGTCAATTAAATTATACAACTCTGTTCCTTTAGATTTTAAATTTTGTCTCCAATTAAGTTAAGCGTTAAAAGTTTATTAATATCTGAATGTCTTTATTCCATTGATGATTTCTATAGAGCCTGCTATAAACTGGAATTTGTATTGCTAGGTATGTTGTTGAGGCCCTTAGGGCTCATGAGCTGTGATTTAGAGTTACCGAAGTCCATTTTATTATATATATGTTTTATGATGTACCTACTACTGTGCTTGAAGAAGTCTATATATATTTTATAATATGACGAATAAATCCATTTTCTATTGTCTTAAGAATATATTTACACTTATACTGATTCACATAATATAGACGTTAAACATATATAAAAGATGGGACAAAGGATTTCGATCAGTCACACCGGTCATCATCAGGCCAATGAGAGAACTGACTATGGCCGGTGTGACTTTTCGAAATCGATAGCCTTTTACCATCTTTTATATATGTTTACCGTGTGTATGTGAATCAGTATAATTGTAAATATATTCTTAAGTATTGTAAGACTCATATTGTTGTAAGACGTCTAATATTACATCCCGTAATTAATAACTACACGTGATATGCTAGTCAAAAATTTGTTCAGTAGGCATATAGGCCTAATAGTATATTTCATTACTAAGTAGGCCTAATGCCGAAAGTGGTATTTTCCGGACGCAATCGTGTTTTTGAAATTCGATCAAGTGCCGAAAAAACACTTCAGGTAAGTTTAGGTAACTTAGGTACCTACGTGTTATGAACGATACTTTTAATAACACTGTGAATAATGAAACATCTTTTCCAGACATTTTAGCGAATTTCCCCTATAGGGAAGAAGCTATTACCGTAGGTCTCATGGTAAGACTTAAGCCCGAGACCGTGACACATTTTTTTTGAGGTCCCCAGATGACTAAAACACTATTCGTTCAAATTTATATATATGTATATATATATATATATATATATATATATATATATATGTATGTATATATATATATATATATATATATGTGTGTCCGTGAATGCGATAACTTGAGTAAAAAACGTTTGATTTTGATGAAATTTGGCTCAAATGTGTAAAGTGACATTTATGACTTTAAGTTCGAAAACCAGAAAAATCGGACTATGGGAAGGGGGGTTTATGGGGGTTTTAAATTTTCCAAAAATCAGTTTTTTTGCATTTTTCACCCTAACATTTTTGAAACACTTAATTTTGGTTTTGACCATGTTATAGAGCTTAAAAAAACAAATAATATGGTATTTTGAATTATTAACCCAGGTTAAGTGGTTGCGGAAAAAATCCAAAAAACATGCTCATAAAATCTCCCATGTTAATCTTATGGGAAAAAGGTTTTTGGCTTTCCCTCAATTTTACTTTAAACTTCACATTTGCTTTTACCAATCACTTCAGCTCCACAAAACAATCATTTTGGTGTTTAAATTGTGATTCTACGTCCAACCGTTGCAGAGATATTCAAAGTGTTAAACACAGTACGTTGTCCAATGTTATCCTTATAGAGAATAAATAAAATTTGATATCTCGATTATTTATGAATGTATATTGATGAAACTTGGTATGTGGCTTCATGTTGTACTGTTACCTATATTGATATTTGCACAAAAAATAAATGTTTTGTTGGTTTTCCCCGTAGCAGCTAACCTGCATACTCAGCCCTAATGTTATTCTTATGGAGAATAAGTAAAGTTTTATGTCTCCCTTAATTATTAACATAAATTAATAAAACTTAGTATGTAGCTTCACCTGGTTGAGTTAAATTGATAATTGCATAAAAACACATATGTTGTGTTCCTTGTTGCAGCAAACCTGCATACTCAGTCCTATGTTATTCTTACAGAAAATAAATAAAATGCTATAGATCACTTATTTATTAATGTATTTTTATAAAACTTGGTAAGTGGCTTTATGTGGTAGTGAGAAACGTATATATTCATTGGAAATTCGTTGAGTACGCAGGTTTGCTGCGACGGGGGTATTTATCAGGTTTGCTGGGTAATAGTTCTTACAGCATAAGTTTAATGACTACGATAGTGTTTACATTGCATTTTAAGTTAATCTAGTAGGCTAATCAGATTATTTCTATGAGTTAAGCCTCCGAATCACTGAACAGTATATATGTGTACTGGTTTAAATTTCATTACGGTATCGTCAAGTGATCCTATTTTCCTCAAAAGGGGACCTTTTTCAATCTAGTATTGAGATCTTCATCAGGTGACCGTCAAAGTTGTAATTAGTTCTTCTCGAAATGTCATTTTTATGAAAACCACTAAGAAATTGAACATTGAAAAACACATAAACAAACACAAACCTACGTATATTCATTTTTGGCCAAAACAATGGGCGGAAGGATGGTGCGAAACAAATGTTGAATTTAGACTGACCGCCAGTGTCTGTATTTTCTCTTTCAGAAAATCAGAAATCAGAAATATTTATTGCCGGAAACAATAGGCCTACATAAATGTATAGGCTATCGTCAGTTTGTTTTATAATACTTTCCGGTACATAATCCTTTTAGAGAGTCTTTGTGAGCTTTTGCCATGTATGTTACAGAAATAAAAATGTCTACGCGTTCCAACCTTATGCTAAAACTTTGTTAAAATCAGATTTAAAACTTAGCAAACCAATATAACATTTTTAACAAATCAACAAAAACTAGGCCTATTAAGAGATAATAATAATATAAAGTTTCATAACATAAAAATACTACACAGTAGGCTACAAGTAAATGACTAGTAAAAGACTGGTAACACTCAAAAAAAAAGTTAAGCCAACTTACATCGACTATGTTATGTCTATATTATTTTGCTACAAAAAAATTCATTGGTATTGTAAAACGGATTTTCTGCAAGAAGAGGATAAATGCAACTTTTGAAGCTTTTTAAAGTCAGGTAGGTTACATTTAGTGGTAGGTGATTGAAAAGTTTCAGGTCCAGAACGACATGGCCCTTTGAGTTTTGCTTAGTCTAACACGAGGCACATGAATTTTATTTTGTCGTCTGGTATTATAAGTATGAACATTTTTGTTTAGTAACTTTGATTTTGATATAAAGACAAAACACACACACATATATATATAAATATATATATATATATATACACTGGTTATCACGGTCAAAATGTTAAGCTGTATAAAAATTGGCCTACGTACAATGAGCTTTTACATCAGAGACTCTTATAATTCTTACTATTGGTTTGAAGGGGCTACACTAACCTTTCTCCAATACTCGGCCATCTCTGATTTTTTTAATATTTTCAAAAAAAAGTAATCACATGCTTTAATATAAACAAAGCAAATGTTTTTAAATTACCTTGCTTTCTTATGGGGGATGTTTTACATTATTTTTCGTTTTCTGATAACTTTTAAGAAATAATGCTATTTTTCCCGAGTCCCTGGGATCAAGACCTTTAATTTGTGTCGTTTCCCATCATCCTGCGATTTGTCAAACTACCAGAAGTTTGACTTAAAAGTTTTGCTTAGGCCTACAGAATTATATATAAAGATTGCTTTTTTCTGTAGTAACAATACATCATTAATTCTAGCAATATTACCCCGAAGGATCAAACCATAACTAATAATACTGTGAAACAGAGCATAATATACGTTAACTATATACATTGAGGGAACATGAAATCTTGTAGCACTTTCAGTAAAAATATAAATATAGTCTAACCTTTGACAATCTGGTAAACAAATTATCTACTTATCTGGTTTGTACAGGTTAGGTTATGATAAATTTTTAATCCTAAAAGTTTAATACATTTATCTTAATTTTTGTCATAATTATATACTTATTTAAGCTAGAAATAACTTTTTGTGTTTTTAATTCATTGACTTTCAAGCCAATTAATTAAACTCTGAACTGACTCATCTGATATATTGATAACTGACTGCAATTTGGTGGCTGTACTAAAAGGTACTGTCATCAGCTAACATTATTGTTTTAGATTGCAGGATATTGCATAGAAGGTCATAACTAAAAACAGGATGGGCCCCAGGACTGAGCCTTGCGGAACACCTGCCTGTAGTCCGCCTCAAGAGACCTTTTGCCATTTGTCTCAACGATCTGCCTGGGTCAATCCATTTCAAGTCATACAATTATAATAATATATGTTGCTCAACATTTTCAATTTGTGTGAAATTTGTATCGGGAGTTTCTTATATGATGATAAATGTCACATTATAGTTAAACAAATATTTTCTCTCAAATTTATGTTTGGTACCCATTTTGTTTGTGCTAATTGCTCGTTTTTCATCAAAAACGTCATTTACGGATTATTTTGAAGCTTTTTGATTTATAATGATATTAAAATTATATTTAGCAGAGTATTAATTAAGAAAAACACATTTTTGGGTAGAAACAAAGAGGCGAAAAATATATTTTTTAAACATAACAAAGATAATAACAAAAGTAAATTATCAGCTGATTATATACAAATGTTAAATGTTAAATGGTGTTAGTGTTCAGCTTATAAGGAATAGTCAGTAGAACAACACTCCCCCTTAAGCTGGACACTGACGTTTTACAAGTTCGAGTCCACCCAGGGAAACATTGTGTTTCTGTTTACTGAGACACTATCTACACATTTGCATACATTTGAAAATTTGGTACAAACGTGCAAGGCAGGATCTATTTTCATGAGTTCGAGAACGAGTTAGGTCGCTCTATTTTAAAGGGGGTTTTGGGGGGTTTAGTACCCCAAAAATTAGTTTTTTGAACTTTATACATATAATTCATTTTAAAACCAAACTTTTTTAGACCATTAAATTTAGCTTTAAAATACCCCCGTAGCAGCAAACCTGCGTACTCAGCGAATTTCCAATGCATATATATGTATCTTAATACTACATAAAGCCACATACCAAGTTTCATCAATATACATTCATAAATAAACGATGTATGAAATTTTAATTATTCTCCATAAGAATAACATGGCGGCTGAGTATGCAGGTTTGCTGAAGTAAGGAAGACAAAAAATGGGGTTTTATACAAATCTCAATATAACTCATGTAGGTAAAGCCACATACCAAATTTCATTAATTTATTTTCATAATGAAGGCAGATAACACGTTACTTATTCTCCATAAGAATAACATGGGGCTGAGTACGCAGGTTTGCTGCTACGGGAGCCTTTGGTAAAAAATTGTTTTTTCGAGCAAATATCAATGGTCCACAACCAGATGAAGCCGTATTCCAAGTTTCGTCAGTATACGTTCATAAATAAGCGAGATATAAAATTTTTATTTTCCTCCATAAGAATAACATTAGACAATGTACTGTGTTTAGCACTTTCAATATCTCGGTAACCAATTGACGTAGAGAAATGATCAAAATACCAAATTGTGTGTTTTTTTTAAGCTGAATCAAATGGGAAAAACTTAAATTTGACTATTTCCAAAATTATATGTAAAAAATTCTACAAACCCATTTTTGGGGTACAAAACCCCCCCCAAAATACTCCTTCCGATAGAGCGATCTGGGTGGTTTTCAAACTTAATGTCATAAATGTTGCTTTACACGTTTATACCAAATTTCATCAAAATCGGATAATTTTTCCGAGAGTTATCGTGCTCACGGACACATATATATATATATATATATATATATATATACAGTTTCGAACGAATGGTGTTTTTGGGGTCTGGGGACCTCAAAACGAAAAGTTATCATGGTCCCGGGCCTAGGTCTTACCATGCCGACTACGGTAATAGCTTCTTCCCTATAGGGGAAATTCGCTAAAACAAACAATTTGGTATTTTGATCATCGCTCTATGTCAATTGGTTACCAAGATATTGAAAGGGCTAAACAAAGTACGTTGTCCAATATTAATCTTATGGAGAATTAGTAAAATGTTATATCTCGCTTATTATGAACAAATATTAATGAAACTTGGTATGTGGCTTCATCTGGTTGTGGTCTATTCTTATTTGCACAAAAAACAATTTTTACCGATACTTCCTGCAGCAGCAAACCTGAACTCAGCCCTGATGTTATTCTTATAGGGAATAAGTCAAATCTTATGTCTCCCTTAGTTATGACATAAATTAATATTTGGTATGTAGTTTCACCTCTTGTTGAGTTATACTGATACTTGCATAAAAACCCATTTGTATACCCATTTGTGTTGTGTTTGTTGTAGCAAACCTGCCTACTCATCCCCCATATTATTCTTATGGTTAATAATTAAAATATGGAATACATCGCTTATTATGAATGTAGGTTGATGAAACTTCGTATGTGGCTTCACCTAGTTGAGTTATATTGATGTTTGAATGAAAACCCATATTTTGCGTTCCTTTTGCAGCAAACCTGCTTACTCAGCCCCCATGTTATTCTTATGGAGAATGATTCAAATGTTTTATATCGCTTATAAATGAATTAATAGTGATAAAACTTGGTATGTGGTAGCTTCACCTAGTTGAATTGTATAGATATTTGCATGAAAATTGTGTCAGCAAACCTACATGATCATCCCCAGTATTATTCTTTTGTGAATAATTAAAATATCGCTTATTTGTTAATATATTTTTATTTTTATGAAACTTTGTAAGCGGTTTTCTATAGTATTAAGACAAAAATGTGCATCGGAAATTCACTGAGTTCGCAGGTTTGCTGCGACGGGGGTATTTTTATTTGTTATAAATAAAAAATTACAAAATATTCTGCAAAAGGTATTTTTCATGAAAAACAAACAATTTGCTCAAACAAAAATTGCCGCCAAACATAAATTTTAGAGAAAATATTTGTTTAAACTACAGTGTGACATTTATCATCATAAAAGGAACTCCTGATAAAAAATTAACAAAAATTAAAAATGTTGAGTAACTATACCTGTATGATTTGATGTGGATTGACCCGCCTGTGCTCCTCCAGATAAGATTAAAAAAGCGCAGACAAACTCCATCAAAACCAACGTATTTAAATTTTTTGAGCAGAATGTCATGATCCACCCGTCACATGTCTTACTCAGGTCGCAGGCAGTGACTTGAGTAAAACCACTCATCTCAAAGGCATCAATGATTCTGTTTACAAGTACATCAACATCATCGGTTGTTGACCTTCCAATGCAATAGCCGATTTTTGAGTTGCTTAATATATTATGAGTGTCGAAAATGAAACACATACCTGAGCTTTCAATATCAATTCAAAAATCTTTCCAATGGTTGGGATCAAAGATATTGGTCTAAAATTTTGTGGACCTCCTCTATCCCCTCCCCCTAATCTTCCTTATCAGGCAGGACCTTCATTTTGTTTATTTCTACCCTCGACTATTTTTATTGCTGTATCATAAATAATGTTTGAAGTCAAAGAGAGTTTACCGTTCAAAACATTTTGTGGTTCTTGTTTTATAGCTTTGCAAATTTCATATTCTTCCATTTTAGTCATTAATTGTCCCTTAATACTTCATGTATTTCCAAGTTTTGGAATTTGATGTTGTTAGGCTGTACTTACAATCATGAACCAGACTGAGGAAATTTTGAGTTTTCCAAGAGAGACCAAAACAACAGAAGCGTGTGAGGTACTGTCAAGAATCGAAGGTGCGTGAGGTAACCATAAATAAATAAATGGAAATTGATCATAATCTAAATTAGGTGGGTTATAAAAACCGTACCTGCTAACATTTCCCCCAGAAAAATACCATATAAAAGTAAGATGTATATACATCTGCAGTTAGGATTCTCAACCTGTTTTAGTTATACCCAGAGCCTAATTACTCTTGGCCTAGTTGTAATTATTATCTAGACCTAATGCCCAACGACTCTCTACCATAGGAACCTCTGCATTACACTCTTGTTTACCCAACCTAAACATGTTGACTTTGTTTCATGTTGTAGTTGCTGGTCATAAAATATGCGTTCAAACTTAAGTTGTGATTTTTTATTTAGCTAGCAGACATTTGCTGCAGTGATGTATAACCAGTCAGGATACCCACCACCGTACTCAGGTAAATTAATTTGTAATCAGTTTTGTTAATTTTTTGTTCATATTTTGCGTCAAGTCCTTTGATTTGTTCATGTTTATCCAGTAGTATATACTTTGTCATTTAGAAATAATCCAACAAAATTAATTTATACTTTTTAGGGCACACAATAGGGTATAGGCCAGTGGCGGATACAGACTAATCGTTTTAGAGGGGTCATGAGTGAAAACAAACATAAACTGTAAGAATACAATAACCTTTATGGTGAAAAATATGTAAAATACGTGATGGTCTGAGGATGTTTTTTTGGGGGGGGGGGCCATGACTCCCATAGTGTAGGTATAGGCTATATCAATTTAAGAGACAGTTTTCCAAAAAGTTTGTGTGCAAATTGTGTTGAGTATCGGTAATTATTAATTTCTTTATTTGTAAACTTATGTATTGTCGGTTTTATTATCTTTGCAAGAATATTCGTTGTCTACAAAAATCAATATACATTAGTCGCTCTTTTATCTGGCACTCTAAGAACCGGCACGTTTTACTAACTAGCATCAGCCAAGCCAACCACGATCGGCTTTTTCTAGTTATGTTTGAGCTCTCTCAGACCCCTACCAGCATTAGCAACCAGTGCACGTCATTTTTCCAGTGTTTAAATTTTATAGTATTTTCTACTCTAATATTTTTCTCCACAACCTATTTGTAAAATATGTGTCTTGTTCTTTAGGACATTGTATGGAGTTAATTATCTTCAGTATCCCCTTTAAAAACTATGTATGTTCTATTATCTGGCATTGCCGTTATCCCAAACATGCCAGTTAAAAGAGCGTCCACTGTAGCCTAAATAACATTTTACCATAGTTTTATCTGCACATTGGATTGAATCTTGCATTTGTTTAGTTTTTATATTTTGATATTTTCATCATCATAGAAGTCTTAAAGCGAATTCTGCTCATGCCATTTAATTATGTATATGGATATGTTCGCTAAAATTGTGAGTGGGTTTATCACAAAAGTATAGTCAACAGTAATTGTTAATGAATATTTAATAAGGAACACATCAAGACCAAATTTAGGGTACAAACACACAGGATGCGGCGCGGCGTGGCGCGTCAAAAACAAATCCATGTTGGACAATGGGGCAAAACACACAGCGCGCGGCACGGTGTGTCTTCACTTGGAACAGTTGAGTTTGATTTTTTAAGCGTCTTGCAATGTATGGTGGGTACCTGAAAATTTAATTCGAGGCTAAAATGTGAATAATTACGCTATTTTTCCCCTTTATCGTAATCACCATTTTTCTAACCTGTGATAAACAGCAAACTGCATCTAGAGTAGCCAATAAACAGGCAAAAACTAACCTAGTAATCATCTAACAAGATACGAAATCGGACAAAAGACAAAAGACGATGCGAACGGGTGGAAGCGAGGCTAGTTTAGGCTGAACTTTTTGACGGTTGCCATCCGTCTTCTACACAATTTCGTTCGTTTTATAAATACCCTATCCGTCATCTCAAAAAAATCTTTCTCATGCCGCCTCATTGCTTTTTTTTCATTGATATGTTTTCGGCAATGGAAGTCCAAAGTAAATGGATTTTGTTTTGGATTATTTAAGTGTAATATAATTTAAAATTATGTTATACATGTTAACTTGTACATTCAAAGCTAAACATTAGAAATATATAACTGAGAACATAAAAGTGGGGTTGGAATATAAAATTAATAGAAATTGTTTTGCCAAAACTTTTGTAGTTTAGGGCACAACAGATCAGGTTTCGTAGTTAAATTTTTTGTGCTGAAGTGGCTTGAATAATTTGAAAATTCCTAAGGTTTTGAATAAATTCTCGTAATTTCTTCTTTTTTTCTATCAATAGGACAGAGGGTTGGACTTTTTGATTACTCTTTCCTACATTTATTCTTTATACTAAACCCCTAACACACCCTTTCGTAACCATCCTTGCTCAATGCCATATTTGCCACTGAGGGAAGAGAAAACGCGCAAGACGCGCCGTTCTCCGTGTTGACGCTCGCATGACGCGCCGTGACGCGACGCACATGTGTTTGTACCCTTAGTTGCATTTGATTTGAGGAGTGGGGGAAGCACAAGGAAGAACACCAGGCACTTTTATAAAAATATGTGCAAAAGATGTTCTACTATCTGCCAACAATTATTTACAACATAAAACCTTCTTGTCTGGGCTTATTGTACCTTAACCATTGTGGGTTGAGATGCAACTTGTAGAATCATAGTCAACACCACCCTAACCCATGTGTACAAATTCAGAAAATATTTGAAAATCCCTTAGCGGCCCATTTGGCCTTGAAATTGCAAAATTGACCTGTTTACACTTAATATATGCAGGGTGTCCAGTTTACACTGTGAAACTTTACCGGGTCATTCGGGAGGCCAAAATAAGCAAAATATGCAATACAACATGTGTTCTATCTCAAAGAATTTTCTATATCGGTCTGTATGTGTTTCACACAAAGATACAATAGGCCTAATGAACACATGTTCAGCTATGTGAGGTAAAAATTCCTTACAAATTTCATTTTCCTACTATTTCCCGTTTAAAAATGGCAGTATGTTAACATTTTCATTATTAAATATCTATAAAAATGAAAGATATTAAAAGATGTATAAGAAATCAATAATTTATAAAATTTAAATTCAAATCAAACAGTGTGTCGTATTTAATGATTGAATTATGTTTAACGGATAAAACTCAAATTTAGTGCTCAAAATTTGACCTTTTTGTGCTCTTTCTACTTTCGTGTGTTGTGTGGGTGCAATCAATAAAAAAAAAAAAAAAAAACTATCCAATCTATTTTGATGGAATTTGGGTACAAACATAAATTTGTATATTTTTATGAATGCAAAATACCTATACTGTGTTTTTATCACTAATTCTTGGCTTATTTATATAGTATGTTCCCTTTACCCAATGGGATGATATAACTCATGTTAAATCTTGACTAGCCTCTTTAACGAAACACTTTTTCGATTGCGTATTTATAAAATACATTCTAGCCATACTGAATAATTGCGTTTTTGTTGCAGAAAGTGGCCCTCACCCTCCAGGCCCAGGATATCCAATGCCTAATGTTGGTGAGTGTTGATACCGGTTTACCGCACATCCGGGATTAGCCCAGACAGTATGGGATTCATTCAAGCATGTGAATTTTTCTGGGATTAAGTGTTGTCTGGGATTGTTTGGTTAGGCACTTGAAAGCCAATAAATATTACATGGTCTGACCTACCAATTGACTACAATCAATTCAGTTATACTACAGTAAATTTATGTTTAGCTGTAAAGGGAAGAATGTCCAAGGGGATAGCAGTTGTAAAGCCAGAGTCACAATATGTTAATTCTTTCGCCGCCATTAGAATTTATTATAATAAAGTTAATTGATAAATCTTTATCCATTAAATATATCACTAAATTAGTTTGTTAAAAAATTACCTGTTCTTAATTATTAAATAACATCTGTATAATGAAAAGTATTGTACCATCACATACAGAAACTGTGTCTGTTGCATAAAAAAACAATTTTTTAGGGCATAATGATAAAAAATACTATAATTTTATGCTATTATAAACAATTTAGGTAGTAGCCCATTGCCTTGGTCCTGCTGTATTAGACAAAAAATACTACTAATAATTACGAATCTATTATTTTAAGGCTTAGTACAGGCATGTCTAGTTGAACAGTTGTAATCTATGGCTTAGTTGAATTTATTGGTGTTTAAACAATAATATATACCTAACTTCTGTAGATTTTTAAAGTTATATAATTTTTTAATAGCTGTAAAAGTCAACTTATAAACTTTTTTTGTTCAGTACAGGACACCACGGCAGCTTTAAACTCCTAAATTCTTCTCAGCTGAATGGTTGCAACAATAGTCAAACCACATGGTGTTATATCAAACATCATTCATACACCTTGTAGAATTAAAAAAATTAAAATTGTAAATAGGTCCAATTCAGTATTTAAATTTGTCGTCAGTAAGTAAAACACTGTGTTGATTAAAGCTGTAATTTTCAAAGTAAATTAAATACCTTGTCACAGCAAACCCGCATACTCAGCGAATTTCAAATTAATATGTAACATAATACGTTCTCGATTGCCAGCGTCATTAGCGTGGCGTTCTCGATGATTGGCGACGTTAGCGATGCTTTCCCGATGGTCAGCGACGTTAGCAATTCGTTCCCGATGGTCGGCGACGTTAGCGATACGTCTCGATGGTCAGTGATGTTAGCGATGCGTTCCCGTTGATCGGCGACGTCAGTGATGCGTTCCCAATGGTCGGCGACGTTAGCGTTCTGTTCCCGATGGTCGGCGACGTTAGCATTGCGTTCCCGATGGTCGGTGACGTTAGCGATGCGTTCCCGATGGCTGTGACGTTACCCATGTGAGTGTGAGCTATTGTTGAGGAAACTTTACGAAATGCAGTCACGATTGTCGGAAACATTTTTTATTAAGATCAATAAGATTAATTTTAATGTTGTTACTAACAGTGGGTAATAGAAGTGGTTCAATTGTAATTATTAATTGTTGTCTGGTCAAAATTGTTAATCATTGATATGGAGCTCAGTTTCTCATATGTAGTCTTTGGAGTCGCTGGATAATTTGTTAAAGCATAATTGGCTGGGTAGTGTATAAGTGGTCTGGTTGGTCGCTTCATAATCTGAGGTTTGTTGTCGGATTGATTCCTAGCTTAAATCTTGAAAATGTTTGGAAAGTTCAAAACTGGATCCAGTTGCCATAATAATGCTTTCTAAGAAAACTTTTAATTGATATAGTAACGAGATCAGGGTTTGGGCCCACTCCCAATCAAGAACATTGAAATATGCCTTTGTCGTCGATAGACACACAAAAAAGATTGGTACATACTATTTTCTGATAATAAAAGATGGTATGTTGTCAAGGTTAAATGTCAATATATAATTGGGTGTAACTGTTGACACAATTTCCCCCTCCTATCAATTAATATATTGTAATGTTTTTATATAGAGAAAAAAATTAAGTTCATTAATATAAATAATTAGCCCAGCGTTTAATATAAATAATTGGCCCAGCGTGTATTCTTATTTTTTTAGAAGTAGTAGTAATGTACCGATTGAGGGACTATGAGGATGTATGAGATGTATGATCACGTGATCATCACGTGACCTGGTCAAAGGTCAAGTTGACTATGAGATGTATGAGAGGTACGAGTGTCGTCACGAGGGCAAATGTCAAACTGCGATAACGACACTTTAATCCTTTATATCTCGAAAATGGTAAGAGATATCGCAAAAATAACGAATTTGTAAAGAGAAAATAGAAGAGAACTGTTTACCTATATCGTTTATTTGATGATGTAACTTTCATTCCTGTGGAGTGCGTTTTCAGCAGGACTTAACTATCGACCTTTGCCCGATGCTTAATATTTCCGTTATTTTTAAAGATATAGATTTGGGATTTGGTATGTGGGTTTGCAGTGACTCCTAGTATACGTTAATATGGGAAAATCCCGGATTAGTGGATAAACCTGCACGCTACATGTGTTAATCCAGACTTTACAAGGTGACCTCGCGTTTGGTTATTTATCCGCAGATTCGTATGAAATTTGGTATGTATCTTAAGAGCACTAAACGCCATCAAGCCACGTGTAGGGATTTTTAAAATAAAATTGATATGCGACTTTGATCTTTTTTCTCGATTCGTCTAAAACACTTCATTTTTCGCTCAAAATTGGCCTTTGACCTCTCAAATCAGCTTGAACGTTTGCGAATATCAATCAAAACCAAGTTTCATTGAATATTACCCTATATTTAAAGGTGAAACTGCAAAAACGACCTCGAAACTGCGTTTTATTTATATTTATTTGTTATTTTTACTTGAAATTAAATTTTAAAAAAAGTAAATTTTATATTTTAAAATTAAATTTGAGATAAAATGTGACTCACGCCGCGCGCTGTTATCATTCAGCCGCGGTCAGTTTTCAAATTTGCAGTGATATCCTTTATTCCTATAGTATCGTTTGATTTTTATAATTTAAAACTGAATTTTACCACCGTAATGCAATAAATATTGTCCGATTCACAGAGCGCGCCCTAGGCCTGTTATCTTGCGGCACGCTCCGTTATCATTCGACTAGGCTAGGGGGCCGTTCAATGTCGCTGGGTTATCCCATTGTATGAAACCATCGCAAAACCGCTATTGTTCACTAGCACTAATCCAGGACCACCTTTCAAGAGATTGATGATTCAAAGGCATGAACAATTCGTTCCTCCGTCCTACAGTATACTATAATCAAATCAGTACTAGTTTATGTAACCCTCATTTTTACCTTCATTGTATGAAACCACCGCAAAAATGTATCTAAACAAGGGTGGGGCGTGATTCACGTCCCCCCCTTTGAAAAGCTCGTGACAGCTAAACAACATAAAAATCATCCTGTGAGGTCACTCATACTTATACAACATGTGAATGTTGAAAGTGATATTGACATTAGATGTCGGGCCCCAAATTGGGTCCCATCTTCCGATACCTGTGTTGTATCATGAAGGTTAAATAGTCTATACAAAAAATAAAAATTTTTAATCAAACTTGTCTTTTAATCGGTCCCAGTAAATCGCCGGGTCAACCGATTTGATTCACCTTACATAAGATAAACTGTTTCGGTTCTCCTTACGGTATACTGTTTCAGTTTAACGGAACGATTCGTTCACCCCTTTTGAATTATCAATATCACGTAAAAATATGTATTATCATTATCGAAAAATAAGAATTTCTAATAAAACTTGTCAGCAATCAAAAAATAAATTCAGATTGTACCTTTTAAAAATCGGTCTTGTACGCACTATTTAATAAATAATGTTGACCTATATATTTCTTCCTATCTGATACCAGTCCCAAATTAGTTCTCCGGAACACATGTTTTTCCTCTACCGCCTTTTCCGTCTTGTCCTCATTACTCATATCACCTTTGTCTGGCAATGTTCCAGGTAACCCCTTGCCTAATTTCTGTTTTTCCCACATCGCTGTCCCTGTAGCCAAAGCTAAAGGTCTCTCGTAAAGACTGGCATCAGGTGCAATAACGCGTTCAAATGCCTTATTCTCTAGTATTTTATCTGCTTTCCATCTATCCTCTGCTCTTTTATGTTTAATATACCATATATCGTGTTCTTTTGCAGCTTTGATTTACACCTTTATCACCTCTAGCTAAGCGTTCTTGGAGTTTCGTCCCAGATCCTAGAAAATTCATAACTGGCGCGTGAAGTTCAAAGGGTAATTTGTTGATAATATTGTTTTAAATTCCAGATCCTTCTATTATTTTCTCAGGTAAAGCAGCCAAAAATCGTGCCAAATACATCGGACCATCTGGAAGGTCGATCTGTTGTTTGAGAGTGTCCCAGATAACATCAATAACATGGTTTGCGTATTCTTTGGTGTCATTTTTGTCTGTTATTAAATAATCATGTATTTCAAAGAAGGTTTCAGTAGAGCAAGCACACATCACATAATGTACTTGTGTCTTTTTGGTTTTGCTATTAATTCTACCAGTCGATCGTAAATAAATTGAGCAATACCCAACTTTTCATTATGGAAGTTATTATTGCCAGCTCTCTCTTCTGCCTGTAGGAAATAGAGCCTTTTGTTAAGGTCTGCATATTGTCTTATATATTTATATTCAACTGGATTGTTTGTTTCTTCCAGCAAACCGGATCCCATAGCTCTCACAAATTCAAGAGTTCTACTATTTTTTAAGCCATGGTTTTCCGTGTAAATTTTCCCACATAGGTTTAATAACTTTTTTCCACTTAAACCCTTTACTGGATTTGGGACGTCCTGACGACGGATCGTTGCTTTGAAATATCGCACCAGAGTCGATTAAAATTGTTTTATAAGCATCTATCACTTTTCGTATATTGTTCACTCCCGACATCTCCTGACTGTGTTAAAAGTCTCTATAGGCCTGGAGTACCAGTAAATCTTTGGTTTGTCTTGTCGTTAATTATATCATTATTTGTAATAGTGATTCCGGAATTTCCTACTTTTAAGTTTTCGCTCTCCGATATCATAGTTAAGACCAAATGTTCCATCGTTAGCTTTAGATAAATATTGTCTCGTCAAGGTGCCCACCTCGGTACGCTTCTTTCAACGATAGCTTGAATCGATTTATCAAAACACATAGTGTCATCCTTGTCGGGCAACGGTGTGCTAGCGGCCTCTACTATCGTTTCCTCCTCAAAAATGCCCTTTTGTTGCGGTAAATTCTGTTCCAGAATCATTGTTTCTTTTTCAAAAAGTCTTGTTCTTGTAAATTTGCATCATTTCCCGGTATCATTGTACCTTTTTCAAAGACTTTACGACTGGGTGTACTCATTGCACAGGGTCTAAATAAAACGGGTCTGTTCTGTTTCCTTTGCAGTTCTTTTATCTCTTCTTCCTTCTTTTTCAATTCATTTGTCAGTTTTTCCAACGCATTGACAACTGGTTCGTGTTACCTTTCGATCTCACGTTTCTCATTGAATTCTTGAGTGCGTTATTCAGCTATTACCTTGTCTTGTAATTTGTCTATTCGGTTTGCTTCTTCCACTGTTAAAGGTGTTTTATCGGGTAAAGGTAAAAGTATTTTTTGGTTTTTAAGTTTTACGGGTAATAAAGGTGGTTGTTTTCTAAGAAACTCTTCCCTCTCCTCCGCTTGTTGTCTTTGAATTCTCTTACTGCCCTTACGCCATTTCTCTTGCAATATTTCAATTTTTCTAGCCACTTCAGGTGTCATTTCGTCAGGCCACATTTCATCAGCAATCTTGTGTTTTTTAACTAAAGTATTGACTATATCGCTATCACTAATACTTCTTTTCACCATATCTAAATAAGGATTTTTAAATTTTGTATTTGTATATTTTTAACAAACTTAAACTTCATTGTTAATAAATATAATTGGGAATTTCAAGTTTAATCAATAATATTTATGAGGATCTGGACGTGCGTCAAACGATCCGTTATAAAATGCGTCCGTACGAAACTCACGCAAGTCACGGACGTCACGGTATAACGACCATCGTCGACGCTCAGTAACCGCGATCGTTGTACGGTGCGATCTACCTGACGATGTGCGTGACGTGCGTTGTCAATGACCATTATACATTTGTAGGTGAAAGACCTTAAACACCCTAAAAAGCCAAAATTCACAACACGTCGATTTAACGGGTCTGATTTATAGGCAAGTTTGATTAAACATTTATATTTTTGATGTTGATAATGCAAAGGAGGGCGTGAATCGCGCCCCCCTTCTGTTTTGGTTATAGTATACTGTTTTGGTTTACCTTACATAAGATAAACTAATTTGGTTATAGTACTGTTTATGTTATAGTATACTGTTTTGGTTTACCTTACACGAACGCAAGTCACGGTATATCGACTATCGTTGACTCATGTCACCATCTTGAGTTGCTTGGTAATCGCGATCGTTGTAGGCCTACAGCACGATCTAATCTAATGGCTAAAGGGGGTGTATTGATACCATCCCCTTCAACAACGATTGTCTGATGGAAAACAGGATGTTATACAAATCTACTTCATCAGAGGTAGACATACCGTAACGTGTGTTGATAATGGTTGTTATACATTTGTAGTTTAGTGTCCTTAACACCCTAAGAAAGACCAAGTTAAGCAAGTGTTTCAAGCTTCACACTAAAGTCTCAGGTAAAAGTTCTACCACCTCTACCTTCATGATAGGAGATATAATTGGAGGCTTTTATGTAAAGGAACTGCACAAGACTGATTTTTAAAGAGTCATCAAGAGCGTCCTAAATCAGGACTATTATATTAAATATTGAAGCGTCCCATTTTAGTTCTATTATTTGAAGTATTGAAGGGTTCCATTTTAGGACTATTATATAAAATATTGAAGCGTCCCATTTTAGGACTATTATATGAAGTATTGAGGCGTCCCATTTTAGGACTATTATATGAAGTATTGAAGTGTCCCATTTTAGGACTACTATATAAAGTATTGAAGCGTCCCATTTTAGGACTATTATATGAAGTATTGAAGCGTCCCATTTTAGGACTATTAAATATAATTTATACTACATATTGGCGGTCCTGTATAAATTATACTACATATTACTATATTGGCAGGTCTGATTTAAAGACAAGTTTGGTAACAAATTTTTATTTGTTGATGTTAATAATGCATACTTCTAAGTGATATTGGTAATTCAAAATGGGGGAACAAATCGTTCCTCCCCTTTGTTTGATGCGTTTTTTGCGATGTTCTATATCTTTTCCCCTTCAAATTACGTCAGATTTTGGTCTAACCCGAATTTGGTCACACCATATTTCACATCGATTCACATCAATTTGCATATAAAACCATATATTTTGATACCACCCCTTCAAATTGCATCAGGTTAAGTCGGGACCCAAAATGGGGCCCAACCTATTTCGCATCAATTCTTGTCAATTTGCATATAAAACTATATATTTTGAAAGCACCCCTTTCAAATTACATCATATTAGGTTCTACCCCAATTTGGGTCGTAACCTATTTCACATCAATTCGCTTCAATTTTGCATACTAAACCATATTTTTCAATTTGTAATAAACAAACAAAAAATATATTTGTTTAAACCAAGAATTATATTAGAATGAATTAGAAGAAGAAGAAAAAAATGAAATTCAAGGCCCGGCGATTTATAGACAAGTTTGATTAATATTTTTTTATTTTTTGATGTTGATAATGCACGTTTTAAGTCATATTGGTAGTTCAAAAGGGGTGAACAGATCGTTCATCCCTTTGTTAGATGCGTTTTGTGCGATGATAATGCACGTTTTTAAGTGATATTGGTAATTCAAAAGGGAGGAACGATACGTTCCGCCGCTACTATTGGATACTTTTTTTGCGATGTTCTATATTTTTTCAGTTTGTTGAAATATATTTTGTTTCCGAGTGTCAATGGATACTAGTCAAAAGCTCTGTTACTACGTCAAAGTTTCCATCTATAACAGATAACTTATTTTTAATGGGAAAGAAGTCCCCTTCAAGATAGACACTGATAGCTTTAAAGGGCAAAGAAACCCAAGTCTGAAAATTTTCAAATTGTATTAATAAAAAAAATTAAAAACTCTTTAGATGTAATAAATAGATGGGTTGCGAATCGTTAATGAAGATAACAAGGGGGTGTATTGATGCCACCCCCTTCTAATTATGTCATATTCTGGTCTAACCCGAATTGGGTCACACCATTTAGGGTGGGTGAACAAGTTTGATTACAAATTTTTATAGACTTTTTTACCTTCATGATACAACACAGGTATCGGGAGATGGGGCCCATTTTGGGGCCCGACTTCTAGTGTCAATATCACTTTCAACATTCACATGTTGTATAAGTATGATTGACCTCACAGGATGATTTTTATGTTGTTTCGCTATCACGAGCTTCTCAAAGGGGGGATGTGAATCGTGCCCCACCCTTGTTTAGATACGTTTTTGCGGTGGTTTCATACAATGAAGGTAAAAATGAGGGTTACATAAACCAATACTGTTTTGGTTATAGTATACTGTAGGACGGGGGAACAAATTGTTCATGCCTTTGAATCATCAATCTCTTGAAAGGTGGTCCTGGATTAGTGCCAGTGAACAATAGCGGTTTTGCGATGGTTTCATACAATGGGATAACCCAGCGACATTGAACTGCCTCACAGCCTAGTCGAATGATAACGGAGCGTGCCGCAAGATAACAGGCCCCGGCCGGGGCGCGCTCTGTGAATCGGTCAATGTTTATTGCATTACGGTGGTAAAATTCAGTTTTAAATTATAAAAATCAAACGATACTATAAGAATAAAGGATATCACTGCAAAATTGAACTCTGACCGCGGCTGAATGATAACAGCGCGCGGCGTGAGTCACATTTTATCTCAAAATTAATTTTAAAATATAAAATTTATTTTCAGCAAATTTCCCCTATAGGGAAGAAGCTATTACCGTAATCGGCATGGTAAGACCTAGGCCCGGGACCATGATAACTTTTCGTTTTGAGGTCCCCAGACCTCAAAAACACCATTTGTTCAAAACTGTATATATATATAAATCTTGTACGGCATTCGGCTGCCTTTTATTGTGAAAACCGCATTGAATTTGGCGGCCGGTGCACTTGACTGCCGTATCCGGCCGCCAATTGCACATCACATGTTATATCAACTGAGGAAGCCAGCAGGAACATATTTTGAGCATTTGAAGTGGCAGCCAAATAACGTATTTTTGATAGGTGTTTGACAAAATGTAGTTCGCCATTCTACCACATGGAACGCTAATGTTTTTAAAAGATACACCAGAAGTATGTTCCTATAAATAAATGCCTTGGACTCGGCAGCCCATAAGTGGCAACACTGTCAAGTTGAATGTGCATTCCGATTATAAATTTTTGCCGCGGATGTGGCAGCCAAAACACATCCTGCCTGACTCTCCTTCAGTTGTTCAAAGATTGTTATCTTTCATCATAATTTCCTGTACTCACTCGAGGCCCTCGATATTTCCGAGGTTGCATACTTTCCCGCCCGCTTCACTGTGACATAACACCGAGAGGTCGGTTAGACTAGGCCTACTCGACGCTTCCGGAATAAATCATACATTTGCATGTTCTTATTTCTCACATAGTTGGACTTAAAAAAATTCGAGCTGTTTGATTAATTTCCTTGACTATGGCCTTTTCCAGTATGTTAACGTCTACGTTACAAGTTTAACGTATTGCGCCCGCTTCACTGTAACTTCACACCTAGAGGTCGGTTAGACCACTCGACGATTTTGGAGTAAATCATACATTTGCATTTTCTTATTGCTCACATAGTGGGACTTAAAACAACTCGAGCAGTTTGATTAGTTTCCTTGACTATGGCCTGTTGAAATATGTTAATGTCCAAGTTATAAGTTTAATAGTACAGGATCTAGGGGGGTTTGAGCATGCATAAAAGGGTAACGCAATATTTTTTCTGATTACTGTTATATGTTATATGGATCTAGGTGATAGCGAAAATAAATGTCGTCAGTTTCCTATGTGGTCGACAAAATGGGGGAGGGGGGTAAAGATGGCGGCGGGCGCTAATCGTAAATATGACGATATCTTGTGAACAGTATGAGATATAACATTGGTTTAAGCATTGTTATACTCACAACAATATGTACATACAACAATAACTGTTATTAGGTTTGAACCCGTATCTCGATTAATAAAAGAGCTACATAATAAAACGTCACAAAACAAATCTTTAAGGTACACATTTTTATGGAAAATGTAATCAGGATGTTAGTTTTCCCGTTTTAATGAAAATAACTTAGAACAAGAGTTAGTTGGTCCATATTAGAGTGTTGATATATGAATAGTTTATCAAGATATTTCAACCAATTCTTTGAACATCTATCCGCTCAAGTTAACCGCAGCGTCAGGGTCGGACGGCGCCGTGTAGGAAAACCCTCACTATCTCGGTAACTGTATAAGATATACCACCGGATAGAATGTCGTTGTAATTGTAGTAATATGGTAAACAATAATGGTTGTAACGTCTAAATCCGTATCTGCAATTTTTATAGCGTTATTTGTCAAAACATACTAATAAAATAGGACCCAAGAGTAAACAGTTATTGAACAATCTGTTAAATGACTTAAACTTAAGGGTTAAACTTCAAAATAAATTTATAGTACATACATATTTAGTATAGTTGTATTCATGACTCTAAAATAATGTGTTTTAGTTTTTTTCTTATTTTCCCTACAATGCTTTGTTTCCTACAGGGCTTACGAAGTTGTATAACTAATAATGGAGACTGGTATTTTCAATATTTTCTGCAACCGCTATTCATGTTATGTTTATTATCAAGTACTGCTACTACGATGTATTTTATTTTATTTTCTCCTACTGTTTGTTTACATTCCACTAACTAAAAAACAATGATTGTGATAGTTTTCATTCGAGTTAATGATATACTAATCAGTACGTTTTGTATTTACATATCACTGCTGTAAATTGTTAGCCAGTGCAGTGAGAAAAGGCGAATTCCCGGACAAGGCAAATGGCAGAGATGTAGTCACCATCACCACCACCATAAACCACCCGCGAGTATAAACGATGAGAGAGAAGTTTATGGTCTTAAAAGAAACCACTGAAGTGTGACAAAAGCGGCCGACCCGACTCAAGTAGGTGCCCGTTTGTAAGGAGGGGGCATATGCCACTGAGGTTGCATGTGCTACTGAGACCTGGGACCTGACAGACGTCTTCGCCTACATTCCACCATAGATTAAACATACTCTTTAGAAGATTAAGTATTAAGGTCTTAGATTTAAGAGGGAAAGGATAGATTAAGGAAACTATAACCGTACGGTGTCATTTGATTAACATTGGAATTTTGGATGTCCCAGGGGGAGTAGTCATAGAGGATTTACAGGAAACTGAGAGTCAGGTACAATAGCTGTAACCTAAAGGAACCTACCCTGAAAATGTCATGCCTTAACTCCTTATAGTTTAGCCGTACGACGATCCACACTTAGACAAGAACTATGCTTTATTTATATCAATTGTCGATAAGACTGTTTAGCTTAAGTGCTACAAACTTTACCAGATAGTGCCTAGTTTGAAAACTTTGAAGTAACTTGATTGCTCATCGGTTCAAGAGGAACAATCCCAAGTTTTGTTCTTGATTTTTAGAAAAAATTAAAACTAGATCAATCAAAATTATAAATAGTTGCAATAACGGCTATGAAACACTCCCTAATAATACTAAGAGATCTTTACAGCAACAGTTAAAATAATTTGTTTGGTATTCTTTGTGCTAGCGCAACCTACATTGGTAAGAAGATTGTTAATTTATTTATATTATGACTAAACTATATTTATTTATATATACTGGTGAATACGTTTAAAAACCAGATTTTCTTATGAGGACTAATTAATTGCGAGGTGTGGAAGTGTCTTTAGAAAGTGTCCGCGCAGTGTTCCAGCGGAAAAAAACACACGGGGTACACACGTGACACTCGAGACACAGTGTCTTTGTACAGTGTTCCGCACGTAACCTAGTATAGACTGGTTTAAGGAAATTGCAATGTGTTGGCTCCTTACTGATAATATCACCTGTGTCTGTCTATGTTTACTATTTATCGTGGGAAACAGGCTGAAGAATTTCTACTTCCCCTCGTTCAACAATGCATGACAACAGCACAACTATCAGCATTTAACTGCACTTGGCACAACACAGCCGAATTTATGATCAAAAAATGAAACGTTATAACGAAACACAAAATGCCAACGTACTGTTCAATGCCAACTGAACACTAAATTGACAAGGCCCACGATTAACGATGAATACAAACCTTATAAGATGATATATTATTAATGAACATAGACAGTATTAAACAACCAACGTAGACAGGCATTAAACAAACAAGTAGAAATGTGCAGTCCGACTCATGCAGTCATGCAGACAAACAAGCGCCTGAGTCATCACCATAGAACTCTATTAATACACCTTATTAATAGAGTTCTAATGGTTCTATGGCCACCACGCAATTCGCGGCGATGCTAAGCCCGGCGCGGCGGCGCGGTGTCCGCTCTCTAAGAAACCATCATGTTAACAAATATCCTTACTATACCTACAATTTTAAAGCCAATCAAACTATCTATAAGTTTTCTTGAAAACATTTCATCCCATGACGCAAAGATAAAAATGTAAAATTATTTGAAGTTATTACACTTTGTTTTAGCAGTGGCAGTTTTTTTGGTATATATTGAGTACTAGTAGAATGAACCCGTTCTTCGCACGGGTTAGAAAGGTAAGTTAGCTTGAAACAGCGTTCTTTCTTCTGCTCTTTAAGAGGGTTCCCTACCTCTGACTTTTTTCGTTTTCCTGCGAGACTAGTGAGCTCAGATGGAACTACGACAACAAAATCGCTAGACGTGTCACCGCCTCCGCAGAAAGCAGGCCTATTGAAAAACGGCCGACTCGCGTCTCACTCGCACCCTCTCTCTCTTTTATAGCCCCTAATGTGTCACGTTTTACAACTCGCACCCTTGGAGCCAGCCCCGAATCGGGGCCTACGGTCCATAGCCCAAGTAGCCAAGACCAAGACCAATACCACTACAACTTAGTCGGAGCCAAGAAGCAAGAGTTCAATCTTATTTCACTTTTTGTGGAATTAATCCATGTACACAATTACGTTAAATATATTTTTATGATATTCAAAATTAATTAAAACTTTTTAACTCCTTTGTATTTAGTTTGACTAACAGATTAAAGTCAAATTAAAGTAGCTCAAAAAACCTTGTTAATGTAATTTTCATAGTTACTAAAAACGGTCACATTAGAAACCAAAGTAAAACATCTAAAAGAAAAACTAGTATTTTCCCATCTGAATCCAGTTCAGTGACCCAAATCATTATAATCATTGTATGTAATATAATCAGGTAATGCAATCCTTGATAATATTATTTATTTGAAAATACAGTATTAAAGAGACATTATAATTGCTTTAAAAATATAAAAACTTACAGAAAAAACCATGATCACTTTATGTATTTTTATGGACTTACTTCTTTTTTTGGCCTTATGTATTACAGTAATAATACATACAAATAAAATAGGCATCACGTAAAACTCAAATATAAACTAAAATAATTAAACAAATATAATGTAACGCAATGTGGAACAATAGTCACAACAACACATACAGATAGTAAACAGTCATATTTAAAGTTAAATGTAGAACTCTGGCATGTATTGGATAACAAAATGTAAAAGATTAACAGTAAACATAAGCAAAACTCATGATCACTTAATGGATTTGTATGCACTTAATGCATTTGTTGGCGTAATGTTTACAGTAATATTATATACAAACAAGAAAATTAACACGTAAAACTCTAATATAAACTTAACATATTTACAGTTCAGACATTTTAAATTACTAGTCGCCCGAAGCGGCTTCGCTCGCGATCATAGTGCAAAATTATGTTTGAAAAGTTAGATAAATTTGTTAAAGAACCTGGGGGACCGAGCTTTGCTTGAAAAGCCAGTCAGTTTGTTCAAAATTCCTATCTTTTCAATTCCTATTGAAGGCGAGCATATTTACTTGGATTATTTGCTCGTTTTAGTTTTTTGGACATGTCCGCTTTATATTAAATTATTCTATCTTAATTATTAATGGTTGTAGAAATGCATATACACCTACAATTCATTCTAATCACTTCTCTCACCAAAAATAACATGATTATACTTTACAAAGTGAGTGTTATTTTTAAAATTAACTAGTGGTTTTTGAACAGCTGTTAAAATTATTTTGTTTTTATTTACAAATCTTAACCCTAACCCCAATGTTGTTTTTTCGAACATCGTTTGTGCATAATGGGGAAAAACAATTAACAAATTCATCATTATAATACCAATGACTACCTAGACAAACTGAGCTTTAAATACCATTTTGCAAGGGTTTATGTGTTTCTTACCCAAATGGATCGTTGCCGTTCCGTTATTTTTATTGTTTAGTATACCGTTGTGGAGTAGCTAGTTAAGCACGTGTTTCCTCCATTCTAAAAGATAAATTACCTGATTAAATGCTCATTATAACAAATTTGGTGCATGGTACAGTGAAAGGTTGAGTAACCTGTACCATTAGATTTGATATACCGTAATATATCTTTGGAGCAGTGACTCCAAAGGGCATAACTCTAATGACGGACGTAATGATTTGCAGAAGCCTAGTTTCCTGCCCCACACGAAAATAGGCAATATTTTTTATTTCATTCGGTTCAGTCTTTTTTTTGAAACGCGGAACAAACCTGGCTTATAAAAAATAAACAGACAGATAAACAACATTTAAATATCTCCATTGCATACAACATTTCACTGCTCAAAGCGATGTAGAAAATTATTTATTTATATTTATATAGATAAATACGTTCCTTAGTTGTAACATCTTGTATTACTAATAACTTGTCCGTAATGTATTAACAGCTGCAATTCAAATCAAATTATTCCCCGTGTTAATCTTATGGGCAAAAAACAAACTTTGAGGGCGGCCGTGCTCTTCGGATTTAAAATATGGGAAGTTGAAAACCTTATTGCAAAACTACGAAGTGAGACGAATTTGTTGACTCTTGAAACATTAAAATTGATCAAGAAATAAGGGGCGAGTTGCGTAGACAAAAACTGCTTCACGTATTATATATAAGGTTTATCACACAGTGAAGAAAATAAACAAAAACAGAAAGGTGTTACTTTACAGATCAATAAGAGTATCACGCAACTAGTACGGTATAAATTAAACTTGTAAATGTCATCCTATTTTTTCCGTTTCTTTTAAGCGATCGGGATATTTTGATCAGGATATCTGATTGGCATGTTTTGGGTTTTTAGAGGATCTATAATTTTAGGCAACAAACAATCTTTGTAAAATCTTGTCAGTTTTAGTTCCATTTTCTCTGTCCAAAAACTATTATCCTTGTCAATTATTTCAATTTTCTTACCTTTAGGTGCCCAGTGCGGCACTGGGCACCTAAAGGTAAGAAAATTGAAATAATTGACAAGGATAATAGTTTTTGGACAGAGAAAATGAGAGACGACGCAGTGCCCATACAACAAATATGCAATGTTTTTTACTGGTTATGAACAAAACCCCCCCAAAATGCCCCTTCAGATAGGTCGATCTGTCTGGTTTCCAAACTTAAAGTCATAAATGCTGCTTTACACGTTTATACTAAATTTCGTAAAAATCAGATTATTTTTATGAGAGTTATCGTGCTCACGGACACACACACACACACACACACACACACACACACTTGTCCAAAAACTATTATCCTTGTCAATTATTTCAATTTTCTTACCTTTAGGTGCCCAGTGCCGCACTGGGCACCTAAAGGTAAGAAAATTGAAATAATTGACAAGGATAATAGTTTTTGGACAGAGAAAATGAGAGACGACGCAGTGCCCATACAACAAATATGCAATGTTTTTTACTGGTTATGTGTAGCTGGCCTTGAATCTGGAAGAAGTAGGTGTGATTTTTGTTAACTTCATGTTTGTTGGTTTTATTGTTAATTTTTCAAAAAATGCTAAAAACGCCTCTCTTTGGCCTATGGCTTCTTCAGGACTTATAGACTTCCAGCTGCTGACGGACACTTCACTTCAATAACTCCATCATCATTTTGATTTAATCACAATAACTATGTAAAGAGGTCATAATGTTACAATGATTAATATTCCTAGGAGTGTTAAGTGAGCATTGTACAGTAGAAGGTGATTGAGTTTAAGACGCAAGCTTACAATAAATACCCAGAATAAGGGTAATTGAAGTTTGTAGATTTTGGTAGTGTTATACATGGAGTATGTTTGTTTCACTCTCATAGCCCCCGTCCAAACAAATGATACTAAAAGATTACTCTGGGCGAGGGAAACGTATATATCGAATAAGATGCGACCTTCCCACAGCCAAAATTTTACAACTCTTTACTCACGCTTTGTCGGGAAAATCACTTTGACATGCCGCGCTGCCCTGGCTGGCCGTGCGCCGGGCTGTCTTCACGGTTAGCAATGTTGACGAACACTACGATTTAAACCATTGTTCCTTAACACGATGTATGCAGATGTAGCCTATTTATTTATTTTCAAGTTAACTTGCAATTTTCGTTTTGCGTAATCTTATTTTATATTTAAGCTAAAAGGGAAAAATAGGATTTTGATATAGAACAAGTTTAGTGTACATATAATAACTGATGATATAACAAACTAACATGTATCAAAATGCTTACTAATGACAAATCATTTGAAAATCTATGAATGAAGATTGTGTAAAATTAGTATCCCTTCGCAAGGCTGTAGTTTCTGTAGTCTCCGATGCAGCAAACGCAGAGGGAGTGTCGCGAGTGGGTGAGTCGCGATGGGTGTGGCAGAGGGTAGGCGAGCTGAGGGAACCAAGGTCCAGGCCATGCCTAACCGCTATTTTTTTCCAAATTGTTTAATGCAATGAAACAATGAACAATGAAGCAATGACAAACTCCCGGGAAAATTTAATACATAAATAATGGGAGAACTTAGTGCAATGATTCACTTTTACTAAGTCTAAGATATTGATTATAATGATTTGCAGATATTAGCAAATCATTATAATCAATATCTACTACAATTTTGTTACTACAATTAGATAATTAACTGGCGGATTCGGTAATTAGGTAAGGTTCGGTAAATATTCGTAAAATCTGGTAGATATGTATTTGGATTTATTATTAAATTATTGTTATACATACAAGAACATTACAGATTTTTAAAACACCGGGTGATTTAAATTAAAACGTTAGAGGAAAAACTACATCCGGATAAAAAATGAAATAACTGTATTTTTCCTATACTACCCTGCTTGTGATAAATTAACTAGACCAGTAGATGGATCACGGATGTAGAACGAGTAAGTTACATTTACATTAAAGTACATACATCATTAAATATGATTACAATTTGTGATCTATATTGAATATCGAACGTTAAAACTACAATTTTTCACGTTTTTGGAGCGAATATTGGCTATTTTTATATACACATTTTTAACAAGTGTATACAAATGTGAATCCCTGGGCGAATCAGACCATGATAAACCAAGGTGAAAAATTGACATAAATTAAGTTATTTCTGAACGCTTTTCCCAACATTACAAATATGCACAAGCTAATTTTCACCATTCTCACTAGTCTCATTATTCTGCCTTAATTGAGACAAGACCATATATTTGACTTATCTGTTGAAAATATACGTGTCGGAAAAAAACTTTCACCTGAAGATATCAAATTCAAACTTGGTATACATTTATTACATCTAATACGACCCATTTTTGCATGCAATATCAAGTTCCTACTTAGTACCATTTCAAAATGGCGGCCATTTTTGTTTTTTCAAAGCTATATCTTTAAAATGGCAATATTTAGGAAACAACAGTAAGGTTTAAAAAGCTGTGTCATGTTGTCCTAAAAACAATGATATGAAGATATTAGCTATAGAATTATAAATAACTGAGAAATTGTGATTTTGATAAGTTAAAAACATGATTTTTTACCGTTATACATTATTTGTACCTAGATTGGTTTTATAAGAAAAGAATATAATTATAGTAGAACTACACTAATCCAACTTTGGATGGTCCGACTCCTCGCTTACCGACTGTGCCGTTATCGATGTTTGACGTAAACAAGCCACTCACGCAACTCACTTTGTTGTTATGATGTATATAATTCAAAATTTTAAACATGTCAGTATAAAGTGACAAATAAAATATATTATCATTGGACCTGTGATTGTTCATGATGCAATGAAATATGTCAGTGCCTTACTACTTCGATAACGACAGACGTTTTGTACTGCAATTCCAGAGCTTTTGAAAAAGCTAACAGTTCGGAGATTTAAGAAATAAAATAATTCATAAACATTAATTGGTGAATACTACGTACAAATTAATCCACAAGTGTGAATTAAAAGGACAATGATATATTTATTATAGATGTTTTTCATTTTATACCGTGTCAATAATCAAATAAAATTGTGTGTTGGTCATACCATTCATGATTTAAATTATGCCTTATTTTGTATTTCTTTATAATTACATATTTTAACATCATTTTACGCATCATCCATGATTAATACATTAATACACGTTAAAGCAGTGAGAGGAGAGCTAATTATGACCACTATCTTAATAACTGTTCAAGGAAGATCGTCAAGACGAATTGGCAACAGTGGTAGCAGCCAAATAACGCGAAATATTTATGAAGTATTATTGCTGGCAGTCATTTAGCTGCTAGACATACATGGTGCGCTGAATCAAATGTAAACTTAGGGCAGTCAAATTACATGAGTTACACATAGTTATAATATACAAATTATGAAAATAGGTTAATAGTTATATTAATAACGTAATTTTGAGTAGAGATACACGTTAAAACTTAAATATACTCTAACCTTTGAGGTGGCAGCTACTTAACCTAAATTCGTACGGCAGCTGAATAGATAGTGAGATTTATATATATATATACACAAGTGTGTGTGTGTGTGTGTGTGTGTGTGTGTGTGTGTGTGTGTGTGTGTGTCCGTGAGCACGATAACTCTCATAAAAATAATCTGATTTTGACGAAATTTAGTATAAACGTGTAAAGCAGCATTTATGACTTTAAGTTTGGAAACCAGACAGATCGACCTATCTGAAGGGGCATTTTGGGGGGGTTTTGTACCCCAAAAATGAGTTTTTTAAGATTTTTACATATAATTGTTGAAAAAGTCAAATTTCAGTTTTCTCCATTGGAATCAGCTTTAAAATACGCACAATTTGGTGTTTTGATCATTGCTCTACGTTAAATGGTTACTGAGATATTGAAAGTGCTAAATACACTACGTTGTCCAATGTTATTCCTTATGGAGATTAAGGTAAATTGTATATCTCGCTTATTTATGAACTTATCCTAATGAAACTTGGTATATTGATTCATATCGTTGTAGTCTATTGATATTTGCACTAAAAAACATTTTTAAGCCGATAGTTCCCGTAGCAGCAAACCTGCGTACTCATCCCCATGTTATTCTTATAGAGAATAAGTAACGTGTTATCTCCCTTAATTATGATCATAAATTAATAACATTTCGTATTTGGCTTTACCTACTTGAGTTATATTAGTATTTGTATAAAACCCCTTTTTTTGTGTTCCTTGCTTCAGCAAACCTGCACACTCAGCCGCCATGTTATTCTTATGGAGAATAATTAAAATGTCATAAATCGTTTATTTATGAATGTATATTGATGAAACTTGGTGTGTGGCTTTATGTGGTATTGCATTGGAAATTTGCTGAGTACGCAGTTTTGCTGCTACGGGGGTATTTTTAAATAAATTTAATTTCAAGTAAAAATAATGAATAAATAAGAATAAAACACAGTTTCAAGGTTGTTTTCGCGATCAATTTGACCTTTGACCTCGTGAATCACTCGTACCTCTCATACCTCTCATCGATGAAACTTAGTTTTGACTGATATTCGCAGAAATAAGTAACGTTCAAGCTGATTTGAGAGGTCAAAGGCCAATTTTGAGCGAAAAATGAAGCGTTTTAGACGAATCGAGAAAAAAGATCAAAGTCGCATATCAATTTTATTTTAAAAATCCCTACACATGGGTAGATAGAATTTAGTGCCCTTAACATACATACCAAATTTCATACAAATCCGCGAATAAATAACCAAGCGCGAGGTCACTTTGTAAAGTCTGGATTAACGCATGTAGCGCGCAGGTTTATCCACTAATCCGGGATTTTCCCATATTAACGTATACTAGAAGTCACTGCAAACCCGCATACCAAATCTCAAATCGATATCTTTAAAAATAACGGAAATATCAAGCATCGGGCCAAGGTCGATAGAAGTCCTGCTGAAAACGCACTCCACAGGAATGAAAGTTACGTCATCATATAGACCATATAGGTAAAGAGTTCTTTTCTCTTTACAATTTCGTTATTTTTACGATATCTCTTACTGTTTTCGAGATATAAGCGATTAAAGTTGTAAAATTCAGTTTTAAATTATAAAAATCGAATGATACTTTAAGAATAAAACACAGTTTCGAGGTCGTTATCGCAGTTTGACCTTTGCCCTCGTGACGTAACTCGTACCTCTCATACATCTCATAGTCACCGTGACTTTTGACCAGGTCACGTGGTGATCACGTGATCATACATCTCATACATCCTCATAGTCCCTCAATCGGTAGATCACTACTACTTTTGGAAAGTATAACACATATGAGATATAACTTTTAAAAAATATATATATACTTCGTAAAAAGTTACAATTTGTTGTTGAAATAGCACTTAAATTTGTATCGTAAATCGTTATGAGTGTTGCAAATATATAAATAATGCCGCGAGAGTTTACCTGGAATTTTGAGATTTTGACCTGGAAAACCTGGAATTAAGCATGAATTTTTAATTGCAACTTTGGTGGCAACTCTGAAAACATTTGAATTATTTTCCATAAGAATAACATGCGGACCGAGTACCTAGGGGTTTGCTGTTACGGGAACCATAGGCGAAAAATTGTTTTTTTGTGTAAACGACATTAAACCACAACCATATGAAGCCATATACCAAATTTGTTCATAAATAAGCGAGATATAAAATTTTTCTTTTTCTCCATAAAAATAACATTAGACAACAAACTGTGTTTAGCTTTTTCAATAGGCCTATCTCAGTAACCAATTTACGTAGACAAATGATCAAAATACCAAATTGTTTGTTCTTTATGCTGAATTCAATGCTAAAAATTAAAATTTGATTAAAATAAAAATTACATTTGGAAACCACAAAAAACCCATTTTTGGGGTACAAAACCCCCCTTCGGATAGTGTGATTCGTCTGGTTTTCGAACTCGTTCAGATAAATAGTACGTTACACATTTGTACCAAATTTCATTAAGATCAAACCTTTTTAATGAGAGTTATCGTGCTTACGGACACACACAAATATATATATAAATAATCATTTAAGAAATTAAAACTATTTCAAATTAAATTATTTTATTTCAAAACCAGGGTACTGTGTTTAAAATGTTTAAAGTAATAATTATATTAGTAGCCCTTTTTACTAAAAATTACATATATATAAATTTGAACAAACAACATTTTTGGCATCTGGGGATCTCAAAATGAAAAGTTATCATGGTCTGGGGCTACCATGAGACCTACGGCAATAGCTTCTTCCCTTTAGGGGAAATTCGCTAAAATAACTTTAAAACTTAAATTCCTTAAAATAAATCCCATAACCCTGTTGAAAGATTGATTTTAAACGTGAATGACTTAAATACCAATCATTTCATGTTGAACTTCCTTTTATGGCGGATTCATATTATTTAATGCAGTTGCCTTTAAAACATTAAATATATAAAGCAGTCAATATTTAAACAGCAGAACTTCAATTGTTTATATTTACATTAAATTAAGCAGACACATTGCGCAGTGACATGTTCTGCTAGCCGTCAGGTGGTCAATCTCAAGATAAAGAGGGCTCTAAACCTTCGCCAAACGGCTGAAAAACACACCTCCGTATTACTCAAATTCTAAGGTTATTAAAGCACCTAGCGACTTCAAGTGAACGATAAAATGTTTCTCATGAAATTAACTAGGTTAACAAAGTTATTTTAAGGTTTTAAGTTATTGTTATACATATTTTATTCGGGGTTAAACTCAGTGAAAATTGACCATTTTCTACTACGTAAATGTCAAACAGTTAAGATCAAATTAGAAAGTTTTTCTGTTTTAAAACCCTTATTAGTTATTCAAGATAATTTCCCGCTAGGCAGGATTTCATAAAAACCAATATTTATCTCATAAATCGAGTAATTTGTGAGAGTTGTTTCTGAAAAGCGCTTCGCAAAACACCCCCGTACAGAGGACGCTCTGGCGAGCGGCGATGGAACTACCACCGCCAATGAGACATTCGTCAGTGTCGCCAATCTGTTTCTCTGTTTCTCTACCTATTGGGATATCGGACGGATGTAATTCCCCAGAAAGGTCCTCTGTGTCCTTGCTTCAAACTGCTCTAAAGACACAATATTTTCCCGTCGTACCATACCGTCATTCTTGATGATATAGCTAAATCAAATTTCAAATCACATTATCTGGGCTTTTTACCGTTCAAGAATGTGATCAATATCATTCAATATGATTAAATGATTAAACCTAATATACCGTAATACACCAAAAGTTGTAATAATATTAATCCTTTCTTAAACAATATTTTTTTTACAAAAATTAAGATTTTTCTAGTTATTAATGTTTACAGTTGATACAAATAGTAACAGTTATATTTAACGTTACTAAGTGCAATCCGTTTTATATTGGTTTTTGTTAACCGTATAGTAAGAAGTTTCTCATTAACCATCATAACTGTAACTCGGCGTAGGTACAACTTGGCTTTAGCCAACTTCATCACAATCTGTTTCATGTCATTTTCAAAGTGTGTGTGGTTTTAAAATACTTGTAACGTGGCGTGGCGGCCGCGCCGATTTCCAAGAGCACTGAGCCGAGAGGTGACGAGGCGACCCTCGACCAAGGGTAGGAGTGCATCACCTTACTTCCTGGAAGATCATCCCCTACAGCATTTTCCTTGTCCGCAAACCTTCAGTTCATCAGTTGCTCTTTGTGACAGTGAAAATACCCCCAGTGTGTAAAAAGGCAGAAATATTGCCATTTCGTCAAGGAATGAGGATGGAAGCGTTTGGATCATGATTATTATAACAGATGATAATAATAAACCATAGTCTGCTATCATACTCAAGATGTTTTATTTCTGTTTACTAGTGATAATAACGCGGAAGCGGATTGCAGACGATGATATGAATCATATTGTCATAATTTATCCCTTTTATCATATTATCTATGCTTTACTTTCTTCCCTCGCATGTATAGACATAGTGTAATACGAAAAAAGAGTCCCTGGACCAAAAATAGTAAATAATTTTGTCTGGTCAAAAGAATGTTTTTCATTCACGCAAAACCGTAGACCTTACAAGTAACGATCGAAAGGGGCGCCAAAATCGGATGGGGGCGCATCATATTTTCTCCCTTATTGCATATAATAGCAATATTAAACTCGAATCATTACATCTTCAATTAAAGATGAAACCCCAGTTGAATACTCTCCAATCCCCAAACCTTATTTTTCCTCATCTAGGAAGTACGTTAAAATAATCGAAGAGAGCCGGTTAAAACAATTAGACTTGATAACTTGACTTGTAACTTGATATTTTAACATTGTAATTTTCTTTCAAAGTATTGCAAGTTTTATCCAGCACACTCTCAATACGGTACCAATCAGAATACCCTGAAGTTGTCACAAACCGATAAAGGTCAAAACAACTTCTCAGTTTGGAATTGAGGGGAGCGGAAGATTTGTTATCTGATATGTAAATTTAATGTTTAAGTATAATGAAGGTGCAACATGGTGAATACACAACTTTCTTCCCAATAATGCCTTTCAACAACTTAAAAATACTAATATACAAAAAATTAACAAAATCAGCCGGGTTAATATTACATATTTACAATTTATTTATTTTACAACTACGGATTACGCACTCCACCCCACCCTGCGACCTGTCATGAGCGCCTAGCGTTTCCCCCCACCCCCCAAAAAAAAAGGTGCCGTGCCGTGCTGGAGCACGGCTCGCACTGCCCTAAAGCCGGTACTGATTATTACCATTTTATTTTAATTGATATAATTTTCCTTTTTATTACTGAAATGTCTTTAATTCCAAACGAAGTATTTTGTATCTTAGTGCCGATTTTTATCTTTAAAACCATAAACTATAACCAATTCAATGTTTATTAGTGATTGTTACATCGGGCTACTTTTCATGTTTTTTATTAACAGTTAAAATGTTGCAGTCTAACCTAATCCCAGAAATTCTGTAGCATATTACAGTACACTGTATACAAAACCTATGTGAAAAAACCTATGTGCAATACAGTCAGTCGGGTTTTTACTTTATTACAACTTGTTTTTCTTCATCCCTTATACAACATGATTGATAACTATTTATCTGAGTAATGATTCCATAATATTACACAAGTACAACGTTTCAATGTTGAGTACTATTCCGAAATTAAGTTATATAACATCTTAAGTTTTTACAACTATTATTTATATAATCCAATTTCACAATTATTATTTGTTCTTGGATCTATTCTTAATCTTTAAATAATCTCACATGTTTTATCATAGAGCGTACATTTTATATCCTACGGACATTTTTATTGACAACTACGTAAGAACTACATGAATTTTCTATGCATTCATACATTTTAATAATATATATTAATTGTTTATACATTTGTTATCCATGCAAAATGGTCGTGACAAACATGTTGAGTTCGGGGCTAAATCCAAAGTGAGATTCTCAAAGAGGATTTTAAAGGAATATAGAAGCAGTCAGGTGACGGCCAAAACATCAGCCTGCCTCCTGCCACTGGCGGCATCGGGAGTTATTGTTCGTTCAACTTCCCCACGAATCCATGGATTCCCTTTCGGTTGGCAGTAATGCGAAAAACCGGTTTAGAGGGTGGCTCGCCTAGCACGGCCACTTGTGAAAATTGAAACTACGTGGAGCTTTGTGGGACACAGATCGTTGTACTCCACTGTGGCCACGGACCTTTAGAGCCACCTTTAGTGCACGGTTTAGCAACGTTGCATTTTTATGTCACCCACCATTAAGGCTGTCCATGATTATACAATTTTATGATGTCTTTTTTTATAAAACAAAATCCTTAGTTCTAATAATCATAATTTCTGGACTGAGTCAAGACAACTGGTTTTCCAGTAGTAAAGAAAATCATAGAACTAGATCAAGAACCATAATTGTAATCACCTCAAGGGCTAACAAAATTAAAAAATATGTTTAACAGAACTTACTTACCACAACTGGATCATTGATGACGGAACAAAGTGAAGGAATCTATGTATTCGCAGAGACAATGATTCGGTGACCGTCAGTGTGTCCTTGTGTCCTCGTGTTCGTAATGCAATAACGTGAAAACAATTGCACGGATCGTTTTCAGATTTTACACAAATGTTTTCCAGTACACTTCATGCTTCCAGTTCAAAAAATGGAACACATTCGTTAAATATTTTTTCATTAATTAACATTTAAAATTTGTAACATTTCTATAAGGTAAAGCATTGGATACAAATTACTGGTTTTAAAGTACGAGATACTAATGCAATATTGTTTGTACAAGAAACTACTAAAAAATGGTTTTATTCATATGTTTTATGATGAAATAAATAAAGTACTTACCATTAAACCGATTGAATACTTTTCACGGAACAGTTCCGAGACAGCTGTTTTGGCTCAAAATCTTTTTCACGGAGTGGTTCTGTGATGATGTAATACCATGTTTTTTTTCAAAAAGTTTGATTTTTTTAATTTTTGGATTTTTTTATTTTGTTTAAATTTTATTTACTTTAGGCTTATACCCATGAATGATTTTTATAGGTAAAATATTGCATTGGGCTACATTTTTGGCAAACATGTAAAAATACAAATTATTCAATAAAAAAGTGGATTTACTAAAAAATTCATACGAAATTTGTTTTTCTTTTTAGATAAAGTAAAAAACTATAGCTAAAGTTTTATATAAGGAAATAGTTTTTGTACTTTACTATACAACTGATTATACATTTATTTTTATCTTTTACTACCTGGCCCGACAGACGTTGTCTTGTTTTAATCAGGGATTCAGCTGGGAAAAAAATTCTTTGAGCAAAAATGCTACAAGCTCTTAAAGACTTGTAGCAAAAATATTTTCCTTTTCACATTTTTACCGCGTGTCATTATATTATTTTTTGGTCTTAAGTTGTTTTTTACTTGTATTTGTTTTTAAGGTTAACATATAAATAATATATAATTCAGCAGTGTCTACATTTCTTGGTAAATTATCCATTTTAACCATTAAAGTCTTTAATGGAAATATACTAAACATTCTAGTAGGATAGGCCTAATATGGCACCAGAACAACTAAAACTCACACACCCCAAACATTACACACTCTGAAACATAACCTCAAAGCATATCGCGATCGCATTTTGCTCATCACCGATTTCGGGTTGTCTGTTTCGCTAAGGTACCTCTACACTTTCGCCCGATTGGTGCGATTTCGAGCGACTCGTGCTCATGTAACCGTCCACATTCTGCAGCGAGTCGAGACTAAGTACTCGTCTCCTTTGACTCGGTCACAAAAACCGCCAAGAATCGTTGCGATGGTGAGGGAAGCGCAGTCATCCCTTCGGTGGCGAACTAGCCCTCCACATTCTCCCATTCGCCGATTCGCTCGGCTACTACGGAGTGTGCGCCAAACCGAGTCACAGCGCATGACGTCTGCTAGGGGGGTCTGTCACTACAACTCATATCAGTAACTCGCCCATTCCGTTTACACGGTAGGCAGTTGAAATCGACAGCAACTGTTTACGTAATGTAGGCTCGTCCCCTCTACCACTCGCTCAGAAACGATCGGTAAAGTGACGTAGTACAACCAACGCAACGTTAAGCCTCAACATTCCAACAACTCTTCTAATCTTTTTTGGTTATGGATCGTGATCGCGGACTTTTAATACAATTTGTATGGTTAAAACCAGATTTTCTGCAATAAAATTATAAAATACTTTTCTTTGTAGCAAAAAAGCGACAGCCTGCCCAAATATTGTCGCATTTTCGTGGTGCATGTCGCATTTTGCGACAAATGCGACCGCAGCTTAAACCTTGGTTTTAATGTTGTTGAATTTGTTTGATGTCAAATACTCATTCATTTTCATGATGAGCTTGTTCGCTTAGCTCACTCGCCTCCCGTGTTAGCTCGTTCGATATACTCACTCACCTATCGAAAAAGAGTTTGAGTTGCCATTCAAGTAGTTTTTTATTTCCATAATAAGAGTTGCCATTCAAGTAGGCTTTTTATTTCCATAATGAAAGTTGCCATTTAAGTAGTTTTTTTAATAAAACAGGTTACTAAACTTTATCCGTCTTCGATTCTTATGTGAATCACTGATGTGGTGACTCGAGTTTCGGTCTCATCGGACCATTTTCAAACCTTAGTCAAACTTCTTAATTACTTAATGCGAAGGTCGTCATACTCTAAAATATTTTCCACAAACGAACAACATTTATACACTCACGGGTCACGAACACACATGTACAATTTGGACGGCCGCGCATTACCGAACTGGTTCATTTGCACCGGTAACCACGTTATCAGAAGATTGTTTGTTCCCCTCCCTCTGCCAGGTTGACCACTATTGACACCGACAGGTGTTCCATCCTGACTCCTTGCCAAGGCTATCACACTGTTGAAGAGTACGTTTGATCCATAGTTCACATAAACATGTAATTTAAAGTGTTAATCGGGTCAGTTTTATATGCCTTATATATTTTGAATTCCTCCAATGAATAAAGATAAGGCCCCTTTTTACATCTGTGTAAGACTTTCATAATTTCCGTTGAACTGTGGACACTGTGGCTCAATTAGACAGATGTTCAGCGAAGGTAGATTTCGGTTTTTGTAGTCGGGGTGTAGGGAGATTGATGAGGGGAACAAGCCAATATTCTGATAACGTGGTTACCGGTGCAAATGAACCAGTTCGGTAATGCGCGGCCGGCCAAACTGTACATGTGTGTTCGTGACCCGTGTGTGTATAAATGTTGTTCGTTTGTGGAAAATATTTTAGAGTATGATGACCTTCGCATGAAGTCATTAAGAAGTTTGACTAAGGTTTGAAAAAGGTCCGGTGAGATCGAAATTCGAGTCACCATATCAGTGATTCACATAAGAATCAAAGACGGATAAAGGTTAGTAACCTGTTTTATTGATCATCTTGATTCTGGAGGCATTAATCATGAATAGTTTTTTTTTTATTTCCATAATGAACATAAGTTTATGCCTTTCAATTATGTGTACAGCTGTTTGGTGTACCTAACTGAACTTTGATCAAATCAATGGGAACTTTGAAGGCCTGTGGGATAGAGCCCTTAGGTCGGATTAAAAATTTTCTTTTATAAGAACCTTGTCCTGACATTAACGAAAAAAAAAATCATTCAATTTGGTGCACTCATTCTCAAGTGATGGCGTGACCAAGGGAAATAGACATTCATTTTTATATATTAAGATTTTTACTTTATGCTTGTTTTAAAAAAATATTTCAATTTTCCATTGTTATTTTTATAAAAATATTTTTAAATATGAATTTGTATTTTTTATTAACATATTAAATAGAAAATGTATCCAGCTTCAAGAAAAACACTAAGTTTGCCCATTAAGTAGCAAAAGTAAATTTGTTACAGTTTATTTACAGTTTTTGTGTTTCTGGGGCCTTACAGTCATTAAAAAACTAAGTATCCAATGGATTTAATTCAATTTATCAAAGGTTTTTTAAATTTTTAGATTAAAAAATAATACCAGTTTTTACAAATAAATATAATGTGAGTTCTCTTATAATGTGAGTGAGTTAATCGTTTATCCGCTAGATTGCAGCAGCCATTTATTTTGTATTTACTTCTGCCAGCTGGGTTCTTTTGTCAGTTTATGATATTAAATACACCGTCATAGCAAACCTGCGTACTCAGCTAATTTCCTATGTACCTCACTGCATATGCAACTTACCGTGTTATTTTTATTGAAGAATTTGCAACTCTAATATAATTAAGAACGATGTATCCTATGACCTAAAATTAACCAAAAGAAAAGTAGATATTTTCCTACACAGTCCCTAGGGCTATTTATTCAATATTTTATGATGAAATTTCCGTTTGAACTTACGTTAACAGCAGAAACTTTCATCTACTATTTCTGAGTTCGGTCATCCCATCACGCGAATATTTGAGTGTACTCCTAGTAAACTAGCCTACTGTATTGATTGCATGCTTTGCTTGTCATTAGCATAAATCAAGAGGAAAATGTTTTTGTACTGGATGTAAATAATAAGCTTACTGATAAGGTTTGATTATCAGGTATTCTAAAATCAAATTAACTACCTAATCAAGTTAGGCCTATACATTTTATTCAACTTTAAGTAGTGTACCAATAATGAAATATTACGGTATTAGTATTACTTAACACAAACAATAACACAATACTATTGCATGACAATACTAAATCAATCAAAACACAAACTGTTACAATTTAGGATAACAAATCACCATACACATCCCATAAGTTGTCACTGCACTCCTTGTCAAACTTATAAATTATTTATTTACATGTTTACTATGTATATATATATATGTGTGTGTGTGTTTGGGGATTTTATTGTTGTGTCATAGAGTACTAGTGTGTAAAAAGTTATCCGGAGTAATATTTTTTCTTTGCCATTTAAAGAAAAATGTGCTGGATAGTTATCTAATGATAGCGTACTATGCATTCTTTTAAAGTGTTCTGAGATACGACTCAATTTTTTTGGGGTAGGCCCTAATGGCATTGGCATCAACATTGTGCTCATTTTGCAAAAGAAAGCCTTAAGAATATTAACTAACTCTGCATTGCTAGAGCATTGAAAGCCTTTGTAAAAACGGGTATTTTAACTTTGATCAATCTTTATATTTTTTAATTTGTTGGAACTCGTGAGAAAAGATATTGAAAGTTATAAGACTAGGTCTGACATTCATGATCACTTCATAAGACTTAGAGCTAAATTAGATATAGGCCTACCTAGATGTAGGTTGACAAGGACAACAAAAGTACCACTATGCCTTAGCCTTAAAGCTATAATAAATTGCCATCCTCCCTTGTTAATTTAAAGTCAAACTCTCTGTTTTCAGTCAGATTGTATCTATGGCTTCAGAAGAACCTAATGCATTCAGTAGATGAATCTTTTGTATCTGTTCTAATTTTGTCTATTTTAATTGTCCTATTTTATGTTTTCTTTTAAATACGTTTTACTTTTGTTCAGCTTCCAATTATTGTTAACAATTTTAACTTGTTATTTATATTTTATAGCTGTTTTATTTCAAACACTAACATTGATAATTTTCTCTCTAGTTTTATGACAATGTTATTTTTTTGTATGAAATTGGGAGAGAATTTGTAAGAGTTTAAAACCTGTAAAATGTCTTGTGGTAGAGTCCAGTTTTCTTTGAGAAAAACATTCTTGACGAGACCTATTATAATAATATATTTACTTAATATAATAATATAATGGTTTACAATGTAAACCATTTTTTTATTCACAAGTGATCCAAGGCCTTTACTCATACAATGAAAGTATAGCATGTGAAAAACTGAACATTATGTTAACCTTTCTTATATTAAGCCATAGAAAAATAACAATGTCTTTATGACAAATGTATTAAGCCAGTGCCTGCTGTTTCTGTGATACCAAACACAAACATAACAGCACCAAGCTTATTGCTCAGACTTTGCAGGCACTACTTTGAGTTTGAAGTTATATTGTGAGCGAGTTTTAATACTTAAAGTATTTTATTCGTCGGCAGATTTCTCTGGATGACCTGGGATCTAGATGAATCAGGTCCGGATAACTAGAGTTAACTATATTGAACATAATTATCTGATGTAATAAATAAATAAGATGTAATTTGGTAAGTTTTAGACATTTGCTATATATCCTAAAACGTAAGTTTCAGTTTGTTACATTTATTTTTATTTTTATAGTTAATAAATAGAGGTTATGTATTTATTTACCAATGGCATCCACAATATTACAATATACATTAATTTTAAATTAACATGGAAACAATAATAGCCCTTGAAAATAGTAAATTACTTATCATAATTGCTAATACGATATGGTCTCTTTTGATTTGGAGTAAAATAATTTAAAAGCCTTGAATGGCAGTGACGTAGTGATGAGTCATTAGCATTAATAGCTCCAGTGACCTTTTTGCCCCGTATTCACTGGATTGGGGTACAGTGTATTCTCTGTACTGTGCTCTAATGCAGCTTATGAATCTCAGTTTTCTTATAGAAATTGACTCACAGTGAAACAACAAACTCAAGACTCGTATTTATTCTTGTAACAGTTTTAATTTTGAATATTGACACATCATTAAGAGCTCAAATGCCAAATTTGTACAATAGTCTCACAGTGTATGGAGTAGTCCTGTAGATTTCATTAACTTTATGTGCTGTTTGAACTGAATGGATTCCCCTAATTCAATAGGTCAGATTAACTCAGTTCCAGGAGAATTACAATTTCACAACAAACGTACGTAACTTTGTGATAATGTTATCTCAATGGAAGTATTATCTTAAAACAAATTTTCCCAAGTGAGTGAAGTGGTTAGCCAGTAGGGTAATGTCTGCAGGTGTTGGTGCGTATATATATATATATTTTTTTTTTTTTTAATGTCAGTGTGATGTTTTAATCTTCAATTGTAATTCATTATTATGATTGATTAATTTAGTTAGTTAATATGTTTCATTGGTCGGCAAGAACTTAATCAAATCAAGGTAATCTTTTTTAATGTCAGGATGACTTTATGACATCCTTGTATAATAAAATTCTCAAGGTTAATAACATAAACTAAGTCTAAAGGAGCTAGGCTTGCATAAAAATCAAATTTATTATTTGAACTTAAACTGGTGCTTTGTTTATGAATATGTGCTTAGTTCTGAGAAGATTCAAAATTGGAAACCTTATACCTATATTTTAAAATGTGTGTATAATTAAATGAGTAATCCACGAGACCAAGTTTGAAGGTGTTATCTAGTCTACACTAACACATGTGTAATACATAACACAATATGTTGGTTATAATTACATTTATCAGAATTCAGAAAAAATTCAAAAGTCTTAGGGGTCTCATTAGCCTTTAAAGTTTAAATTTGTATCCAACAAAGATAAAGATTTGATTAAATCAGGCGTTTTAGCCATTAAAATATCCTGACTCACCACAGAATGTTGCACTCATGATAACTTGTTACCATTAAAAGTAATGGCAGTTTATTTAACACAAATTTTAATCCTATATATTAACACACAGTTGAAATGTTAAGTTCTCAGTGACTACTGAACCGATTTACAAGATTTATGTTGTCAAACTAAAGGGGATTACGCGAAGATTTGCTGAATTTTCTCAGAATTCACGTTTATTCTCAGGGCTATGCCTCACAACCCTTCAAAAGTTGAAATGTTAATGTTATAGAAGAACACTAATCATTGAAATTGAGCATTTGTCAGCTGTTGAATGTAACAAAACACAGTACAAAAGCAAGATCAGCAATTCTAAGTTAACTTCTGGAATGGCAGCACAATTTAAACTGCTCGAATTTGAGCAGCTGGATTTGCTAGTTTTAATAATTACACAGGATAAACTTAACTATTTTTTTTAAGAGGCTGGGACTATCAAGTTTAATTATGTTTAAATTTGTATCAAATATTTGGATTGATTTTGTTTCTAATAGTCCAAAGTCCCATCCCTAAGTCAGTAGAGAACTAAGTCCCATGTCTTAGGGACTGTCTCTGCCTGAGAGTTGATTGGCAGACGTGTAAACTATCCCCCCCTTAAAGTTTGGCAAACCTCCTTCTCTCTAATTTAAACAGAATTTGTTGTTAATTTAATATTTATCGTCTGTAGCTCAAGACAATATTTATTGTTCTTTAACATCAAGAAACTTATTTCATTGGCTACTCAAAAATCAAACATTCTTAATTAGTGCTAATTATAATGGGTGTAACTATTTTCATGAGAAACGTTTGATTTCTTTGTGGCTTTCATTTTAGGGTAAACTAATGAGAAAAGGGGGTCAAGTGTAAAAGTGCTGTAACTGTTAAAATACAAGTTCAGATTCAGATTCAAATCACTTTATTCAAAAGTACATACATTGTGTGTGTACATGAATGGCATCAACATAGTACATATTTTTGTCTAGGTACATTTTAACTTAAGTCTAAGTTTGGCTTGTAGAATGAGTTTCAATATCAATGTTAATCTAATAACAGTAATAATTTTAAAATCCTGAAATCATGTTTGAGAAAGGCATGTGTTATTTATCGATTAGAACAAATTCTTCCAAGGAGTAAATGGGATTGTCAAGCAGAACATTATTTAATGTTTTCCTAAAAAGTTTAAAGTCATTTATATTTTTTATTGCTTGAGGTAAGTTGTTATAAAATTTTATTCCTGCATGAGTGGGCTGTTTGGAGAAAAGACTTGTCCTATGAGACTCAACAGCAAAGTTATTTCTATTTCTTGTATTGTAGGGGTGTACGTCTTCTAATTTTAATTTGTTTCTTTCATTACATTTAACAAAGATGATCGTTTGAAAAATATATAAGCTAAATACTGTTAAGATTTTCAAATCTATAAATTTACTTCTACGTGATTCATCAGGCCTCTTGATCAGTTGCTTGGGATCAGTCAAGATCAAATAATTGAAGCTCGATTATTCAATCTGCATAGACCTTCCAAACATTTCAGATTTTATTGTACAGAACGTGATATGTTAGTTAAAAGTTATACATTAAAAAACATAACTCTGTAATGAATTGTATTTGTTCTAGTTTTGATAGTAACCCCTGGTTTGGTTACTATTTAAGATCAACCTTATCTTAGAAACAGTTATTGACTGCTCCATGACAAATGACCAGAGGTTTCTGCTTTTAATTCTAAACCCGCTAGACTAATCTACAGTATATAGCTGTAAGAGTATTGTACTTAATAACACATTTAACATAATTTTGTTTTGTAGTAACAAACAAAATTAAATTAACTTGATTTTAGCGAATTTCCCCTATAGGGAAGAAGGTCTATTACCTATTACCGTAGGTCTCATGGTAAGATTTAAGCCCGAGACCATGACAATTTTTTTTCAGGTCCCCAGATGACTAAAACACTATTCGTTCAAATTTATATATATGTGTGTGTCCGTGAATGCGATAACTTGAGTAAAAAACGTCCGATTTCGATGAAATTTGGCTCAAATGTGTAAAGTGACATTTATGACTTTAAGTTCGAAAACCAGAAAAATCGGGCCATGGGAAGGGGGGTTTATGGGGGTTTTAAATTTTCCAAAAATCAGTTTTTTGCATTTTTTACCCTAAAATTCTTTAAACACTTAATTTTGGTTTTGACCATGTTATAGAGCTTAACAAAAAAAACAAATAATATGGTATTTTGAATTATTAAGCTAGGTTAAGTGGTTGCGGAGAAAATCCAAAAAAACCTGCTCATAAAATCTCCTATGTTAATCTTATGGGAAAAAGGTTTTTGACTTTTCCTAAGTTAATTTTAATGTAAACTTCACATTTGCTTTTACCAATCAACTCAGCTCCACAAAACAATCATTTTGGTGTTTAAATTGTGATTCTACGTCCAACCGTTGCAGAGATATTCAAAGTGCTAAACACAGTACGTTGTCCAATGTTATCCTTATGGAGAATAAATACAATTTGATATCTCCATTATTAATGAATGTATATTGATGAAACTTGGCACGTGGGGTCACGTAGTACTGGTATATTGATATTTGCACAAAAAATTGATTTTTTGTTGATTATCCCCGTAGCAGCGAACCTGCGTACTCAGCCCCCATGTTATTCTTATGGAGAATAAGTAAAATGTAATGACTCCCTTAATTATGAACATAAATTAATAAAACTTGGTATGTGGCTTCACCGTGTTGAGTTATATTGATATTTGCATAAAAACCCATTTTTTTAGTTTCTTGTTGCAGCAAACCTGCTTACTCATCTCCCATGTTATTCTTATGGAGAATAATTAAAATGTTATATAGTGCTTACTTATGATTGAATATTGATTAAACTTGGTATGTGGCTTCATCTAGTTAAATTATATTTATATTCGCTTAAAAACCAATTGTTTGTGTTCCTTGTTTCAGCAAACCTATGTACTCATCACCAATGCTATTCTTATGGAGAATAATTAAAATTGTATATATCGCTTATATGTGAATATATTTTTATGAAACTTGGTATGCGGCTTTATATGGTATTAAGACATATATTATGCATTGGAAATTCGCTGAGTACGCAGGTTTGCTGCGACGGGGGTATTCTATTTTCAAGCAGAACATATTTAAATATCTAACATAACTGTAAAAACCAGTGGCAGTGGGGAGGTCAAAAACCTTTACAAAATGGCGTTCCATTTTGATAGCTCTTCTGTGTTTTAACACTATTATAAAGTAAGATATCTGTGATTTATCACTAAGTGAGTTTTTGAGGTCAAGTCTGCCTGATTGTCAGTCTTGCTTACAATTTATGTTTTTAGCTGTTGCTCTACAATATGAAAGACTGTTAAAACTCCAGGGTAATTCATACACCAACCCTGTCCAAAAAATGCTACAACTAAATATGTCTTATTATTAAAACATTATTAAAAATAACCGTACAACTATGAGTAGTTTTTGTCAAGATGAGGATGAGTATGTTTTTAATCTGTTTAGACAATGTTTATATGATGTGATGTTAAACACATTATGATGATTGAACACAGCCCCTCCAACATTAGAGATGTACCCCCTCCACAAGTTGACTACTTTAGGAGGTTACCCTCCCTCCACAGGGCTGTTAAATGCGTTTTGACAATATAGATGTTCTACTGTAAAATTAATTGTTGCTTCTCTGATAATCCAACCTTTGTCATGTTCTGACCACTGCTTAGTCCTGTACGTGAGGGATATGAAAGCTTCTTCTATAGTAGGAAGTTCAGATGCGCATTGTAGTCATAGCAATTGTAATAGTAACAATTGCAATTCTTTTGAGACATTCTTCCTCTTACAGCTTACCTTTTTTTATAAGAGACTAATTGAATTGTAGGCAACGTGTAGTTAAAAACTAAATTTCCCAGCCTTCTTGTGCCTAACCCAAAAATCCCAGGCATTACTTAAGGATTCAAGGTACAGACTTGAATTCCAGGCTGATGGGGCAATTCTCGAATATAAGGTAAGCCTAGTTTAAGCACTACAATGGTTAGGGTAAGTTGCAAACATTAATAATAAACATCAAAACAAAACCAATCATAATCTCACCTAACCTTGATAGCCACACACTGTTACCGGTAGGAGGTTGTAAAAGTGCCGACTTTCTACTATCGTGGTAAAATAACACCCAATGATCAGTGTTATAATATACTAAATTAGTCCTTTTATTTCTCAGGATTCCAGCCAGGACCAGGACCCTATCCCCCAGCTCACGGCGACGGTCAGTACCCCCCACCAGGAGGGATGTACCCCCCTCCGCAAGGTGACTACCCACCCTCAGGAGGCTACCCCCCTCCCCAGGGCTACCCACCTTCTGGAGGCTACCCCCCATCCGGTGGCTACCCCCCACCACAGGGTTACCCCTCTGCAGGAGGCTACGGCCAGTCCCAGCCCCAGGGCTACCCCCCTTCTGGAGGCTACCCTCCCCCAGTGTCTCAACAGCCCATGTCTGGAGGCCACCCTTCTGGTCCTGAGGGTAAGTCAACTACAGTTTAATTTTGATTGTCCGACATTTGCTAAACCTACACGTTTGGTAATCCGACAAGGCCGCGCCCGTCTTATCTCCCGTGAGTGCAAGAGAGAGCCCAAATTACGGTTAAGAAAGGGGTGAGGGATTCCCGTCAAAACACAATAATAGATCGGTGCACAATAATAGTTTTCTAAATGAATTTTTATTTTTAACCGTGTGTTTATAAAGTTATAAACCTTTGTTTGTTGAAATTGACTTTTTTATCAACTCATTACGATACAGTATTTTTATTTTAGTTGGACTTAGCACTGTTTTAATGGTACCCTTGGTAATCCATAATGTTTGATAATCCGACGAGGGCTTGGTCCTATATCTGTCGGGTTATCTAGACTGTATTCCCATTATACTAATGTGTTTTAATGTTAGTGTGTGTGTTGACTGTAAGCATCCTTCTGAAAGGATATACCGCATATAGCATCCATGATGGACAGCACTCAAGTCATTTTGCTACATTCTTGTAGTGTTAATTGCATTTTGTACACAGTATTATCTGGGGAAACCGGTAACGTGTGGGATTTTGATATGTTATTTTGAAAATGTAAGCTCATTTAGTTAATAATAAATATATAATAAAAGATTTAAAAACACATGAATTTTAAAACAGCCTGTAGATAGTTTGATAGTACCTCTCTGTTAGTTTGATTTTGTAGATGAATATGCAACTTTGGTATGGCAGGGTAGTTTATTAAAGGTTATGGATAAAGTGATATGTGCTTTGATCAAAGAAGCTCATTTGAAACCATGAGATAATGACTTAAAACTTACCTTGTTGTTATTAGTCAAGATGTTTACGTTGATGGACTTGTATTTTAAGTCTACTAACGCAAGGGCAGCAGTTAATTACTAACAAATAATACAACACTGTGGTGGCCTTTATAATTCAAATACAGGGATCCCCTGTTTTCCGGACATTGCAAAACTACAAGTTTGCCATCAATAGCACCTAAACATTGATTAAACTGCCAAGATTTCTGGAATTCATCTGCTATGTTTTTTCATTCTTTAGCGTTGAAGAAGTCTTAACATATTGCGATAAGCAACTAATGAGTACAGTACATACTTTGGGAACTATTTTTGATATGCTATATTTTGAAACTTTGAATAAATACATGAGGGAATGATATGAGTCTCCAGTATCAAGAAAAGGTAATGTTATTGCCAGACAATCATTAACGGAAATCGATTGACGACAGTTTGTATGTTCTTTACTAACTGTAGGCCCCATTATAGTAACCAATAATTCAAAGTCAGAGTTTGACACTCGAGTAAAATTTGTAAACGTTCACCCCGCTCTTCAATCCCTGAGATAATCTTCTCCACTGCACTCAAATCTTCTCTGTAAAAATTGTGCCTCCAGCTCCAAGCTGAGGATGGTTCATTACCACATACGTCGTGAGTTCATACTAATCAATGACGATGGATTACGAGGTCACTCATTTTAGCGAATTTCCCCTATAGGGAAGAAGCTTTTACCGTAGGTCTCATGGTAAGAATTAAGCCCGAGACCATGGTAACTTTTTGTTTTGAGGTCCCCAGATGCCAAAAACTCGATTCGTTCAAATTTATATATATGCATATATATATGTATCCGTGAATGCGATAACTTGAGTAAAAAATGTCCGATTTCGATGAAATTTGGCTCAAATGTGTAAAGTGACATTCATGACTTTAAGTTTGAAAATCATAAAAATCGGACCATAGAAATAGTTTATGGGGTTTCGAAATTTTCCAAAAATCAGTTTTTGCACTTTTCACACTGAAATTTTTAAATCACACAATTTTTGTTTCAACCATGTTATAGAGCTTAAAAAAAACAAATAATACAGTATTTTGAATCATTAACCTATGTTAAGTGGTTGCGGAGAAAATCCAAAAAAAGTGTTCATAAAATCTCCCATGTTAATCTTATGGGAAAATGGTTTTTAGCTTTTCCTTAATTAATTTTACTGTAAACTTCACATTTGCTTTTACCAATCAGTTTAGCTCTGCAAAAAAATCATTTTGGTGTTTAAATTGTGATTCTATGTCAACCCTTGCCGAGATATTCAAAATGCTAAACACAGTACGTTGTCCAATGTTATCCTTATGGAGAATATTTAAAATTTGATATCTCGATTATTTATGAACGTATATTGATGAAACTTGGTATGTGGCTTCACCTAGTACTGGTATATTGATATTTGCACAAAAAATTGATTTTTTTGTTGATTATCCTCTTAGCAGCAAACCTACATCCTCATCCCTAATGTTATTCTTATGGAGAATACGTAATGCTTTATATATACCTTAATTATAAATATAAATCATTAAAACTTGGTATGTAGCTTCACCTGGTTGAGTTATATTGATAATTGCAAAAAACCCACATTTTTATCTTCCTCGTTGCAGCAAACCTGCGTTCTCAGCCCTAATGTTATAGACAATAGACAAATCTTTATTGTACATAACGCCTGAGAAACATTACATAAGTAATTTTTAAGCAGGTACATGGTCAAGTTTGTTTAATATTAACTAAGCCTAACACATTCAAATTCCCTACCTCAAGCTTTCCTACCTTATATAAAATGTATACATAAACCATGTATAAATCATACGCTAAATTTTATCTATAAAAAATTCATCAACTCTATAATAAGCTTTATGGCTCAATGTCTCTTTCAGTTTAGATGTAAAATTTGTTATTGCTAAGGTTTTGTATGATTATAAATTTTTAATCCCATATAAAGTGGTCCAGTTTAAAATTTTTTATGACTATGATTTGGATATCGAAAAATGTTATTATTATTTCTAGTATGATAGCTGTGATTTATTTTGTATTTTTCAAAAACAGATGATTTTGTATGAACAAATTTTGCTAGCTCAAGAATGTAAAGAGAAGGTAATGTTTGAATACAATGTTTTTTAAAATAAGGCTTACAACTAGTTCTTGGTTTTAAGTGGAAAATTGTCCTAAGAATGAACTTTTGACACACAAACACTCTCCTGGCTTCTACAGAGTTACCCCATAAGGTAACTCCATAAGCCAACAGCGAGTGGACATATGCATAATAGACAGTTAAGCAGACTTCTATAGATGTGACTTTAGTTAATACACTAATTGCATACCTTGTTGAACTTAATTTTTTACTTAAAAAATGTATGTGGTCAGACCAACATTAATTAATTAATGAATCAAAATTAAATTAATTTAATCAAAATTAATTAATTAATTAATTAATTTTGAATAAAAATTTAAACCCAAAACTTTAGTATTACTAATTGTAGGATCCATTAGATTATTTCTTAGCTGGAATTGCAAAATATTGGTCTTGTCCTCATTTAATTTTAAACCATGGTTCTCAAACCATTCATTAATTTTTGTAATGGTGTCATCAAGAGTAAATTTGATTTCACTAACAGTTTTTCTTTTCAAAAGAGCAGTTGTATCATCTGCATATAGAGTGAAACTACAAATGTTTTTAGAAAAAAATGGCAAGCTGTTGATATATACTATAAACAGTAATGGGCCCAATATGGAGCCTTGAGGCACACCATATCTTACAGTGGCCCATTTAGAATAATATTTGGTTGAATTTCTTGTTATTATTGTTCGTTGTTTACGATTGGATAAGTATGATTGCAGTAATTCTATAGCAGCCCCTTCAAGGCCCATATTTTTCAATTTTATCAATAACAATTCATGGTCTACGCAGTCCAAAGCCCTGGACAAGTCACAGAAAACCTCCGCAGTTAACTGCGACCGATCCAGAGCCTCAAGAACATCACCGACAAATGTAAAAAGAGCTGTATGGGTGCTTAAACCAAACTGTTCTTGGCATAATTTTGAGTTGCATTCCAAGTAATTAGAAATTCTAAGGTAAATTACCTTCTCAAAAATTTGTGATTATTCTTATGGAGAATAAATAAAATTCTATTTATCACTTATTTATTTAAGTATTTTTCTGAAACTTGGTAAGTGGCGTTATGTGGTAGTAAGAAATATATTCATGCATAGGAAATTCGCTGAGTACGCAGGTTTGTTGCGACGGGGGTATTTTATTTGCAAACCGTTACTGCAGTTGAATCATATATAACCTTTATCAGGGGACAGGGGAGTCAGTGAACAGGTAAGTGGCGTTATGTGGTAGTAAGAAATATATTCATGCATAGGAAATTCGCTGAGTACGCAGGTTTGTTGCGACGGGGGTATTTTATTTGCAAACCGTTACTGCAGTTGAATCATATATAACCTTTATCAGGGGACAGGGGAGTCAGTGAACAAACTAAAAGAGCAAACACTAGATTGTTTGTCAGAACCCCATTATTTAGTTTGTAAAACAAATTTGGACAAACTTTTAACAATTGTTTTTTCAACAAACATGTTTCTCAAACATTTGCTTGTTGTGGGTGAGGCTTGAAACCTCTGACTGATGTGGTGTCGGGCATTCTGGATAGTGGACCAGTTTGGAAATTGACCGTATGGTTTAATAGGCAGGAAATGATGCAAAACAATCCATTATATTACATGACTAAATTTATTTGGTCAGTACAATACATTCACTCTTTAAAACACAGTCAGAATGCAAACATTGTTTGTGGGTGTAGTCATGTGGTATTTTCGGTGCTTCATTATTTGATTATAAAGGCTATGGTTTTGATTTCAACATCACAAACTTGGCTTGAAAGTTAGTTTTCCCTGAGTATAATGTAAAACCATTATACCAGATAACAGCGATTGCTGCTGCTATATGTATTTGTCTGTCTATCATGATTACATCTTTAACAATTTAATAATAAACCCTAGTAAGGAGTTTTGACTCTCAGAGCACTCATTGGTTTGGAAAACCTAGATGGTCACAATTTTGTACCTAAAGAAATGAATTTTTGTTGATACCTTCAACTTATTTTTTCAGCAAGTTTGTATACTGTACCTCATATGTAAAAATCGGTTGAGAAACATCAAATTTTGGGATTGTTTTCAGTATTACTTAATTATTTTTGCTTCAAGTTTAACACGTTCGCTGCGGGGCACTGCTATAGCAGTGCTCCGCTACTGGCGCGCCTTGCTGACAGCTGCTAAAGCAGTGCCGCGCTCCCCTCCCAACTATTGCTTCAGTGTGAGCACAGCACTCGGCCGGGAACGTTATTATCGTTGCCAGCGTGTAGGTTAGAATGCAAGCTTTAATTTGGTGTAGGTTGGTACTAAAATTTCCCGTAAAATCCCGTCTGGCACCATATTTTGTCCCAGTTCGGGGATTTTCTCCCTCCGAGTGAAAATACAAAGGGACTGGCTACGGGTCCAGGCAGTGCTGCTACCTGTGGGTGTTTCAGTGAACTACGTCCACTCTCGAGGTAACGCAGCACCATCACCGCCGCTTTTTTGCGATTTGTCAGACCGAAATATTTGGCTGCCAATTGCGTTCGCTGATTCGCTGGCGCGCCGGGGCTGCGCCGCACATTGCGAACGCCCGCCAATGGGTTGCCGCAGCGAACGTGTTAATCTCCAAGCATATTTGCAACTTAATTCATCTTCATTATTTCTTTATTTTATTTCTAAAACACATATTTTGAGGTATGGATTTACACTAAAAAGCCGTCAAGTAAAAGCAAAACATGTTTTACTTTATTCAAGATTATTTGTGGATATTTTGTATGGCATATTCTAAAAAATGCATACTATAAAAAAAGTTAAAAGGCATAGATAAAGGCCTAAACAAAAAGCATGGGTAAAGGTATTCTATTTTGGATGGCATATTATTTTTTAATTAGGTTATTCTTTGTTCATTCTGGCATAGGTAATTTATCTTTATATTATGTTAATTCTGGCATTTATTCTAATAAAGGTAATTCACGTTATCTGCCTTTGAGATAAGATTTATTCAAGTGTGAACTTCCTTATCAAACAATCACAGCTCTATTATTGATATCATTAAAAATAATCAACCACTAAAGAGAAGCAAACACTAGCAATTGCTGTGAAGGGACGTTTGTTGAATGTTCTTATTTAGATGCAATTCAGATTTTATAGTCATATTAAAATAAATTTTTTTGGGAAAACCATCTAATTTTATTTCTATCCAATTTGTAAAGTACAAAACCCGTTGATTTCCGCTCAAAATTTCCCCCTGACATATTTACAAATGACCCCGAGATAAAAGTTCCTATTTGTAGAAGATAAATGATTTGGTGTTTTTTGTTTACAAAATTGATGTATTGCTCATTAAAACCAGTGATACCATTTCCTCTGTAGAAAGTGAGAGGTAGATATAGCTGACCGCCAATGAGAGTGAGAGAGAAGAGAATAGTTAATTGATAAAGTGGGCCTACGTGGATGCCAGGGGTCACAGGTCATGAGTTTAGTCTGTTCTTCACAGTTTTAAGCCCTGTAGCTCTCAAGATAAGAACAGTGTGTGTTTAGCGACCGCATTGTTTATATAATCTCTGCCGTAACGTGACACTGGCCTTACAACTTAGTGGTTGAGCTAGTGCTCTGTGCTGTTATTGTTATTCTATGCTGACTGCAAATTCATGGCTTCTAAGGAAAAGTACTATTGTCGCAAATCCTGGAGGAATTATTTCAAATCTCTGCTGCTGCCTTTGCGCAAAGAACGGGTTCAGCAAAAGTGCCAGTTAGTTATTAGTAAATTAAATCGCAGTCAGAAAAAATTAGGGTATGTGACATTTTTAACGGATGAAGAAAAGAGGTAAGTCTGAAAGTGTTTTATCTTGTACAATTTAAAATAATATTATGAATATTTATTTAATTGCTGGACTATACTAAATTCTTATCTCCTTTAGTTAATTGAGACATTAGTTTTTATTTCTGATTCATTGTGACTGATGTTTTCTTAACAACACTGTTATGTAATGTTGTGTAGTCATTTTGATTCTGCCTCATGAATTATTTATTTAAATTTTGGTTTTGTTTGACATTTAATTTCAAAATAGTGTTAGTTTAATAATATTAGTTGTAAATATAATCAAAATAAGTACACAACAAAAATATGAATGCACACAAATTTAGACAGCTTACAAATTAAACCAACAATGTACCTACCTTAATATATTTTAATGACTAAAATTAATGTAAGTAAGGTTTTGTTTTGTTTCGAAGACTAATTCACTCTAATGTTATTCTGTTATATATGATACAAAATTATTAGTTTTGTCTCATCTAAAACTTTTTCATCCATTACTTTTTTCTATTTTATACATTACCCAACATTTAAATTTATTGACTTTTGCAATTTTGAAATGTAAATTAGGCTAGTACAAAAGCCATAATTTGAATGAAACTTGTTAGGCTATTTGTTCAACCTGTATACATATATTATTACCCTATCTGAAGTCGGTTCTAAAATAACCAGTTTTTTATTTGTATAAATGATCAAACAAATTCAGTTCAGAGTATATAAGGCAGACATATGCCTTTATGCTGATGACACCATTTTATTTATGTCAAGTGATAATATACACAGTCTAGAAATAAACAGTTATGTAAATTCAAACTTAGTGATACAACGGTTACAAGAAAATGTTAGTGGTAAACAGGTCAAAGACTAAATGTCAAAATTGTTCTCAAAAAAGGACCAGTTAAAATAATTATATTACAATTTTAAAAAATAATTTTGATTTTGTTGAAGAAACAAATGAGGCAGTAACATTTTTATGAGTTATTTTTGGTGAGAATTTAAATTTTGAAACACATATGTACATGTTATGTAACAAAATGTCCAGTGGAGTATTCGTACAGAGAAGACTATCAAAGTTCTGCAACTCAAGTGTACTTTTAACAGTATACTATGATTTAATCTACCCTCATTTAATGTATGCAGGAGCAATATGGGGTAAATCTTCATTAAACACAACACGTATTTATCTTGCAAAAATTCTCAATTAGAACAATCTTTAAAAACAAAAAAAACAAATCATCTATAAGAAAAATAACAATTAAACATTAACATTCCCTAGTATTTTTATTTTGGAACTCTAACTTTTATAAACAAAATATTTCTTTGTTCTTACCTAAAATCAGAAACAATCTCAACCTCAAAATTCATAGTCATAATACAGTACAACTTTTTTAAAGACATTTATTATGCAATGGAGTACAATTATTCAATAAACTCCCCCAGCAGTTAAAAGAAGGAAGTGACTTTAAAAAACGTAAGATGAAAATAGGCTTGAATGGGTGATCAACTCATTCCAACCATACAAGTCACCCGGTGTAGACAATAATTACCCTGCTTTACTATAAGAGGGGCAGAAAGAGATTATTCCACACCTGTTGGGAATAATGAGGAGCAGCCTAGCCTTGGATATGTACCAAGGATTTGGAGAAGGGCAAGAGTTACCTTCATTCCAAAAGCCGGCAAGACAAATATTATGGAACCGAGATCGTATCGGCCCACGAGTCTTACATCCTTTCTCCTGAAAACTAAGGAAAAGGTTGTGGACAGCTACATCAGGGTGGAGTTACTGGAGACATCTCCCTTGCATCCACAGCAACATGCATACAGGGCAGGTAGGTCAACAGATACTACACTGTACGAATTGACTAGTACTATCAAGAAGACTCTTGATTGGGAGGAGACTGCTTTATGTGTTTTTCTGGATATAGCAGGAGCCTTTGATAACATCTCACTTGCATCCATGACAGAGGTACTGGAAAGGAAGGGTGTAGACAAAACGACTATCCGTTGGATAAGCAATATGCTGTCCACAAGAACAGTGGAAGCCCACGTTACAGGAAGAATCATACAATTGAGTACGGAAAGGGGTTGTCCCCAGGGCGGGGTACCATCCCCCTTCTATGGAGCTTGGTTGTAGATGAACTCCTCAGAATTTTTACCAGGGGGGTCTACACTGTATTGGATATGCAGATGATTTAGTTATCATTGCAAAAGGAAAATTTGAGGAGACTCTCTGCGATTTAATTCAAAGGGGTCTAAATCAAACGAAGGATAGTGCAAGTCGGGTTTGACAGTCAATCCAACAAAAACTTCACTTGTACCCTTTACTATGAAAAGAAGGCTTCCATTATTGAGGAACATCTAGTTTGGTAGGGTGGCATTGGAATGGAGTATCTGGTGGTAACACTACATAAAAAACTACTGTGGAATAGACATGCAGAAGAGGTAACCAAAAAAGCCACATCAGCCATTATGACCTGCAGGAAGTATGCAGGGAAAGTATGGGGTTGCAACCCACATGTGTTAAGGTGGATGTATACCATGATGGTGAGATCAATAGTCACATATGGGTCGGTAGCTTGGGCGGGTAGGACCAAGTTTAAGAACACGAGGAAATCGCTGGAGAAGGTATAAAGAATGGCTTGTGTTACCATAACAGGAGCCATGAGATCCTGTCCTACAGCAGCCTTAGAAGTAATCCTAGACCTTACACCTCTGCATTTGGTTGTGGAGAAGTCGGCAAAGGAGGCCCTACTGAGGATGGAGAAAATAGCATGAAAATGAATCCTACCCATGGCGGAGACTCCCTTCCGCCGGGTCTAGAAGAATTACTGAACCTCCTAAGGGACTAAACAATCAGAAGGTTCAACTTTGAAAAGAATTTAGCACTGGGCTAGGGACCAAGCAACAGTGGAATGGTGAGCCCACATATCTACTTGCAAGACATGCCATCAGGCGGATCAAAAACCAATGAGGCAACTGGGGTTGGAATGTTTGGTCCTCAGGCAAACCGAATGGACATTGAATCCATGGGGATTTCCCCGAGCATCTTTCAGGCAGAGATGAATGCAATTGAGAGATGCGTACAGTTCAACCTCAGCAGGAAATACAAGAAGCGGGATATTGCGATCCTATCAGATAGCCAAGCAGCCATCAGTGTGCTAAGTTCACCGGTGATCAGCTCCAGAGTGGTGAGGGACTGCCGGCAGGGTTTAAATATGCTAGGTAGGACAAACAGAGTGTCTCTCCTCTGGGTGCCGAGACAACAAGGAGTAGAGGGCAATGAGGAAGCAGACAGGCTTGCAAGAGAAGGGGCGGCAAAACCCATCACTGGCCCTGAGCTAGGGTGCAGACTAGAGGATGCTTTCTCCAGGAGGAAACTCAAAGAGAAGGAAGAGGCAGAGAGAGCAATCAGGTGGGAGACTCTTCCTGGATGTAGACAAGCCAAGGAAATGCTTAGCAACTTTAACCATAGGAGATCTGAAAACCTGATCAGGCTTAACAAGAACAGCCTAATAATTCTTACAGGGTTTCACACCTGACTCTGTAGACCTTAAGAAGATGGGTATGGTAGAAGAGAATGGCTGCAGATTCTGCCAGGAGCAGGAGGAAACCCTGAGTCATCTACTGGCTGAATATGATGCGGTTGGCCAAAAAAGGACCAGAAGTTTGGGATCATACCAGATAACCATTAGGGTTGCTCCCCTTTTAGAACCCCCCAGCTTCTAAACTTCATCAAGGAGTTAGGGCTGGAGGAGGAGCTCTAGGAAGGAACTGAGAGCTCAGAGGTGGGGGCACAAAAGATCTTGTTAGGTCGCAGTGCATTCTTCCCCCACGTTATCAGTATCAGATCGCCTTCTACCACTTTTTCTTTATATTTACCGTCTTGTATGTAAGTGCAGTATAAGTGTAAATATTGTAGTGTTGTGGGACGTAATTTATTTATCCTCTTTAATTGTATCAACACATGCTACTTAAGAAATTATTCATTAACTTCTGTATGATTGACGTTCAATTGTATAAGAATACTCGCTTCGCTCGCTGAGGGCTCCGTCCCCAGACCCCCGCTTGGTGTCACTCCAGTTGTTATTATAACTCAATGTCCCTTCAAGTATTTTGTTATATAATGTACTATTTTAATCCATTTTATTTTATTTTATTTCATTCAATTGGGATATATTATCTACTCTAGATTTGATCTTTGTTCAATGACCCTATCATTTTTTGATACTCTACCATTTGAAATTTATATTGACAGTTTACTGCTATTTTGCTACAGCTGTTATGAATCTTTTGTTTTTATTTGAAACCCCATAAGCCCAATGATAAAATTTCAAATTTTCAAGGTAAAAGATAGAGATTTAAAAATTGGAAATTGTAACTTTTGAAAATTTTCCTGGCAGTTACTTGGTAGAAGTTACCTGCATGCCAAATTTCACGTTTCTACCTTATCTAGAAGTGGTCTAGAATTCATATACGGGAGTGAGTGAGTGAGCGAGTTACACACTGTATTACTGTATTTAGATACCGTTTGTATAGTTATTTAGATATGGTTTGTCCTAAAAGTCCTGTACACAATAATTTCGGAAATTAAAACCGGGGATAATTTGTTATCTAAATCTAGACATACAAAAGATATTTTACACATCGATTTCCGGCAATAAAAAATGAAACTTTACTGTGTATGCCATGTCTGCCCCCCTACCTCCCCCCCCAAAGAAAAACATGCTTTTAAAGGGTTGCCTCAAATTTTTAAATGTAAAGTCCTATCTTGTTACCTTTATTTTATAGGGCTTGTTGTGACAGGTGATTCAATGAACATCTGTTAGTGTATCACATGTGTTACAAGTGGTATTCTGATAACTCAGGTGATGTGACAGGTGGTTGCCAGCCAGACCCCCAGCTAACTGTCCCCCTAGACTGGAGTATCTTACGAGTAGTGATCACCTGTTTGTCTTTCACATGTGTTACAAGTGGTATTTTATGTGTCAGGTGGTTGGATGAATTTCCCAGCCGGACCCCCAGCCAACTGTCCCCCTGGACTGGAGTATTTTACGAGTAGTGATCATCTGTTAGTGTTTCACATGTGTTACAAGTGGTTTTCTATGTGTCAGGTGGTTGGATGAATTTGCCAGCCGGACCCCCAGCCAACTGTCCCCCTGGACTGGAGTATCTTACGAGTATTGATCAGCTGTTGGTCCACCAGAAGGTCGAGCTGCTTGAAGGTAAGGTTGAAAAGGTCGAGAATTTATATAAGTTTGTCCTCCATTTAGGATGGGACAAGGTGATTTGTTTCTTTGGTATTAGACATTTTCGAACATATGGTTTATTGGAAGAGATTGCTTTACGTTTTAATTAAGGTTATTAAATTCCACTGCTTTTATCTTGTTGAAAACTTGAATTTGAGCTATTTCTGAAGCAGAATCAATGGAATAAAAAAGTTATTTCTTTAATCAGCCCTGGTAATGAACGAGTTATCAGTGGTGGTCATATTGTCATCACCGGTGCTTGACCTATCACTTCTAGTGACTAAAACTATACTGTGTTTCTGAACTCTACTTAATTATGTTAAAATTTAAAACATTGAACTAACTAGTCTACACTTTTTTGTCCTTACTGTTTTTTTTTTCACAGATGACAAATGTAGGCTAGTTAATTTTGAGTTATTAATTTGAATTTAATTAAATAGGGCCACTTAATTAAGGGAGGAGTTTCCTTACCTCTCAAAACGTGTTGTAGTTTTAAACACTAGAAGCGGTAGGTAAAGTCCAAACAAATCTAATAATAGTTTAAAAAATCCATCACTTTAATGAGTTTCAAAAATGCAATCACCAGTGCCTTTTGGAGTAAGGTTAGTTGAAGAAAAATTAGTAATTGTAATCATCTTTAATGTTAATTACAACACAATTCAAAGCTTCTTAATATTACTAGGCCTCACGTTCCTAGTTGCACCGGGAAGATTTATGGAGAGTGTAAAACAGTTGTTTGTGCGAGAACAAAGTTATGTAGAGAAGCTGATGAACTTATAGGCCTGACATGATATCTTTATATTAGGGATGAGTCGATTCTCGATTCCACCAACTCTCAGGCTTAGAATCGGAATCGAGAATCAATGGCCCAAAGTCGATTCCGATTCTTTCGATTCCAGGCCATCGGTACTCCCGCCATTTACCCAAATTTACGCCACTAACCATTGAAAAATCAAGTCACCAACATAATTTCTTTGAGTCATTATCTTACAACCACATTTTCCCCATGAATTACGAATTTACATTAAACTGTTTTTGTTTTTCTATATTACTACAGTATACTGATGAAATTAACATTAAATTATCTAAATATTGCATTAAAAATTAGTTTGATAATTAACTACAAAAAGCTGCTAAACAACATTACAGTATATTTAAAAACGTTGACCTACAATCATTAAAAATTAATATAAAAAAATCTTTCTAACTTTTATACAAAATTTAAAACCCTGATTTTTTATTTTAAATTAACTTTACAAATGTATTTTTATCGGTCAAGAATAGTTAACATCCAAAGTGATTGTTTTATAACACAAGAAAACAAATTTCAAAAAATATCATGGGAGATTTATATTACTTAAGGCATACAGATAATATGAAAAATAAACATGCAATTCAACTTAGTTGTTTTTGAATTATTTATTTTTGCAAGTTTATTTTATTTTATTAATGAAAAATAATTACCAACCAACTGATTGTCTCAATTTATTAAATAAAAACCAATTACTGACTAACTTATTGTCTTTAATCATTTTTAAAACATTACTTTGCTATTTCACCTATTATCAGGAATCGATGGAATCAGAATCGAGAATCAAGAATCGATTTGTAAAAATCGGAACCGGAATCAGAATCGATAAAAATTGGAATCGACTCATCCCTAGTTTATATAATTACCGGACCAAATAAAAGAATTGATCATCTGCCATATATAATTATTGAATCTTTTAAGAATTATGGGGCAAAGTGCTGAGGGAATTTGGATATTTTCTAATTTTTACACACACATATATATATATATATATATATATAACAAATAACAAATATTTTAGGGTTTTTTCACACCTTAAAATTTTGTACTGTGATTTCCCATTTAATTACATGCACTTCAAAATAAGCGTTTCAAATATAGATATGTTTCTCTGTATCATTATGGATACTAGGGAAAGCATGGCCCAATTTGTGCAAATATAAAAATAATATTGTGACATTTACATACATACATTTTACTTTTGATTTTTCTGATAATACCATAAATGTAGCTTCATGAGCTCAGAGGTTTTTATATAATCCCCTGCCTTCATCTCTTGAGTTTTTATTGGCCCTGCTCAAAAATTGTGATTTTAATTTGTAGAGAAAAATAACATAATTTAGAGTGAAGGCTTGAAATAAGTAGGTCAAGTATGGAAATAACTTTATATTACGGAATGAAATTGCCATAAAATGTTAAAGATGATCAATAAATGACCCTGTCATGTGATAAGAGTTTTCTCATGAGTAAAACATTGTTTTCCTACAATCAGAGTAGTTAATTGACCTTTAAATTGTTTGATTAATGTGCAAATAAATGATAAATGAATTCCACCCTTTGCAATTGATAATGTTAGTTTTACTAAACACATGTTTATTTTAATGTTTAACATTTTAAGCTTCTGTTACTGATAACAATTATAAAAATAAAAACATTTATTTGCTTGGAAAACAATTTAAGTAGTTAGTAATTACTGAATTGCACCAGCTAGGAATATTTCCATTAAAAACACTTTTTAACACCTTTGTTAATCTGTAGTTGATTTATGTACCTTCGATATAGATGGTATACAGTGATGTTAGGCAGAACAGGACTTTTTAACAGCTTTGTTAATTTGTCGTTGATTTATGTACCTTCGATACAGTTGGTATACAGTGATGTTAGGCGGAACAGGCCAAGAAATAATGTCAAAAAATAAATGTTAAATTGAAACTTAATCATTGAATTGCATCACATAATTCTTTGCAAATCAGTTAATGGCAACTTTGATCTGCCCACCACCTATTTATGAACATACGGATGGAAACACCAAGTAACAAGTAAGTGTAAATAAGTGACAAGTCACTGGGGTAACATTTAAGGTTAGAATTAAAATACCACACTTGATGGGTGGAAAGTATAACCCTGAGTTCCAATCGTGCTCAATGCCTAGTATGCAACCCTTAGTTAATACCCTTAGTCAAAGCTATTTTTACATCAACTATTAAAATTTGTGTCTGCAGCTCTGGTGGGGTTTGAGACCAAAAACAAGTTCACAGTCAAGAACAGTATGGGCCAAAAGGTGTTCTATGCTGTAGAACAGTCGGACTGTTGCACCCGTAACTGTTGCGGCCCCATGAGACCCTTCGGCATGAAGATTCTGGACAACTACAAGAACGAAGTGATCCACTTGGAGCGGCCCCTCGCGTGTGATTCGTGCTGGTTCCCTTGCTGTCTGCAGGTAATGTAAATTCGATAGTGGCTGAAATACTGTAATAGTTGAGGATCTGTTAATTGCCTTGCCTTTGGTCTTAGGACCAAACATGACACTGAGCAAATGTGCAACACAATTGAAAGCCGTAGAACCTAATTGTGAAACCTTTATTGGTTTGTTTAAGTAATTATTGAATCCGAATTGGAATGGTTCAAATCTTTCCTATTCAAAAGACAACAAAAAACTCTAATTATTAAAGACGGTATTAAATACAATTCCAATTTTGAATTAATAAAGCCAGGGATGCCACAAGGGTCAATCATAGGACCAACACTATTCATTTTTTACATCAATGACCTGCCATTGAACATACAAACTCAAACAATACTTTATGCTGATGATACCACTGCCATAATTTTAGCAGAAACTATAAAATAAAATAAATAAAAATAAAAGTGACTGAAGCTCTGCTAGATCTAGACAGGTGGTTTAGGGCAAATGGAATACATTATACAAATATAATTCATTTCTGCTCCAAACATTCACAAATTGAACCTTTAGAATTGGATTTTAAAAATAAGAAAATTAACCGTCTCAACCGTGCAAAAGAACTAGGTATTTTCGTTGATGAATATATAACATGGTCTGAGCATATTGATTTTTTGTCAAAAATACTAACCTCTGCTTGTTTCAACATGAGTTGTTTGGCAAATATAATAAGCATGGAAATTAAATTAACACTATATTACGGTTATTTTCATTCTCTGGTTAGTTATGGAATCACAATTTGGGGAGGAGCATCCTCGGTAAAAAAGTCCTTAAGGTACAAAAGAATATTTTGAGGATAATGACTATGACTCCACATAGAAAATCTCGCAAACCGATATTTAAAAATCTGAAATTTTTAACTGTTCCTTCCCTATACATATACATTCTCCTACAGCAAGTTTTTATGAATAAAGTCAAATATTTTAACAATAATTTTGAACATAATTATAACACGAGGAACAAAAATAAAATTCTTCAATATCCTCTGCACAGAACTAAGTTGTTAAAAAAAATAATTTTTATATGGAAATGAAATGTTTTAATAAAATTCCAAATTATTGTAAAATGCAACCTTATTGCAAGGAAAAAAAGTTGTTTTCAATTATTGAAGGAATTTTTGATAAAAAGGGCCTACTATACTGTAGAAGAGTTTTTGAAGGATGATATTACTATGATTTAGTTTTAAAACTTGAATTATATTTTAATTACTCTTATTTTGTAAAAAAGAAGAAAATCCTCTGTCTATTTTTAAGAGATAAACTGAACTGACTAGTCACCTGTTTGAGCAGGACCTTGCCTGTATATCAAATGTATTGTGACACTGAAAAAATTAAGTGAAATTAAATGAAAACTGTTGTTACTATATTGTTATTTTTGACTACTGAAAAGTAATTTTCTTGTTTGGATAGACAGAAAGATAATGCATTATAATCACATAATAGCATTTTATTACAACATGTCAATATATTTATTGGTTTTGAATCTACGTAATAGTGAGAGTGTAAACAAGATTATAAAACTTATCATGTGGTCTACCAGAATCAAACAAACCTACAAATCATTGTGTAAACATGCTTCAATGACAATACATGTGACCTCCACCAATTCTAATCGGTACAATTCAGGATTATCGATTACAAATATTTACTCAATAATTTCTTTATTAGCATGATACTTGTTGTTACAACTAAACAGGATAAATAAAATAGTCTTACAACACTATAAAGTATATTTACATTTATACTGTACTTACATACAAGACGGTAAAACCGGCAACTTCCGGAACGGTTCCGGGAACTTGTTTCCGGAACTTCCGGTAGCCAATAGTATATAAGCTGTTCGCCATCTTGTTTCTGTCATTCTCTGATTGGGGCTGATGATGACCGGTGTAACTGGTTGAAATCGATCGCCTTGTACCATCTTTTGTGTATATTTTACCGTCTTGTATGTAAGTACAGTATAAGTGTAAATATACTTTATAGTGTTGTAAGACTATTTTATTTATCCTGTTTAAACATTTACTCAACAAATTGTTTACTTAAAAGATGCATAACATTAAATTTGAAATTGCTCATTATGTTTGTTTCACCTTGGAGTTAACCGGATTGCCTATAGAACAAGAAAGTCTGAGTCTTAGTGGTGCAAGTCAAGGCGTTTATTTAGACTCAGGAAATACAAATATTCCATATGGTAGAAATTATAGGGATCAGTAAATACAGGAAAAATGTTATATTGATTGGCAGGAAATTGTTTTTAAAGAGACAAGAGATTAAAATAAGTGGAAACCTATTGAGTTTTAATACATTACTACATCAAAACCATAGAGCTATTATAACTGGAGGAAGCACAATGTGTTAGTGTTGATGCCACATGAATACACATGGAATGAACATGGATGTGATAGACAGACTAGCTGTTCAATTTTACATTTCAGCTAAAGACGATTTTAAAAATCTGAAAATGTTTACAGTATGCAGTCAATAGATATTCCATAAAGTTGTTTTACTCTAAAAATACCCCCGTCACAGCAAACCTGCATACTCAGCGAATTTCCATTGGAAATATAAATGTCTTAATACTACATAAAGCCATTTACCAACTTTCATAAAAATATATTCACAAATAAGCGATACATACAATTTTAATTATTCTCCGTAAGAATAACATTGGGGCTGAGTACGCAGGTTTGATGCATCAAGGAACACAAAAAATGGGTTTTTATGCTAATATCAATACAACTCGACTAGGTGAAGTCATATACCAGTTTTATTCATTTTTGTTCATAATTAAGGGAGACATAGCATTTAATTGTTATCTATAAGAAAAACATGAGGCTGAGTACGCAGGTTTGCTGCTACGGGAGCCTTTGGAAACAAATTTTTTTTAGCAAATATCACTGGACCACAACCAGATGAAGCCGTGTACCAAGTTTCGTCAGTATACGTTCATAAATAAGCGAGATATACAATTTTTCTTTTCCTCCATAAGAATAACATTAGTACTGTGTTTAGCACTTGCAATATCTCAGTAACCAATTAACGTAGAGGAATGATCAAAATACCAAATTGTGTGTTTTTTTAAGCTGAATCCAATAATAAAAACTAAAATTTTACTATTTCAAAAATTAGGTGTTAAAAATTCAAAAAACCCATTTTTGGGGTACAAAACCCCCAAAACACCCCCTCAGATAGAGCGATATGGCTGGTTTTCGAACTTATAACATGGATGTTAAGTTTATAAAGTCATAAATGTTGCTTTACACGTTGATACCAAATTTCATCAAAATCGCATAATTTTTACGAGAGTTATCGTGCTCACGGGCACATATATATGTATACAGTTTCGAATGAATGGTGTTTTTGGGGTCTGGGGACCTCAAAAACGAAAATTTATCATGGTCCCTGGCCTAAGTCTTACCATGCCAACTACGGTAATAGCTTCTTCCCTATAGGGGAAATTTGCTAAAAGAACATGGTAACTCAAAATTGGACACAAGGTATAACACAAGATACAAACCTACCCACTCAGCACTCTTAAGTTTTATGCTGAAAAACTACTTATGCAGTTCAAAATTTTGTAAACTCCTTCCCTATTTCAGTTAGATTGAAAATTAGCAACATTAAAAATTACAAATATTATTAAAAGAGTTCTTGATTGGTAAAGCCCTCAGAATTGTAAAACCAAATGAGGATTATAATTGAATATTGACTACTATAGAGATAGTATTAATTTATTGTCCATTATGAGATTATTATTTTGTATCATACTATTCCAATGCATAGAAGGTCCTACTGGTGATGAATAAAGATGTTTTGAGTTTGAGTTTTATAGTCCATCTAAGGCTTATTTAGTTATAAAGAATATGAGGAAGTTATAACATTCTGTCAGATATTGACAAAGCCGTACTAAGGGGGGGGGGGGGGGCAGGTGTCTTATTTAGGACACTGTTGCCTTAAAAAAGGTCACCAACTTGGATCCGGACGACAACAAGGGCCCACACCACCAGGCCTACACATGGGCCCATGAAAGCTGAGTACGGCCCTGGATATTAATTCAAAAATAAGTTAAAAGAAGAAGTAAGAAGTAAAAAAGAAGTTACCTCATCAAGAAATGTCCATACAATATTGAAGACTTTTAAAATTAAAGGTACAATGAATTTATAACATAGATTCTAAAATAAAAAGTTTATAAAATTATCAGAAATCAAGATTCAGTCTAAGTTCTATTAATTATTTTTATAAATATATAATGTTAATTTACCCATCATCAGTACTCTTAAATTAGTATTATGGAAATCAAGACTTTTCTAATAATGAATTAAGACACTTTGTAAAATTATATATAGGATAAGCTTTTGTATCAATGCTTTTGTACCAATCTCTGCTAACTTGGTTCTTTGTTTCACCGCAGTGGTAACCGACATAACTTTTACTAAACCTATCTCACCGACTCAAACATTCTCTCTATTGCAACAGGCATTTAAATTAAAAGGAATTTGTTGTCTTGTGAATATCTGAGTTGGTTTCTCAAATTACAAATGTACATTTATTATCATATTGTCAGACTGATCCTTTCCAACAATAACACTTTCAAATTTGTTATGTTTTATTTTTCATTCAAAATTAAAAACGTGAAATATGAGATTTGCTGGAAGTAAAGATTATTACAGAAGTATATCCGTAACAAGTAAACCAGGTAAACGAGGGGGGGGGGTTAACAATGCATTATAATAGCTTTGCCAAATCCAAATACACACCTACAATCAAAATAAAACTGTAAATGTGTATTTTTCCGTTTATGATGTAAAATTTTGAGTGTAAAATAAACGCCATAACTTAATAAATAGTTTATTTATTTTAGGCACCTTATTTTGTATATCATTACGAGCTTAATTTTAGTGAGTGCATGTCGTGATTCGTGATTTTATATTAATTCTGAACTTGCACAGTGGATTTTGAAATCATTTAAAATTTAATTGATATGACTAGGGGTGGGCGAGTAGTGTTTTTTTTTAATCGAGTCAAGTATTGAACCAAACTATTCGAGTATCGAGTCGAGTAGTTCTTTAAAAAGTAAAAAAACTCATTTTAATTTATTTTATTGAAAACAATTCTTTTTACATTCTAAACTTTAATTATAAACATAACATTTTATTGAATTATTAATGTTATTGTTTATTTTAACCTTAATTTTACCATGAATGAATAATGATTTAAATGAAAAAACAACTATATAGTGTTTTCAACAACCATAACAAACAAAAGACAAGTATTACAAATATGTATCCATTCAACAATTTTGGGTTAGTTTATCAAAACCAGAACATTTGAACAAGAAAGTGATGTTTTGACCCTGACCCAAATATCCCCTGTTGCCCCTCTCTTACTTATCTTAACTCGCAGGTATCCATAAATAACCCACCTGTCATTGCTTCCTTTCATGTGAGCTAAAAATAAATGTTAGACTTGTTTTTCTTTATTTCAGTCACTTATTTTGTTAAATATTGGTTAGCAGCGTAAACGTGGGTAAACGGCGGGAGTAGCTTTGTATTTTAAACTATTTGGGGTAAACAACGGGAGTAATCAATTACTCTACTCAAATTTCCGAGTAGTCTCTAATACTCGCTCGGCCTTCGAGTATTAGAAAATACTCTACAGGTACTCAAAATCTCGAGTACTCGCCCACCCCTATTTATGACCCATATATTTATTTTTGCAGTAAAGGGTTAGAGGGTCATATATAAAACCATAACAATCAGAAATTTGTTGATCATTAATTTGTTTGTATGTCCAAGATTCTAAATTAACTATGAACATTGAACTTTCAATTCTTCTAAAGGCCTAAAGTAAAACCCTACTTGAATTTCCCTTTTGATTTGATTTGATTTGATACTTCTCCCATACTAGGTGAAGAATGCTTTTGCCACCTTAAGACCATTAGCAAGGGGAAATGGTTGGCCGCAGTGTAATGAAATGTTATAGCATTAACGTGCCCTCTCTATTAATTTTGTCTCCTCAATAAAAAACAACTTGTTCTTTTTTCCAGATTTTATTTATTTGTTGTCAGGAGATTATTATTGAGAGAACAATATCTTGGACAATGTTGGTATTTCACCTGCACTGCTTGAATATGGCTTCTCTCCTCAATAGTAATAACACTAAAGAATTCAACGAATGCACATTTTATGCCAGCGAATAGGGTTCGCCACTGACATGGGATTTTTATTGGTTACACAACTTTTTCACACAATTTTAAAATGCTTTCAAGTTGTAATTTTAAATACAATAGTGCATAGCTAAAAAGTGTAAATAAATGAATAAAAATTTAAAAATAAAATTACTTCTCAGGTTTTGTGTAAAAGAGCTTGTTTTATTTTGGAACCAGTGCTGTTTATTCTAATGAAGCTAGTTCTTATTAATAAAGATAAAAATAATAATATTTTGTTGTAATTTTAGACAATGGAAGTGTACGCTCCTCCTGGCTGCCTTGTGGGCACTGTGGAGCAAGAGTGGAGCATCTTCCAGCCATCCTTCAGTATCAAGAACTCAGCTGGAGACACGGTGCTGCGCATTGAAGGCCCAACCTGCACATTCAGCATCTGTGGCGACGTTGATTTCAATGTTAGTGGAATTATAAACAAGTATCGGCTTATAATGTGAGGTCAAATCGGAGAATTGTGATCAGACGCATATGAATCAAAACTAAAGTCAACTCCCAATTATCCGGGAGCGGGTTAATCGGGTTTCGGTTTAACTGGGGTCACGAAAGGTTTATTTTTATTATTTTTATTTATCACCTTTTAAACATAAATAGAGCAATAATAATAATTTATTTTGCTAAATTATCACCAGAATCGTATTTAATTTACTTTATTTTTCAGAATAAATACTATACAAACAATTTAGTAAACACAACATAATCTGAGAGTCTGTTATCTCGCTAATGAGCCGTGGGCGCGTGATGGGGAGCGATGACCTTGACACTGCTCTAGCCACTGCACCTGGATGGGCAGAGCGACCGAGGAAGGACGGACGGTCGGAGGCAGACGTCTGAAAATAGAAACATCTCAAAACAATCACCCTTCCCGCTGCTGTTCACCCTGATGGGGTTTTTCCCCCAGTGCAGAATTAATTAGCACACTGTTCGGCGTTTAGAGATTCAATATCATTCGGCATTTTGGATAGTATTTACTGCTATCAACCATTGCTAGTATTAACTTTTATTATCTTGATTGTTTGTAGATGTTATCACAATTTAAAGATTTTCAAAAGTATTTAATTTACATAAATATATCTTAAATGACATTAAAATTCAATATTTTAGTATTAAAATGTTGATAAACCTTTATTATATTCATAATATTCAATTTATTGAATCCCTTTATTTAACCGTGATTTTGGGTTATCTGTGACCCTCCAACTGGCCATTACCCCGGATAATCGGGAGTTGGCTGTATTGGGTGCATACAAAATATTTTATCCTCATGAAAGTTTGATTTTAATAACTGAATTTGTATACTGAGTTAACACATCTTTATAACATTTGATATGTTATAACCCTTCCAGTGCTATGGGCCGATATATTATCTTTTGAATCTGTTACCAAAAATCATTTTTAATTGCTAGATAAGCGATAAGCGTTATGAGCTTAGTCTGCAGACTGCGTCTGACTTGTGGTGTAGCCTGGTAGTCACAAACTAAAACGCCTCCTCCAGCGCCTAGGCTCTAACACCACCTGGGGGCCTATTTTTGAAACGGGTGAGTGGTGAGTCAGTCAACTCACCTACCAACTGATTTTAGCATTGTTAAAATCACCACGTGAGGTATGAATTGGCAATGATTTATCTGTCAAATCAAAAAGCCAAATGTAAACATTGACCAATGTACAAATTTATAAACCTTTTGTTGCTTTAGCTGCATCAATTGGTATATTTTAAACATTACTTACTTTTTGAGCATTTTTTAAAATAAATCATACGTTTTTCAACTGTATTTACACATTTTATATGGGAAAGTAAACATAACCTAGTTAGGCAGTTTACTATTGATTCCTTCTGGCATTTCCTTCTAACATGAAGAAGAAGAAGGTTATTTCCGGTCAACTCACCCATTTTCAGTCACCAGCGTTTTGCCTGTTGAGTAGAAATGGTTGAGTTGGTCACTTATTCAATAAAAATATCTTATCTATAGTAAATCTATGAATGTTAAATATAAACGTTCATTGAAAATACTAATATAAATTTTGTGTGGTTGGATGTAATTAACCGAACTGTTACCTAAATGATATCTGTACTTTTATCTGTTGATCTGAAAATTAAAAATAATGGTTTGAGTGACTCACTCACCAACTCACCACTCACCCAATTCAAAAATAGGCCCCCAGGTCCGCTACAGCTGCTAGACTGATTAGTGGCTGTGATGTCCAAGACGCTACCTTCCTGACCAGGGAGTAACACTTAGATTGAGGGTTCAAATCCCATCACAGTCGGCGGTTTTAACAACTCATGATTAGTTCACCTGTCTGTGGCAAGGTTGAAGGGGAGGGCGGACCGTAAGCAAACGGTGGACAGCTCAGTTTCAAGCTGATGGGATGGGTGGACTCTGTGAGTTACACAGCTGATCAGGTGTTTTGTTTGTTACTTTTTACCAATCCTTACTGTGTGTGTGTGCGTGTGTGTGTGCGTGTGTGTGTGCGTGTGTGTGTGTGTGCGTGTGTGTATGCATGCGTGCGTGCGTGCGTGTGTGTGTCCACCGGAAGCGCGGTTTTTAATTATTTTAACTGTTCAGACATTCTAAATATTTAAAAAGTTAACAAAACATCACATATTAAACTACTTCTTTCACAAGTTTAGCACTGATAGCCCTTTCAGTACTAAACTTAACATGTCATGTTTGTTTTACACATGATGATCATTTTAATAAAATATATGACAAAATAGCTATATTAATATGTGACATACTTTAATGGGGGGAATTTTCGAGCAAGCCAGGTCAATATTTCATGTATTTTTCCTCTATTGTCAGGATAAATCAGTGAAAGATCTGTCACAACCCTATGAAAACTTCAAAAGAGTCAATATTCTACACAGTCTTACAGTAGATCACATTTAGGGATGAGTCGATTCCAATTTTATGTACTCCAATTCCGGTTCTGATTCTTACAAATCGATTCTCAATTCTGATTCCATTGATTCCTAACAATAGGTGAAATAGCAAAGTAATATATTAAAAATGATAAAAGATAATAAGTTAGTCTGTAATTGATTTTTATTTAATAAATTGAGACAATCAGTTTGTTGGTGACTTTCTATATTATTAAAATAATTTATTGATTTTTGTTCGGTGTTTTTAGTCCCCCTAAAACTAATATTTTGTATACGTGTTTGGTATCAATGAAAAGCTCTTACTCTCTAGATACGCCTTTTGCAGGTTTAAAAAACCTACACCTTCAGAGCTTCGCCCTGCAGGCTTTCAAATTTTCAATGTTAGTCTTATGGAGTTATATTTGATTTAGTTAGTCAGCTGATTATAATATGTGAATAAACCTTTAAAACGTCTGGCTCTATGTAAGAGCTAAATCCCCGTGCGGAGAACGGGACTTCTGCTAGTTTTTCATTAATAAAATATAAAAACGTACAACAAAATTTTATGAAACCCGTTGAATTGCATGTTTATTTATTTTTCATTTAATTGTTATGCTTGAAGTTACATAAATCTCCCATGACATTTTTTGAAATTGGTTTTCTTGTGTTCAATCACTTTGGATGTTAACTATTCTTGACCGATAAAAATACATTTGTAATGTTAATGTTCAATTTAGGGTTTTAAATTTTGTATAAAATTTTGAAAGTAAATTTTTGTATAATTAATTTTTTTTGATTGTAGATCAACGTTTTTAAATATACTGTAGTGTTATTTAGCATATTTTTGTAGTTAATTATAAAACTAATTTTTAATGCAAATTTTACATAATTTAATGTTAATTTCATTAGTATACTGTAGTAATATAGACAAAAACCTGTTTAATATAAATTCATAATTCATTGGGAAAAACGTTATTGTAAGAAATAATGACTCAAAGAAATAATGTTGGTCAGCCAACTGATTTATTGCTTTCAACCAGACCCCACCCCTCCCCTCCTGTCCCGTCTTCCTTCCTTATCTCCAAGGTCCGATTTTTTCCCCCGACCCAAACACTCCCTGTGCTCCTCTCTTACTTATCTTACTTCACAGGTATCCATAAATTACTCACCTGTCATTATCTCCTTTCATATGAGATAAAAATATATTTTAGGCTTATTTTTATTTATTTAAGTCATATATTTTGTTAATCATTAGTTAGCAGCGTAAATCTGGTTAAACGGCGGGATGAGCTATGCAATTTTCAACTACCCGACTCAAATTTTCTATGGTCAGCGGCGTAAATCTGGGTAAACGGCGTGAGTATTGACAGCCTGGAATCGATAGAATTGGAATTGACTTTAGGCCATCGATTCTAGATTCCGATTTTAAGCCTGAGAATAGGTGGAATCAAGAATCAACAATTGAATTCGACTCATCCCTAATCACATTATAAGAGGGTTCTGTCTCACTATGCAGGTGCTGAGCAAGGAAGGGTCGACAGTGGTGGGGAGGATATCCAAGCAGTGGAGCGGGCTGCTGCGAGAGGCGTTCACGGACTCTGACTACTTCGGGATAACCTTCCCCATGGATCTGGACGTCAGGATGAAGGCGGTCATGCTCGGCGCTTGCTTCCTCATTGTGAGCACAGATTTGGTGGTCTTTGATTTGTTTATTTTTTTACAAAAAATTAACAGCTAACAAAGCTTATAAGTTTTTGAACATAGCAAATTGTACTTTACACTGTCACCTGTTTTAGTCTGGAATTATCTGAATATTGTGAACGATTTTGTGACAATAAAGATGACTATGACTATAAAGAAGGTAATTAATAAAAGAGCAAGTTTTGCATTCGGCTTTGGAAAATGAGGGTTGTTGAATACTGCAGAAAACAGAAGGTGTCATAAATTTAATGGCAGAAGAAATATGAGGGTGGTCAATTTATAATTGTTAAACTATTCAACAAATGTTTAGTCAAAAATGTTTTAAATTTAGTTTCTGATTTCACATAAATCACATTAAATAAAAGGTTAATGTAGCAAATTTCATTAAACATTCATACAGTAGGACCCCGTTATTCCATCACCAAAAGAACCAAGAGCATGGTCCACAAAAAATGTCGGATTATCGGAGGAACACATTTATTGCATGAAAACATGGTAAAACTGTAGTTTAAACTGAAAATATTGAAATCTACATACAATTTTACAGATTTAATATTAATGTACTTCATAAATAAAGTATGTGATAAAACTGTGTAAACTGTCACCGGTCCAATGATTTGCATCGTCAATGATGATTAAGCCCTAAAAAGAACACACTGGAAAGAAAAACAAATACACAAACAGCATGGTCGGACTAAGCGAGGAGTCGGACGATCCGAGGTTGGATTAGCGCGGTTCTACTGTAATAAAGTCTAATTGAAAAAAATCAGCTATAACCTATAATTTTTATTCTCACATTTGTACAGGATAAGGTTGCCAGTGTTTTAATTATTTATTAATCATCCTAGTGGCTACCTCATCATTGAAATCTAATTTTTGTTAACTCCTTTGAAAAAGACAAACTTATAATTAATGTATGAAGATTAAGCATACTAAAGGTAAGTAGAACACTCTACACACACAAAAATCATTAAAAGAAGGGCTTATAAGAGGTCAAGCTTTGCTAAGGGGCCATGCATAAATTAAATCACACTATATTCAGCCCTTTTTGACCCCTCACTCCCTTCGTCACGCTGCTCATACCTCCCCCTGTCATGTCACACTAATTAATTACTAAGAATTTGATTGTTGGTACGGTATTTGATTGTTGTTAACTGATTTTGCAGGCTTTAATTCCATGAATCGTGGAACCCCCTCCTCCCCGTGTCACAGTCTGTTACGGTGTGCCACCCCCCCCCCCCCCCCCCCGTGGGTGGGGTGACATAATATATGCACGGCCTCTTAAGAGACATGGGCGTAATTTTACTATTTTTTACTGCGCAAAATGATTGTGGTTGTAATTTGTCATTATTACAGTCTCTCAAATTACACCTACTAGCTGCTTGTCGTGACCTTACCTGCATAAACTAAAACATTTGATTATTAACCCTAGGAGTGGCGCCATGTTAACGCGTAGTGTGGCAAGCTAAATTTGGCGATTTTGCAGACCTTTTTTTAAAAATCCATATAAATTCAACCGTTAGAGTAAACAAGTTAACTTTATATTCATTTTGTTCAGAAAGAACAGGAGATTCTAGAAATAGTAAAATAATAAAGATCTAGACATTTTTTTCCGGTAAAGTGAAAAGAATAAGAAAATTTTGATTTTTTTTGAAATTTCAAAAGCAGCCAGGGTAAAATTTTTTCCACAGATTTTTTATGGAAAATTCATTATATACAATTTGTAGACAATCTAATTCCCTACATATAAATATATAACATGTTGGGGAAAGAATTTTTTTTATAAGTTTTTTGGGGCATAATGTAATAATAAACGGAAACCCGAAAAATGCGTAAACTGTACAGTGTTAGTTTGTGATGTAAATAAGTAATGTAATATATATGTATACTAATAATGATATATATATATTTGTAGAGCTAATGAAGTAAGGAATCCAAAAAAGTCATAGGTTTATGGTAAAAAATTATTGTCACTTATAAATACATGTAAATAAAATAACGTTTTGGAATTTTTGCGTATTTGGAAAAAAAATTTCACATTTTTTAGTATATAACTTTTTGACCAAATATTTTACCCCCAAACCAATATAACCATGCTGTAGTACATTAAATTACCTACATAAAAATGTATAACACTTAGGGTAAATTATTGTTTCATATGTGTTATGTAGCACTAAACAGTCGCGGATTTGGCAAATTTCACTAGGCCTATGTAGGAGTAAACACAACACTTTATAAACACTATTTGTCACACTTCAGTAATATTTATGCATAATATAATGCATAAAGATTACTGTTATATACACACAAACACTTCACTTACACTAAAAACTCCGTAATAATAAATTATTTAGTAATAACTCACTGATAACAGTTATAAAACACGAAAATATCAAACACGATTTCTCGAATGGAAAATATTGGCAGTGGCTACGTACACGTCCGACGTGAGCCGCTACTGTTCACGTCCGTTCCAAATTATGCACCGTACGTTACTTTTCCTGTGATTTTTAAAACAAATTGAGAGCCAGAAAACCTCCTAACCTAACCTAACGTAATCTAACCTATCCTAACCTAACGAAACATAACGTAACGTAACCTAACCCAACATAACCTAAGCGGTAGCGAAGTGAATTTGCCCTTATATTGGACGTGTACGCAGTCACTTCGGAAAATATTTTCATTAGAAATAGCCTTGTAATAATTATTAACTCATAGCAGCTGACGGTGGAGTCAGTGCTGCCATCGCGCAACACCAAATTATTTGCCATTCTTTCTTCTTTCAAATAAGATATTATATGTCATGCAAATATAACATTACACTGGATATATATTCGATTTTGCAATCCGCCGGTTTCCGTACCAAAATGAAATATAACTCCTTGGCTGTGCATTGGTACTTCCCGCAACATCGTGCGACGAAAATTACCCGAGGTGGGTAATTTCAAAAAAGTCATGTTTTGACATTTCCCAAGTGTCGGCTGCAAGTATCGTGTCGCGCCTAAAATTCATTTGATTTCTAATCGTGGTGACATTGTTATATACCTGCTACAGGGTTTTTTTATGTAATAAAATGAAAGTTCAGAATATTATCTTTCGAATGATATATATATTATTCACTTTTGAGTTGATTAATAGTGGTTTATTTACGTTACAAAATTTTCGGTCAAAATCCGCCGGAAACCGGCGGTCGCCACAATAGGCGACACAAAAATCCGCCGGAAACCGGCGGATCGCCACTCCTAGGGTTAACATGCAATGTTCTCTATATCCTTATGTTTACAAACCATCCTCACTCAGTGGATATAAAAACACCAGTTTCTGTTAAAGTTTAGGAAGCTTAAAGAAAGCATTTTTAAAGGAAGTTGAGTTTTAATAGAAGAAGCCATACTAAAAAACTGATCAGACTTTGCTTGTAGAAGAACTTTTTAAACAAGTTGGAACTGTGGTTGAAAGAGAATCAGCCATATTAAAACAGCCATATGGAAAGAGTCTAGCCTTTTAAATAATTATAAGTTGGGCAAGTTTTGTATGTCATTTGTCTGTCTTTAGCCTTCAAGTTCATAAATTTGCTTAATTTTTCTTATTTATTTGCAGGATGCAATGTTTTTTGAGAAGTCTGGTAACCTTGAAACAGACAGACCTGGAATGTTCTAATGGAGTTAAATGCTACAGCCATACCAAACAGGTAATTAATAATTACAGACCGGTAGACTTACATAAAATCACAATGGTTTGATATTACACACATTTTTATTCCAGGCAAAATTTACAAAGGTTATAGTTACTATGACTAAGAATGGAAGTGACCAGAGAAGAGGAAAACTGTTTTAAGTTACATTAGACAAGCACTCCCAAGTCATTGTTGTCATTGTTGCAAGAGTCTCGCAAACTTGATCCATGTTACTTTGGAAGGTTTACTGAGATATCATTTGTCATAGTACTCAATGATATGGATATGAAATAGTTCATAGGGCCATGGTTTGCCTAAATTGGCTGTTGTAAACATAAACCAAACAAATCATTCTGCTTACTTCAGAAGAAGGAGGAACGAGGGGTCGATTTCTTATCAGAGGAATGCTTATTCAAGATGGTCACCATTTAACAAGTTGCCACATTCCTGTGATTTTTAAAGTGTTCCCGTTTATTCTTTTAACTTATTTATATTTTCTTTAGAGTCAGTGAGACTGGTATTTCACTTACATCAACAACAAAATATCATATTTCGGTTATAAACTTTTGAACAACTGCCTAATAGTGATTCTTGATTCCAAGATTAAAATTACATTCTTACAATTTACAAGAGCCTCTGTATTGTATTTATCAACTTGACTATTGGGAACTACAAAACTAGGCCTATTTGGACACATATGGTAAGGTACATTTGGACCTTTTACTGCCGTCACAAAAAATGCCAGACCACTATTAAGATTTACTTGCTAAGACTGCCAGGTTCAATTAGAGCAAATTTCACGCTCACATTAAAAAATTTGTAACTTTTTTATTTTTCATCAGAAATTTATAAGTTAGGTCTTGTTTTATTGGTATTGAGTTGTTTGTTTCAAATAAAATATATATTTTGGTGTATGTAATAGTTTTTTAGTTAAAAAATATATATATCCAAATAAAAAGTATACATATTTTTTTAGTTTGGGCTATAAAAATTACCTCTAAAACTTATACCTCAACCAATTTTAGACATATATGTTGTAAAACAGGCATTAGTAAACACACACCCAAATTTTCATGCCATTACCTTGATAAATGCAGGAATTCTGATATTTTTTTTCTAAATGTATTCGTATTTTCAAAATTGAACATAGTTGCATATACAATTGACAATATCAGTTTTTTTCATAAAAACATGTACATTTGGCTTCTAAATTGCAAAATGTTGTAAGGAATATAAAATAACACTAAAAACATACTAAAATAATGAAACTAACAATGGCAAAAATATTTAAAATGGAGAAAATTTCAAAAAAAAAACCTTTCAACACCTGTGCTCATCGAAACAGGTACGGTGAACACCTATTTACGATGGTATTTTCACTTACTGGTGATCTACTCCGCTTCTCCATTTTCGTAATGACATCAAAACTTTACTCACTAAACCACGGATAAATCCACAAACATAACCAACAAACCAACACCAGTAAACATAAACAACAATTGAAAGACGGATGGCAGACAACACTCACTACACAGAGCAACTGTCGACTATGCACAGACGGTAGGGGGAATCAATGAGTATAACTTTATAGGTTATACAAGTCACAGAGTATAAATTGTACTTTTCTATGTTCCTCATAGTCTTGACAACAAGTATCTCAAGTTTCGCGGCATTTGGTAAACATTTAAGGCCAGTAAGTTAGAAATATTAGACGTGCTTTATTGCGCACGTCGGCGATTCTCGCTCAATTAATTACGTGCGCATTTGCGCACGTCGGCAGTAAAAGGGTTAAATCTAAACTGTTGTCAAATAGTGATAAATTAAATGACTTCTTGTATTATATTGCTGGAGTGTTAGTTTTGTATCCAGCCACACAGATATTCACTACCAAGACGCTCCTGAGAAATTGTCTTCAAAACAACAATAGCAAATGCAATAAAACTACAAATTTCCTACATTGTGTTGAGTTTACTAGACTCTTCTCTAATATTACTCTCCTCTTCAACTTTCACTATCAGTGGAAGAAATAAAAATCGGTACTTTAACAATTATTCTTTATAAGGCTTTAGCCCGTAAGCAAGACTGCCTTTTTTCAGAAAACAAGAAAAAATAACATTTTGCTGTTTTGAACATTTATTAAAATATAATTGGTTTATTTAGAAAATATATTATGGTATGCCTTGACACGTACTGCATTTTCAAAATAACTTGCTTCAACTCCATATATTGTGTGTGTGGTTGCAGATCAAGGCTGGACTAGTCAAATAACTCTTCAGAGGCCTTGTTTCGCACAATACAGTACCGTAGTCGAAGCTGCTGCTCCCGATCCTGCTACAATGATCTTTATTCTCTGAAATATTTTAACAGCAAACTATGGTTAAGAAAGCTTCTCTACTTAATGTACAAACTTACTGTAGTTTTGCAGAGTCTTTGATGCAACTTTATCTAATTCGCATGGTTCTAATATTTTAATATTTGTACATACCAGTAAAATTGTTGTGTAAATGTGTCGTTTTGTAAAAATTGTGTTTAAATTTAAATTCTTAGTTTTACACATGGGAAAGTTGATTTACCGATCAGTAGTTACTTCTTAGGAATGCATTTTTTTTTTTTAATTGTATCATTAAAGGAGCATCTTACATCTAAAATTGACTGAAATTTGATAAATTATTTATATATTTAGAGAGCTGAATTTTGTAGCAAAATAAATATTTACTTTTGTGTACTGATATAAATAAAATGTGCATTACAACTACACTAAAATGTGCATTACAACTACACTAATTAATCAGCCATTTAGTACCATAGTATCCAATGCTGCTATTCTGAAAAATCTGTCTTCCTTGAATTAGTTTCACTGTCAATTTATTTAAAAAAGATTTCTTTCAAAAAAATTGCCAGTCGTTTATATACTTCACCCGTAAATTACTACAAAGGTTGCAGTGTGCAGAGTAAAAATGTGAAAATATTCAATTTGCACTCCAAAAGCGCTGTTAGAAATATATATTGATATCAGATATGGAATCAAATTAAATAATTCATGTTTAAAAGAACAAATGAGTCAACCAATATATATTATCCAGATTTAAATTCACAGTATTGAAAGTCAACATTTAAAAATATTTTTACCTAGCATATTATGGATGAAACGCACACAAAAATATTGTTTCATAGTACTGATAAGTTAAATTGTTTTTGTTGTTTATACAATGTACTATATGTCTCTTGTCATTACTTTCAGTTATAACTTATCATCACTAATTGCAGTATGGATTTAAATGTCAGTGAAACATTTTGCATTCTGTTGTTTTACATTTGATTATATAATAATTAATTTGTTGTTTATACAATGTACTATATGTCTCTTGTCATTACTTTCAGTTATAACTTATCATCACTAATTGCAGTATGGATTTAAATGTCAGTGAAACATTTTGCATTCTGTTGTTTTACATTTGATTATATAATAATTTATTGCACATTTAATGTAGTAAACAATCATAAATGTCATAACAAATCAGGTAAAATGATTTTCTAAAGAAAAAATGTGACCTGTCAATTAGCTAATTATTATTTATAAAATGTTGTCTGTACCTAGTTTGGTTTATCCAAAAATTTTTAAAGAAGGCTTGAACGAATTGTGTTTTTGGATTTGTAGAACTCTACTAAAGCCTTTTGGAAAATGCTTGTTAATATTTACTTCTATAATATTAAAAGAGTGAAATTTTATTGTATTTAATTTTACCTGGAAAAATTGTAGTATTAATACTAGGCTTTAAAAAATGTTTAAATCCGAGGCTAAACTTACAGAAAGTCTAAGAAAGGAAAAAAATTGTTCTCTATTTAATAATGCACCCACTGTGTTTTAGTTACTTAATATAGATTTTATAAAATTATGATTATAAAACAAAATGCTAAATGCCAAATAATACATGACTTATATCTTATTTCTTAAGCTTTTATATTTTGTTATTGTTGTAACAGTCAGCTAATTAGAACCTAGTTTGTTAAATTAATTTTGAACTAATACTATAGTAGGTTATAATTGACCGAAGCTTTGTTAGTTTAAACATCTTATCATCAATGGTATTCTGCAACTCACACTCATGTTATCTGTATTCCTCCAGTTAATTGCCATTTCTCCAGTTTATTCCTAATATCACAAAATGTATATTGCATGTTTAGGTAGTTTTTAAGTAATCCTTTTTATATATTTTCTTAATTGCTTTTAATGTTATAACTATGCTTTTGTTTAAAAAAAGTTAATGCATGCCATTTATTATATTATTGTCAACTCTGAATAATAAATTACTAACAATTAGAAAAAGGTTTTTAATACATTTTAATTTGCAACTTTTAACCATGCAGTCCTTTTTGTAGTAATTTTGAAATGAAGCTTTTGTGTGAAAAGTAAAACGATTTAAAACTTGTCCTTTTCTTTATGGTTTATATAACACTGTTTTAATATTATATTTACCTTCACTGTGTGACATTATTTAACTACGCATGAATAATCAATTGTTAACACATTTTAATGAGTTGACCCTAAGAAAAACTCATGAGATTCTCATCTTGCAACTCTTTATACAAGTGTTATATAACTACTTAATTATAAAAAGTGTCAAACTATTGGTCTGAAATTAAATTTTGAATTTACTCTAGTCATTTTTGGTATACCTGAAAGTGAATACATATATTTTAACAATTTTCCGATTAGTACCATACTGTTACAAATACAAAAGAAGTAATAAAATATATTGCAGTGCTATAATATATATATACAGTATACTTTGCTCATGTACAACACAGTAAAGGAAAATGTATCTAAATATACATTTATTATTTCTCTGTTTTATATGTATATATATATAAAACAGAGAAATAATAAATGTTTATTTAGATACATTTTAGTACGAGGCAGTCAGTTTCACAATCATCCCCATCAAATAATTAACAGGGGTTAATTATGTGACAATTACATTTTTACATTTTGTCATATTTTAACAATATACCATGCTTATGTTCCGATCCTCGCATAGAAATATCGCAGTCACAAAAACCCAATGTTCTCTAATGCTACATTCTACCTCCCACCAATGAGGAGAAAAGATATCTATAGAGATCTTGTCTGGGATAAAAAAAATGATGCCTACATGCTAACCGCCATTTTGACCCTTTACATCCTCCGGTCTCCATGGCATCAATATGTTTAACCAATCAAATCCTCTCTTCACAAGTTATGTTAGTCTTTATTACTCTTTGACCAAATGATTTGTTTACAAAAATATCCTCCAGTGAGGCTTCACTTTTTTAACATGAGGCAAGAGCTCTATATTTATTTACATCTCGTTGCCTCCCACCAAAGTAATTAATACAAAAATCGGTACTTTGGTATTATACGGATGCCACTATTTTTGGAGGTTAAATTTTTACCGGATACAAAGGATAACTACATAATTCGAAAAAACGTACTTTTATTGACTTACTGTACAAATTTTACATCATTCTGATGAGCGGTCTTTGTGTTGTGCCTCCCAAAAGACAGCGATGTCCGCTAGGATCGTGTTGAATGCGTCGCCGCCGCTAGCAGCCACACCCGATCGCCACATGTACTCCGCCAAATATACAGCGCGCTGCGGCAGTTATGTTAGGATGGGTTATTATAAAAATACGTACGGTTTCCTCTTCATTTCGAAGTAAATCCCACACCAAAAGAACGTCACTGATTATGAAAACAAATGTAACGTGGTCACGGCAATAAATCACTCATGACACTGACCCAGATACAGGCGGTGACAGGTGATGCGCGCGCTCCGGTCAACGACCTGACCTTGGCCTATTTGGAGGGGGTTTGGCGGCCTGAAGTATGACTCATCAGGTATCATTCGATTTGTAACAAAACAAGGAAAGTCCTACAATCATTTTTATGATAACCCATCCTAACATAACTGCCACAGCGCGCTGTATAAGGGTGGCATCCGTATAATACCAAAGTACCCAAAAATCAACATCTATTGATTTGAACATGTGGGGCGGATCGGAACCCTGAGGAGTTTTAGAAACGTGAATTGGGGAATGTGTAGTAGCCCCATGATCAGCAGAACAATTTCAGCTTAATCAATTCAGGAGTTCTTGCTTTAAGACAAAGCTGATACGACAATAGACAAAACTACCTTCTTATTAAAGAGGTATAGAGTGTGGATAATTATGTGAGCACAGTGTAATTTAAGATATTGTTCTCATATAGGTGAATGTTATTATATATTGTGTGAATTTCATTTGTATTTTCATGGTCAAGGGTTTTTATGTTAGGTACATTACCTTTTGTCTTTTAAATATAAATTAAATTGTTGAGATAGTAAATGTTATAATTCATAGTTGATACAATTATTTTTATTTTATAATTTAGTTAACTTATTAGTAATATACATTTTTTATTGCCCTCCATTTGAAGTGTTCAAGTTAAAAACTAAACCTTAACTGACCAATTTTATGTATTTTTATTTCTTGAAGTTGATCCATTGAGAGTTTATTAAATGTTATATGTAGTGTTATTCATGTTATGTTCCAGGGGAAGTCCTTGACTAACAGATAACGATGATTAATCTGATATTATACAATGAAAAGTTTTGTTTATACATTAAAGATTATATTGTATTCTTAACAGTATTGAATCTTTATTCTCCTGTTCATTTCAGTTGTGATTAGAGGATGGAGAGGTGTATGTTAATTGAGTTAGAGAAAGGTGTTGACGTGTTAACTCACCATAACATAGTTCATCTCCATTCCACATTCATGAGGTTTACCTTTTACCATACAATCTAAAACCTTTCTTCGATAAATAAATATTGCGATTCAATGGGGGTTACAACAAAAATTTTCTTTTACAAGCATGAGACTGTTACTATTGAAAAACAACTTTAAAAAGAGAAAAAGAAAATGGGGAGTTTTTAGATGAGTTGGAGAGGAGAGTGGTAGAGTAACCAAGACCAGCACGTTTTTGTTCCAAAAGGGTATAGTGTTGAGATTCACATGACAGAGGTGTTCTGAAGCAACATAGCACTCCAATTATACTTTATGCCCAACTCAGCTGACTTTACATACAGTTAAGATAAAATATATAAAATACCCCGTTGCAGCAAACCTGAATACTCAGCGAATTTCAAATGGTACTTCACTAATTCATGAAGCCACTTTCATCAAAGCATATTCATAAATAAGCGAGATATGGCATTTTATTTATCCTCCATATAAAAAAGAACATAGGATTGAGTATGCAGGTTTGCTGCATCAAGGACCACAAAAATCTGTTTTATGCAAATACCAATGGATCTCCACTAGATCAAGCAACATACCAAGTTTTACCAATTATGTTCCTAAACAAGAAATATATCACTTGTTTCTTTTTCTCCATAAGAATAACATTGTAGCTGCTGAGTACACAGGTTTGCTGCCATGAGGACCACAACAAATGGGTTTTGTATGCAAATATCAGTAAACCCCAACCATATGAAGCCACATACCAAGTTTCATTAATATTTGTTCATTAATAAGCGGGATATAACATTTTACTTATCCTGTCCTACTAAAATATAAAAATGGGATGGTGTGTGTCCGACTGCTTTTCGTTCCCCAATCACTCAAAAACTACTGAACCGATTGGCATGAAAATTTACAGGAATTTTCCTTATATGCTAAATAAACACACAGTCATATTTTCGTTTTTAAAATCCTAGAGGGCTTTGCCCCATGGGAGTTCAAAGTTCCCATGTATTCCTTATGGACATTCATTTATGTTTGAGCTGATGAAAATACAAACAGTGATCTTGATTCGTAGTGGTTCCACGGGTTAACCACAGAAAGCAGCACACATAACTGCTTTGTTTTTTCTACTCTGAATTTTTTCCCCGTTGCGAAGCACGGGATTAGCAACTACTTCTCTGTAACATTAACATTGGGCAACGTACTGTGTTTAGCACTTTCAATATCTCAGTATCCGATTGACGTAGAGCAATATTTCGAAATACTAAATTGTTTGTTTTTTAAACTGAATTCAATGGTGCAAAAAAAATGATGTGTGAAAAGTTAAAAAACAATTTTTGGGGTACAAAAGCCCCCTTAAAATAGTGCGACCTGTCTGGTTTTCGAACTCATGAAAATAAATGCTGCCTTACACATTTATACCAAATTTCATCAAGATGGACTTTTTTTACTAAAGTTATTGTGCCTACGGACATGGAATCAAACCCCCCTCGACCCCATACTTGAAAATTAAAGCTCTTGACGAGAAACCCTCAGATAAATTGCCTGAAGTTAACATTTTCGCGTTTTTCAAGGCACATTTTGGGCGGGGAAAATTCAGCTTTTTTAATTTTTCCACTTTGAGCGCGTTTTGTACGGAAACGGTAAGTGATGGCAAAAAAAGTTAAATACAAAAGTTATAGAGCATTTTATTCCCAACTAACAATTTTTCTTCAGATTTAAGATCCGATCATCCGTTTAGCCGCTATTCATCAGAGAAGGAGTAATTTTGAGTGTTTTGGCCCATTTAAAGGTATACAAAGTTTTGGATGTTTTATGAAAGCACACTACCACATGTTTGTAACAGCTGATTTATATAAACCTCCCGTGTGGGTGATAATTTGCTGTTACAAAACATGGTGAGCACATTATCGCCTACACGGCAGGTTCAATGTCGTTTGTTACAATATCGGAAAATGTCAACAACCGATTGTTTGTTCTATCAAATGAATTTAGCCCAGTAGGTATGTTGTCAGATTCACGATAATGCGGTCTCGGGTTTGATCTTACTTTTGATGTTTACTTTTTGATGTCTGAAATTTCTGTTTAATTTGACTTTATATATTTTTTACAAATCCATTTATCTGTAACTAGCTGACGTACCCATTCTTCGCACAGGGGTTTTCTTTACCCGTTCTTCAGTCAATGCAATTTGCATTTTAGTTAGCTTGAAACAGCTGTTCTTGCTTCTGTTCTTTAAGCTGTCAAATGGAAGTATCCACAGCTGTTCGCATTACAGTTTCTGAATGTTTATTTTATTCTGAAATGTAAACATTGAAACTTAGGACGTTCACGGGGCGTAGCCTGAGGGGATTTTAAGGAAGTGAATAGGCCTATGTGTTACATGGGTTCAACATCTACCTATGTGTAACGTTTCAGCCCAGTCGGTTCAGTAGTTTTTGCATTCACCCGGAACATCAGACAGACAGAAACCACCTCTTCTTTATAATATTATAGATTATGTTACACAACGAAAAGCCACCATACAGCGCTCTGCGCACTTAACCCATTGAGGTAGTAATTTTATTCTATTTGTAGTAGCCTATAACGGGAATTGATTGGTGCTGCACTCTAGTAGCAAAATATGTAACTAATGACCGCGGGCGTCTACGGTTCTATTCGCTAGGGGCGCGGACTGACTGAAAACCCTTAATATCGCCGCCAGGCCTTTGGTTGTGTTAGCTGAGTTGGCTACGTCGTGGAAACACCTTGGCCAGATGGCGATATGATGTTCGTGGGTTCGATTCCCGCACACGACCAAAACTGACCAGTTGTGCAACTCTCAATGAGTTAACCGGTCTGTGGCAACGTTGGTGGGAGGGCCCAAGTAAAATAAACGGTGGCAGGCTTGCTTGGAAGTTGACGGGATCGGTTAATTCTTTGAGACTTGCACATGGTCAACACTGATTTTGCTAATTTTTACTTTCTCCCCGTATACATAGTATATGGAGAAAGTATTGTTTTCGTAAAAATTTTCGAATTTGAGTTGTTAGTGGAAATATTCGTTTTGGTGCTCCCTGAACCCAAAAAAGTGGTTTTTACGTGATGTCTGTCTGTGTGTGTGTGTGTGTGTGTGTCCGTGTGTGTGTGTGTGTGTGTGTCTGTGTGGATGTGTACAGAGCTAGAGCCCTAACCTATGGGCCGATTTTTATGAAATTTGGTATGTAGGTACTAATCCACGATATCTCCAGGTGTTTTTTTCATTTTTTGAATTTTTTATTTTTAAGGGTAATTATCCCCCAAAAACCGCCAAAAAACATGAAAAATCCTAATTTCTCAAAAACGGCTCTAACGATTTTGATTAAACTTTAGTGGTTTGTAGAACTTTAGGTTTCCAACAAAATGACACCACCCGCATTTCTTGAAAAATTCGGGTTCAGAAATTACAGGACTTTAAACATCCAAAATTCAGTTTTTTGGATTTTTCATAAAAAATCATAAATGTTAAAAAAGATTACTATTCACCATTACAAAGAGCTCAAAAAACTAAATAAATTAGTATTTTAAATTACTATTCTACGATTGCTAGTTGTGGAGAAAATTGAAATTTTCATTTATCGGTAAACGCAGTACGTTGTCCAATGTTATTCTTATGGGGAATACTAAAATAACTATTACTCTCTTATTTACTGATCAATTTCATTAAAATTTGATATGCAGGTCAAGTTAGTATTGACAAACAGATGATGTTCGAAATGTGTTGCTATTTAACCCTGGGGGGGCAAGGGGGCATTTCCCCTCTCAAAACCACTGTGTCTAGCAACGGACTCTATAGTGCCTCCCAAAAAGGGATTTGGGTGGATATTTCTGAAAATAACTATTTTAGAAAATTTTCTGTACATTTATTTATACTTCATATTCTATATTTAGTAAATAACAAATGTTTTTGTCATTAAAGTTTGGCTTAAAGGGAGAAAGTATGTGTCAGTTTCCTGATACCGTTTATTACTTATGTCTAATGTGTGTGTGCCAATGCGACTCTCTAAACTGAAATAAAACAATATTTTAATTAAAATATGTCATTAATCCATTTAAAAACACCAATTTTATACTCCAATTCACACGTTAATAAAATTACAAGTAAGGAACGAGACCTGCTCGTATGTCTACGCCAATGGGTTAAGTTACTATAATTTTTTAGTGAGCTGCATCCTAATTTTTATTATTTTTTACTTGTAAGTCCATTTGTAGAATGCCAATTTAACATTGTAACCACAACTTTTTTAGCAAATTTCCCCTATAGGGAAGAAGCTATTAAATGTAGGTCTCATGGTAAGACTTAAGCCCGAGACCATGATAACTTTTTGCTTTGAGGTTCCCAGATGCCAAAAACACTATTCGTTCAAATTTATACGAGGCATGTTTTTTAAGTAAGTACAGTTTTTAAATTTCTCCGCTCCAGCGCTGCGATTGGCATTTTGGACATTTGCGCTGTGTATGTGCATCTATTGGCAAGCCTGCGCCGGAAATTCAACAACAATCGGCCGTGTTTACATCCGGTATCGAGCATTCAAAATGGCGCTGCTGATTGAGACTGCCGCCGACTGTGAAGTGCGCGCTATAATTAGATTTTGAAGTGTTAAAGGTGTGAAAGCCGTTGAAATTCATCGGCAGATTAGTGAAGTGTATGGCGAGAACATTATGAGTGACGGAATGGTACGCTAGTGAGTAAGGGCATTTAAAGACGGCCGCACTAACGTTCATGATGAGCAACGCCCTGGGCGGCCATCTGTCATTACTGATGAATTGGTGCGTAAAGTCGATGACAAAGTGAGAGAGAACAGACGGTTTACGATCTCATCATTATCTGATTAGTTTCCTTTGGTTTCCAGAAGTGTCCTTTATGATATTGTGACTGAAAAATTAAAGTACCGAAAATTGTGCTCACGCTGGGTGCCGAAAATGTTGACAGAGGTGCACAAAACCAAGCGTCTAGGCAGTGCATTAACTTTTCTTGAGCGCTACGATGAGAAAGGAGATGATTTGTTAAGTAAAATTGTTACAGGCGATGAAACATGGGTGTCTTATGTTACACCAGAGTCAAAAAAACAATCAGTGGAATGGCGGCATTCACATTCGCCAAAGAAACTGAAGTTTAAGCAAACGATTTCAGCCCGAAAATTGATGTGTACTGTCTTTTGGGACAGAAAGGGGGTGTTACTGGTGGATTTTTTGCCTCGTGGTGACACAATTAACTCAATATCGTACTGTGAGACCTTGAAAAAATTGAGCCGGGCAATCCAAACAAGCGGCGTGGAATGTTGTCCAATGGGGTCATTTTGCTGCACGACAATGCCCGTCCACATGTGGCTAATCTAACGCAAGAACTAATCGAATCATTTCGCTGGGAACAACTTGACCACCCTCCACATAGCCCGAATTTAGCGCCCACTGACTACCACCTTTTCCTATATTTAAAGCAACATCTTGGTGGTACGCGCCTAGACAACGATGATGAGGTCAAAACGGCAGTGACGCAGTGGTTATCGAGTCAGGTGGCAGAATTCTTTGAGGAAGGAATGCAAAAGCTCGTGGAACGATATGATAAATGCCTTAATATTGATGGAAACTATGTCGAAAAGTAGAATAAGATATTGGCTTTCAAGTAAAAATATAATTATTACAATAAGTATACTGGTTTTTGTTTTATTTTAAAATGGTACTTACTTAAAAAAACGTGCCTCGTATATCTATATATGTGTCCGTTAGTCGATAACTTGAGTAAAAACCGTCCGATTTCGATGAAATTTGGCTCAAATGAGTAAAGTGACATTCATGACTTTAAGTTCAAAAACCAGAAAGATCGGACCATGGGAAGGGGGTTTTATGGGTGTTCAAAATTTTCCAAAAATCTTTTCTTTTTTTTCATTTTTCACACTACAATTTTTAAAACACAAAATTTTGCTTTTTAACCATTTTATAGAGCTTAAAAAACAAATATAAGGTATTTTGAATCATTAACCTAGGTTAGGTGGTTGCAGGGGAAAAAATGTTCATAAAATTTCTTATCTTATGGGAAAAAGGTTTTTAGCCTTTCCTCAGTTAATTTTACTGCAAACTTCATATTTGTTTTCACCAATAGGTTCAGCTCTACTAAACAATCATTTTGGTGTTTAAATTGTGATACCACGTCCAACCGCTGCAGAGATATTCAAAGTGCTAAACACAGTAAGTTGTCCAATGCTATCCTTATGGAGAATAATTAAAATTGGATATCTCTATTATTTAGGAATGTATATCGATGAAACTTGGTATGTGGCTTCATCTAGTACTAGTACATTGATATTTGCACAAAAGAATGATTTTTGTCGATTTTCCCCATAGTAGCAAACCTGCATACTCAGCCCTAATGTTATTCTTCTTGACAATAAGTAAAGTTTTATATCTCCCTTGATTATGTACATAAATGATTAAAACTTGGTACGTAGCTTCACCTGGTTGAGTTCTATTGATAATTGCATAAAACACATTTCTCATTTTTCTTGTTGCAGAAAACCTGCAACAAACATTGGAAATTCGCTTAGTATGCAGGTTTGCTGCAACGGAGGTATGTTAACTTATATCAGTTGACTTTGAGTTAATAAAATGTTTTGATATCAAACCGATATTGGACCGCTCGTGTAGGCTATAATGTGCTCACCAAATTGTCATTGTTGTGTAGATTTTCTTTGGTTAACGGACTACAATAGTTGAGTTTGATTTAAACTTGTGTTAACTGAGGAGTGCAAGTGAGCGAAGCGAATTCCAAAAGGGGGTTTGGGGTGAAGCCTCCAAAGGCGATAAGCCTAGTGTATGTATATATATATATATATACATATTACATATATACATACATATGAATTTGAACAAATGATCAATAGCCTTTTTGCAGGAATTCACTAGTTTCTATCCTCACACAGTATCTGAATGAATGCTGCTTCAATTAGTAGGTGATTCCCCTCCCTCCTTCCAATTAAGAATAGTACATAGTGCAATGGTAGCTGCTATTTCTATGTTTCTTTGTATCATTCAAACATCAGCAGGTAATTTTTTTAAATAGGTACTTTAAATAGTTTTTCCATTCTTGTCAATTGTTACATGTATAAATACCCCCGTCGCAGCAAACCTGCATACTCAGCGAATTTCCAATGGATATATAACACATTAACACTTAACGGGATTCATAAGAAATATATTCACAAACAAGCGATATTAAAAATATTAATTATTCTCCATAAGAATAACATTGGGGATGAGTACGCAGGTTTGCTGCAACAAGAAACACAAAATAATGGGTTTTTATGCAAATATCATTAGAACTCATCTAAGTAAAGTCACATACCAAGTTTCATCCATATACATTCATAAATAACCGATATATAACATTTTAAGTATTTTCCATAAGAATAACATGGGGACCAAGTACCTAGGTTTGCTGCTACAGGAACCATATTCGAAAAATTATTTTTTTGTGCAAACAACAATAAACCACAACCAGATCAAGCCATATACCAAATTTCGCCAGTTTATGTTCATAAATAAGCGAGATATACAATTTTTCTTTTTCTCCATAAGAATAACATTAGACAACGTACTGTGTTTAGCACTTTCAATATCTCGGTAACCAATTGACGTAGAGCAATGATCAAAATACCAAATTGTTTGTTATTTTAAGCTGAATTTAATGGTATAAATTAAAATTTGATTTAAATTAAAATTACATGTGAAAACCCCAAAAAACACATTTTTGGGGTACAAAACCCCCAAAAAACCCACTTCGAATGGTGCGATTCATCTGGTTTTCGAACTCGTTCAAATAAATGGTACTTTACACATTTGTACCAAATTTCATTAAGATCGGACCTTTTTTAAGAGAGTTATCGTGCTTACGGACACATATATATATATATATATATATGTATACATATATAACAATTTGAACGAATGGTGTTTTTGGCATCTGGGGACCTCAAAATGAAAAGTTATCATGGTCTCGGGCTTAAGTCTTACCATGAGACCTACGGTAATAGCTTCTTCCCTATAGGGGAAATTCGCTAAAACCATTGCAGGCATTGTTATGCATTAAACACAGATAATTTATGTCAGATATGATGATAGAAAATAATTCATTCAGAAACACAAAATACCCCCGTCGCAGCAAACCTGCGTACTCAGCGAATTTCCAATGCATAAGATATGTCTTAATACCACATTGAGCCGCATACCAAGTTTCATAAAAATAAATTCACAAAAAAGTGATATATACAATTTTAATTATTCTCTACAAGAATAACATTGGGAATGAGTACGTAGGTTTGCTGAAACAAGGAGCACAATAAATTGGTTTTTATGCAAATATAAATAGAATTCAACTAGATGAAGCCACATACCAAGTTTCATCAATATTCATTAATAAATAAGCAACATATAATATTTTAATTCTTCTCCATAAGAATTACATGGGGGCAGAGTAGGCAGGTTTGCTGCAACAAGGAAAAATGTGGGTTTTCATGCAAAACTATAATATTATAAAGAAGAGGTCGTTTCTGTCTGTCTGTCTGATGTTCCGGGTGAACGCAAAAACTACTGAACCGACTGGGCTGAAACATTACACATAGGTAGATCTTGAACCCATGCAACACATAGGCCTATTCACTTCCTTAAAATCCCCTCAGGCTATGCCCCGTGAACGCCCTAAGTTTCAATGTTTACATTTCAGAATGACGTAAACATTCAGAAACTGTAATGCGAACAGCTGTGGATACTTCCATTTGACAGCTTAAAGAGCAGCAGCAAGGACAGCTGTTTCAAGCTAACTAAAATGCAAATTGCATTGACTAAAGAACGGGTAGAGAAACCCTAAAAGCGAATCCAAAGTGTTACGTGTACCAATTTGGAGTCGCAAACCACACACCGTTTACAAACCGACAGAGTTCCTCGACTTACCAACTGAACCCGAACTATCTGCCAGTATATTTCCTTAACTTTGATTTAATTGTACTTTAAACGTGTAAAATGTAATTTTAATATTGTAAAATAATGTGGATTGTTATTTGATTTAGTTAATGTAACATTTATATACAACCCTTACGAAGGACGAGTACACAGCTAGTATCAATATAACTCAATTAGGTGAAGCCACATACCAAGTTTCATCAATATACATTCATAAATAAGCGAGGTATACCCTTTTGATTATTCCCCATAAGAATAACATGGGGGATGAGTATGAAGGTTTGCTGCAACAAGGAACAAAAAAATGAGTTTTTATGCAAATATCAATATAACTCAACAAGTTGAAGCCACATCCAAAGTTTTATTAATTTACGTTCATAATTAAGGGAGATATTACATGTTACTTATTCTCCATAAGAATAACATGGGGACTGAGTACGCAAGTTTGCTGCTACGGGAATTATCGGGAAAAATTGTTTTTTTGTGCAAATAACAATAGACCACAACCAGATGAAGCCGTATATCAAGTTGTACTAGTATACGTTCATAAATAAGCGAGATATAATTTTTTCTTATTCTCCATAAGAATAGCATTGGACAACGTACTGTGTTTAGCACTTTCAATATCTCTGTAACCAATTGAAGTAGAGAAATTACCAAAACACCAAATTGTGTGTTTTTTAAAGCTGAATCCAATGGTGACAAGTAAAATTTGACATTTTTAAATATTACATGTAAAAACTTCAAAAAAACACATTTTTGGGGTACAAAACCCCCCCAAAATACCCCTTTAGATGGAGCGACTTGGCTGGTTTTCAAACTTAAAGTCATAAATGTTGCTTTACACGATTTTACCAAATTTCATCAAAATCGGTCCTTTTACTTTCTCCCCCTATACATAAACATACATATACATATGGAGAAAGTATTGTTTTCGTACAAATTTTTGAATTTGAGTTGTTTGTGGAAATATTCATTTTGGTGCTCCATATATATATATATATATATATATATATATATATATACCATATATATATATATATATATATATATATATATATATATATATATATATATATATATATATATATGTGTGTGTGTGTGTTTGCACTCTAGCGATCGCACTTTTTGTCCGATTTACTTCAAATTTGGTAGGGACATTCCTTTCTGTAATCAGTTGGACAAGTTCGTTGGGCAAAACAAACGGAAAACTCTAAACCCCTTTTTTGCGGATTAATCTTTCAAATTTTGAGTTTTTGGGCCCAAAAAGGGTCAGAAATGCCCCGTATGTACAATTAATGCATGTAAAAAGGTGGGAATTAATGAGGCCCAAGTTTTAAGCCCTCTCTCGTCATTCTAGCATACATATTTGCTGAGTTATTAAAGAAAATGTGTATCGACTAAACACAGTACGTTGTCTTATGGGGATTTTACACTAGAAAAGCCTGTTATTCCTTTGTTAGAGTACTTTTATCATCCCCAGCAACCTCACGCCTACTTTCAAGCCTGTCTGGACCTTCTCCTAACATTATAATGCACAAAATTGTATTCCCAGCTTTGCAGGTAAATGAAACCAGGAGCATCAGAACAGCCAAAAAATCACTGTTTTCAGATTTCAATAAAAATTGGAGTAAATGTATGTTATTACTACACTCATTTGGATTTTTAAAAGTTTTTATGTGGAAATTCACTTCCCTCACGTCAGCGTGCTGCGTGCGAACTCGTTTACATATCTATATCTATAAAAGGCAAAGCCCTCACTGACTTACTCATCAAGAATTCTCCACCTTCCCATGTAGGTAGAGAGCTGAAATTTTGTACACTGATTCTTTAGGTCTTAAATAGGACAACTAAGCAGTTTACACGCCGGTATCTCCATAGGGCTCCGCCCCACAGACCTTCAAAGTTACCATGTTATTCTTATGGAAGAAAGATTTGTTTTGATGATATCAGATGACTAATTTAAAAAATTGTAAACAGCTGTTGCTATTCTACACAAACAGTAAAACCACGGTAGAACGTTGATTTATAATTCTTTTGAACTGGAGTAAGCCAATAATGTTAAAAATGGGCGAGTGTCTTGCAAACTCTACATTACCACCTGTTTCTTTAAAATTCTTTACAAACAGCTGTTATTATTCATTGGTTTGTTTATGTTAATGATCTTTATTTTCTGTTGTGGTGTGACAGGTTAAAAGCTAATTTATTGAATTTTTTTATGTTTATGATCTTTATTTTGTGTTGTGGTGTGACAGGTGAAAGTATGGATGTTTGTGCGTAACTGAAGTTCCATAACTTGAAAACTACTGGGCCGATTGAGCTGAAATTTTGCAGGGATAGAGCCAATATACCAGAGGCCAGAGATGGACATGGGCCTATTTTTATTTTGAAACTCTACTAGGGCTATTCCCCAAGGGGGTTCAAAGTTCCCATGTATTCCTTATGGACATTCATTTTTGTTTGAGCTGATGAAAATACAAACAGCTGATGATCTTGATTCGTAGTAGTTCCACAGGCTGACCACAGAATGCAGCACACAACAATATCACAGTTTTTATAAATAATTCGCGGGGCGAAGCCTGCGGGTAACAGCTAGTATATATATATTAGCGAATTTCCCCTATAGGGAAGAAGCTATTACCCATGGTAAGACTTAAGCCCGAGACCATGATAACTTTTTGGTTTGTTAAATTTATTTATATGTATATATATATGTATATATATATGTATATATATATCTATATACTAGCAGTTACCCGGCGCGCGTTGCTGCGCCCAAAACTTTGAATTTTTTTAATTACAGCTGTTAATTAATTGCAGCTGTTAATTTTGTAAACACTAAATTTCTAAAACCTGACACTGCACCCTTGTATCCCCTCTGGGTCGGAGCCCTTCAGACAGATTTGCACCAAACTTCACACAAACCATCCTTGAATAATGCTTAATAATGCCTGGAAGTTTCATTACAATCTGTCGAGCGGTTTCGGAGTCCATAGACTACATACATATATATATACATACTTCCTCTTTTATAGATATAGATATACATATATATATGTGTGTGTCCGTGAATGCAATAACTTGAGTAAAAAACGTCCGATTTCGACAAATTTGGCTCAAATGTGTAAAGTGACATTCATGACTTTAAGTTCAAAAACCAGAAAAATCGGACGATAAGAAAGGGGGTTTATGGGGTTTCGAAATTTTCCAAAAATCAGTTTTTTGCACTTTTCACACTGAAATTTTTAAATCACACAATTTTTGTTTCAACCATGTTATAGAGCTTAAAAAACAAATAATATAGTATTTTGAATCATTAACCTAGGTTAAGTGGTTGCGGAGAAAATAAAAAAAACATGTTCATAAAATCTCCCATGTTAATCTTATGGGAAAATGGTTTTTAGCTTTTCCTTAATTAATTTTACTGTAAACTTCACATTTGCTTTTCCCAATAAGTTTAGCTCTGCAAAATAATCATTTTGGTGTTTGAATTGTGATTCTACGTCCAACCGTTGCCGAGACATTCAAAGTGCTAAACACAGTACGTTGTCCAATGTTATCCTTATGGAGAATATTTAAAATTTGATATCTCGATTATTTATGAACGTATATTGATGAAACTTGGTATGTGGCTTCACCTAGTACTGGTATATTGATATTTGCACAAAAAATTGATTTTTTGTTGATTATCCTCTTAGCAGCAAACCTGCATCCTCATCCCTAATGTTATTCTTATGGAGAATAGATAAAGCTTTATATCTCCCTTAATTATAAACATAAATCATTAAAACTTGGTATGTAGCTTCACCTGGTTGAGTTATATTGATAATTGCAAAAAACCCACATTTTTATCTTCCTCGTTGCAGCAAACCTGCGTTCTCAGCCCTAATGTTATTCTTATGGAGAGTAAATATAAAATGCTATGTATCACTTATTTATTTAAGTATTTTTATGAAACTTGGTAAGTGGCTTCATGTGGTAGTAAGAAATATATTCATGCATAGGAAATTCGCTGAGTACGCAGGTTTGCTGCGACGGGGGTATATATATATATACACCAAATCCTAACATACCAAAATTGTTGTACAGTATTCTTTGTCAATTGGCACTTTACATTGGTAAAAAGATGTAAATTTTTAAATAAATTTTCTTTATATATATATTTGATTCACAAATTAGGGCTACTAATACAATATTAACAAGAAACGAGTTCGCACGCAGCACGCTGACGTGAGGGAAGTGAATTTCCACATAACAACTTTTAAAACTCAAAATCAGTGTGAAAACATACATTTGTCCAATTTTTATTAGAATCTAAAAACAGATTTTTTGGCTGTTCTGATACTCCTGGTTTCATTTACTTGCAAAGCTGGGAATACAATTTTGCACATTATAAGGTTAGGAGAAGGTCCAGGCAGGCTTGAAAGTAGGCGTGAGTTTGCTGGGGATGATAAAAGTACTCAAACAAAGGAATAACAGGCTTTTCTACTGTAAAACCCCCACAAGACAACGTACTGAGTTTAGTCGAAACACATTTTCTTTAATAACTAAGTAAATATTCATGCTAGAATGACGAGAGAGGGCTTAAAACTTTCGCCTCTAATTCTCATCTTTTTATATGCATTGATTTTACATCTGCGGCTTTTCTGACCCTTTTTGGGCCCAAAAACTCAAAATTTGACAAATTAATTCCCACAAAAAGGGGTTTAGAGTTTTCCGATTGTTTTGCTCAACGAACTTGTCCAACTGATAAGGAACGTCCCTACCAAATTTTAAGTAAATCGGACAAAAAATGCAACTGCTAGAGTGCAAACACACACATATATATATATATATATATATATATATATATATATATATATATAATTTCGAGCGAGCCCCCCCAAAACTTGTTCAGGGGGTCACGTTAGGAACTTCCATGGTGGTCCTGGGCTTAAGTTTCACCGTGCGGGTCATGCTAATAGTTCACTTTCCATAGGAAATTCACTACTAAAGGAATAAATATTGATGACTAAAAAATGACTAAAGGGTACGCAAGTTTTTTTCCTCTATTTATTGTTAATATATCTACAACTTTTGAAAAACTCATTCGATTTTGTTTAAATTTGGCAGAAACGTGTAAAGCAACATTCATGACTTCAATTTTGAAATCGAGAAAAATTGGACCATGGGAAGGGGGTTTTATGGGGGTTTACAATTTTCCAAAAATCGGTTTTTCACATTTTTCACCCTAACATTTTTAAAACACTCAATTTTGGTCCAACCCATTGACCTATGCATATTGATGTGTCCCGATCTCACTTAGTTATCCTTTTAAAATTAGCCAAAATGCAGGGGTTACTTTATAAATTCGTAACAAATTCATTTTTTATGTTACAAGACAGCAAGTTGTTTTTTTTTTTAATTTAAATAAAATTGCCTTTAATAATTTGTATATTTAAATATAATAATCAATATCCAAAAAATCTTGTTGGCCTAAAAAATATATATAAAATTTTTTTGAAAGCATGACAATTTTATATACCTAAAAAGCTAATATATATTCTTCTTTATATCCAAGATGTATTCAAAATGTAATTCCCTACATAAAAATACTAAACAAATAAAAATTTAAAAATAAATAAAATTTACAGTTGTTTTTGTAAAACACTAAACATTTGAAAAACCTCAATTTGTAGCGGAAAGAGGAAAAACAATAATTATTGTGAGCTGGATTATGTAGGCCCTACAACAATGGGTTTTTATTTAACACATTCGCTGCGGAAAATCGTATATTAAGACGACACACAGGTGCTGAAAATTTTTATTTCATGACATCTTTCCTTTTATGTTCAAAAGTCGGGAATAAATGTTATAATCTATATTCAAGACTCCTATCGATGGTTTTTGGGCATAAATATTTATTGGTCGCCGGCGAATCCTCAGCACTGCGCACAAAAACTATCACACACCTTCGCAGCACCGCAGTCCCGCAATGTTGCAAATGACACAGTTTAGTTTTATTTATAATCTACTGACTAAAAATGAACTATTTACACCATATACGTGAACCACATTGAGTACATACTATATAAATAAACACGTAATAGCGCGCTGCCCCGCCGGCGACCAAGCCGCACCCGCAGAACGTGACCGAACGGCACTGTACTATGCACGCACACTCTAGAAACAATGCGGTAGCAGATCAACCTTCCTCTCCGAGTGGCTGAACCACACTGAGCAAACAAACACGAAATGGCGCGCTGCCCCGCCGGCGACCAAGCCGCAACAAAGCGGCAACTCCTGTAGTCCGCCGGCGGACCAGCCGGAGTGAATAGATTAATATTTTCCAATTTCCATACATTTATTTATAAACAAAAACAAACTGAATACATAATAAATTTTTTTTGTTTCACGCTCTGTAATATTGCCCGCGAACTATATTTCGCGTCAATAATACATGCATTGGAAATTCGCTGAGTATGCAGGTTTGCTGCGACGGGGGTATTTAGCTTTTCCTCAGTTAATTTTACAGTAAACACAAATTTATCGGTTGTTTTACCGACACCAGGAGCACCCGGGAAATAAGATGTGGGGAGGGAGGATTGGAATTTCTGGCTGCAAAGTCACTGGAGGTTTGGTGAATAAACAACTTTGACTTATAGAGGTTCTCTGTCAACTTCAACTTACAGAGGTACGGCGATTATATATATTCGAGTTATAGAGGTTTTACAGCAAAAACTTTGACTTGTAGAGGTGCGGCGACAGGCCAAGAACACTGAAAAATTCTAGTTATTGAGGTGTTTTCTGCTAATCCTTTGACTTAAAGAGGTAAAATAACAAAGCATAAGGTAGGCAAGTTCAATGGGAATGACAAACATTTAAATTATCAAGGAATTCGACTTATTAAGGTTTGAGTTATCGAGATTCCACAGTATTAATATATGTACAAAAAATAATTTTGTTGATGATTGACCCAGTAGCAGCAAACCTGCATACTCAGCCCTAATGTTACATATGGAGAATAAATAAAGTTTTATATCTCCCTTAATTATGAATCTCTTATCTTACTTCTTGCAGAAAACCTGCGTACTCAGCCTTCAATGTTATTCCTATGGAAAATAAATAAAATGCTATATATCACCATTGACTATACACCTGAAGTAGACAGTAAACTCAATGCTAGGATCGGTTAACAATGAAAGTAGCACAATCTATTGTGTGAGGTCGGCAAAAGGGGCTATCGCATGTGCTTCCTCCTAGGAGACATCACGCTAACTTATTGGAATCGCATATGCAGACGAAAAGGCAAAGCATGCTTTATTGATGCTGGTGAAAGACGGTTACGTCGTCGACACCAATTTTACTAAAAGTTGTTAATGCAATATTAATTTTACCCACACAACCTTTGTTACTACAGCCACGAAGTTCTTGTAAAATTCATTTGAAAAATCTAGAAATTTTAACATTGCGCAGCTTATATATTTATGAAACATTAAGTTGTATTTATTCATCACATTAAATTTCATCTGCCTGAATCATTAAAATTCCAGCATAGATAGTTATAACACCAGAAATGAAACCGTTTTAGACTTCCCAAACATCGCTTGGCCCTGTTTGAAAAAAGTCCATTGTATGGCAATTTGAGAATGTACGATGTATTGCCTGTAGATTTTAAATCCATGAACAATAACCAGTTTAAAGATAAATTAAAGGTCCAACTTATTGACAGAGCCTTTTATTCTTTGCTGGAGTTTTATAAAAATTCCCTGATTTAATTTAGTTTTGATTTAATTTGGGTTTTATTTTATTTTGTATGAGATAAGATTTGAAATATCATAACAATTTGGTTTTTTAGTTCTTACCATATTCTGATGATGCACCTGTTCTGTATGTATGTTTTCACATGTAAAAAATGTTATGACCAAATAAAGTATGTCTATGTCTATGTCTACAGCCTTACAGCCTTTTACGTATATTAAAAGTTCCGAGTTGCGATTTCTATCCAGTGCTGGCAGAACTACGTGGAGAATCACACCTCTTTTGTTAACAGAACCGCTCATAAGGTAATCAGTCTACTACAAGTGTATAGTCAGTCAATGATATCACTTATTTATTCATGTACTTTTATGAAACTTGGTGAGTGGGTTTGTGTGGTAGAGAGAAACATATACATTGGAAATTTGCTGAATACGTATGTTTGCTGCGATGGGGATATTTTTCTAGTCTACCTTAATTCAGGTATAGTGGGAGTGGAGGGGGTTTGTTTTCATTAAAAGTAAGTTTTCCATGACTGTGTTGCAACTTGGAAGGGCGCATGACCAATTTTATTACACACTCAAGAAGAGAACTAATACTCTTTTAAGGGAAAAATAAGTGACACTCAGGGCCTGATTAAGAGGTGTGGTTGATTTGGAACCCCCCCCCCCCAAACTATTGGAGGGGGATGTGTGTCAGATAGACTCGATGAACGAGTGTCATCTGTACACGGCCCGACGCGACGTAGCTTGATTTTGTGGAGGCTCTATGCGTTAAGGGGATACCAGCGTCAGGTATCTTTGACACTATTCAACGGCGTTGAGCTCCATATCTCTTTCCAATCAATGAGTGAACACCAAAACCCAAAACTCAGGGGTACCGCTGGTAAGTTATTCGCTTAAAGGGTCCTACTTATATCTCTCGGTTTCAGTCCCATCGTAAAAGATGGCCGGATCGTGTAAAGTCAAAGTCAAACAATCTTTATTCATTACATGTATACTTATACATACAAATGGTGTCTTATCCTTAAGAACTAATAGAAACAAAATAAACAGAAAAATGGTCCTCTAACTACAGCACATGGTCTTAACTTTATTGCAATCAAAGAATTCCTCCAATGAATATAAAGGTTTACACATCATATATTTTTTAAATTTATTTTTAAAAGTCACAAAACTGGTTATATTAGCGAATTTCCCCTATAGGGAAGAAGCTATTACCTCATGGTAAGACTCATGGTAAGACTTAAGCCCGAGACCATGATAACTTTTTGTTTTGAGGTCCCCAGATGTCCAAAACACTATTCGTTCAAATTTATATATATGTATATATATATCTATATATATATATATCTATATATGTGTCCGTGAATGCGATAACTTGAGTAAAAAACTTCCGATTTTGATGAAATTTGGCTCAAATGTGTAAACTGACATTTATGACTTTAAGTTCGAAAACCAGAAAAATCGGACTATGGGAAGGGGGGTTTATGGGGGTTTTAAATTTTCCAAAAATCAGTTTTTTGCATTTTTTACCCTAAAATTTTTAAAACACTTAATTTAGGTTTAGACCATGTTATAGAGCTTAAAAAACAAATAATATGGTATTTTGAATTATTAACCTAGGTTAAGTGGTTGCGGAAAAAATCCAAAAAACATGCTCATAAAATCTCCCATGTTAATCTTATGGGAAAAAGGTTTTTGGCTTTTCCTCAGTTAATTTTACTTTAAACTTCACATTTTCTTTTACCAATCACTTCAGCTCCACAAAACAATCATTTTGGTGTTTAAATTGTGATTCTACGTCAAACCGTTGCAGAGATATTCAAAGTGCTAAACACAGTACGTTGTCCAATGTTATCCTTATGGAGAATAAATAAAATTTGATATCTTGATTATTTATGAATGTATATTGATGAAATTTGGTATGTGGCTTCATGTTGTACTGGTATATTGATAATTTCACAAAAAATAAATGTTTTGTTGATTGTCCCCGTAGCAGCTAACCTGCATACTCAGCCCTAATGTAGTATTATGGAGAATAAGTAAAGTTTTATATCTCCCTTAATTATGAACATAAATTAATAAAACATGGTAAGTAGCTTCACCTGGTTCAGTTACATTGATAATTGCATAAAAACTCATTTCTTATCTTCCTCGTTGCAGCAAACCTGCGTACTCAGTCCTAATGTTATTCTTATGGGGAATAAATAATACCCCCGTCGCAGCAAACCTGCATACTCAGCGAATTTCCAATGCATATATATGTATCTTAATACCACATAAAGCCACATACCAAGATTCATCAATATACATTCATAAACAAACGATTTATGACATTTTAATTATTCTACATAAGAATAACATGGCGGCTGAGTATGCAGGTTTGCTGAAGCAAGGAACACAAAAAATGGGGTTTTATACAAATATCAATATAACTCATGTAGGTAAAGCCACATACCAAATTTCATTAATTTATTTTCATTATTAAGGGAGATAACACGTTACTTATTCTCCATAAGAATAACATGGGGCTGAGTACGCAGGTTTGCTGCTACGGGAGCCTTTGGAAAAAAATTATTTTTTTGAGCAAATATCAATGGTCCACAACCAAATGAAGCCGTATACCAAGTTTCGTCAGTATACGTTCATAAATAAGCGAGATATAAAATTTTTCTTTTCCTCCATAAGAATAACATTAGACAACGTACTGTGTTTAGCACTTTTAATATCTCGGTAACCAATTGACGCAGAGAAATGATCAAAATACCAAATTGTGTGTTTTTTTAAGCTGAATCCAATGGAAAAAACTAAAATTTGACTATTTCCAAAATTATATGTAAAAAATTCGAAAAACCCATTTTTGGGGTACAAAACCCCCCCAAAATACCCCTTCGGATAGAGCGATCTGGCTGGTTTTCGAACTTAAAGTCATAAATGTTGCTTTACACGTTTATACAAAATTTCATCAAAATCGGATAATTTTTACGAGAGTTATCGTGCTCACGGACATATATACATATATATATATATATATATATATATATATATATATATATATATATATATATATATATATATATATATATATATATATATATATATATATATATACAGTTTCGAACGAATGGTGTTTTTGGGGTCTGGGGACCTCAAAACGAAAAGTTATCATGGTCCCGGGCCTAGGTCTTACCATGCCGACTACGGTAATAGCTTCTTCCCTATAGGGGAAATTCGCTAAAATGTAATAAATCACTTATTTATGAATGTATTTTTGTCAAACTTGGTGAGTGGCTTTATGTACTAGTGAGAAACATATCAATGCATTGGAAATTCGCTGAGTACGCAGGTTTGCTGCGACGGGGGGTATTTTTTACTTCTTGAGGTAAATAGTTCAAATATTTAATGCCTGCATAACTAGGTTTGTTTTCAAATATTTTCTTATGATGAGCACTAAATGAAAGTTGGTTCCTAAACCTTGTGTTGTAACTATGGTTATCATCCAGTGTATTTAAATCATTAAAATTACGTTTTATCAACAACATCAACTCAAATATATATAAACTAAAAACTGTTAAAATACCAAGCTCAGGGAAGTGTAATTTGGCAGAATCAGACCATCCCAGACTCAATATAATTCTAATTGCTCTTTTTTGCAAAATCAGTGTCCTATTCATATTGATAACTGAGGTACTTCCATACAAAACAATTCCAAAAGAAATATGAGAGTGAATTAGGGCAAAATAAACTGATTTTAATGTTTTAATATCACAAATTGGGGATAATTTTCTAAGAGCAAATAACCCTGAGGAGAGTTTATTACTAACATGATCGACCTGGGAGTTCCAATCAAGGTTCTCATCTACAATAATCCCTAAAAATTTTGTATTCTCGGTTTCATCTAAAATGTGTAACATCGGCCGTAAATAACGATCGCACCATAAAACATTGCGGCCGTAAACGACGATCGTACCACGTAATATCAGCTGTAGAGGCGACCAAACTATGCCATAACAACGTAATAGATTACCGAAACACGTGATAGTTACTGTAATTGATGATCGCAATGTGTGCCTTCGGCTATAAATGACGATCGCACCGCACTTTCTAAAGAAATAATGACGATCGCGCCGCTATCCACCGAAACATGAGGACCGGACCACGAAATATCGGCTGTAAATGACGACCATCACTTAATCACGGTCGTGATTGACGATTGCACCACGTGATACGGACCGAAAATCAAAATCAAAATACGTTAAACTTACTTTAACATTAAACTTTAACTGATGTACGTTATCGACCGTAAAAGACGATTGCACCGTTTTCAGGATACAATATCCTGTCCCAAAATAATCCCGAGGTAAAATAAATCTCTAAAAAAATTACATCCCTATAGTGCCGGCGCCCCTTGGCTGACTGGCGCCCTAGGCCTAGTCAGCTATTGGTTAACACGTTAACTGCCACACCGACCCGATTGGGTCGGCATAGCATGGTCGGCTGGAAAATTTTGCCGACCCGGTCGAGCCGGCACATTGGTCTTGACAGTGTTTTGCTGATCAGCCGCTCGACGCCGTCAAAGTCAAAGTATTTATTTGCACATAACATTATATGGGTTACAGCAGGTAACATCAAACTGGTGCATCGTCATTACATTTTTACAATTCAACTAGCTATAACACACTTAAACATTTAAATAATTAACAAATTCTTCAACGCTATATACACTTAGTTCTAAGAGGAGTCGCTTCAGATAAGACTTAAATCTAATTAAATCTAGCTGCTTTACATGGTTCAGTAATTTATTATACATTCTTTTACCAAGCTCAAAAGTTGAATTAATTGTCCTTCGATAGTTACATTGGTCAGTTCTTAAATAATTGTTTTGCCTAGTAAAGTAGTTATGAACAGAGCTATTAGTTTGAAACTGCTCTACATTAGTTCTAATGTACATTAAACAATCTAATATAAACAAAGAGGGAACAGTCATTACTTTGAGTTTCTTAAAAAGTGGTTTGCAGTGGGTCCTACAATTAACCCTGAACATGATTCTTAAGGCTCTCTTCTGTAGCAGCAATAGTTTTCTTATATTATTATCATAACCCCATGACACTATACCATATGACAGGTGGCTTTGTATATGTGCGAAATACACAGCAGTTAAGACATCAATATTAACAATTAACTGGTCTTCTAATCATAAATATTGCTTTAGCTATTCTTTTGCACAAAGATGTAATATGATTATCCCACTTAACATTAGTCTGCAAAGTAATACCCAAAAACTTAACACTTGACATTTCATCAGAGGAATTTCCAAAACTGAAATTTAGGCTTTGTGTCTTCTCTTTGTTTAAACATAAAATGTTGGCTGCAGACCAGTCTTCAATTATATTATTAGACCTGAGTAGCAGCTGATCATTTAAGAGACCACTACTACTATTACAACTGATTTGTATGGCCAGGTCGTCTGCATACATATAAGGTATCACATATTCATTAGAAATGGCAGCAGGTAAATCATTAACATATATTATAAAAATAGTAGGACCTAATATCGAGCCCTGAGGCACACCTGTTGTTCAGGACTTATATATGTTCTGGATTTATATAATGTGGTTTTAAAAATAATTAATTCCCATCAACTACTCAACAAGAGCCTGGTTCATCATATTTTTACCCAACCAATTAAAATCATATGTTTTTATTTTAATTTGATTTTAAATACTTCTCTTTTCCTATACTTTTATTCTCATCTGATATCTTTTGTTTACATTTTCATTGTTACCTATTTTATAATAACAAACCCTCTTCTCACTTCAGACCAGCAAATAACCACTCCCAGTTTAGTTTTTGTTAACATTTCATTCTCTTCTCATTTTATTTCCCCTTTTGTCAATTATCAACATGATAATTCATGTATTTCTATACCTCACTTCATGTTAATTGTTTTTTCCACGACACGCTGGTTAAAACCCCAAACTATGTATATGTACCTGTAATAAAGTGAGTGATATCATCTATAACCCTGGACCCTTCAGATCTTCTAGACCTTCTAGATCCTCTAAAACTTCTGGAACGTCTAGAACGTCTAGATCTTCAAGACCTTCTCATCCCATCTCCTGACTCATTTGATCTCCACATGCCTCATCCAAAGTAGTGACTTAAAGGTCAGAACTTTCACCCAATTTGGTGAGTGGATAATTAATTAATATAAACTTCTTTTGAACATTTTATTTTCATTTTGTTTAATTATAAATATTCTAATATTGGTGATCAGTGTCTTAAAACAATTAGTACAAATTATGAACTACAATACATAACATGTTTCCCTTTTCTATGTCAATAACCAGCCTGTCAGTCCTTACTTATTTATTACTTTATGTAAAATAAATGTTTGTTATATGTTATAATTTGTCCATTACTATCATTCATTTTTTGCTCTTCACATTGGTCCTTCGCCTACCTTTCTTATCTTTCCCAAAAACATCCAGCTCCAAACATTGGTCCATTAACGAACCGGATTCTGTTCATAGCGATTTGGACATATCGTTCTCTATTCGAAGTTAAATCACTATCCTAATACTAATTTTCTACCTCCTAATAATAGGCTATGTGTCTTAACCAGCTCTTGTAATACAACCCAAATATAGCAAGAGAATTCGTAACACAACTTTTTTGTAACCACTAACCATTTGCTACTTTGTGTTTACCTAACTGATTTCTAGAAATGGCACCCCCAAAGAACACTGACTTTAAAATCGAAACTTATGAGCGGTTAACTGCAGTAACCAAAACACGACTTAACTTCATTAAAGGTTCAGTAGACGGTATCATCTCTCAAGAAGATCCTCTAACAAATGTTCAGACAAAAATGTTAAATGCTTACTTGTCCGAAACCAAGCGGAAAACTGAAGATTTTGAAACAAACTTTCAGCGTATTCTTGCAATAGGTGGTAACACGTTGGACATTGACAAACCAATGACAGATCAAAATGACATAAATGAATTATTTATTTATATTTCTTGTAATATTGAATCATTATGTCCGGTACCAGAACAGTCTGTTAATCCAAATAACAGTGTCGATGAAGCGTCAAGTGTTTCTGCGCACTCACAAGTACGTTTGCCAAAAATTGATCTCCCTAAGTTCTCAGGCGATCTAAGTACATGGACGTCATTTATCAATCTTTTCGACACCACTATTCATAACAATAGCTCTTTATCTGATGTTATGCGCTTTCAGTACCTCCTCAGTGCTCTGGACAAGGAACCATTATCTTTGATTTGCAGTCTCAGTATCACTCCACAAAATTATGCGATGGCTTACAACTTGTTACGAGACAGGTATCATAACAACCGTAGGCTTCAAATACTACATTTGAACAATTTGCTTGACTTACCTCAACTAACATCTTCACACATTCAGGGTGTTCGCAAGTTTGTAAATATATTCAATGAAAATGTTCAAGCACTAAATGGTCTTGACTGTGAAATTCAAGATTCAAATGCCATTCTTGTTGCAGTATTATTGCGTAAAATGGACGTAGACCTCAGAAGAAAACTAGAAGCATTTCGCGCATCTTCCTCGTCTCCTAAGCATTCTCTACCCTCAGTAAAAGAAATAGCTTTAAATATCTAGGCGTAACTTTAGACGAAAAATTAGACTGGGAAAATCATACTACCGAACTACATAGTAAAATTAGAACATCAATAAGATCTTTTTATTTTTTAAGAAATTTCTGTGACACCTCACTTCTTCGAACATTATATTTTGCTTTAGTTAACTCTAGACTACAGTACGGAATAACTTGTTGGGGGGGAACTTACAAACATTTAATTGACAGATTAAGAGTAACGCAAAACTTTTTTTTAAGAATTATCCTGAGAAAAAATGTTAGAGAAAGCTCATATCCCTTGTATAAAGAACTGAAAATCTTACCAATTCAACACCTTTTCATTTATAAAGTTTTAAGGATCTTTTACGTAAGAAGCGGAAACAGAGGTGATGATAATAGGTTTTATAATACAAGGAATGCAGAGCACGGGTTATTTATTCTTCCCAAGATTAGAAAGGTAGTATTCCGACGCTCTTTATTATATCTAGGACCAAAACTTTTCAACCAAATTCCGGAACATATTAGAAAAACTAATTCGAAAAATTATTTTTATAAAAAAATATTTAATTGGCTATTGGAACAAAAAGACGTAAGTTACATGTATTTAATTCTAACATAAGTTTTCAAGGGAATGAATTTTGTATGAATGTAACTGTGATTGTGTTAAACGGTTAGCTTGGAAGCCTTTGCGGGCTACCGACTAACTAAGAGCGTCTCATACTGGGCCATACAGGGACGGAGTTTTGACGGCCCTACGGGCTACCAGCCGCCTGATGGTATCGGTGTGAGGTAGCGCTGGCGACAGAAGCATTGCTATCTAGAGTCAAGGGTCAACTGTGTGTATGCGTGTGCGAGTGATAACAGTATCAGCTGGCCTCTCTCATATCTCAAAATTAAAAGTATTTTGCTTAATCTAGTTTATGAGTAAATCTTGTTTTTGATTGTATCCTTTATAGGTAAACGTTATATTAGTATTGTTTTAAATATTATTCTTGATATTTTTGTTGGTGTAAAGTTAATTACAGTCTGGCATTGTTACTCCTTTTTATTTTTATTTGTCGTATTTATCAAACATCACAGGGAGCAGCTTTACATGTTGAGCTAGACTGAAGTATTTTTTTGTTTTTCATTAGCTTTATTTTAGTTTTACTGACCACACAACTGGTTAAAGTGGTCAGTTTATTTCCAACTTCTCCACTGTATTTGTTTTGTCTTGCTTTTTAAGGAAATAAATCATTTATCATTTATCATTTATCATTTATCAATACTGGATTTCCTTAATACCGAATGTACGCAACTCGAGGACGCGACTTTGTCACAAAATATGCAATCCCTGGAAATTAACGTTTCTAACTCTCGTCCAAGACCCACAGTTAACAACAAAACTCGTAACCATGTCAGCATGATAGCTACTCAAGTAACACCTCAATCAAATGTTCATACAAACATTCCTGTAACGTGTTTTGCATGCAATCAGTCATCTCATAAAATATACTCGTGTTCTGTTTTCAAAGCTATGTCTCCTCATGAAAGATATCAGCTTGTTAAGAAATGTCATCAATGTGTATCATGCTTAGGTACACATGACACCAAATCATGTAAATCACAATTTAGTTGCAAATCCTGTAACAGTAGACGTCATCATTCGTTGCTACACTTTAACAGTGATACTAACAATGTCACTAGTTCCATAACTGTAACAAACTCTAATGCTAAACCATTAAACAAACAAATAAAATCTGACTCTATGGTTAAACCTGAAACATCTGTAACACTCACATCTCAGAACAACTTAGAAGTTTCATCCAGTAACACCACCGTAGTATTAGGCACTTTATTGGTACAAATTAGTGCACCAGGTGGAAACTCGCATGTATTTCGTGCTCTCCTGGATTCTGGGAGTATGTGTAACTTAATGACCGAACATGCAGCTAATCTTTTACACATTCCACGACATAAATCTAGTATCCAACTTTCTGGAATTCATCACCACATGACAGACAATAAAGGACAGATTTTTGTTAACATTAAAACTCTGAATGGTCGAACAATAGCCGCTGATCAACCTACTTTAATCCTCGATAGATTAACTGTTGATCTTCCTCGCATGCCTCTTTCTCCAGAAGTACTGAAAAGAACTCACTCTTTTATCTTAGCTGATCCCACTTTTCATGTTCCTAATCGCATCGATGTCATACTCGGAGGTGCACTCTTCCCCCAATTGTTTACAACAGAACAATTTTCACTTGGCCATAATATGCCATATGTTGTAGGAACACACTTTGGTTATGTAATAATGGGTACCGCTCCTTGTCTGCCTTCTAATCCGATATCCAATGTCATACCAAGTTCAACTCTCAATGTTTGTTTACACTCCATTAGTAATTCTGATTTGCATTCATCAATTCAACGTTTTTGGTCCCAAGAAGAACCTCCTGTTTCTTCCATTAAAACTCAAGAAGAAATCCAGTGTGACAAACACTTTATGGAAAATCACACTCGTGATGCCAACGGACGATATGTAGTTCGTCTACCCTTCAAAGATTCAAACTCTGTCTTAGGTGAATCAAAAATCCCCGCTGAATTGCGTCTCTTTGCCATGGAACGCAAGTTCTCTTCTAATCCTCACTTTTCAGAACTTTATCATGATTTCATGGATGAGTATTTATCATTAGGCCACATGTCCGTATGTAATGACATTGACCTATCTCAACCACACTTCTTTCTTCCACATCATGGAGTACTTAAAGAGAGTAGTAGTACGACTAAACTTCGCACTGTCTTTGATGCAAGTTGTAAAACCAGTTCTGGACTCTCGCTTAATGAAATCCTTTTAACGGGACCCAAACTGCAAAACAATATATGTGATCTACTTTTACAATTTCGTCGACACAATGTTGTATTCTGCTGTGATATTAAGCAAATGTACCGTCAAATTTCGGTTCATCCCGATGATAGAACTTTTCAATTGATTTTGTGGCGATCACATCCAAACCAATCCCCATCTATTTTCCAACTCAATACTGTAACATATGGAATTAACAGCTCTCCATATTTAGCTATCAGAACGTTGCACCAACTTGCTGATGACCATGGCGATGAATTTCCACATGCAGCTCATCTCTTGCGTAATCACACTTATGTGGATGATATTATCTCTGGAGCGGACACTGAAAACGAAGCTTTGACCCTTCAGTCCCAACTTATTTCTTTGTTAAATCAAGGTTGTTTTGAGCTTAGAAAATGGGTTTCGAACTCACCTAAACTTTTAAGTAACTTACCCGATTCACATCTTGAAACACCAAAGTTCTTGCAAAACTCAGAAACGCCACAATTTTCAGTATTAGGGCTTAAGTGGTCTCCAGTCACCGACGCCTTCTCATATGATTTCCAAACACTTACTTCACACAAAACTCCTACCAAGCGCTCTGTACTCAGTATGATAGCACAGATTTATGATCCCTGTGGATTTCTTGTCCCTTTTATAATGCTGGCCAAATGCTTTATGCAACTGATCTGGACAAAAGGACTGTCATGGGATTCACCACTTCCGTCAGATCTTCAGATGCAATGGTGCTCATTCACTGATAATATTAAGTTGTTATCTAATATTACAATATCTCGATCATTAAACTTATGTTCAACATGTAAAATTGAACTACATGGGTTCTGTGATGCATCCGAAGTCGGATATGCTGCTGTTACTTATCTAAGATGTGAACTAAACCAATCCGTATCGATAAAACTACTAATGGCAAAGAGTCGTGTCGCACCTTTGAAACGAGTCACGATACCTCGCCTTGAATTATGCGCTGCACATTTATTGGCTCAATTAGTGTCTCATATCAAATCCTTATTTCCTGATAAAATGACATCTAATAATATACATTTATGGTCTGACTCAACTGTAGCTCTCACATAGTTGCAAACCCCTCCATACAGGTTGAAAACCTATGTAGCTAACCGTGTTTCACAAACCCAAGAATTGGTACCTACTGAGTCATGGAGACATATCTCTTCCGGAAATAATCCTGCAGATTGTGCCTCCAGAGGCCTACTCATGTCTCATTTGATTGATCACAAACTTTGGTGGAATGGCCCATCCTGGCTATCGCTCCCATCAAATGATTGGCCAACATCTAAGTTTACATCTGTGACATTAGATTCGACCCACGAACTTAAACCAAACTCATTAACCATACTAACAACTACTTCACAAGAAGAATGGTCATTTCTGTCCAAGTTTTCATCCTGGATAACATTGACTCGAATTATGGCTTATGTATTGCGCTTCATTCGCAATTGCTGTAGTTCACAACATCAAAATGGATATCTCAAAACTGAAGAACTAAACGAAGCTCAAGTCAAAATATTTGCTCTTGTGCAACGAATGGCATTCGCCAACGAATTCAAGTTACTCTCTGAACAACGTGTTTGTCCTAAAACCATTCAACGATTAAACCCATTCATGGATTCTAATGGTTTAATACGTGTTGGTGGGCGTTTGACTAACACTTCCTTACCCTATGACACTCGTCACCCTATTCTGTTGCCCAAAAATCATCATGTTGTAAACATTCTAATCGATCATTACCATTTCATACCATCTTCATGCCGGTCCACAATTGGTACAAGCTTTGCTTTCACGACATGTATGGATACTATGTGCAAGAAATGTGATTCGCTCTCGCCTTCATAAATGTTTAACGTGCTTCAAACTCCGACCAAAAAGTAATGCTCCATTAATGGGAGAACTACCCTCCTGTCGTGTCAACCCGTGTAAACCATTTTCATCAACTGGTATCGATTATGGTGGACCCTACAACATTAAGGTACTAAATTTACGCTTCATTAAACAAGTCAAAGTTTACATTTGTCTCTTTGTTTGCATGGTCACAAAAGCCATACACATAGAAGTTATCACAGACTTAACCACATCCGCATTCATTGCTGGACTTACGAGATTCACAGCTTGCCGAGGCTTGTGTACAGATATTTACTCGGACTGCGGAACAACTTTTGTTGGTGCAAACACAGAACTACGAAAAATAGTGCAATCTATCACTCAATGTAGTAAATCTCAAGATCAGATTCAACGCTTCGCATCTAACCAAGACATTCGATTTCATTTCAACCCACCAGCTGCTCCACACCAAGGTGGACTTTGGGAAAGTGCAATAAAAGGAGCAAAACATCAATTACATCGGGTCATGGGCAACAATATTCTAACACTGCCAGAATTTATTACGTTAACTACGAGAATTGAAGCAATGTTGAATTCAAGGCCGTTGACTCCTCTCTCATCTGACCCATCTGACTTTAATGCTTTAACACCTGGACATTTTTTAACAGGTGCACCACTAGTATCAATCCCAGAGAGGGATCTTACCCAGGTTCCTGTTAACAGACTGAAGCGATGGCAACTCACACAACAGCTGTTTCAAACCATATGGCGTCGATGGACAACAGAGTACTTGCATACTCAACAGCAACGCTATAAATGGACTACTAGCAGCCTGAACCTCAAGATTGGAGATTTAGTTTTGATCAATTCACCATCAAGTCCACTTCAATGGCCATTAGCTCGAGTAATTAAAATCTTTCCTGGGCGTGATGGAATAGTTCGAGTGGCTAAAGTCAAGACTTCTACAAATACATTTGTGCGTCCAGTCATCAAACTTTGTCCACTACCTAATACTTAATATTGTTGAAGTGTGGACACTTCAAGGTCGGCGGTATGTTCAGGACTTATATATGTTCTGGATTTATATAATGTGGTTTTAAAAATAATTAATTCCCAACTACTCAACGAGAGCCTGGTTCATCATATTTTTACCCAACCAATTAAAATCATATGTTTTTATTTTAATTTGATTTTAAATACTTCTCTTTTCCTATACTTTTATTCTCATCTGATATCTTTTGTTTACATTTTCATTGTTACCTATTTTATAATAACAAACCCTCTTCTCACTTCAGACCAGCAAATAACCACTCCCAGTTTAGTTTTTGTTAACATTTCATTCTCTTCTCATTTTATTTCCCCTTTTGTCAATTATCAACATGATAATTCATGTATTTCTATACCTCACTTCATGTTAATTGTTTTTTCCACGACACGCTGGTTAAAACCCCAAACTATGTATATGTACCTGTAATAAAGTGAGTGATATCATCTATAACCCTGGACCCTTCAGATCTTCTAGACCTTCTAGATCCTCTAGAACTTCTGGAACGTCTAGAACGTCTAGATCTTCAAGACCTTCTCATCCCATCTCCTGACTCATTTGATCTCCACATGCCTCATCCAAAGTAGTGACTTAAAGGTCAGAACTTTCACCCAATTTGGTGAGTGGATAATTAATTAATATAAACTTCTTTTGAACATTTTATTTTCATTTTGTTTAATTATAAATATTCTAATATTGGTGATCAGTGTCTTAAAACAATTAGTACAAATTATGAACTACAATACATAACATGTTTCCCTTTTCTATGTCAATAACCAGCCTGTCAGTCCTTACTTATTTATTACTTTATGTAAAATAAATGTTTGTTATATGTTATAATTTGTCCATTACTATCATTCATTTTTTGCTCTTCACATTGGTCCTTCGCCTACCTTTCTTATCTTTCCCAAAAACATCCAGCTCCAAACACCTGTAGACACTGGCAAGTATGGTGAAAAACATCCATTAAATAAGACAGACTGGTACCTCTGTGACAAATAAGACTTAATCAGATTTAAAGAAACTGTGTCAAACCCATAAAAACCAAGCTTTTGCAAAAGTACTGTGTGATCCACAGTGTCAAATGCTTTTGACATATTGTAAAAGCTACTACATACCTTTTTTCTAGCATCTAATGCTGATATACAATCTCTAGTGAAATTGACAATTGCTGTGCTTGTTCCCCTCTTAGACCTAAAGCCATACTGACTATCAGAAAACAGTAATTTGTTTTCAAAAAATATTTTAATTTGATTATTTAACAAAACTTCAAACACTTTAGACAAAACTGGAATTATTGATATAGGACGATAGCTTTCATATTTTACTTTTGAGCCTTTTTTAAATAGGAATAACTTTCACTAATTTTAAACACTGTGGAACAACACCCTCATCAACACAAAGATTAAACAGGTATGAAAGTATTTCAGCAATGTATGGTGCCGCTAATTTCAAGATCTGAGAATTAATAAAATATACATCCAAACTTAAGCTATCACTTAAAGAATAAATTGCTCTGAACACTTGTTCAACGGACACATTATTGAATGCAAAAGATTTGTGTACGTTGTTGCAAGGACTTAGTTTATTTTAATAATGTTGCAACACTTTCATTTGCATTTGGAACACTTTGAACAGTTGATTTTACATTGTCAACAAAGCAGTTATTGAACATGGTGCAACTTAAGCTTAGTGATTCCTTATCAACAGAAGGCCTCTCATTTTTGTTCAGACCCTCATTTACAATAGTCCAGATGACCCTAGGTTTATTATTGGCATTTTTTACCCTACTAGAGTTATAAGCTAGTTTAGCTTGTTTCACTGCTTTTTTATATTCAGATTTTAGCCTGTTATACTGAACATTGTACATTGCACACCCAGTAATCTTAAATTGACTGTACATAAACAGACACTCTTCTTTAAGTAAAGACAAACTAGCATTATACCATTTAAAATTTTTAGGCCTGTTCTTGCCTGTTTTTTTATGCTGAAGCGGAAAAGCAACTTCAACCGTACTCATAAATACATCCATAAAGTATTCAAACTTATCGTCAATACCATCCAACCTATACAAAGATAACCAATTAACTTTACTCAATAAGCATGTAAAATAAGCAACATTTAAATCATATACTGGTCTGGTTATCTTGAAACTTCTGTTATCATGTTGTGTTGTGTTACTACTTACAGAGATTTCCAATTTACTACCGAAAATTAAAGCATGATGGTCAGAAACAAACATCGGTACCACCAAAGCTACATTGATCCTTTCAGAAAGCACAGATACTGATATATTATCAATACACGTGCCATCCTTACCACCACGAATACTAGGCCTAGTGACCTCAAATATAGTATTTTTTAAATTGAAACTTAACAATAAATTCTCGACAACATATTTTTTGACACTACCCAACAAAGTATTAACATTGTAGTCAGAGCATAAAATTATTGAGGCATTAGTCTTATTTCTACTACTTAAAAGATTAAATACATTACATTCTATAATACATACATTCTATAAAAAGTTCAAAATTTTTGTTATCCGGTACTCTATAAATTTCTAAACATATAACATTAACATCTTTAATGAAAACTGCGGTCTCCTAACATCTAGCGGCGACCGACTGTACTACTACGACAGGACACATCCCATGCCTACTAGATAGCGTTGCGTTAAGTTTATAATGCTGTTACAGCTGATTCATAAACAAGCGTGAGTTTGCTTGAAATGTGCCGACCCGACCGGGTCGGCATGAATTTTTTTAACTTATTTGTAATACTTCTTTTTGATACATCACATTACTAGATGAAATAAATATAAAAGAACCTTTCTTACAGTTTTAATTTTGTTTTAGCGAATTTCCCCTATAGGGAAGAAGCTATTACCGTAGTCGGCATGGTAAGACCTAGGCCCGGGACCATGATAACTTTTCGTTTTGAGGTCCCCAGACCCCAAAAACACCATTCGTTCGAAACTGTATATATATATACAGTCAACAAGCTACTACATACATATTGGATCCTGTCTTGATTTATATTGTGTGTCCGTGAGCACGATAACTCTCGTAAAAATTATCCGATTTTGATGAAATTTGGTATAAACGTGTAAAGCAACATTTATGACTTTAAGTTCGAAAACCAGCCAGATCGCTCTATCCGAAGGGGTATTTTGGGGGGGTTTTGTACCCCAAAAATGGGTTTTTCGAATTTTTTACATATAATTTTGGAAATAGTCAAATTTTATTTTTTCCCATTGGATTCAGCTTAAAAAAACACACAATTTGGTATTTTGATCATTTTTCTACGTCAATTGGTTACCAAGATATTGAAAGTGCTAAACACAGTACGTTGTCTTAATGTTATTCTTATGGAGGAAAATAAAAATTTTATATCTCGCTTATTTATGAACGTATACTGACGAAACCTGGTATACGGCTTCATCTGGTTGTGGACCATTGATATTTGCTCAAAAAAACAATTTTTTACCCAAAGCTCCCGTAGCAGCAAAACCTGCGTACTCAGCCCCATGTTATTCTTATGGAGAATAAGTAACGTGTTATCTGCCTTCATTATGAAAATAAATTAATGAAATTTGGTATGTGGCTTTACCTACATGAGTCATATTGATATTTGTATTAAACCCTATTTTTTGTCTTCCTTGCTTCAGCAAACCTGCATACTCAGCTGCCATGTTATTCTTATGGAGAATAATTAAAATGTCATAAATCGTTTATTTATGAATGTATATTGATGAAACTTGGTATATGGCTTAATGTGGTATTAAGATACATATATATGCATTGGAAATTCGCTGAGTACGCAGGTTTGCTGCTACGGGGGTATTTAATGTATATATTCTTGATTTATAGCCTTAATTCTAAATGTATTAAACAATTTATATCAAACATAGTTATTTCAAGTAACCATCGTTTCAAACTGGGTTTAAATAAAAAAATATAATATAAAACTATTTTATTGCTGAAATACAATATTATATTTCAAACATTAGAAAGAAAACATTAGAACATTACTAATGAGTGTTACAATGTCACATAAACACCATCATTTGCACCGTTCATAGTTTCATTTTCATTCAGATCATTCACACTTTCACTTTCAAGCTAAACAGTTTCACTATTATTTTGACTTTCATTAATTTCGTCAATCAAATCAGGGTCATTATTTTCGTCCTCACTAAATGATACTGACGTATCACTCGGTGCAAAGTCCGGGTCATCGTCCGTGTCGTCGCATTCCATCACATCACTATCACCGGCACCGCCGCTACCCCAACCACCGTCGCTCCATAAATCCAGCTCATTTGACATGGGAATATGCAAAATCCTGTCTATCTCACTCTCATCTAGTTCTCTACTCATTATTACTTCATGTAAAAATGAAACGCTAACTCACAAACTAAATCGCAAACTCGCTAAAAAACACGTAGACACGTTGTCGTGCAAACGTGGTTACGAGTACTGGGTTAGGTTTGAGAAGGGTAGTAGTAGGAGTAACGCGGGAGCGCGGAAAGGGCGCGAACATTACAGATGTAGCCACTTTCCGCGCGAAAATGTTAGTGTTGCCAACTGAGCAAAGTAAAATAGTTTAAATATACTCTCGTTTATATGACGGTCCGATTGGGTCGGCACCAATTATTTGAAGCAAAATATTGATGAAAATGTTTACTGCCAACCCGATCGGTCCTAAATTTCCCCCACCCCTAATTTTAATTTTTTTTCAAAAATCATTATTACTAATCCAAACAAGTGTAAAAAACACGATATAACTCAAATACAAAGTAACATAAGGTTTGGCAATACAGCAATCACGCTAGAAATGAGCGTGGCAGTTAACGTGTTAATCAGACCCTGGTGATACTCAAATAAGTTCCAAACAAACATTTAATTGTTCTTTTAGCGAATTTCCCTTATAGGGAAGAAGCTATTACCGTAGGTCTCATGGTAAGACTTAAGCCCGAGACCATGATAACTTTTTGTTTTGTGGTCCCCAGATGCCAAAGACACTATTCGTTCAAATTTATATATATATATATATATATATATATATATATATATATATATATATATATATTTGTCCGTGAATGCGATAACTTGAGTAAAAAACGTCCGATTTCGATGAAATTTGGCTCAAATGTGTAAAGTGACATTCATGGGTACTTTGGTATTATACGGATGCCACCCTAAAGCAGCGCGTTGCGGCAGTTATGTTAGGATGGGTTATCATAAAAATGATTGTAGGACTTTCCTTGTTTCGTTACGAATCGAAATCGAATGATACCTGATGAGTCATACTTCCGGCCGCCAAACCCCCTCCAAATAGGCCAAGGTCAGGTCGTTGACCGGAGCGCGCGCATCACCTGTCACCGCCTGTATCTGGGTCAGAGTCATTATGAGTGATTTATTGCCGTGCACTACGTTACATTTGTTTTCATAATGAGTGACGTTCTTTTGGTGTGGAATTTACCTCGAAATGAAGAGGAAACCGTACGTATTTTTATGATAACCCATCCTAACATAACTGCCGCAGCGCGCTGTATATTTAGCGGAGTAGGCCTACCTGTGGCGATCGGGCCTGGCTGCTAGCGGCGGCAACGCATTCAACACGATCCTAGCGGACATCGCTGCCTTTTGGGAGGCACAACACAAAGACCGCTCATCAGAATGATGTAAAATTTGTACAGTAAGTCAATAAAAGTACGTTTTAGCGAATTTCCCCTATAGGGAAGAAGCTATTACCGTAGTCGGCATGGTAAGACCTAGGCCTGGGACCATGATAGCTTTTCGTTTTGAGGTCCCCAGACCCCAAAAACACCATTCGTTCGAAACTGTAAGTATATATATATATATATATATATATATATATATATATATATATATATATATATATATGTATATATGTCCGTGAGCACGATAACTCTCGTAAAAATTATCCGATTTTGATGAAATTTTGTATAAACGTGTAAAGCAACATTTATGACTTTAAGTTCGAAAACCAGCCAGATCGCTCTATCCGAAGGGGTATTTTGGGGGGGTTTTGTACCCCAAAAATGGGTTTTAGCGAATTTCCCCTATAGGGAAGAAGCTATTACCGTAGGTCTCATGGTAAGACTTAAGCCCGAGACCATGATAACTTTTTGTTTTGAGGTCCCCAGATGCCAAAAACGCTATTCGTTCAAATTTATATATATGTATATATATATGTGTGTGTGTGTCCGTTAACACGATAACTTGAGCAAAAAAGGTCCGATTTTGATGAAATTTGGCTCAAATGTGTAAAATTACATTCATGACTTTAAGTTCGAAAACCATAAAAATCGGATCATGGGAAGGGGGGTTTATGGGGGTTTTAAATTTTCCAAAAAAGGTTTTTTGCATTTTTCACCCTAAAATTTTTAAATAACTTAATTTTGGTTTTGACCATGTTATAGAGCTTAAAAAAACGAATAATATAGTTTTTGAATTATTAACCTAGGTTGAGTGGTTGCGGAGAAAATACAAAAAAAACCTACTCATAAAATCCCCCATGTTAATCTTATGGGAAAACGGTTTTTGGTTTTTCCTCCGTTCATTTTAATGTAAACTTCACATTTGCTTTTACAATCTGTTCAGCTCTACAAAACAATCATTTTGATGTTTAAATTGTGATTCTACGCCCAACCGTTGCAGAGATATTTAAAGTGCTAAACACAGTACATTGTCCAATGTTATCCTTATGGAGAATAAATAAAATTTGATATCTCGATTATTTATGGATGTATGTTGATGAAACTTGGTATATGGCTTCATGTAGTATTGGTATATTGATATTTGCACAAAAAATTGATTTTTTGTTGATTATTCCCGTAGCAGCAAACCTGCGTACTCAGGCCCCATGTTATTCTTATGGAGAATAACTAGAATGTTATATAGCGCTTATTTATGATGAAACTTGGTATGTGGCTTCGCCTGGTTAAATTCTATTTATATTTGCATAAAAAACAATTGTTTGTGTTCCTTGTTTCAGCAAACCTACGTACTCATTACCAATGTTATTCTAATGGAGAATAATTAAAATCGCGTATATGTGAATATATTTTTATGAAACTTGGTATGCGGCTTTATGTGGTATTAGCTTTATGTGGTATTAAGACATATATTATGCATTGGAAATTCGCTGAGTACGCAGGTTTGCTGCGACGGGGGTATTTTGAATTTTTTACATATAATTTTGGAAATAGTCAAATTTTAGTTTTTACCATTGGATTCAGCTTAAAAAAACACACAATTTGGTATTTTGATCATTTCTCTACGTTAATTGGTTACCGAGATATTGAAAGTGCTAAACACAGTACGTTGTCTAATGTTATTCTTATGGAGGAAAAGAAAAATTTTATATCTCGCTTATTTATGAACGTATACTGATGAAACTTGGTATACGGCTTCATCTGATTGTGGACCATTGATATTTGCTCAAAAAAACAATTTTTTTCCAAAGGCTCCCGTAGCAGCAAACCTGCGTACTCAGCCCCATGTTATTCTTATGGAGAATAAGTAACGTTTTATCTCCCTTAATTATGAAAATAAATTAATGAAATTTGGTATGTGGCTTTACCTAAATGAGTTATATTGATATTTGTATAAAACCCCATTTTTTGTGTTCCTTCCTTCAGCAAACCTGCATACTCAGCCGCCATGTTATTCTTATGGAGAATAATTAAAATGTCATAAATCGTTTATTTATGAATGTATATTGATGAAACTTGGTATGTGGCTTTATGTGGTATTAAGATACATATTATATATGCATTGGAAATTCGCTGTGTATGCAGGTTTGCTGCTACGGGGGTATTTTCGAATTATGTAGTTATCCTTTGTATCCGGTAAAAATTTAACCTCCAAAAATAGTGGCATCCGTATAATACCAAAGTACCCATTCATGACTAAGTTCGAAAACCAGAAAAATCGGACCATGGGAAAAAGGGGGTTTATGGAGATTTTAAATTTTCCAAAAATCAGTTTTTTGGATTTTTTACCCTAAAATTGTTATAAAACTTATTTTTGGTTTTGACCATATTATAGCTTAAAAAAAAACAAATAATATATTATTTTGAATTATTAACCTAGGCTAAGTGGTTGCGGAGAAATTCCAAAAAACCTACTCATCAAGTCTCCCATGTTGATCTTATGGGAAAAAGGTTTTTGGCTTGTCCTCAGTTCTTTTAAACTTCACATTAGCTTTTACCAATCAGTTTAGCTCCACAAAACAATCATTTTGGTGTTTAAACTGTGATTCTACATCCAACCGTTGCAGATATTCAAAGTGCTAAACACAGTACGTTGTCCAATGTTATCGTTATGGAGATTAAATAAAATTTGATATCTCGATTATTTATGAATGTATGTTGATGAAATTTGGTATGTGGCTTCACGTAGTACTGGTATATTGATATTTGCACAAAAAATTGATTTTTTGTTGACTATCCCCGTAGCAGCAATCCTGCATACTCAGCCCCAATGTTATTCTTATGGGGAATAGGTAAAGTGTAATGACTCCCTTAATTATGAACATAAATTAATAAAACTTGGTATGTGGCTTCACCTTGTTGAGTTGTATTGATATTTGTATATCAATTATATTTGTTTTGCTCCATGTTGCAGCAAACCTGCTTACTCAGCCCCCATGTTATTCTTATGGAGAATAATTTAATTAAAATGTTCTATAGCGCTTATTTATGATAGAATATTGATGAAACTTTGTATGTGGTTTCGCCTAGTTAAATTCTATTTATATTTGCATAAAAACCAATTGTTTGTGTTCCTTGTTTCAGCAAACCTACGTACTCATCAACACGTTATTCTTATCAACCTACGAACCTACGTTATTCTTATGGGGAATAATTAAAATTGAATATATCGGTTAAATGTGAATATATTTGTATGAAACTTGGTATGCGGCTTTATGTGGTATTAAGACATATATAATGCATTGGAAATTCGCTGAGTATGCAGGTTTGCTGCGACGGGGGTATTTATGTGTCATGCTGTAATTTTCTCCTTTATCAGGGTAAAAATTCTTTCATTTTTATATTAAAGCAGACAGGGGCGGATCCAAGGGGGGGGCGGTAGGGGCGGTCGCCCCCCCCCCCAACCTAAAAATTATTGTGTTTTATTTGATTACTTAGGCTTAAGTAGAAAGTTTGAATACATCCGAATGAAAATTGAAGTACACTAAATCCCGTTTTTCGGTTGCAAAAGTCAATTTTGCTGCTCCCGTCTACATTGTTACATTCAAATTAAAACTATTGCACCTAAACGTTCGATAAATGGAATAAAAGATATACCATTAAACAGATGAGATTCTAAACTTTCATTTTAATTTATAACACATTACTTAGGTCCATGTCTTTCACCTAAAAGCTACTTACAAAAACATTTATATTCCCAAGTATCGCGAAGGCTGTTGCAGTTTTGCCAGTTGACAGGCCAAAAATTCAGTGTTTTCAACATGGTCTTGGAGGTAAATTTTAACCGCAAACAGAAAAGGTTGGTCCCATTATATTCGTTCGTTATTTTTTACTGGATTTCAACACTGATCTCTGCTCTATGTTATCTGGAGTCACTACTCTTTGACGAAACAATTCCCAAAAGCGTGCCGTCTAGATCATCTTTTTGCTTTGTTGTATTGTCACCTTGGCGTTAGCTGGACAAATCAAAATTCATCGGGTGGACGCTATCAAAATTAAAAGTCGTCGACCGATTTTCTGCTCTAGTGTTTATTGTCAGCAGTTATCATTGACATTGGATTTTAATCATCCATTATTAATAATGTTACTGTGTTGATGTGTAAGTAAAATAAATAATTAAACCAACCACCCAAGTGTACGATTTTCAATGTCATCCACCAACGACCATAAACCTAGAAACAAGACCATTTTTATGTTACCTAAATCATTACTTAGCTTCAAGATGATTGGTTACTTTTTATTTAAAACTATTTGCAAGGTTTCAATTTTAAGTTTATAACACAAGGTTTCGACTCGTAATGTACTTAAAAACAATTATAAAGGTTTTTAAAAATCCCTAAATTAACATTGATTTAAATGGGGAATAAAATTGCCATCCCGCCAAAACTCAAAACGTCAAAAACTCCCATAATTCATCAGTAAAACAATTTGGTCAACATAACGGCCGAAAAACACAGTGGCAAGCTTTTCTGACACTTGAGTAGTGACTCTAGATATAACATAGAGCTCAGTGGATTTCACCTGTCGACCGCAGTTTGCTTCAGCTGTAGGTTAGGTTTTATTTTTGTGTAAACCTAATCCACTGTTAGGTATTAATATCCAGTGGCTTGGTTATAGGGGCAAAAATTTCCTCAAGTTATACGTAATGAAATAAAAGGAAACAAAGATTAAATTGCGTGCAAACGGAAGCTCATACGCCAATTATTTCATTTTGTAAATGTGGTACATTTCATTTTTCAATTCGTTGACCTTGGCTGTCGGCCTCATTCCTCCTCGTACTATCTTCGAGTTGCACAGTTCAAATGCAGATTTCAAATAAGTTTTGTAAATAGTAGTTTTTCGCATGTGTATAATAACTGAAATTAATAGTTTATTTAATTTAGGCATCTTACTTGTTCATAAACGTCTACGGATAACGTAGATAAAAGTTTAATGCCTAAATATTTGTTATTTTTATTTACGGTCGGGCGAAGCAGAAATAAAGTTATTTTTTGTTTAGTACCTATGTTTAGAAAGTTATGATGTTTTTTCTAGAGTACAAGGTTATTGATATATTATTTTAACTTTAGTTTCATTCGTTGAATAATTTAATATAGTTTTAAATTAAATAATGGGGGTGCCAGTGACCACCCGTGAGGAGGAGGGGGGGGGGTAATTTCGGTGACCACCCCCCCCAAACATGACCTCTGGATCCGCCCTTGAAAGCAGACCATTCTCTCTCCCCTACAAATAAAGCTAGTCATATTCCGTTTAGTGTCTATCGTAATTATGGCTCCCCACTATCAAATTTGACAATCTTTACTTAACACATCATAGGGTTGCCATTTGGTAATATGGGGGAAAAGAGGAGATTGTAGCTGGCGACCCCTGAGCAGAGTTTGGAATACCCCTTAAGGAGGAGGGGCCAGGGCTGCAAAGCCACAGACTCAACAAAAATTAAGGGAGCATACCAATAGACTCCCGAGGGGGCCATCTCAAATCAAATCAAATCAAATCATCTTTATTCATTGCAATACAATAGTACAGAATGGCGTCAATCATAGCGTAAAAAATACAAGCTTTTTAACTTAATACTAAGGTACATAATTTAATAACATTGTTATTTATTGCACAGTTTCTTATAATTATACTAGCTGATGTACCCGTCCTTCGTACGGGTTGTACATAAATGGCAGATTAACTAAAAATATTAACAACCCACATAATTTTACAATATTAAAATTACATTTTACACTTTTAAAGTAGAATTAAATTAAAGTTAACGAAATATACTATGGCAGATAGTTCGGGTACTGCTGCCAAGTCGAGGAACTCTGACGGGTACTGAACGGTGTGGTTTTTGCTACTCCAAATCGGTACACGTAACACTTTGGATTCGATTTTAGAAATAAAAGAACTCAAGTACAACAAAATATTAACCCTTTTTAATATAACATTTTAAATACTTTGATACATTAATCTTTACATTCCAATAAATTAATAGTAATGTAACGAAACATTAAACTTTAAAACCATTAACAAACCACTTTTAAAATCACCATTCTTGCCAGGTCCTGTTTTCAATATAATTGTAAATAAACAATTTAAACTTGGAAAAATCATATGTTTTAAAAACATATGACTACTTGATTTTATTTAAATAAATGTAAATCAATATATACGAACTGTTCTAACAGTGGTCATGGTTAAATGAACGGTATTAAATATTGTATATGTTCGTTCCTCCCTTTGGAATAGACCTACATTTGTGTTGATCTCCGTTGCTTGTTCATTGGTGGACGTGAGGATGGCACAATCACAGAGCCAGGCACTTTCCAGATTAAACTGTTTATGAACCTCGGTGTAACAAACTGTTAATCAATAAATCCTGTGATTCATCGATAGTGCCGAGTGAAGGATAGATGCTTCTGAGACCTTAATTTGTTTTGCAATGTCCCAATCTCAACTTTTAAAAGCGCATAAGAAAACTGATCAACCCCTTAATCTTCTCAAAAATACATTTTCATATTTACTGTTAAGTTCAGACGCTCAGTGGTCGGCTACATAAAATATATTTTTAGAGAGGTGTAGACTCGTCCACTCATGTCTCACTTACGACAAAGGGTCTGTGTGAGATCTCCAGAGAACAACACCGTGACTCCCCATGATGTTGTTTCTTATTTCCTTTAAGGCATCAAATTTCAGCTCTATGGGTTGAGTAGTTTGTGTGTTATGACTAACGCGCTTATATTAAAGGCCATTGGGCCAGAGTCCTTGAGTATATTTGTGTCTGGAGTAGGTAAATGTCTGCACTGACCTATCAGCTACATTCCTACCAAATTTCAGATCCATCAGTCCAAGAGTATGTGCAAGATTGTTAAAATATTGTATTTTGAAATTCCGGGGGGCGAAGCACATAAAAATTTTCGTAACAGGAATAGGCTGCGTTTTTTTCTGATGAATTAGTTATGTTCCTACCGAAATGTAACTTACAAAGGTCCAGAAAGTACTAATACTCATACAATTGCCATAAAAGTAAATTAGCAAAGAACCCTATAGGACTTTTTTAAACGTATTCTTATTGTGAATCTGCAGCATAAGGGGAACCACCATCCAAAATTTTATCTTCAATAGACATTGTCGTTTCTTAGATAAAGTGATCACTATGTCAGTGAGTGCATGAGTCTGACAAATATAGATTTAGATCATATTTCCACTTATGTTATTTATTACCAATCTTCACTCAACGTTTTAAAAAAGAACTAAAAAACCTATTTATAGAATAACTATGCCATCATTTGGTTCAATATAAATAAATGCGTTGTCCATAAGAATAGCATAGGATCTTAAAAACCCTATGGGGCAGTGTCCTAAGGTAATTTAAAACAATCCAATTAGCCTAAAACCGTCTAACGCACATATAGAACATAGAAAAAAGTTGCATAAAAATTGGTGCACCTGTTTTCCTGTGAAAAGCGAACAAAACATGACCAAAACCGCACAAAATCACGTTTTTGAGCGGCCGCCATTATTTTTAAAAAAGGCGTATGCCAGTTTATAGTGCCCTAAAACCTTCTCACGCATATATAGAACAAAGAAACAAAGTCTCATTAATGTCACTGCACCCGTTTTCCAGTGAAAAGCGAACAAAAACCCGTCCTTGAGCGTTACCGGCAGACAGACAGACATAAATTGAGATAAGATTTGTTTTGGTTTCCCTAGGGTGTAAAACGTGAAAATATGCAAAAATTTCATAATTCCAAGCAATTTAAAGACAAAACTCTAATTTTATTTATATAGATTAATTATACGGTATATTGAAATAAATATATATATATTTGATGTACACGTTCTTCGCACAGGGGTTTTCCTTACCCGTTCTATAGTCAATGCAAATTTCATTTTAGTTAGCTTGAAACAGCTGTTGTTCTTGCTTCTGCTCTTTAAGCTGTCGAATGTAAGTGCCCTCAGCTGTTCGGATTATAGTTTCTGAATGTTTACTTTCTTATGAAATGTAAACATTGAAACTTAGAACGTTCACGGGGCGTAGCCCGAGGGTATTTTAAGGAAGTGAATAGGCCTATGTGTTGCATGGGTTCAAGATCTACCTTTGTGTAAAGTTTCAGCCCAGTCGGTTAAGTAGTTTTTGCGTTCACCCGGAACATCAGACAGACAGACAGACAGAAACCACCTCTTCTTTATAATATTATAGATAGATGAACTATTCAAAAAACTCCTCCAAAGAATATAAAGATTTACAAATCATAAATTTCTTTAACTTGTTTTTGAATTGATCAAAATCCAAAATATTTTTTAAATCAGCAGGCAAGGCATTAAAATACCTGATACCCGCATAACATGGCTTTTTCTCATAGAATTTTAATTTGTGTCTGTTGTAACTAAAATTATTCCTATATCTGGTGTTATGGTTGTGATAAGACCCCAATAAGCATAGGTCATTTGAGTTCCTTTTAACTACCATAATCAGTTCAAAAATGTATAAGGTAAAAACAGTCATGATTCCTAATGCTGGAAAATGTTCTTTGGCTGATTCGAGCCAATTTAATTTCAACATTATCCGTAGAGCTTTTTTTTGAAAAACTAAAATTTTGTTTAAATTTTCATTGGAGGTACTGCCATACATAACCAATCCAAAAGAGATGTGAGAATGGATGAATGCGAAATATACAGATTTCATAGTTGCCAAATCGCACGCTGGTGATATTTTTCTTAGTACAAAAATTCCAGAGGAAATTTTATTGCAAACTTTTGCAATATGTGAATTCCAATTAAGATGATTATCAATGTAAAACCCTAGAAATTTTGTTTCATTAATCTCTTCCAAAAAATGCTCGTTTAGACAGATATTAGTTGATAGTCTTTTAGGCTTATTTTCAGTAGCTGAGAAGGAAATGAATTTGGTTTTTAAAGGATTTAATAAGAGATTCAAACCAGCTAAATATTGTTGAATACCCGTTAGCTGGGTAAACGCAGATACTTCAATACTATTGGTTTCGGTTCCTGAAATTTTTAAATTAATGTCGTCTGCATATAATATGACTTTACTAGATGTTGATAATTTTGGCACTCCATTGATGTAACATAAAAACAACAACGGGCCCAATATAGAGCCCTGTGGAACTCCATATTTCACAAGGGTTCTTGAAGAGTGGAATGAAGTCAACCTATTATAATTATTGAGATATTTCAACTCAACAAAGTGACTTCTATCACTCAAATATGACTTAATCCAGGAGTTGGCCCTATTTTTAATTCCAAGGTTTGAGAGTATATCCAATAGTTTGCCATGACAGACACTGTCAAATGCTTTACTTAAATCCATAAAAATCCCAATTGATTGTTCATTTTTATCAACAGATTCAATAATCGAGTCAATGAATTCAATGCCTGCGGTTATAACAGATTTGTTTTTTCTAAAACCGTGTTGCTCTACGGACATGAGATTGTAAGATTCTAAATAATTAGTTAGTTGCCTAGCAACGACACGCTCATATAATTTCGAAAAGGAGGAAATTAATGATAGTGGTCTATAATTGGATACTATTTCAGGGTCACCGGACTTAAAAAGTGGTGTAATTTTAGATACTTTGAGTTGGTTTGGAAAGATACAAGAAACAAAAGATGAATTGATTACATGGACCAAAGGCTTTTTTAAAAAGTCTATAGCGAGCTTAATAATTGGCATGGGTATCTCATCACAACCTGTTGAGTACTTGTTTTTAAATGCACTAACTAATTCCTCAATATCTTTCTCAGTTATAGGTACAAAAGAAGAAAAATCTTGGTTGAAAAAAGAAAAATCTTGGTTAAGTTTTACATTGGTTTTAAAGTTGCTTATGGAGGATAATGAGTCTAAATTAGGAATAATTTGTGACTCAACCATAGTGGAGTAGTACTCATTAAACATAGAGCCTACAGTCTCAGGTACATCAACCAATAAACCATTGTGTCTCAGCTTAATATTGTCATTTTTGGTTCCTTTTTTCATTTCAACCTCATTCCTTATTACATTCCAAGTTGATGTACAAATGTTACTAGAACTACTTATAAGTTTACTATAAAATTCTTTCTTAGCCTTGATAACTCTCATGCTATAATCAATTTTCTTATTTTTTATCAATATTTTAAGTTTATGTGATTTAGTATGTCTGTATCCACTTGTAAGAGCAATGAGTTCATTCTTAGCTTTTATCAATGGAGCTGAAATCCACTCATTTTTTTATCATATAACCTACTTGTAACTTTAGGAAAACAAAAGTCAAAATAGTAAAAGAATGTGTCAAAAAACGTATCAAATTTAGTCTCAATTGAAGAATTATATACATTTAACCAATTTTCATTGGATATCATTGTTAAAAATAATTTTTTGTTGCTTTCATTATATTTTCTTTTAAGGAAGTCATCTTGGATCCACGGCCCTGATGACACCTAAAATAAATACTTAGCTGATTTATTTTTGCATAAATATACAAACAAAAATTCTTAGAAGAAAATAATTCAGCATGCCTTCACTTAAATACAAACTAATGCAGCAAAGGGAGAAATTAAAGAATACACTATCTCAGTATAATAAATTATTTAATACGTCAATGCTAAGAGGGCTGTAACTAAAGTTCTATGGGCTCTTGGGAGGTGTCGTTCTAGCGGGAGAGGAGACAAGGCCCAGGAGGATTGCGTCAGCTTCCAGTAGCGTGAGGTCCTTTTGAGAGCCGAGGAACCTAGAGGACAGCTCGAGGTCCTTTATACTGAGTCGAACTCTCGCCCCTCTCACATATTCACTGAAATATATCATTCACTATTTTTAGAGCTTATTTTAGCATCTCTATTTATAATCCAGTGTTTGATTTACTACATTATAGACATTTTCTCTCTATATTAATCATAGAAGCCTAGTTAATTAATTAAAAATCAGGCCTATATTAATTCTATATTACTCACTGTCCATTTTTAGCAGGCCTCGTCACAACACAGTGAAATTTCCATCCAAAATCCACATACAAGTCATCCTCAACTACATGAAAAATAGTGCCAGTTACTACTTTCCCTTCAGGATCTCCAAGCTAGAACAAGAAATATGAATGTAATATTAATCAAAATATACTTTTAAAATATACCAAGTCCATAACAGATAAATCTCTTAATACTTTATGGACTGTAGCATATTTCATCCAAATCAGAAATTAAAACTTAATTGTGACAATTTCTTGATTCAGGGACACTACTAAAAATATGGTAGTTCTGCAAATATGTTACTCCCATTGGAACTGAAAGCTGTTTTACTAAAACGTCTGATAACGTCCTAATTCCAGAAATTTGTTTTGTCAGAAAAGACGGAAAATATCAAGAATATTGGGGAAAACCCAAAATCACTTTTTACCATAGGTACTAAATTATTGCCTAAGACGCCGACGCAAATAGGGCGTATTTTAAGGCGAATATGAATGAATGATGAGTGTCGAATGGGTGAGATACCTTGTGTAGGCTTGTTACTGATTCTTTAGCTGGGATTATTAATTAATATCCCAATGTAGGTAATCATCATGTAGGTGATCATTAATTAATATTGTGGGTAGGCCTACTCGAATGCATAATTTATTCCTTAATAGAAGTATAAAAGCATTACTGGTATGGGACAAATATTAAGCACGTGCTCTGAAAAAGTTTTGAAAAAGCTAAAATCTTATTTTATTCAATTTTCCAATCATGCTTGGTAGATTTCATGTTTTTATTTTTGACAGCTGTTCCATATTACCGGTATGTTCCCCTTAGGTTCTACCAAATAACCAATTAAAAGAATAATACTCCCGTCGCAGCAAACCTGCATACTCAGCGAATTTCCAATGAATATATAACATAACACATTAACACTTAACAGGATTCATAAGAAATATATTCACAAACAAGCGATATTAAAAATATTAATTATTCTCCATAAGAATAACATTGGGGATGAGTACGCAGGTTTGCTGCAACATGGAACACAAAATAATGGGTTTTTATGCAAATATCATTAGAACTATCTAAGTAAAGTCACATACCAAGTTTCATTCATATACATTTATAAGTAAGCGATATATAACATTTTAATTAGTCTCCATAAGAATAACATGGGGACCGATTACCTAGGTTTGCTGCTACGGGAACCATACGTGAAAATTTTGTATTTTGTGCAAACAACGATAAACCCCAACCAGATAAAGCCATATACCAAATTTTGTCAGTTTATGTTCATAAATAAGCGAGATATACAATTTTTCTTTTTCTCCATAAGAATAACATTAGAACAACGTACTGTGTTTAGCACTTTCAATATCTCAGGAACCAATTGACGTAGAGCAATGATAAAAATACCAAATTGTTTTTTTTTTTTTAAACTGAATTAAATGGTAAAAAATAACATTTCATTTTAATAAAAATTACATGTGGAAACCCCAAAAAACCCATTTTTGGGGTACAAAACCCCCCAAAAAACCCCCTTTGGGTGGTGCTATTTGTCTGGTTTTCGAACTCGTTCAAATAAATGGTGCTTTACACATTTGTACCAATTTTCATTAAGATCGGACCTTTTTTACCAGAGTTATCGTGCTTACGGACATATATATATATATATATATATATATATCAATGTATATATATACATATATAAATACCCCGTCGCAGCAAACCTGCATACTCAGCGAATTTCCAATGGATATATAACATAACACATTAACACTTAACGGGATTCATAAGAAATATATTCACAAACAAGCGATATTAAAAATATTAATTATTCTCCATAAGAATAACATTGGGGATGAGTACGCAGGTTTGCTGCAACAAGGAACACAAAATAATGGGTTTTATGCAAATATCAGTAGAACTCATCTAAGTAAAGTCACATACCAAGTTTCATCCATATACATTCATAAATAACTGATATATAACATTTTAAGTATTTTCCATAAGAATAACATGGGGACCAAGTACCTAGGTTTGCTGCTACAGGAACCATAGGCGAAAAATTGTTTTTTTGTGCAAACAAAAATAAACCACAACCAGATCAAGCCATATACCAAATTTTGCCAGTCTATGTTCATAAATAAGCGAGATATACAATTTTTCTTTTTCTCCATAAGAATAACATTAGACAACGTACTGTGTTTAGCACTTTCAATATCTCGGTAACCAATTGACGTAGAGCAATGATCAAAATACCAAATTGTTTTTTTTTTAAGCTGAATTTAATGGCATAAATTAAAATTTGATTTAAATTAAAATTACATGTGAAAACCCAGAAAAACATATTTTTGGTGTACAAAACCCCCCCAAAACCCCCCTTTGGATGGTGCGATTCATCTGGTTTTCGAACTCGTTCAAATAAATGGTACTTTACACATTTGTACCAAATTTCATTAAGATCGGACCTTTTTTACGAGAGTTATCGTGCTTACGGACACACACATATATATATATATATATATATATATACATATATATATATATACATATATATATATATACATATATAAAAATTTGAACGAATGGTGTTTTTGGCATTTGGGGACCTCAAAATGAAAAGTTATCATGGTCTCGGGCTTAAGTCTTACCATGAGACCTACGGTAATAGCTTCTTCCCTATGGGGGAAATTCGCTAAAATTTGAACGAATGGTGTTTTTGGCATCTGGGGACCTCAAAATGAAAAGTTATCATGGTCTCGGGCATAAGTCTTACCATGAGACCTACGGTAATAGCTTCTTCCCTATAGGGGAAATTCGCTAAAAACAACTAACTTAACTTAATATTGGTATAAAAATATTACTTAGGCTTAACCCTTTGAGTGCTAAGCTTCTGAAAGGAGTAGTTGAATCCGTGATGTTTTGTTGATTTTTTAATATATTGAACGCCTGAACAGTTAAAATTAATAAAAACGTGCTTCCGCTGGACACACACAGTAAAGGATACATAAAAAGTAGCAAAACACCTGATGAGATGTGCAACTCACAAAGAATCCACCCATCCCGTCAGCTTGGACCCGAGCCGTCCACCGTTTGCTTAAGGTCCGCCCTCCCCCTCAACTCTGCCACAGACAGGTGAACTCTCCATGAGTTGCACATAAAAACCACCGACTGTGACGGGATTCGAACCCTCGATCCAAGTGTTACCCCCGGCCGGGCAGGTAACGCCTTAGACCGCACAGCCACTGGTCAGGCTAGCAGCTGCAGTGGATCAGTTGGTATTATAGAGACTAGGCGCTGGACGAGGTAGTTCAATTCGTGTCTACCAGGTTTCACCACATGTCAGACTCAGACTGCAGACTGAGCGCCTAACGGTACAATCGCTTATGAAGCAGTAACAGTGTTTATTGATAACAGATTCAAAAGACGATATATCGGGCCATAGCACTGAAAGGGTTAAATCACTGTGTTTTGATTAATTTCAAAATTCCTTGAATTGAAGCTATGTAGACATAAGAATAAAACTGGTAAACTTATATTAACAAAAATAAGTTAATAAACCAAAATGAATCGTTCTCCATATCATACTCCAATGTTAGATTGGGGGAAATCCTTGCATCAGAACCAATACAGTAGGAACTTTCTCATGGGATTTTGCAAAGCTCAAAATCAGGAAAGGAACTAGTATGGATGGAAAAGTTGGGTTGGGATGATTAAGTTAGCCAATTAACCTTTAAGAAGGCCTGTGACAGTTGCTTATAAGCATATTCATAACGAGTAAATTCTGTAAAAAATTAAAAAGAGGTCTTGATTAGCCATTGTTTTTACAACCTGAATGATTTTCAACAATTAAATTGGTAAGGTTTTTATAGGCCTAACCTTTTGCCAAGACCAATTTAATTTTTAATTTATTATATTTCCCGTCTGTTTTGATCTTTACCTTTCTTTTGGCATTGGCTTTGGGGAGATGCAATCAAATTCCCTGTATCAACTGATCCTATGCCGTCTGCTGCGATCTACGGGACAACGAGGGACACGTATGTATGCATGTATGTATATATAAGAGGGTTAAATTTGTATGAGGAATAATTTACTTTTCCATTCATTCCATTAGGCTAGCTTAAGTATTAATACTTAAGTAGTACACATGCCAAGAAAAAAACAGTCTAGCTAAAAAGAGCAAACCTTCAGATCAGAATTAGGCTATGGAAAACTTACATCAATAAACTTAGAATGTTTTAAAAGGCTTAGAAATGTTGGTTCTTTAGCTTCTGTAACAGTCTCTTGGATTGAAAATTTGTCATAGGCTTTAGCAAATCCACCTTTCTGAGAATGTTCTTCCTCGCTTGTAGTTAAATTGTCACTTGATTGAGGAGTACAATAATGCCTAACAAAATAAGTGCTTCCATGAGTTGAAGTGGACTTAACACTGATATGATTGTAATATTTATTTACAACCAATAATGTTTTACCATCAATGACAGACTTGGCAAGGGATAGGAACATATTAAGATGGTAATTTCACTAGTGCTATAAAATAAACTGATTAGGAAAATATGGAAAATTAATGTTGTAATGTATAACACAATTTCAAAGCTACACTCACAATTTAATTTATTATAAAAACTTCAACTTCACTGTTACAAGTACAGTATTATACTAAGATTAACTTATCATATAACTAATTAATTCATCTTAATCAATCACTATTGTTGGCTGTCGGCTGTACTGTTACTGTTATTATTAGGTTACTGTTATAGGTTTTAGGTTAGTATTAGGAAAATAGGAAGCAATAAGCAAGTAAGGAGTTCTATTGGTAATACTGGAACTGGAACTGGAGACAAGTCCGAGTCGAGACCACTGAGCTCTATATTACACCTGGAGTCACCACTCCGTGGTGAAAAAGCGTGCCGCTGTGTTTATGGTAGTTATGTTGGCCAGACATGTTTTAGCGAATTTCCCCTATAGGGAAGAAGCTATTACCGTAGTCGGCATGGTAAGACCTAGGCCCGGGACCATGATAACTTTTCGTTTTGAGGTCCCCAGACCCCAAAAACACCATTCGTTCGAAACTGTATATATATATATATATATATATATATATCTATATATATATATATATATATATATATATATATGTGTCCGTGAGCACGATAACTCTCGTAAAAATTATCCGATTTTGATGAAATTTGGTATAAACGTGTAAAGCAACGTTTATGACTTTAAGTTCGAAAACCAGCCAGATCGCTCTATCCGAAGGGGTATTTTGGGGGGGTTTTGTACCCCAAAAATGGGTTTTTCGAATTTTTTACATATAATTTTGGAAATGGTCAAATTTTATTTTTTCCCATTGGATTCAGCTTAAAAAAACACACAATTTGGTATTTTGATCATTTCTCTGCGTCAACTGGTTACCGAGATATTGAAAGTGCTAAACACAGTACGTTGTCTAATGTTATTCTTATGGAGAAAAATAAAAATTTTATATCTCGCTTATTTATGAACGTATACTGACGAAACTTGGTATACGGCTTCATCTGGTTGTGGACCATTGATATTTGCTCAAAAAGACAATTTTTTACCCAAGGCTCCCGTAGCAGCAAACCTGCGTACTCAGCCCCATGTTATTCTTATGGAGAATAAGTAACGTGTTATCTGCCTTCATTATGAAAATAAATTAATGAAATTTGGTATGTGGCTTTACCTACATGAGTTATATTTATATTTGTATAAAACCCAATTTTTTGTGTTCCTTGCTTCAGCAAACCTGCATACTCAGCTGCCATGTTATTCTTATGGAGAATAATTAAAATGTCATAAATCGTTTATTTATGAATGTATATTGATGAAACTTGGTATGTGGCTTTATGTGGTATTAAGATACATATATATTCATTGGAAATTCGCTGAGTATGCAGGTTTGCTGCTACGGGAGTATTTGACGTTTTAGTGGTATAGTTATTTCATTTCCTATTGGTTTAAATTTTGACATCGTCCACCCAATGCATTTTGATTGGTCCAGTTAACGGTATATAAGGTGATAACACAATATAGCAAAAAGTCAGTAATGACGCCACGTTTTTGGAAAATATTTATTCAGGCAGGGAGTAGTGACTCCAGGAATAACATAGAGCTCAGTGGTCGAGACAACACTGATATCTGTTCACTGATGAATAAAATTGCAAACCGTTCTTTGCCATTTTTTTGTGAGGCAAAGAACTACTCGCTGGAATCGAGCAAAGTGAATCATACAAATTGCTATTATTCATAATTTTAAATTAATCATATTAATCATTTATCATTTATAATTAATCATATTTCACGGCAAGAATAGACGAATAAATCAAACTAAAAATTAATTTGTTCCAACTGTTGTTACTTTTACTCCCGCAGTGATTTGTTTGAGTGAGTAGATTCACTTATGCGAATAAAACAACCAATTAGGATAGTTCAAAGAACGAGAAATTTGCCACACCGGTGGACCAACCTGACAAAATCACCAGCTCGCTTTTTCGACCAAAATAGTGAAGTGGTGTTGTGCCTCCAGTTATACAATAATCCTCCCTGGAAAAAAATAAAAAAACTTCAAGCAATAAATGAAGGTGGTTACAAATTCAGACATATATAAAGTATATGTATATGTTGATTATCTATTTCAATGTAAACATTGCTTTAATGGGAGGTTAAATTCAACTCAACAAATTTATAGTTCAATGTTACAAACATGATTATTTACAGACTAACTTAATCTGCCTTAACCCAACTATCCGAATCTTAATAATACAACAACAACAACAAACTACAAGTACAACTTAATTTCCCTATTTGCAAAGTGATATCATAGAAAAATAAACCAGATACCTGGTTTATTTTTCTATGATGTGATATATAACAAATGTACCCTGCTCGTTCACTTGCCCCGTAAGAAATATCCCACTTTGTAGAAAGTAGAAAGAATTCTCCAAGAGGTAAAAACAAACCTTTTCTAAATTTTAAGATAAATCTCACTCCATTATGCTCCAGAAACAGCTTTAAAATTCCTAATCTCGACTTATTTCTTTTTTGCACCATCGTTTTTTATACAATGACACAAAATTGTTTAATGATTTTCCAAATATTTAAAAACAGACGTTAGACAACTTATAAATTTATAAAACTTCTGAAGTCCATAAATTGAAAGCTCATGCTGTAGCACCCGAAATTTTCTGGCTGACGGATAAAAGTTCTTTCTTATTTAGTTTTGGAGAAACGTGTTGTTTTAAGACTATGCAAACTCTTAGCATAAGCAATCACAAGACCATAAATTAGTATTTGGCATAACCATCAGGGGTTTCCACAGGGGGGATTGAAAGGGCGAATCGCACAATAAAATTTTATTTTTGGAGGGATTTTTCGAATTCGGTGAATTTGATTTCTCGGGGAGATTTGTATAGTGAATTCATTCTTTTAAATTATAAAATGAGGAATTTCTAAAAATGTGACAACTGCCTTTTATTTGTATAACGACTTAAAATATGTTGTGTTTCTTTTTCATGAACATCAACGTCTGATCGTTGTTAGGTCTCGCGATCATTGTTGTGCATCGTGTAGTAATATTTATTTTTCAACCGGCTGTCTGAATTGTTTCACGCATGGCAATATTGTTAGAAAAGCAATAAACTACTTATGACTTATGTACTGCTTGATCTCCGTTTTGAAAGCGTCCAGTAGTGGTAGAGGTTTCCCTGAAGGGTAGTAAGTGGAGCGTTGTAAAAGTGGAGTAATGTGGACTGTGACCCATACAAGTAAAATATGCTGAGTGTTCCTTTTGCTTTGGTCATGAACGGCCAAATTGCGTGTCCGGTTCATCGAGGCAACAAGGCAGATTACCTCGAGTAGGTGGATGCCGACCAAGTTTTATAAAGCTTTCAGCACATGTATGATAATTTCCATAAGAGTAATGTTCGCAGCAAAGATGTCTCGCAATGTCGTCCAGCTGATGCATGAATCAACAACATACTATAAGCATTGACTCTACACACTGCGTGATATATGGTGAGTCACCATATATCACGCAGTGTGTAGAGTCAATGCTTATAGTATGTTGTTGATTCATGCATCAGCTGGACGACATTGCGAGACATCTTTGCTGCGAACATTACTCTTATGGTGACTAGTGAGTATGGTCAATGCAATAAGTTTTGCCAACCTTATAGGGGATAATAATGGTATAGTTATTTTAAAATTGTCACTGGACATGCAGAAAGAAAGTTTGAACCCTTAATCAATTAATTTAATAATACAAACAAATCAAAACAATAAATTAGTTTCATAAAATAGCAGCTGATAAAATTATGTAATTAGTTTAACAATGTTTATTTTAATTACAACATGATGAGGAAAACATGGTACGCTTACGATAAATATCGTGTATCCAGAAACACTGCAGATTAAATTGGTGATCACGTGACCTTACACCTGATTTTACAATGTCTCTTCGGTTAGCTAGGAAACCTTAAATATACCGACTACACGGACCTTACAAAGTATCTGTGGACCTTGGATACCGACAACTCTGGAGATTGCCAGTTCCTTAATTGAAGGTCCCTCTGCAGAAATCCCTCCTATTCCAGATCCAGACCAGCCATGGACCTTACAAATTATCTATGGACCTTGGATGCTAACAACTCTGAAGATTGCCAGTTCCTTGAAGGTTCCTTGAAGTTAAAATCACTAATACGGGCCTATATATATAAAAACCAATATACATCCGAAGTTGACAGGATCGGTTAATTTTTTTGTGAGTTTCATGGTCAACACTGATTTTGCTACTTTTTACTTATGTCTATTCTGTGTGCGTGCCAATGTGAATCTTTAAACTGAAAGAAAACAATATTTTAACTAAAATACACCATTAATCCATTTAAAAACCTGATTATTCGATTCAAATTCAAAGATTTTAAAAATTAAAGGCTAGGAACAGCACCAGTTCGTCATTCTAGGCCGATGGGTTAATAGTTAAGCCTTTATATCTCTATTATATATTATTGTATATTGATGAAACTTTGTATGTTGCTTAGTTGTGGTCTATTGATATTTACACCAAAATATGTTTTACTGTCCGCGTAGCCACAAACTTGCTTACTAAGCCCTAATGTTATTCGAATGAAGAATAATTAAAGTTTGATAGTATCTCCCTTAACTATAAACTTAAATTATTAAACCTTGGTATATAGCTTCATCTGGTTTAGTTTTACCAATAATTGCATAAGAACTCATTTCTTATCCTTGACGCAGCAAACCTGTGTAAGTTACTCAGCCCTAATGTTATCCTTATGGAGAGTAAATCAAATTTGATATCTTGATTATTTATGAATGTATATTGATGAAACTTGGTATGTGGCTTCACCTAGTACTGGTATATTTGCACAAACATTTTTTTGGTCCCCATAGCAGCAAACCTGCATACTCAGCCATAATGTTATTTTGATGGGGAATAAGTAAAGTTTTATATCTCCCTTAATTATGAACATAAATTATTAAAACTTGGTATGTAGCTTTATTTGGTTGAGTTATATTGATAATTGCTCAAAAATACACCTCTTATCTTTCTTGTTGCTGCAAACCTGCGTACTCAGCCCAAATATATTATTTTTATGGAGAATAAATAAAATGCTATATATCACTTTTTTATAAATGTATTTTTAAGAAACTTGGTAAGTTGCGTTATGTGGTAGTGAGAAACATATAGGGCATTATAAATTCGCTGAGTACGCAGGTTTCTTGCGATGGGGGTATTATTCATATAGAGAATAAGTAAAAAGTTTCATATCTCCCTTAGTTGCGAACCTAAATTAATAAAACGTGGTATGTATAGATAGACTTGTAATTTGTAACTTGGTACCTGGTTGAGTTATATATTGATTATCACAAAAAACTTACTTCTTATCTTCCTTGTGTCAGCAAATCTGCGTATACTCAGCCCTAACGTTATTCTTATGGAGAATAAATAAAATGCTATATATCACTTATTTATGAATGCATTTATGTGAAACTTGGTAAGTGGCTCTATGTAGTAGTGAGACACACATATATATATATATATATATATATGCATTTGAAATTCGCAGGTTTGCTGCGACGGGGGTATTTTTGGATAAAATATGTTACCCAACGCTACATATAGTATTAGCTTAATGTTTTTATTTTCCGGAATAAACGAGGCCATGATGAAGATGAAAACAGAGAAGGAATTTAATCAGCTACCACTACATACTGTGTATTTATATATCCTGGTTCATATAACTTACATTTTGGTTTTATATAAACTTATTTTTACTGCAATTACTGCCAATTTGTTTGAATTCAGTACCGTATTACAGTAGAACTTCGATAGTTCGACACCCCTTTAGGCCACAAAGTGTCGAACTATAGGGAGTATATGGAACTTTTTAATACAGGAATTATTATAAGCAGAAAAACAATAGCGTATCACGAATGAATCAAAAACGTGTTTAACTCCCGCAGCGTCTCGAGCGAACAGACATGACCTACGTACTGGGAAGGGCGGCGAAGTGGGTAGATAGGACGGGTAGGGGGAGGAAGGATGAGTTATTTATAAAAAAGGCGGCAGCGCACGTTCGCGAAAACAATAAGCGGGCTCTCATCATTGACCGGCGAACCCGTCAAGGACACTATCGGTCCGCCGCTACTGTCATGTCATGTCGTCATGGGCCGTGTCGAAGTATACAGACTGTCGAACTATCGAAGTTCTACTTTAAAAAAATCCTTAATTGTTTGTATTACATCACCAAACAATTATAAATTGGAATCCATTCTTCAATTTTTTTAAATCTGTATTTTTTAATTTAACTTTTGTTTTGAGAAATGTTTAGGCCTACATATGGATGTATTCATTAGTGAATTTCCAATGGAAAAGTGAACTATTAGCATGACCCGAACGGTGAAACTTAAGCCCGGGACCACCATAGAAGTTCCTAACGTGACCCCCTGAACACGTTTTGGGGGGTCATTCAAAATTATATATATACAGGTACATTACAGGTACCATTACAGGTACAGGTAGGTATACAGGTAGATTACAGGTATTTAACGTGTATACACTAGTCAACCTGATTCAAAAAACAACATCAATATGAAGTCAAAACTTGTGTTTCTATGTTCAAGCTGGGCATGGGCAACTATAGTATTATTTATAAAAGGATAATTTAAAGTTGTCTTGTAATTTATTTTAGAACTGTCTTGCTATCAGATTGTGTGACATATTGAAAAGTGCCCCATTATTCTATCAGTATATGAATCCCCTAACCCCACAAATATCCCTGCCTACCCCATGATAATTCTGCGGTAATTCTTAGGAGGCCATAAGGCTTTATGATACGCACTACCTATTGCTAAGGAGCCATAGGGCTTCCTAAGGATGACCGTTGAATTGTCATGGGGTAGGCAGGGATATCTACGTGGGGTTAGGGGATTCATACTAATAGAATAATGGGACACCTTTCAAAGCATGTCAAAGGCATGTCTCCAGAAAATCCTTTGGGACATCCTGGGGGTGTCCTTGGGCTTCAGAGTACAATATCCCTTTTTGGTCCGAGGGATGTCCCCAGTACATCTTGTGGTACATCCTGGGGATGTGCTAGGGATTAAAAATACAATAACCTTTTGTGGTCCGAGGGATTTCCCCAGATAATCCTGTGGGACATCCTGGAGATGACCTAAGGCTTCAAAATACATATCCTTTTGTGGTCCGAGGGAAATCCCATGGTCATCCTGAAGGATGTCCCCAGGATGTCGTGGGGAGATGACATTTTTGTGTCCTGGGGACATCCTGAGGATGTCATGGGATGAGATAAGGAAGATCCTGGGATATCCTACATATCCCACTGTGATGTCCTGGGGACAACCTTGTGCTCTATGGGTTGAAGGTCTTTCTGCCGAAATCCCTCCCATTCCAGATCCAGACCAGCCAGCATTTCTAATGGCTCTTTTTTGTGAATTGGCACCCAAAAGAAAAATTCCATAGCACAAGTGACCCTCAAGCCTCAATCAGTGGTTTTTAAGCGATATTAACCGCCACTGTGATACTATATAGTGAGCCAATGTATATATACGTAACCGAATATGTAATTGAGTAATCGCAAATAGAACTGGGCGGTTCAGAGACAACCATTGTAGTAGACCTGCTGATATTTTTACTATTATATGGAGAACTAGGGGCTTGTAGGGGCAAAAGCCCCTAAAAAACCAAAATACATAAATTTTTTATCAAATATTATTATACTGTCTTATGTTTTTAATAAAATGTCCATTCCTAAACAACTATACATTGCTGTAGTTTAAAAGTAAACAAACTGAATAAGTACAGCTGGTATCAATATCAAAGGCTAATTTAACTCTGTGGCACAGCTGTTTTAATTTCAAAAGATGTAAACAAATTAAACCCCATGTTGTTTTAATGGGAAAAGTTTTATTCTGTTGCGAATTTATGGTAAAAAAATAAGAAAAATGAATAGTTTTCCCTCAAAATTCACGTCAAGACCTTTAAAATGATACCCCTCCCATCCTTCTACGGCCATCCAGTCACTCACAATTTCTTTACAAAAATTTGACTTACGGAATTATATATAGAGATAGATCAGCTGGCCTAATAATAATAATACTATTAATAATGTTCTTGACTCTTCTAAGAGCAAAGAGGGCTAAGCTTGCTATAAAGGCCAAACAGATGAAATATGGACTCTATAAATTTCCCACATAATATAATTTTAGTTATAGACAGCGCCGGATTTAGGAGCCGCCAACCCCTAGGCTCAACCTGTGTTGGCGTCCAGATCCAAATTGATGACTTTTTTTTTCCTTGTATGAGAATTTTTTGTGTGGTCTGTGTGGCGTGCGCTTATATAGCTCCATTATATATATGGGCTCTGATGATGTATTAATTGTGTTTGGGGGTACTAATGATGTAAACTCTGGACAATGTAATTTTCATTTACTTTCACAGGTAAATGATTTGCTTAAAAACGTAACCAAGACAAGACTCATACTGGTTGGCCTTCCCTTCAGGCGAGACCAACCCGAACTCAACGGTAAGATAGCGCTTATAAATGGAGAAATATCACGAGCTGTTTCTCTTGCAGGCCATGCTAGCTTCCTATCACTTGAAACAGTTGGCCATCCTCGTTTTTATACACGGCATGGTTTGCATTTCAGCAATGCTGGGAAAAGGCGGATCGTTGATCTTTTTCTGAGTTTTTTAGTTCCTGCATCTGATTCTGTTACGGAACAACATATTCCTGTTCATATATCTACACCTTGTTATAACACACCTCTGTTTAATGTCAATAATGACTCATTGTACAATAGAACGCATGCAAATAAACATTTTTTAGAAGTAGATCTATGGACAAATCACATGTATCTCAGAATGAAACCACCGAGAGGGAGAATAACACAAGAAGCTCCAATCCCAATTCGCTAATAATTGTACATCAAAATGTCCAAGGGGTTATAGCTAAGCTCAGTTTACTTGAAGTTCTTATTGAGCAGGTTTCACCTGGTATCCTTTGCTTGACTGAACATTTCCTAAATGAGTCTGAATTTAATGTGTTTTGTATCCCTGGTTTTACAACAGCCTCTGGTTATTGTCGTGCCGTTATGTCGAAGGGAGGTGCATGTATTTTGGTTGTGGATGGTTTGGAGTTCCAAAGCGTTGATGTTGGGAAATTTTGTTCTGAGGGTATTTGTGAACTGGCAGCAATAACCTATGTTTTAGAGAGCGTTTCATATTTTTTGCTTGTTGTTTATAGGCCTTCAAGTAGCAATGTTGAGAGCATTGATTTTTTTATCGATTCTCTTCAGGAATGTTTGGAATTGCATGCGAAACCAAACCAAAGATTTATTATAGCGGGCGACTTCAATATTGATATGTCTGTTTGTGATTCTTCTTCGGAAAAATTGTCTAATTTAATGTTGTCTTTTGGCTTTTATGACACAGTATTATCTTATACCAGGGAGTTCAATGGTTCAAGGTCACTTATTGACAACATGTTTTGCAACATTCCTTCAGATATGTCAAACACAGAGGTCATTGTATCGGGGGTTTCTGACCATCATGCTCAGGCTATGCATGTTAGGTTATCAGCTACTCTTCCCACTTTTCTTCCGAAATTTGTGGTTAAAAGATCCTTCAATGATAGTAACATCCACACTTTCAAGTCGCTCATTCAGAATGAAAAATGGGATATTGTGTATGCAGCGCATGGTTTAGATAGTAAGTTTGGCTCATTTTTGTCCACAATCAGCTATTTCTTTGATTTGGCTTTTCCTTTTAAAAAAACAAAAATTCAGAAAAAGAAATCCTTCACCAAACTAAAGTTTGATTCAGAACTGTTAGATCTAAGGCAACAATTGCTTCATCTTCATTTTTTCACCAAGGATCTGCATTCAGACAATCCATTGAGGAAGACCTATCTCGACTTAAAAAAAAAGTTTAGGGCAGCAGTAAAGTCAGCTAAAGCTAAAAGTGTACTTTTCCACTTGAATAAATCCGATAGTAGATCTAAAGCAGCATGGAATATTATTAATGAAATGATTCCAAATAAGACACCTGAAATTCACAAAGATATTCAGATAATGCAAGATGGTCATCTGACAAGCAATCCTAACATCATAGCTGATCTGTTCAATGTATTTTTTACCAGTATAGGGAACATAAACGTTGCAAGTGATCCCATTGCACTTAGTCATTGCAGTAAGATACCAGGTAGTTGTTCCTCTCTGTATTTACACCCTACTACTTGTGAAGAGGTCATCAGTGTCATTAACTCACTTAGAATGAGTAATTCGGCTGGAAGAGATGGTATCTCTTCCAAAATTTTAAAGGAGATATCTGAGTCTATTGCTTATCCACTGACATATCTTTCAAATCTAACCTTTGAGGAAGGTTTATTTCCTTCATGTCTTAAATCATCAGTTGTCAAACCTTTGCTTAAAAAAGGAAATCCTAGTATTCTAAATAACTATAGACCAATTTCTCTTACCTCAACATTTTCAAAGATTCTTGAAAAACTTTATTTGAACCGCCTTTATCCATTTTTAATTTCCAACAATGTTCTTTTTGATAAACAATTTGGGTTCAGGAAACATTTCTCAACAGTTGATGCTATGTTTAGTTTTATATTTAATGTTTCCAAGGCTCTGGATAGCAGGGAAAGTGTTTTTGGTGTATTTCTCGATCTTAGTAAAGCGTTTGATATGGTGAACCATAAACTGCTCATAGAGAAACTTAACCATCTTGGCATTAGAGGAAGAGCAATTGATTGGGTGTCTTCGTTTCTCATTGGAAGATCACAGACTGTGGAGATCTCTTACATTGATAAGGGTGGTTGTCTTAGTAAACATCAGTCAGAGGAAATTATTGTCAGCTCCGGGGTTCCGCAAGGATCGGTCCTTGGACCAATCCTTTTTTTATGTTTCATTAATGATATTGCCAGCAGTGTTCCTGGCGTTGATTTATGTTTGTTCGCTGACGACACTTCCCTTAGTATTTCTAACAAATGTAGAAGCTTTCTTGAGGTCGATTCTTTCATTAAGTGTAGTCAACTGTTACAGTGGTTCAGCGAAAATAACCTTCTTGTAAATACTGATAAAACACAGTTTATTGATTTTAAATTGAAAGACCTTCATGGAATATTTACTAAATCCACTGTGACGATTGGTGATATTGAAATTGAGTCAAGTCAGCAAACAAACTTTTTGGGGCTTGTCATTGACTCCCGTCTTAATTTTTCTTTTCACATTGCTAAGGTTTGTAGTAAGCTGAGCAGTTGTTTGTTTATCCTCCGTCGTTTGGCCTTTTTTTCAAATAGAGAAGTTCTGTTGTCACTTTATTATGGCTGTTTTCTCCCCCATATGGCCTACGGGGTGGCTATTTGGGGATTCGAAACGGTGAAGCATAAGCAAGTGTTTCGTTGTCAAAAGAAGGCGCTTCGGTTGATTTTTGAAATGAAAATGTCTGAATCATGCAGGGGAGTTTTTTCTTATAACAATATGCTGACTTTCCCTTGCTTGTATATCTTGGAATGTGTAACATTTTTGGTAAAAAACAAGGAGTTATTTCAGTCTGGTAATCAAAATACACGTTATAGCTTCAGAAACAATCTTTCCCTTTCCATTCCACGCCATAACACAGCTCATTTTGAAAAACAAACATACTTCTCATCTATAAAACTGTTCAACTCTTTGCCCATATACCTAAAACAGGAATCAGATGTTACTAAATTTAGACGTCAGACAAAGATTTTTCTCATAAATAAGGAATATTACAGTGTCCATGATTTTTTCAATGACAATTCTGTAATTTAATTTAAAATGTTTTTAGTTATTATTTCTGTTTGGTTATTGATTTTATTTTTAGCTGATACACAATGTAACAAATTGTGACTTGTTGTCTATGCTATATATAGTCTAATGGCAATAAAATGATTTTGATTTTGATTTTGATTTTGATATGTTTCATAATGTTATGCTTAAATCCGGCCCTGGTAATAGAAGCCATTGACTTATTGAACTATCAAATCAATTGCTTAGTCATGTCATATAGCATGATCAATTTGTCGTGAATATTGCTGTATGGCTGTCTATAGACACAAAAAAGTCTTCTCGAGTCAGCAAATGAGTCATTGAGTCAGTGCTCGTAGAATCGTAATAATTGAAAGATGGTGGACTAAGTTTCATTGATGTGCAAGTTCCGATTTGGATAACAAGAATTTGTGGATCTTAAATATGTTTACATATCAAATCTATCAGTGTTTGTGCGAAAGAGTGCTGTAATTGTTTGGTCTAGTCTGGTGCATTTACTACTGTAAACGTACATTTAGTAACAAATAATGCGTGAGTTTAAAGTCGTCGTACTCGGTTCGGGTGGAGTTGGTAAAAGTGCACTTACTGTTCAGTTTGTTTCTGGCTGTTTTATGGAAAAATATGATCCCACCATTGAGGATTTTTATAGAAAAGAAATTGAAGTGGATAATTCTCCCTGTGTATTAGAAATCCTCGATACCGCTGGTACCGAACAATTCGCAAGCATGCGAGATCTATACATAAAAAATGGCCAAGGGTTTGTTGTCGTTTACAGCTTAACAAACCACCAGACGTTTCAAGACATCAAAACAATGAAGGAACTAATAACGCGGGTTAAAGGTTCGGAAAGGGTCCCAATTTTGCTAGTAGCAAACAAAACTGATCTAGAACATCAGAGAGAAGTACCAACTTCAGAAGGACAAAGTTTAGCACAAAGTTGGGGTTGCCCTTTTGTGGAAGCCAGTGCCAAAAACAGGACAAATGTGAATGAAATGTTTGCAGAAATAGTGAGAGAGATGAATTTTAGTCCAGAAAAGGAGAAGAAGAGTTATTGTTGCTGTACAGTGCTTTAATCAGTGTTGATACAAATAGTGTTAGGCCTATTTTATCTATGGATGTAAAGTGTGCAAAGTGATTGGATTATTGGATAACACCCTTGCATTGTGTAAGTACCTAAGTTAATACCAATTTACTTTTGTAGTAATTCACTTAGTTTAGCCCCTAATTACTAAGTTTTTCGAATATGTACCTTTATCCTAGGTAGCAAGGACTAAGTATTTGCTTTGCCCCTAAACAGGTAATATAGGCCTATTGCCGAGAGAAACTGTATTTGGAATGGCCAAACAAACTAAACTCAACCCACCAGATCATATTATAAACCTTACAGTACCTTAAGAAGGCCTACTTAACTTAGTAAGCACCCGTATCAACCACACCAACCAACCATCATGCCTGTACAAACCATACTTGTATATAGTACATGCTAAAAAACCTTTCCTTTCAGAGTTAGTCAGGTGTTCCTGTACTAATCTGTTAAAAAACATTGGGGTTTTCTGTTTACCATCAAACAATAAGGCCTAAATGTGCAAGGTTCGTATAGCTTTCAGCCCAGGTATGATCATTTCCATAAGAGTAATGTTCGCAGGAAAGTCGTGTTGTGAAGGCGTCCAGCTGATGCAAAAATCAACAACATTTACCATAAGTGTTGCCAACCTTGCAGGGTATAATAATGGTACAGCTATTTTAAAATTGCCACTAGACATCTTGCAACTAAATTTAAACCTCTACTAAAATAATAATACCGTACAAATAAATCAAAACAATATAGTGTTTTTTTTTTTAATAACAGCTGATCAAAGAATGTACAAATTTTTATTTTTAAATAATAAAATAAAAATAAATAATTAATAATTTAAATAATAAATTTTAAATGTAATTTTTAATATGTTATCGTGTATGAGTGAAGAAGCTAACACTGGAACTTTTGTTCTTCCTGTAGACAAAATTCAAGTAAGAACAGCAAGAGCTAAACTTACTGGAATAAGTGTAAGAACAATTAGGCGTGTAAAACAAGAACATGGATTGATTGAAGCCGGCACCAGCGCCTGTTTCAGTTCTCCTGACAAGAAACGAGATAAAAGAGTCTTAACGTCACAGGCCTAGATGACTTCGACCTAGCTGAAGTTTCAAAATGCGATCACTTAATAATTGTTCATGCTGATGTGGAAGTCATTCAAGTCTATCGGTGATTACCACCATAACATGAACGAGACTTAACTTTAAAAAGTGGATGCAAGAAATGTTAATACCAAATTTACCTCCTAGGCCTAATAGTGTGGTGGTTTTGGACAACGCTCTACACCACAATGTTGTTGACAGGGCCCCAAACAATGGAAGTTTAAAACGAGAGATGAAAGACTGGCTAGTGAGGAAAAATATTCCATTCAGTGATGACATGCTGAAGCCAACCTTGTACGACAAATGTCAAACGACATAAACTGACCAACTACACTTATAAATGAAATTGATGCGATTTTAACGAAAGCCCAGCACACACCTTTAAGACTGCCGTCGTACCATCCGGACTTAAATCCTATAGAAAATATTTGGAGGGTTGTCAAAGGATGGGTAGCCTCTAGGAACACGATATATAACTTGAGTGATGTAGAAAAACTGTGTAGGGAAAAGTTTTCTTCATTAGATAAAAGAACAGTGGCTATCCTTTTGTTCACGTGCGAAGAATTTTGAGTACGAATTCAGAGAAACGGATGTGATTATCGATGAAGAAATTTATAGAATAATTGTTAATCTGGGAGGCTCGGACAGTGATATTAGTGGAGCTTCGACTGAAACGGACTCCGATATCTCAGAATTTGATGTTATGTAAATACGACTGACATTGTATATCTATTTTTAAAGTTCAATTTTTTTAACTCTTCTGTTTTTAATTTCATCATTTACTACTTTACTGCTATGTTTAAGGTACTTTGTAATTTTAGTATAATAAACTAAAATCTGTATATTTAATTCCGTAAGTGAATCGGTCCCCACAAAATATCTCGAGATAGGAAGAAGTTAATTTATGACGATTCATTTGAAAGCTTGAGGACCAAGGACGGTAGGAAAAATATCAGAAATGTCAAAAATTACATGGGCCACGCCCCACTGGACTTCAAAGATTCAATGATTTTCTTATGGAAATACCACTGCAGTGTTTTTATCAATTAAGCAAAATGAACTAATGATCAGTTGCGATTATCCACTTACACAAAAACCATATGTTAGGGGCTATAGCCCCTGTAAGCCACTAGTAAATATTAATTCTGTTATATGAGTTTTCCATAGTAAATGAAGTAAAATACCACAAATATGTTATGACGTTCTACGGTTTCACGAGTACTTACAAAATATTATAATTTTTATAAGAATAATAGGCTATTCCCAATTTAAATTCGGGGAGATTTTTTTTGTATGCAGCAGGAAGGAATTAAGGGACCAAACAATGAACTTCAAAGCATTTATTAATTCATCAGGTGGTAGGAATAACTAATTTGCCTTATTGAGAGGATTTGATTTTAGCGAATTCCCCCTATAGGGAAGAAGCTATTACCTTAGGTCTCATGGTAAGACTTAAGCCCGAGACCATAATAACTTTCCATTTTGAGGTCCCCAGATGCCAAAAACACCATTCGTTCTTATTTTTATATATGTGTATATATATATATATATATATATATGTCCGTAAGCACGATAACTCTCGTAAAATAGGTCCGGTCTTAATGAAAATTGGTACAAATGTGTAAAGCAACATTTATTTGAACGAGTTTGAAAACCAGACGAATCGCACCATCCAAAGGGGGGTTTTGTACCGGGGTTTCCACATGTAATTTTTATTTAAATCAAATTTTAATTTTTACCATTTAATTCAGCATAAAAAAAAAACAATTTGGTAATTTTATCATTGCTCTACGTCAATCGGTTCCTGAGATATTGAAAGTGCTAAACATAGTACGTTGTCTAATGTTATTCTTATGGAGAAAAAGAAAAATTGTATATCTCGCTTATTTATGAACATAAACTGACAAAATTTGGTATATGGCTTCATCTGGTTGGGGTTTATCGTTGTTTGCACAAAATACAAAATTTTCACGTATGGTTCCCGTAGCAGCAAACCTAGGTAATCGGTCCCCATGTTATTCTTTATGGAGAATAATTAAAATGTTATTTATCGCTTAGGTACTTATAAATGTATATGAATGAAACTTGGTATGTGACTTTACTTAGATGAGTTCTAATGATATTTGCATAAAAACCCTTTATTTTGTGTTCCTTGTTGCAGCAAACCTGCGTACTCATCCCCAATGTTATTCTTATGGAGAATAATTCATATTTTTAATATCCCATGTTTGTGAATATATTTCTTATGAATCCTGTTAACCCTTTCAGTGCTATGGCCCGATATATGGTCTTTTGAATCTGTTATCAATAAACACTGTTACTGCTTCATAAGCGATTGTACCGTTAGGCGCTCAGTCTGCAGTCTGAGTCTGACATGTGGTGAAACCTGGGAGACACGAATTGAACTACCTCGTCCAGCGCCTAGTCTCTAATAATACCAACTGATCCACTGCAGCTGCTAGCCTGACCAGTGGCTGTGCGGTCTAAGGCGTTATCTTCCCGGCCGGGGGTAACACTTGGATCGAGGGTTCGAATCCCGTCACAGTCGGTGGTTTTTATGTGCAACTCATGGAGAGTTCACCTGTCTGTGGCAGAGTTGAAGGGGAGGGCGGACCTTAAGCAAACGGTGGACGGCTCGGGTCCAAGCTGACGGGATGGGTGGATTCTTTGTGAGTTGCACATTTGATCAGGTGTTTTGCTACTTTTTGCCTATCCTTTACTGTGTCTGTCCAGCGGAAGCACGTTTTTATTAATTTTAACTGTTCAGGCGTTCAATATATTAAAAAAATCAACAAAACATCACAGAAGCTTAGCACTCAAAGGGTTAAGTGTTATGTTATATATTCATTGGAAATTCGCTGAGTAGCCTATGCATGTTTGCTGCGACGGGGGTATTTTAAATGTATAAACTACTGACACACTAGTTTATTTTATGCAAAAGAGGAAACGCAAGGATAATAATTTGCGAAATGTTGGCTTGTAAAAATCTATTTTTACGATCTAAGGTCGTTAAAATTTTAAAACACAAATCACAAACGATGCAATAATAATTAGTTGCCGTCAGACGCGAGTCGTGGTAAGTTACTAAAAACTTTAACTTCGCCCTTTTAGGAAAATTTTTTTTATAAGTTTTAAGATGGCTTCATAATGCCGAAACATTTATAACTTCACGAATTTTAAATAGGATTTATTGACGAAGATCACAATTATTAATCTTTATTCTGTCATAAAAAGGTCCTTGGCTAAGAATAAATTACAAGATTGTTACATATGACATTAAATTAATACATCGGCACAACTGAAACTCGAGATGGCCCAGCTGCGGGTTATCTCAGTGACTCCGGCAGTGGAGTAAGCCGGAGGCCAAGATATTCCGCGTGATGTGTAGGTAATACATGAAGGCTTAAAATTTAACATACAATACATCTTAATGTCAAGTACTGTGAAACCTCGATAACTCAAACCTCTATAAGTCGAATTCCTTGATAACGCAAATTTTTGTCATTTCCCCTGAACGTGCCTACCTAATGCTATGTTATTATACCTCTATAAGTCAAAGGGTTAGTAGGAAACACCTTGATAACTCAAATTTGTGCAGTATTCTTAGCCTGTCGCCACACCTCTATAAGTCAAAGTTTTAGCTGCTGAACCTCTATAACTCGAATAATTACAATCTCCGTACCTCTACAAGTCGAAGTATTGACTAGAGAACCTTTATAAGTCGAAGTTGTTCATTCACCAAACCTCCAGTGACTTATTTGCAGCTGGAAATCCCAACCCTCCCTCCCCACTACATCTCTTTCTGGGTGATCCTGGTGTCAGTAAAAAACAACCGACAAATTTATATTGATGAGCAACACACGTATCAAACACACTCATCCTCACACACTGGTTTCACATATGTGAGGATTTCATTTCATAAATAAGGAACAGTTTCATGTTGTTGCAAATTATGTCTTTTTCTTAAATAAAATAGTTTTGATTTGATTAGATTTGTGTCTGGTGTCAGTTTGTGCGAGTTTAGAGGTTCTGGATAGTTTTTAGGTTGTGTTTTTATTAAGTGTTTGCAGTTTGGCAAAACGTGTTGGCAAAACTCTACCCAATAGGAAAAAAGTTGAAGATTATTTGCGGCTGTTGACACGAAAAATAAATGAGTTCGCACGCAGCACGCTGACGTGAGGGAAGTGAATTTCCACATAAAAACTTGTAAAACTCAAAATAAGTGTAAAAACATACATTTTTCCAATTTTTATTGAAATCTGAAACATTGATTTTTTGGCTGTTCTGATACTCCTGGTTTCATTTACTTGCAAAGCTGGGAATACAATTTTGCGCATTATAAGGTTAGGAGAAGGCCCAGACAGACTTGAAAGTAGGCGTGAGGTTGCTGGGGATGATAAAAGTACCCTAACAAAGGAATAACAGGCTTTTCTAGTGTAAAACCCCCATAAGACAACGTACTGTGTTTAGTCGATACACACATTTTCTTTAATAACTCGGTAAATATTTATGCTAGAATGATGAGAGAGGGCTTAAAAGTTTCGCCTCACTAATTCCCATTTTTTACATGCATTGATTTTGCATCTGGGGCTTTTATGACCCTTTTTGGGCCCAAAAACTCGAAATTTGAAAGAATCATTCCCCAAAAATAGGGGTTTATAGTTTTCCGATTGTTTTGCCCAACGAACTTGTCCAACTGATTACAGAAATGAACGTCCCTACCAAATTTGAAGTAAATCGGACAAAAAATGTGACCGCTAGAGTGCAAACACACATAATATATACAATTTCGAACGACCCCCCCAAAACTTGTTCAGGGGGTCACGTTAGGAACTTCTATGGTGGTCCCGGGCTTAAGTTTCACCGTGCAGGTCATGCTAATAGCTAGTTCACTTTCCAAAGGAAATTCACTAAAAAATGATATCGGGAAGTTTAGAAACACCAGTAGACACTGTCGACAATTTTAAAACAAAAATAAGTGGTGTACTGCTTCACCCTAATTCGAATTCCAACAATGCTCTGCAATTTTAATTGATCATGTTTTGTCCCCTTTTAGTTTTGCAAATTATTTTAATACGGTAGCCTATAGAACATTTGATGTTCTGCTAAATTTAAATTGATGCACAGTTGGTCAGAACTGACTTCCGTAAGGGGGAGGGATTTGTTTGGGGCAGGTGATAAGAAGTGAGCAAAAAACGTCTAGAAATTAGGCAGGCAGTGGTCGAACGGGGAAAACAACACCAAAATACCGAATCGTGAGTCATTATTTGTCTACTTTCCTACTGTACATTATTTTCATTGAAGGAAGTATATCATTACTACATTAACCAAAGAAGCTTTACAAAACATTTCCGGGCTTATTTTAGACATTCAAAATTGTTCAAATCCTTCTTGATTTTACGAATAATTATTTATAGTTATTTATGATACAAAGCACGAAATTATGTAAGGATTCTACCCTTCCATGACCCATCTATTATTGCGTTACCGTGACCCTCAATAAGTCGAAGTCTGTGGAAAAACACCTTGATAAGTCGAAATATTCGATAACTCGAATTTTTCCCGTTCCCCCTGAGGTTCGAGATATCGAGGTTCTACTGTAGTATTCAGCAAAAGGCATATATTTATGACCAGTTTTATTATCCCCTCAAAAATAATCAAAGCCTTTGATTTTTTGTAGAGTTTAGGTCTTAAATAGCATTTGGCCCAAGATAGATTCTGTTTAATTTTTTGAAGAATAAGTTAGCCCACATTACTCTTTTAATAGAATTATATAATAGTTTTAGGTTTTAGCGAATTTCCCCTATAGGGAAGAAGCTATTACCGTAGTCGGCATGGTAAGACCTAGGCCCAGGACCATGATAACTTTCCGTTTTGAGGTCCCCAGACCCCAAAAACAACATTCGTTCGAAACTGTATATATATATATATATATATATATATATTTATATATATTATATGTGTGTCCGTGGGTGCGATAACTCTCGTAAAAAAGGTCCGATTTTGATGAAATTTGGTACAAACGTGAAAAGCAGCATTTATGACTTTAAGTTCGAAAACCAGACGGACGGAACTATCCGAAGGGGTATTTTGGGGGGGTTTTGTACCCCAAAAATGGGTTTTTTGAGTTTTTTACATACAATTTTTGAAAAAGTCAAATTTTATTTTTTTCCATTCGAATCAGCTTAAAAAGATGCACAATTTGATGTTTTAATCATTGCTCTACGTCAATTGGTTACTGAGATAGTGAAAGTGCTAAACACAGTACGTTGTCCAATGTTATTCTTATGGAGGATAAGAAAAATTGTATATCTCGCTTATTTATCAACTTATCCTGACGAAACTTGGTATATTGCTTCATTTCATTGTGGTCTATTGATATTTGCACAAAAATCCATTTTTTGGCCGATAGTTCCCGTAGCAGCAAACCTGCATACTCAGCCCCATGTTATTCTTATGGAGAATAATTAACTTAACGTGTTATCTCCTTTAATTATCAACATAATTTAATAGAACTTGGTATGTGGCTTTACCTAGATGAGTTATATTGATATTTGTATAAAAGCCCATTTTTAGTGTTCCTTATTTCAGCAAACCTGCATACTCAGCCGCCATGTTATTCTTATGGAGAATAATTAAAATGTCATAAATCGTTTATTTATGAATGTATATTGATGAAACTTGGTATGTGGCTTTTTGTGGTAAATTAATAAGCATTGGAAATTCGCTGAGTATGCAGGTTTGCTGCTACGGGGGTATTATTTCCATGTATTGAACATGATTTCCAGGATACCTTTTGACAAACGTTGAGATTTCTCAACGATAATTTAGTAGTTTTAAAATGGTTTTATACTCGGTTCTGGGCCACGTTATATGACACCGTTTTCTTTATGAAATAAGAACATAAGATTTGACATGCCTTGTATTCTTAAATATAATTAAAGATTTCCAAAACCTACAATTTTAAGTATTAAAGATTTAAAAAAAAAAAACTATTGAAATGGAGTATTTTATTATTTAAGCCCTGGGGCCCAATAGCGACCTGGGGACGAAGCCCCCCACAGGGGTCTGGGGGTGGAGCCCCCAGCGAGCGAAGCGAGTCTTAACATATATATACAGCCTCATACGGGTTTCAACTGACTGAGGTAGGCCTATACAAATTCTTACCGACTTCAAAATGAACTAGGAACTTAAAATTTTGTATTATAAACCCCTTACAAAAATTTTGAAATAATTTAGTTCTTGTTTTTTAAGGTTACCTAACTGATGTTGGTAATGCAGTATGCAGTAAGCTCAATATTACAAATTTAGTTATTTTTGTTATTAAATTTATTATTTTTAAAAAGTTTCATTTCTTTACATAGCCCAGACAGTCTTATAAATCACACAGTCAGTCTTATTTTCTTGAGTGTAATCAGAAATGTATGTATATGTTGAATTGTACATTACATCAGAAAGTGCCATTAGCGAATCTTCAAAATATGATTACCCTCCAGACACTGAACAATCATCTATAACTGATACAATCTAATTCATAGCGGGATTATTTTCTACAGCATGATGTAATACCCCCGTCCCAGCAAACCTGTGTACTCAGTGAATTTCCAATGCATTTCTCACTACCACACAAAGCCACTCACCAAGTTTCATAACAATACAAAATAAATGAAATAGGTATAGCATTTTATTTATTCTCTATAAGAATCAAATTAGGGCTGATTACGCAGGTTTGCTGCAAAAAAAGAGAAGAAGTATGTTTTTGTGCAATTATCAATATAACTCAACCAGGTGAAGTTACATAAAACTTTACTTATTCTCCATAAGAATAACATTAGGGCTGAGTATGCAAATTGCTGCTACCGGGATAATCAACAATTTTTAAAACACTCAATTTCGGTTTAAAGCATTTTATAGAGCTTAAAAAAAAACAAATTATATGGGGTATTTTGAATCCTTAACCTAGGTTGTGGTTGTGGAGAAAATCCAAAAAAGATTTCATAAAATCTCCCATGGTTTTAATGGTTAGTACTATCTTGTGGGAAAATGGTTTTTAGCTCTTCCTCAGTTAATTTTACTGTAAACTTCACGTTTGCTTTTACCAATCAGTTCAGCTCTACAAAACAATCATTTTGGTGTTTAAATTGTGATTCTAAGTCCAACCGTTGCAGAGATATTCAACGTGCTAAATACAGTACGTTGTCCAATGTTATCCTGTTGGAGAATAAATAAAATTGTATATCTCGATTATTTATGGATGTATATTGTTGAAACTTGGTATGTGGCTCATCTAGTACTGGTATATTGATATTTGCAAAAAAAATTCTTTTTCTTTTGTCGCCGTAGCAGCAAACCTGCATACTCAGTCCGAATGTTATTCTTATGGAGAATAAGTAAAGTTTTATATCTCCCTTATAATTATGAACATTAAACACTATTCGTTAAAATTTAAATATAGCCTTACCTATATGTGTCTTAAAACTACCTATTTTGTAGAGCTTAAACAAAATTAATATAGTATGTTTAATCATTAATCTAGGTTTAGTGGTTGCGGAGAAAATCCAAAAAACGTGCTCATAAAATCTCCCATGTTAATCTTATGTGAAAAAGGTTTTAGCGAATTTCCCCTATAGGGAAGAGGCTATTACCGTAGTCGGCATGGCCCAGCCCTACCTAGGCCTTGCCTAGGCCCGGGACCATGATAACTTTTCTTTTTTAAGGTCCCCAGATGCCAAAAACACCATTGGTTCAAAACTGTGTGTGTGTGTGTGTGTGTGTGTGTGTGTGTGTGTGTGTGTGTGTGTGTGTGTGTGTGTGTGTGTGTGGATGTGTACAGAGCTAGAGTCCTAACAAATGGGCCGATTTTTATGAAATTTGGTATGTAAGTACTAATCCACAATATCTCCAGGTGTTTTTCATTTTTTGGAATTTTTAATTTTTAAGGGTAATTATCCCTCAAAGACCACCAAAAAAACATGAAAAATGTATTTGAACAAATAATGTATTTGACCAAAAAAAATAATGTAAATAACTTTTTATTATAAATAAAAAAAGTAATAAGTAAATACCCCCGTCGCAGCAAACCTGCATACTCAGCGAATTTCCAATGCATAATATATGTATTAATACCACATAAAGCCGCAAACCAAGTTTCATAAAAATATATTCACATATAAGTGATTTTAATTATTCTCCATAAGAATGACATTGGTAACCCTCTAGGTGTCGCATCAAAAAATCTGAAATGTTACGCCATTTTTTTAACTTTTGCAGAATTTTATATAAAATGCTATAAAAAAATAAAATTTTGATATATTGGTAAACAAGTATACATTTTCTTAGAGAGCAGAAAATGGGCTATCTTTTAATATAAAATTTGTTGGCCTAAATGTATGGTATAACAGTCAGGCTTGGGTTCAAATCTAGAAACCCCCAAAAAAAACACTTATTTTTTATGTTACGAGACCCGTAGAATATATTTAGACAGCCATAATCAAAAATCCAAGATATACATTTTGTTCAAAATTTAATAAGGAAAAAGAAAATTAAATATACATATATATGTATATATATATATATATATATATATATATATATACATATATGTATATAATACACAACATCGTAACCTCACATTACAGCATTCCTATTGAAAACATAACTAAACAGCTGATTAAAAACGGCTGCAAAAGTATTAGTTCGCAAAAGGGCAAACATTATTAGTTGCCATCAAGCCCAGACGTTGCCGATCACTTTGGTATAATGGATGGTTCGAAACGACCGATCGTCAACGAGATATACACGCTAAACTGGATGTCTGCAAAGTCGACTGAAATCAGTCGATTGACACTTAGAGGGGTAATGAGTACGTAGGTTTGCTGAAACAAGGAACAGAAACAGAAACAATTGGTTTTTATACAAATATAAATATAATTTAACTAGGCGAAGCCACATTCTAAGTTTTACCAATATTCAATCATAAATATGCGCTATATAATATTGTAGTTATTCTCCATAAGAATAACATGGGGGCTGACGGGCTGAGGAAGCAGGTTTGCTGCAACAAGGACCAGAACAATGGTTTTTTATATAATTATCAATATAACTCAACCAAGTGAAGCTATATACTAAGTTTTATTAATGTATGTTCATAATTAAGGGAGTCATTACATTTTACTTATTCTCCAAAAGAATAACATGGGGGCTGAGTACGCAGGTTTGCTGCTACGGGAATAATCAACAAAAAATCAATTTTTTGTGCAAATATCAATATACCAGTACTACGTGAAGCCACATACCAACTTTCATCAACATACATTCATAAATAATCGAGATATCAAATTTTATTTATTCTCCATAAGGATAACATTGGACAACGTACTGTGTTTAGCACTTTGAATATCTCAGCAACGGTTGGGCGTAGAATCACAATTTAAACACCAAAATGATTGTTTTGTGGAACTGAACAGATTGGTAAAAGCAAATGTGAAGTTTACATTAAAATAAACTGAGGAAAAGCCAAAAACCTTTTTCCCATAAGATTAACATGGGAGATTTTATGAGTAGGTTTTTTTGGATTTTCTCCGCAACCACTTAACCTAGGTAAATAATTCAAAATACTAAATTATTTGTTTTTTAAGCTCTATAACATGGTCAAAACCAAAATTAAGTTTTTTAAAAATTGTAGGGTGAAAAATGCAGAAAACTAATTTTTGGAAAATTTAAAACCCCCATGAACCCCCCTTCCCATGGTCTGATTTTTATGGTTTTCGAACTTAAAGTCATGAATGTCATTTTACACATTTGAGCCAAATTTCATCAAAATCGGATGTTTTTTACTCAAGTTATCGTGTTAACGGAAACATATATATATATATAAATTTGATCGAATAGTGTTTTTGGCATCTGGGGACCTCAAAACAAAAAGTTATCATGGTCTCGGGCTTAAGTCTTACCATGAGATCTACGGTAATAGCTTCTTCCCTATAGGGAAAATTCGCTAAAATTATAATAAATTAGGCCTACATGACACCATGTCACTGACTCATACATGAAGTCAGAATACATGAAGTTTGAATACATGTAGGGCCTAATAAGTGACATTTATCCCGGAAAAAGGCTATTGCCTCTTCAAAAGGCGATTAAACATTGCAATTGAATATACCGATAACGTAATTCAAAGTTATTTTAACAAAATTATATTCATTATTGTTAGCGTTAGCAACCTGATGCGGTGTTAGCGATCTGATGGTAAACACAATGAAATGGCCGTTATTCTGGCTATTTAACTAAATTATGCTAAATGAAAAATAGTGGTAACTCTAAATAAAATAATTGTTCAATAAAAGCAGTTATTTAACAAATATTGTTCTTAATTTAGTAACAAAATTGATAACTGAAAAACGTTAGCGATGTGATGGTCGTAACGTGGGGAACGTAATATGGGTGAATCCACAGATTATCACCTACAAGGACGTTGGAGAAATAATGGTAAGCATGGTAAGCAAAAACAAATAACAAAAGAAAGAAAGCAATTTACAAAACAATGTTGTTCTTTAACTTGTAAAAACAGCCTATCACCCTTTAACATTACCTATTTTAGGGTTGGGAAGCAGTGATTTTATCTGATTCAATGACACATAAGGCACATCACTTTCATCCGTAGTAAACATTGATTTGTCTCTGGCACATCCTTTCATAAACAAAATCTTCACTTCGTCGTCTTCACCGATGGCAGACTGGACTATTCCAACGTAGTTACGGCATTGCTTTCCCATACTGCTAACATTCTCATACGAAACAACGAGAAAAGCACCTTGTACAAGGGACTCTTTTGACACATGCGATAGAACAAACTTTGCTGGACTGTCTGTGCCTATATTTACTTCTTCACCAACTAATTTTTCGTCTGAAGGAGTGTAAACGTCATCAACTTGCAACACTTTCTTTTATGTTTTACGTTGTGGACGATGTTTTAATTTTTTCTGTTTGTTGCCTGTTCCCTGGTTGCTTGGTTCCTGGTTTGATAATGTCATAACATGATTATGGTCACATTTTTGGGATGGTTTGCACTTGAAACAACTCAACTTCCGTTCATACATATTGTTTTCGCCATAAGTGAACTGTCTTATTTGCATGATGCCTTTGATATCAGGAAGTTTCCTAGGCAACATGTTTTTCAACTCCTGGATTTCAGCATCTTCTATCTCAGCAATCTTTGTAGTGCCATTACCTTTTAAGCATTTCACTAAATCACTAGAAGATGTTATGTCGTTCCCGTACTTAACAAAGTTGTCTGCAGGTCTCTTCACTGACCCTCCTACCTCGCCCATGGCCCCCTTCCCGTGGCCAGACTGTGTAATTCCAAGTGAAGCTTTTCAGGTTTTTGAAACAATTCGGTAGTAATGTTTTCATGAGATAGACATTTCCCTTGTTTTTATATTGGGATGTTGGTCCGTCAGAAAAAATATGAACACTTTGAATTTCTGGAAGTTCGTCAGTTGTTTGTTTAAAAACTGGCTGCAAATGTGCCCAGACACCATGGCAATGATGGTCAAGATTGTCCGAAGCCGTGCAAAATGATTGAGTCTTTAAAATTTCTTCTTCCATGTGGTATCTCACAATAGTGTGGGGTGACATCTGCTTTTTGGAAGCTCCAAGATTCATTGACTGGATCTCAGTACTTAATTTCCAAACATAATTTTGCGAGAAGTCGATATGGATCAATACCTCTCCTTTTTTAAGTTTGCTTTTTTGGGTTTTCAGTTCACGTGCTTGGTGTATCAAACTGTAAACATAGGCTCTAAATAAGGGCAAAGATGACATTAAGTGCTCAACAATGTCTGAAGCACGAGCATAACATTATTTTCTCATGACTCTTCTGATTTACTTACACTGCCCTTTGATCATACCCTCTTCAATTACTTTCTCCCACTTAAAGTATTTCAAACTGTTATCAGTTTCTAAGTTAAACTGGATCATGTTGAATTTGCATTTTTGGCAAATGTGACATGCACATTTCATTATCTTCTGAACAAACTAATTCCTTTAACATTTCATAGCTATTCTTTTGTTTAATAACGTTTGCATTTTTTAGTTCAGCAATTAAAAATTCAACATTTTCGTGCTTCATGCAGGCTCATGTCTCCCTGTCCTTTGCTTTGGGGACCGTGACCCAAAACGGTCTTGAACTGGCAAAGGTCGCATAGCTGATCTGTAATTTGGTTTCATCAATAAATTTGTTGTACAAATTCTTCATTGAATTTAAAAGAATCCTTCACTGGATTTTCTGCTTTCCTTTGCGAACAAAGTCACATTTCCCAGGACACATCTTGGAGACTGAGTCATCTTCAAAAGATTTGTTTAGTGCCTGAGCCTCCTTCACTTTAAGTGTCTCATATTTCTTCCTTGACTACTTTAATTACAAAATATATTAGGTATGTAAAGTTGGTGAAAAGAATTAGCGTCACACCAATCGGGGTAACAACATTTCAGAACTTTTTATGACATAAATTTGAACTTGTTATAAACGTCTTAGTGTCTTCTGTGCTCGATTTATTGATCGTTTTTGAACTATAGATATCAATTCAAACCATCTTCCAAATTCGCAATCTACCTTTAGCAAAACACATGAATGTAAGGAGTATCTTTGTACAACTAAATCTGGAGTTTCAACGGACGGATTTTAATATTCAACCCCTCATTGTAAGCCCTGAATTGTGTAGATTAGTCATATAATTATGAAAGTCTGACATATTTAGTATTTTATGGTATAAAAAGTGTAAAGTATTAATTTTTAAGAAATTCAAAAGCATTTGTAAATTCGACGTTTGTTTTTGTTGTATCAGTTTGGTAGCTAGCGCTTTATATCGTTTATATCGCTTCATATTGTTTATATCGCTTTATATTGTTAAAAAAATTCATAAGCTACATAAATATAACATTTTTGTGGTCAATTTGCCTATCGGTTTTGAAGTATAGATAAAAATTCAACTTAACTTCCAAATTCGCAGTCTATATTTAGCAAGACTCATAAATGTGAGGGGTATCTTTGTACAACTAAATCTGGAGTTCCATCGGACGGATTTAAATAGTCTACCCTTAATTTTAAACCTTTAATTATGTAGATTGTCAAATTTTAAAGAAATTCCATCGAAAGTTATAAATTAATTTAATGTTTTTCCAGTCAACGGTTGTTTTTGTAGTTTTAATTTTTGTAGCTAATTGATTTAAAGGAAATTCCATAAGCTTCATTGATAAAATATCTGCTGTGGTCGATTTGTCCAAGGTTTTTGAATTACAAATAAAAATTCAAATAATTGTCCAAATTCTAAATTTATCGTCAGCAATATACAGGAATTTAAGGAGGAGTCTTTATACAACTAAATCTGGAGTTGCAACGGGCGGATTTAAATAGTCAACCCCTCATTGAAAACCCTGAATTGTGTAGATTGTCGAATAATAATTAAATTCTGACATGTTTAGTAGTATATGGTGGAAAAAGTGTAAAGTGTTAATTTTAAAGAAACTTGTAAAGAAATTTATTGTTTTTTTTCAGTCAACATTTGTTTTTGTAGAAAAAGATCTGTGGCTAACGCCTTACATAAATTTAAAGGAAATTTCATAATTTTCAAAAATATAACATTGGTTGTGGTCAAATTTCCCACCGTTTTTATACTTCTAGCTGGTGATCCATTCTCCGCACGGGAATTAACAGGCATAGAGCCAAATATTTTTAAAATGTATTTACATTTCAATCACTCAATAACATATAACTCCATAAGATTATCATTGGAAATTTCAAAGCCTATGGGGCAAAACTCTTAAAGTGGAGTTTTTTTTAACACTCCAAAAGGCACATCTAAAGACTATGAACTTTTAATTGATACCAAACATGTATACAAAATAATAGTTTTAAATGTCAACAATCACTGAACAAAAATCAAGAAATCCTTACAATAATATACGGTAGATAATGTAATAAATCAATACAACCTCCAAATTCGCAACCTGGCAATATACGACGAATGTTAGGGGTATCTTTGTAAAACTAAATCTGGAGTAAAATTTCATAAAAACAATATGAAAGTTTAAAATACATTGTTCTAGATACCATTGTGTTCTTTTTACAACGGGCTTTGCTGCTAGTAATATATTTTGTTCAACATGACCAGCGATGACATTTTCTTCCTGTGGGCTGAAAACTGTCTGCTTTCCATGGGGCCCATTATATTTTCCACAGACATGATCTCTTATGGTCGATTCAGGCAAAGAATACTCTTTTGCCGCTGCTCCACTTAACTTTCCTTCCTTTACTTTCTTTACTGCCTGCTCTAACACCTTGGCTCTCAAGTTATTTTCGTTCATCTTGGAGACTGTACCGTATCTCACAAACAATTTTTCATAAATTAAAAGCACAAATTTTATTAACAAACACAGATAGATACTGTATCAGGGCTAAACACCACAATGTTGTTATTAGTTATAGCGGGAATACTGTGTTTACGTCGCAATTTAGTCGCAACGGTCGGCGCGATCCATATCCACGGAGTATAGTTAAAGTGTCCGGGTCAAAACTGGAATACGTAAATGTGAAAATTTTTGTTGTATACCTATAGCATGGCATTATGCAAGCTTATATTTTGAATAAAGATATGCCTTCGCGAAAAAAAATCGGACAAACGTGATGACTTTGTTAGACATACATTTTTTTCCGAAAAGTCTTAATTGGTTAACCTGCAAAATAAAACAAAAAAACCATTGTACGCAGTTATACAGCTGTGTGACCGGGCTAAAGCTCACAAGGGTTTTTAAAACATTTATTTAACAAAAGTTAATTCATTTTTTTATTGGCTCTTCTTTTAAATTTTCAAGTGTACTTTTCAATCATATTTTAATTTTGTTTACATCTAATATTGTAAAAATAAAAAAAACAGGGATGTTGTGCACTTGCCCCCGTTTTCGTTGGTGCCCATTTGGCTAAAACTCCATAAAATTTATCAAAGCACATACCAACAAACATTCCCATAACCAATCATAAAAACGAATAAAAATTCAAATACCATTGAATGTGGGCCTATGTAAAGTAAAATTTGATTTACTAAACTGTAAAAAACTAAAAAAAGATTTTAGGGCACAAAACCTCCCCCAAAATACTCCTTTGGATAAAGCGATCTGGCTGGTTTCGTTGTTGGTGGGCAATAAACTTGGTTGTGGGTTGTCATAATTTTTCGTCTTTTGGTTTTATATCTACTTGGTGTTGCCGAACTGTGTAAATTTTACCAAAAAACCGTGAAACATTTTATTTTACGTTTTTTTGCTTGTAGAAAGTTTTTGCATTGGACACGTAACGGTACTGCTTTTTGAAAGAAAAAAATGTTCTGCTTTGTGGGATTAATAATCCAATAAACTTCCAAAATATTCAATATGTTTGTGATGTTTTCATGGGGTAACTATTCTGTTCACTTGAATAGTAAAGCTTAACATCGTTTTGGAACTCGACCTCCCTCTTGAGCTTGAAAATAAAAATACCCCCGTTGCAGCAAACCTGGCTACTCAGCGAATTTCCAATTCATATAATATATGTCTTAATACCACACATGCTTGCCGCTTACCAAGTTTATTTGATATACAAATAAGCAATATGTAACATTTTAATTATTCTCTGTAAGAATAATATGGGGGCAGAGTATGTAGGTTTACTGCAACAAGGACACATACCAAGGTGTTAATTTATCTTTATATTAATAGGCAACCACAAAACTGTCCCTCCTTTTTTCTCAGCTTGTGTGCATCTTAGGAGAAATTCACGCATACCGTTATAAAGGTATTGTCCTGTAGATGAGCAAAAACCAATTATAATTTACATCGGCCCCACAGGCTTTCAAAGTTACAATGCTAATATTATGGAGAACAGTAGTTGATTAAATAATTCTATATTTGACAGCTGTTAATATAACAAATTATAACAAAACGGAAAGAACAGATGTTTCAGGCATAATGTAATTAAAAATACTACTGGCATGGTAACACCCTTCTATTATCATTTTTACCTCCACATTAAAAAATTAAACCTGTTTGTGAGGGGGGGGAGGATGAGGGATAGGGAGAGGATGTGGTGTAGAGGTTTCAGGCATAAATAAATTCCCTCGTAGCAGCAAACTTGTGTACTCAGTGAATTTTCAATGTATATAAGTATCTTAATACCACAAAAAGCCACATAGGTACTAAGTTTCACCAATATAAATTCATAAATAAACTATTTATGACATTTTAATTATTCTCTATGAGAATAACATGGCGGTTGAGTATGCAGGTTTGCTGATACAAGGAACACAAAAAATGGGTTTTAATACAAATACCAATATAACTTAATTAGGTAAAGCTACATCCCAAGTTTTATTAATTTATGTTTATAAGTAACAGAGATAACCTTTTACTTTTTCTCCATAAGGATAACATGGGGGCTGATGACGCAGGTTTGCTGCTATGGGTAATATCGGCCAAATAATCGTGTTTTGTGTAAATATCAATAGATCACAACGATATGAAGCAATAAACCAAGTTTTGTCAGGATAAGTTGATAAATAAGCGAGATAAACAATGTTTCTTACTCTCCATAAGAATAGCATTGGTCAACGTACTGGGTTTAGCACTTTCAATATCTCTGTAACCAATTGATGTAGAGCAATGACCAAAACACCAAATTGTTTGTTTTTTAAGCTGAATTCAATGGTGAAAAGTAAAATTTGATTTACTAAAATGTAAAAAACAAAAAAAAATGTAGGGCACAAAACCTCCCCCAAAATACCCCTTAGGATAAAGCGATCTGGCTGGTTTTCGAACTTGAAGTCATAAATGTTGTTTTACATGTTTGTACCAAATTTTTTCAAAATCGGACCAATATTATAAAAGTTATCGCACCCACGGACACATATACACATACATAGAGGTAATAATATTGCATTTTTTAAAAAACAAAACACCCTTTTTCAAGATATTTAATATTTTATTATTTTTTGACTGGCATGTTTCGGCAATTATGCCATTTTCAAAGTCAATATAACCTCACAAAATATTGTATAAGTAAGAAAAACATCTGTATTAAATTAATTAATCTATAATCATATGGTCCTAAATCAAAATTAATTTGGTTAATATAAATGTATATATATACTAGGGGGCCTATATCAAATATATCTATTTCTTTTGTCTTCTTATTTGGTTGACTTTATCATATAAGGAATTCTGTTGACTTATTTCCATACTATTTAGCATGTTGGATGCATCTTTGTTTAGTTGAAATAGCTATGCATTTCCTCTTTAACGTTAAGTTTTTCTGATTGCCTAACGTTAAAGAGGAAATGCATGTCTATTTTAACTACTAACAAGATGTACCAAATATGCTAAATAATATGCAAATAAAACAACAGCATTCCTTATATGATAAAATCAACCAATAAGAGGACAAAAGAAATAGATAGGGCCTATATTTGATATAGTATATATACATTTATATTAAACAAATTAATTTTGATTTAGGGCCATATGATTAGATTAATTTATTTCATACAGATGTTTTTCTTACTTTATACAATATTATGTTAGGTTATATTGGCTTTGAAAATGGCATAATTGCTGAAACCTGTCAGTAAAAAAATAATAAAATATTGAAGATCTTAAAAAAGGGTGTTTTGTTTTATTTTCTCCCTCTATACATAGTATATGGAGAAAGTATTGTTTTCGTCAAAATTTTCGAATTTGAGTTGTTAGTGGAAATATTAATTTGGTGCTCCCTGAACCCAAAAAAGTGGTTTTTAAGTGGTGTGTGTGTGTGTGTGTGTGTGTGTGTGTGTGTGTGTGGGTGTGGGTGTGTGTGTGTGTCTGTGTGGATGTGTACAGAGCTAGAGTCCTAACAAATGGGCCGATTTTTATGAAATTTGGTATGTAAGTACTAATCCACAATATCTCCAGGTGTTTTTCATTTTTTGGAATTTTTAATTTTTAAGGGTAATTATCCCTCAAAGACCACCAAAAAAACATGAAAAATCAAAATTTCTCAAAACCGCTCTAACGATTTTGATTAAACTTTAAGTCGTTTGTAGAACTTTAGTTTTCCAACAAAATGACACCACTCGCATTTCTGTATAAATTCGTGTTCAGAAATAAAAAAACATAAATATTAAAAAATATTACTATTCACTCAAAAAAGAGCTCAAAAAAACTAATTAATTTAGTATTTTGAATTACTATTCTACGATTGCTGGTTGCGGAGAAAATTGAAATTTTTATTTTGCGGTAAACACAGTTCGTTGCCCAATGTTATTCTTATGGGGAATACAAAACTTACTATTTCTCCCTTATTTACTGATCAATTTCATTCAAACTTGATATGCTTGTCAAGTTAGCATTGACCAACCGAGTAAATTCAAAATATGTTGCCCCTTAATAACCCTGCGGGGGGAGTAGGGGGCATTTCCCCTCTTAAAACCACGAGTGTAGCAATGGATTCTGTAGTGCCTCCAAAGCAGGGATTTGGGTGGATGTTTTTGAAAACAACTTGTTTACAAAATTTTCTGTCCATTTGACCGTGCTTTGTATTCTATATTTAGTAAATAAAAAGTAATTTATTCATTAAAGTTGGGCTAAAAGGGAGAAAGTTGTGTCAGTTTCCTGATACTGTTTATTTTAAAATTTTAATATTATTAGTATTATCAGCAGCTCTAATCAATCAGAAATATTCAATATACATTCAATTTTGAACGGAAGGTTTTATTGCATCTGGGGACCTCAAAACGAAAAGTTATCATGGTCCCGGGCCTAGGTCTTACCATTCCGAATACGGTAATAGCTTCTTCCCTTTAGGGGAAATTCGCTAAAAGGCTACTGATTACTGGAATGGTATCGCCCTGCTGCTGTCCTTTTTAACTCCACATTAAAAAAATTACCTGGAGTGATGGTTGGGGAGGGGGAGAGAGAGAGAGGGTGAGCAACAAAATCCATTAAATACTAAACCTTTTTTTTCAAATATTCGACTAATAATTTTTGGTCGAATTTCGACCACTGGGCGTATTAAGGGAGTCATACTAGTTGACGTATTCTCCATAAGAATATACACAGCGAGTCATACTATTTGACGTATTCTCCATAATAATATACACAGCGAGTCATACTATTTGGCGTATTCTCCATAAGAATATACACAGGTTTGCTGCTACCACCGGTGAAAAATTTTGTGGTGCAAATAACAATAGACCACAATCAGATGAAGTTTGGTCGGTATACATTCATAAATAATCGAGATATAAAATTGTTCATATCCTCCATAAGAATAACATTGGACAACGTACTGTGTTTAGCACTTTAATATCTCTGTAACCAATTGATGTAGAGCATTGATCAAAACATCAAATTGTGCGTCTTTTTAAGTCTTCATCACCGGAAGTTGCTGGATACCATCTTGGTGTTTTGATCCATAAGGCCAATGTTAACTTTGTGCCTCCGTTACTCCTCACCTGATCGTCACAAATTATTAATTTTGGTGTCAAATTAAAGGTTTCGTCATCCTCTAGGGGAATACATTACTAGTCGAATTTGGCTTTAGTTACAAATTAATGAGAACATGTACAGTGTTTCAGTTCAAAATTAAACTATTTATTATTAAACGATGAGACCCAAATTAAGGAATTTAACATTGTATTTCCTTAGAGGACGACAAAACCTTTAATTTTACACCAAAATTTATTATGTGACGATCAGGTGATGAGTAATGGAGGCACAAAGTTAACATTGGCCTTATGGAACAAAACACCAAGATGGCGTATAGTATCTTCCGGTGATGAAGACTCTTAAGCTGAATCCAATGAAAAAAAACAAATGTTTGACTTTTTCAAAAATTACACCTATGTAATAAATAAAAAAACCCATTTTTGGGGTACAAACCCCTGCAGAATACCCCTTTCCGGTAGGTCGATTTGTCTGGTTTTCGAACTTAAAGTCACAAGCTGCTTTCCACGTTTGTACCAAATTTCATCAAAATTGGACCATTTTTTCGAGAGTTACCGTGGCTTCAAGCTGACAGGATGGATAGAAACTTTGTGAATCTGTATCATCAGCAGTTTTTCAACTTTTTATTTATCCGATTAAATGTTTTTACAAAAACTTTGTTGTTAGGTTTGTAAATGTTCATCTAAATTAGCAATATCAATGAAACAAGACAAATACAACCACTTCATTCACATGCTTAAAGCTCCATTGTTTATTAAATAGTTAAGTGGTAGTGAAAGTGTATGGCATGGCATCTTAAATAGTGTTGTAAATGCTCGTAACCAACTATATAATAATTTTCATTTGGACTTAACCCTATAGTCCTTAAAAATAAGTTATTTTCGTATACCTCATATTATGTTGTTAGATCTGATAATGACCCGTGGGCCTGCTTAGTCAAATATAATTCATCTAGAGTTAATTAGATTGTAGCACTAATACGACCAGTGCAAGTGTTTTTTTTTTGTTTTTTTTTTCATGTTCACACGGTTTTCTAATGTTTTTTATATTGGATACATTCATGATGAAACAGATCCCGTGTGATTTAAGCAAATTTGTATCCTAGTTCTTGTTCTTGCCTTGGATGCCTATTTAGGTATCTTTTCTGATAGCTATATATTTACATAGAATGTAATAAAAGGCCTCTTACAACACTTAAGATTCACATTTATACTGTATATACTCGATGATATATATTAAAAGATGATGCAGGGCCAACAATTTTGATGAGTCACACCAGTCATAATCAGACCCAATGAGAGAATGACAGAATCAGAATGAAGTCCCTGCCTAAATTCTTCTCAAGCAACTCATTAAAACCTCTTAGTTTTTTCACAAAGCCCGCATAAGATATCTTTGCATTTATCTTGAATTTAAGCCGGTGTCAAATCTAGGGAACTTCACTCCTTACTAGAGGAAGAATATCCCGCAGCAGTTGTAAAGCCAGTGATACTGGTACAGTACTTATCTTATTGCTTCCAGAGCCTCTACTCCCATTTGAGTACAGTTTTGTCATTGCTACTTCATTTAATATACCTTCAACCTTTTTTCCATAACGTTTAGTTGAAGTTACTTAGTGGAGTATCAATTGGCCTACTACATTGTACTCAAGGGTAGTAGAGAATATAGTAGTAATAAGGGAGTTAGCATTGCGTCACTCCTTTCCAACTGCAATGGAACATTCTTCCTTTTAAGCCATCCCTACACTTGGCTGAATGCAGACCAACACAAAAGTGTGCATGGGTCATTGTGCTGCCACTCAAGTTATTTCAGCTGACTGTTTACACTGTAAATTGACCCACCGAGTTGTTCGAGCGAATCACTTGCGTAGATTCAGCTGAAGTGTTGTTGCGGTTTAACGGTCAACCATAAATTTCCCACAGGCTCATCGAATTGAAACCAACCTCTAGTTCAAATAGAACTAAATTTATCACCCTATAACTCTTGAGTGAAAACCCAAAAATCTTGGATAATATTTATTCCCAAATACATGCTTGAATCCCGGACTGCCAAGGATAATCCTGAACAAATTACACAGATTAGTTTTACTAATTTATAAAATGTAAAATTTGGGACAGTCGGCTTGGTTGTACTAACCTTATCCTAAGACAGAAGAAATGTAAAGTTCATGTCATTTCTCCTCCAAGTGAGAGCTCGCAAGGGTTTTTAAAAACATTTATTAAAGAAAAGTTAATAAATATTGTTTTATTTTTATTGGCTCTTCTATTACTGTTTTAAGTGTACTTTTCAGCCATATTTTTATTTTGTTTAACTCTGCTATTGTTAAATACCCCCGTAGCAGCAAAACTGCATACTCAGCGAATTTCCAATGCATATTAATTTATCTTAATACCATATAAAGCCACATACCAAGTTTCATCAATATACATTCATAAATAAACGATTTATGACATTTTAATTATTCTTCATAAGAATAACATGACGGCTGACTATGCAGGTTTGCTGAAATAAGGAACACTAAAAATGGGCTTTTATACAAATATCAATATAACTCAACTAGGTAAAGCCACATACCAAGTTCTATTAATTTATGTTCATAATTAAAGGAGATAACACGTTAATTATTCTCCATAAGAATAACATGGGGCTGAGTATGCAGGTTTGCTGCTACAGGAACTATCGGGCAAAAAATGGGTTTTTGTGCAAATATCAATAGACCACAATGAAATGAAGCAATATACCAAGTTTCGTCAGGATAAGTTGATAAATAAGCGAGATATACAATTTTTCTTATCCTCCATAAGAATAACATTGGACAACGTACTGTGTTTAGCACTTTCAATATCTCAGTAACCAATTGACGTAGAGCAATGATTAAAACATCAAATTGTGCGTCTTTTTAAGCTGATTCCAATGGGGAAAAATAAAATTTTCCTTTTTCAAAAATTGTATGTAAAAAACTCAAAATACCCCCGTAGCAGCAAACCTGCACACTCAGCAAATTTCCAATGCATATTAATTTATCTTAATACCACATAAAGCCACATACCAAGTTTCATCAATTATTCATAAATAAACGATTTATGACATTTTTATTATTCTCCATAAGAATAACATGGCGGCTGAGTATGCAGGTTTGCTGAAATAAGGAACACTAAAAAAAGGTTTTTATACAAATGTCAATATAACTCAACTAGGTAAAGCCACATACCAAGTTCTATTAATTTATGTTCATAATCAAAGGAGATAACACGTTAATTATTCTCCATAAGAATAACATGGGCTGAGTATGCAGGTTTGCTGCTACGGGAACTATCGGCAAAAAAATGGGTTTTTGTGCAAATATCAATAGACCACAATAAAATAAAGCAATATACCAAGTTTCGTCAGGATAAGTTGATAAATAAGCGAGATATACAATTTTTCTTATCCTCCATAAGAATAACATTGGACAACGTACTGTATTTAGCACTTTCAATATCTCAGTAACAAATTGACGTAGAGCAATGATTAAAACATCAAATTGTGCGGCTTTTTAAGCTGATTCCATTTGGAAAAAATAAAATTTTACTTTTTCAAAAATTGTATGTAAAAAACTCAAAAAACCCATTTTTGGGGTACAAACCCCCCCCCCCCCAAATTCCCCTTCGGATAGCTCGATCCGTCTGGTTTTCGAACTTAAAGTCATAAATGCTGCTTTACATGTTTGTACCAAATTTCATCAAAATCGGACGTTTTTTACGAGAGTTATTCCACCCACAGACACATATATATATATATATATATATAGATATATATATATATATAGATATATATAGATATATATATATATACAGTTTCAAACGAATGGTGTTTTTGGGGTCTGGGGACCTCAAAACGAAAAGTTATCATGGTCCCGGGCCTAGGTCTTACCATGCCGACTACGGTAATAGCTTCTTCCCTATAGGGGAAATTCGCTAAAACCCATTTTTGGGGTACAAAACCCCCCAAAATACCCCTTCGGATAGATTGATCCGTCTGGTTTTCGAACTTAAAGTCATAAATTCTGCTTTACACGTTTGTACCAAATTTCATCAAAATCGGACCTTTTTTATGAGAGTTATCGCACCCACGGACACACATATATATATATATATATATATACAGGGTGTTTCACGACAACCCTGACAAACTTCGGGAAATTAATCCTTGGGTCAAAACAAGAAAAAAATGTTATATAAACATAGGTCCTAAACTCATTAGTTTCATTGCTACAGCCAAAAAATATAGTTTTTTGTTTTTACATGTAATTAACTTATATTTGGACTTATAGACAAACTATTAGTGATCATATTTTTATAAAATTTACACAGCCAGTAAGAGGAGGAAATTCTGAATAAGAATCAATCGTTTTTCAAGCAATTGTGTCAACTGGCATTCGGTAATAGTCCTTCAAAGATCAATTTTTTATTAAAAAAACTGTGCCTAAAATATTTTGTTCACATTTAACAGGCATTCACAGAAAAACTAACCAACTAATTGGGCTGCAAATTTATCAAAAGTTGTAAGATTTTATTCAGAGTAAGGTAATATCCATATCTTTCACTTTTATTAGTAAAATGTACTGGATAATACTGCAATACACTTAAGGATACACAAATTACAAAGGAAAGTTAAATTGCTGTAAGCTTAGACTTTGCTTTCTTACAATTATTTTTAAATTAGTTTATTTATTTGATTTTTTTGGAACCAACAACCATCTAAAAATGATATTTCTTGTCACAACAAAGACATTTTTCTACATTATGTAAATTATGTATTTCTACTTATACTTTGTTTATCAAACTTCAATATTTAATATTATCATTATCATAACTATTCTGATTCCGGACCAACTGGCTGAAAACTTATTAAAAGTTGTAAAATATCACACAGACCGACAGACGAAAAATAAATAATCTTCTAAAATAGTTTACCGACATTTTCTTTATCCCCTTATGTATCACACCCAGTTAAAATACACCTATTATGCCATATTTTGACAGTGCACTCTGTTTAATCGTGTTGGCAACAGTAGGAAGCCTAATGATCAGCTGTGGTGTTTAAACAGCTGGCTAAACTCATTGTTGACTAACATTGTTATTAAAAATATGAAACAATAAGGTCTTGTGTTATGACAATCAGTTTAGCATGTTTACTAACAGTGAATATGCTGATATGCACTTTGTGTATGGATTTTGTAATGGAAATTCACGAGCAGCTGTAGTTGAGTACGGTAGAAGGTACCCCAACAGGACTGTACCTAATAGACAAGTATTTACGGACCTACACAATCGTTTGAGAGAGACAGGTTCATTTGATAAAGGTAAACGTGACGGTATTATTCAAACTCCAATTACTGTGGAAGAGAACATCATAGTTTCGGTTCAACAAAGCCCAGGGACTAGTATAAGAAGACTTTCTCGCCAGCATTTGGTATCTTCTTCACAGACATGGAGAATATTAAAGAAAGGGTACATGGTTTGTACCCTTACCATGTGCAGAAAGTACAGGCTCTTCACCCCGGCGATAATGTTAAGAGAATTGAGTTTTGTCGGTGGATATTAGCAAATCGTAGGGTGGTTAAGTACATACTCTTTACAGACGAGTCCCAGTTTACAAGAAATGGTATTAATAATTCCAAGAACTGCCACATATGGGCTGAAGAAAATCCACACGCCACAGTGGAAACAAACCTTCAGCGAAGATTTTCAGTGAACGTGTGGTGCGGACTCATTAATGATAAACTAATCGGGCCTTACATTTTGGATGGGACACTTAACGGTACGACGTATTTACAGTTTCTACAGGATAGTTTACCAGAGCTGCTTGAGGAACTACCCATCCAAACCAGGACATCAATGTATTACCAGCATGATGGAGTACCTCCGCACAGGACAGGCAACGTGGTTCAGATACTAAGTGAGCGTCATGGAGACAAAGTGATCGCCCACCAAGGACCTGTGAATTGGCCGCCCAGGTCACCAGATTTGACTCCAATGGACTACTTTCTGTGGGGGTACATGAAAGCGGAAGTGTATAAAACAAAACCCCAAACCAGACAGGAGCTTCTAGAAAGAATCTTAAATGCAACTCAAAAAATCCAAGACAATCCTAACATGGTAAGAGCTGTGACATCATCCATTATGAAGCGAGCGAGGATTTGTCGAGATCAAAATGGGTTGCATTTCGAAAATCTCATAAGCTAATTTAAGTATTGTATTCTTTGTCCAAGAACTAAATCTAGGTTTCTCAAGGTTTTATTTGTTTGTATGTACAATTTTAAATGTAAATAAATGTAAATAATACACATTTTTAAACCAAGCATCCTTTTTTAACTAATTTTAAGTGGCAATTATGTGCCCTAAATTAGATGGATACTAAAAATAGTGAATATTTGGTGAAAATACATAAGCATAAATAATTTATATAATGTAGAAAAATGACTTCGTTTTCATAAGAAATGTCATTTTTAGATGGTTTTTGGTTCCAAAAAAATCAAATAAATAAACTAATTTAAAAATAATTGTAAGAAAGCAAAGTCTAAGCTTACAGCAATTTAACTTTCCTTTGTAATTTGTGTATCCTTAAGTGTATTGCAGTATTATCCAGTACATTTTACTAATAAAAGTGAAAGATATGGATATTACCTTCCTTTGAATAAAATTTTACAACTTTTGATAAATTTGCAGCCCAATTGGTTGGTTAGTTTTTCTGTGATTGCCTGTTAAATGTGAACAAAATATTTTAGGCACAGTTTTTTTAATAAAAAATTGATCTTTGAAGGACTATTACCGAATGCCAGTCGACACATTTGCTTGAAAAACGATTGATTCTTATTCAAAATTTCCTCCTCTTACTGGCTGTGTAAGTTTTATAAAAATATGATCACTAATAGTTTGTCTATAAGTCCAAATATAAGTTAATTACATGTAAAAACAAAAAACTATATTTTTGGCTGTAGCAATGAAACTAATGAGTAGGACCTATGTTTATATAACATTTTTTTCTTGTTTTGACCCAAGGATTAATTTCCCGAAGTTTGTCAGGGTTATCGTGAAACACCCTGTATATATAGATATATATATATATATATATACAGTTTCGAACGAATGGTGTTTTTGGGGTCTGGGGACCTCAAAACGAAAATTTATTATGGTCCCGGGCCTAGGTCTTACCATGCCGACTACGGTAATAGCTTCTTCCCTATAGGGGAAATTCGCTAAAAAACAAGGGGCATTGTGCACTTGCCCCCTTTTTTCGTTTGTGGGGGGCAAGTGCATACACCAAATGTGCACTTGCCCCACCATGCCAATTTTATGCCTAAAATAATGTTAGTGACTGGGTTCTAGTCAAGTTTGCCACAAAAAAAACCAAAAACAGTGAAATATTTTGTAGGGATTATTTAAACCCATAAAGACTGACAACAACCCAGTAAAAAGGTTTGTGAGAAAAATACCTAATAGAAGATGAGCATCCTTCAATTCCCTGAATATCAAGATATCTGGGAGGTAACAGACGAAGATACAGTAGACTCTCAGAAATCCAGATCACACTTATCCGGACCGATGATCTTGATTTTTTTTTACTTGTTGCAAATAAAAACAAAAAACGCAACTTCACGATTTAGTGCCTTAATTTTTCAGTTGATTATCCTGCATTATACAAATGTCGTGTAGTTTGCATCGTCAGGCGCTCTAACCCAACCTCGGATGGTCCGAGTCCTTGCTTGTGTTTGTTATTTATTACGTTTACGGTACGCTACTCTATTCTGGTCTTCTCCTGTCGATGACTCATCACTTTCTACTGGAAGCTCACTCTTGTATTAGCACATAAACGTAAACGCATATTATCATAACTGATCACTATAAAGGCGGAACTGATAATTCATGCCCACCTCCGGGAAATCCGGATTTTTCAAAATCCGGACTGGCTGTCCGCCACATTAGTCCGGATTTCTGAGAGCCTACTGTATTGTGAAAATTTTACTCAAACCTTCGACCTTCACTGAGGCGCAGAGGAGAAGTTGTTTTTAACATGTAAAATCCTCCTTATACAACATTCAATAGAAAAATTACTTCGATAAGAAGCTGTTCATCGTCTAAATATAAAATATAAATGGTTTCATAGTGTAACAAGTTAGTCATTTTCATATTTTTTAAGGGAAAACAAGATTTCTTAAGTGTTAAAAATAAAAATAATACTTTAGGAGAACAGTCTTTACCAAAATAACATTCATTAACACCACCTGGAGTTTGATTTAAACCAATTTGGAAGGCAAAATCAAAATAATATTTTTAAGCATTTTAACGATCGAGTATTCTTGCCACATAAAAAAGTTTGTATCTCAAAAACTATGAGAGACAGTGGCGTAGATACGGGGGGGGGGGGATAAGGGGGACATTTGTAACTTTAAAAAATTAAAATTTGTACCTTTCTGAAATCAAGCTTACATCTTTTGATTAAAAATAAATGCTGTTACTGAAAAAATTGTGCAGTATCTGTAAAATATCGTATTTACATTAAGTATGATGTTCACGTACAATAAATATTAGTAGATGGACTGCACCGGCACGGTATTTGCGCGCCAAGTGCGACGCGAGACGCGAGGACAGTCTACGATGGCTTAGAAGTGAAACCTCGTAAGTTGAATTTGTTTCAATATTGAAATATTGGTGTGTAAATTTGTAGAAAACCCAGCTCCTTCGAACTAGATTAACCTCGTATGTCAGAAAAATCTCTTTGTCCCAAAAAAAGCAATATAAAAAACACGTTGTATGTGAGGTATCAAGAAGGCATAGCTGATGAATAGAGTAACCGGACGCGGTAGCTCAGAGGTAAAGTGCCTGACTATAGCCAGTCAGACGTGGCTGGTTCGATCCCGGTCCCGGCCGACTCCTTTAAGATCATGAGCGGTAACCTCTGGCATGCCCATGTGACTAATGCCATTACGGTACCTCGCTATTTTTAGTTCACTGCACAGGTCAATAGCCTATGGTGACGGGCAGTTGAGGTTTAAAAAAATAAACCTAGTAAGTCACCAGAGATCCAGTATAATCTAATGGTGCATGTGGTGTTCTGATGTAGCTGTCTGGTTTTTGTTACATTGCAAGCCAATTTCGTCAGGTAAGTGTTATGTGTGGGAGCATTAATGTACACTGTATTAGCAGGCCGAACTCAGCTTTCACGGGCCCCCGGGCAGGCCTGGTGGTGTGGGCCCTTGTTGCCTTCTGGTTCCAAGAGTTGGTGACACTAAGTTTTTTTTTTAGACACTGGCCCGGCCGGGGCCGCCTCTCGACGAGCCCGGGCCCCGGGGCAGTTGACCTCCCCCTGCCCCCCCTGAGTACGGCCCTGTGTATTAGTCCCTGGGTACAAAAGTATTGTACTACTAGCCTAAGATAGTTATTGCAACAGCAAAAAGAAACCTTAAACTTTAATCTGACTTAGAGGTTTCACTTTTTATTTGAGTATTGGTTACGAGGTTTCACTGCACATTTCAAAGTAGTGTGAACCTCATCAAAGGGTTTTTTTTCAGAAAATGGATCCTTCTGAAACCAGTCAACAGCTGAGTGAAGACCCGGATATCGATGAGTGGATGCAAGATCTGCAAAATTTCTTTCCTTCTGCTCAAATAGAAGTTGTTACCGCCAGGTCTTCAAGAGCAGCTTTAACCACTACACTGTCTGCTCATCCCAGCAGTCATGAAGAAAAACATCATGGCCGTATTTTTGTGGAACCTATGAGTTCTATTGACATTGAACACAGTTACAGCTCAAGCCCACAAAAAATAAGTGTACAAATCGGTTCAAATTCAAAGGATAACGACGTTATTCTAGAACCAAGTCCTATTGATGATAATGAGGAGTTGGCATTTGAAAGGGAACTGAAAACTTGTGAAAATAACTTCATCATAAAAGAAAATATGGAAGAAGTTGAAACTGCCTGTGATCAAATTGTCATCGATGAAAATAACGTCATCGATATATTTTCGTGGAAGAAAATATAGGACAAGTTAAAACTATCTGACCAAATCGCTCCCACTCCGCCAACAGGAATTGATGTCAATCCACCTCCAAGCAGTAATGAACATGGTAGTGACGATGAAGCAGCTGATGATCCAGATTACGTTGAATCAGGACATAGTTCTATAGATGACATTTTCGATCAACAGGCTACTGAAAATCAAGAAGGAGAAGCTATTGAAAACAATGTTTAGGGTAGGATTGTCAATAAAAGAAAGCAGAAACGACAAGCAATCCGAGAGGAGTGGTTTGATTCCAAAAATAAAAAGCTTCGTGAACAAGGGAAACAATACAGTGGATGGAAAAAAGAAGAAGGTGGGAAAAGTAAATGAGGAAAAGAAAGAAAGTCAAGAGAATTAGGATCAAGATGCCAAGGTAGGGGATGTCTAAGATCTGGACGAACTTGTAATGAAGCTTCTAACGATGGAAAACAATCTTCAGAGACTTCTGGAACAATTTATCATGGGTTCAAAATAAGATCTATATCGCCTCTTTGGTGAGTTGTGAGGTAAAGACAAGTGTAAAGAATCCAGGAGCAGTTTCAAGGCGGAAGTCTACTTTTACATACTGTCAAAACCACTAATGGAAAAGTGCATAAAGTTTGCAAACTTTTTTTAATACATTTGATTTAGGGGAGTGGATAGTAATGAATTGGGCTGCAGATTCCACCAATGCCACTCAAGGTCATACAATCCCTCCCAAAGTAACTCGGCCTAGAAGAGGGCTAGGTGAGACTAACCCAAGAGCTGCTGCAAAATTGAATGAATTTTTGGACAGCATGCCTAAACTCCCAGCTCACTGTTGTAGAAAGGACACTTTGAAACTGTATATTGAGCCAGTATTTGGCAACCGAATGATGGATGTGTACGCCGAATATAAAAGGCAGTGCGAAAATGAGGAAGAACCAATCAAACTTTTGTCTACATGCACGTGTTAGAAGGTTATCCATAGCAAAAACCTATCATTCCAACAGCCAAAGAAAGATAAGTGCGACACGTGTGTTGCAAAAGATACAGGTCTTGTCAGTGAAGAAGATTACGTAAAACATGTTAGCTTGAAAGATAGAGCCAGACAAGAAAAAACTAATGGCAAGGTAAAAGCCGCTGAAGGAACTTTTTTGTCATCAGCCAAGACGTCCAAGCAGTAAAGGTGTGTCCAAGCCTTAATGCATCGGCTCTTTACAAATATTTAACGAGTTATTAAAGGAAATGTACATTTCCTAAACACAGTAGGCCCTTTACGTTGTCTTATAGTGATTTTACATCAGAAAAGCCTATTATTCATATGTTGGTGTAGTTTTATCATCCCCAGTTACCCATGCCAACTTTCAATCCTGACTGGATCTTCTCCTAACCTTATAATGCGCAACATTTCCCCCCAGTTTTGCAGGTAAATAGAACCAGGAGCATCAGAACAGCCAAAAAAATCAATGTTTTCAGATTCCCATAAAAATTGGAATAGGCTAAATGTATTATGTTTTAACATAGATTTCGATTTTTTGAGTTTTTTATGTGGGAATTCACTTCCCTTATGTCAGCGTGCTGTGTGCAAACTCGTTCTTGTTCTTGTTTCTTGATATCCTAAACTGGAATAAATGTAGCTTTACAACAACATTTTCAATATACAACACTCAACATTAAAATGATGGGCTAGAACACAAGAAAACATTTAGTGAACAGAGAAGCACAATAAAACCAAGAACTAAAACAGGAAAAGGATAACAGTACTTCAATCGTCCTATCTACAAAGTAAATTCTTTCAGATAATCGTTACAGCTGGTCACCATGTTTCAACTCGTTCACCATTATAAAAGACACATTTGTTAAGCCAGATAATTAGAATTAAATCACAACATTCATTATGATTACTACAATATCTCAAATGGTAGGTATTTCAATTTTATATCCCTGTTCTTTCTGTTTCAGGCCTGGTCGACTGAGGAACCCCTAACTTGATCTGGCGCATCTCTGTCCTTGGATCCCACAAGAAGAAGCAGAGCTGTCTAACCGTAATTATTACTGCAATACTTTATTTTAAGTCTCAAATCAAAATTAGAATGCTAAGCAATTTTAGTGTTGAACTAGGCAGATAAGAATTTGCTTGAAAATTGTTGTCTCTGAAAAATTAAAATAGAGATCTCCAAACCAGTAATTTCATATGCACATTCCTAAGTAAAGTTTAGCTAAATTGATTTCTGAAAGTTATTTCAATACCAAAATATTAAAGGAAAAGCTAGTCTGAAACTTTTCACAGTAACAATTAGTGACCTGTTATTGTATAGCTTTGAATACAAAATTATATTGTCATTTAAATGAATACTTTAAAACACCATTTACTTTTCCAATTAGTTTACTTGTTGATTTAAAAAAAAAATTCATTCCATTATTTAATATAAATTGTTAGTTAAAACCAATAATTAGCAAATTTGTAAACGGTACTTGTGTTTTAGACCTAGAAAGTGAGTAATTGATTTGATTTGTTATAATTAGTACGGTATACTTATATATTTGGATTCATTCCAATAGTCTTTTATACAAAATAATAAAGCTATCGACTCACCGATTTCATTCATTCTGTACCTTAAATTCAAAAATATTGTTAATACTTATTAGTTGATGTGTGATGTGACTAATACCATTTTGAAAATTTATTTATATTGTAAAATGCATTTAGAAGTAAAGATTATTTAAGAATGCCATATCATGTATTAGATTATATTTTTAAGTCAATTAAAATTTCATCCTATAGGTAGAATGTTGAGAAAATTGCCTAAAAATGAAAGTATCCCCTAATAAGATTGTAATAATTTAAATGAAATAATTTTGGTAAACTTTTAATTAGTAAAAGATTTATTAAATGTTCGGTTTCTATAATATTTTTGATTAATGATTTAATTTTCATAATTATGAAACCGTTTTTATTACATGATTTAATTTTCATAATTATGAAACAGTTTTTATTACAATTGGAAAATTAATTTATAACACATAGGCTATTTCAATTCAGTTTTATGAGGACAGTTTTTATTTTAATTAGTTAGAGCTATTTTACTAAATTAATTTGCCTCTTTATTTTAGGAGATTTTATCAAATGTAAGACTCTCTAGGAGATGCTACAAATAAAAATTTAGATTAAACAGAGTTTTATACAAATGTGGATTTGTTTGTCTCTTATATGGCATACATACAGTCAAAGTCTAGTTTTAAAAACAAATTATTAGAAATTAGTATAGGACTGACGTTAAACTGTACAAGGAACTTTTGAGAAAATCAAAAGTCGGCCTCCCATTGACTACATACTTGAAAAGCTTTGGTAAGAAATATTAGTTTTTGACAAATGTAACTTCATGAAACATGAAAGGGTAAACACATTTAAACATGTTGTAAAACAGTCAGCTGTGCTGCTTTCATTTTATTTTTAGTGAATTCCCTATGGAAAAGTGATTTAATTTAAATTAACTTGATATTTTAAACAAATTGGTTTTTCAATTAGTTTTCTCCTTTTAATAACTTTGTTTGTGTAACAATGACCTTAAGAGTAATTGAACTTGCATTAGATAAAAAGGAGGGCATGAAATATCTGTTGAAATTGATAAATATCCAATTATTGTATACTTGCAGTGGTATCTAGTTCAAGACTGAGTCAAAGGAAAATTCCTTATTCTATTCGCTTGCTTCAGGGTTGTGTGATCCAAAATCTTAGTTTGAATTTTCATTATATCCACTTTTAGTCAGTGTATTTTATTGTACATTAAATTAGATATAAACATATTTATGAATATTGTTTTGCATGAAAGTGTTGTAAAATGGCTTGAAATTATAAATTATGTTTTACAAATTTCCTACTGAAACAAGATTATTTTATTTTATGATATACTAGTTTTAATAATTTAGTGTTTTAGGTTGAGTGCATGTTTATTTAATCATTTATTGTTAGCGTGTCAATTGTTGTATATCCAATAAATCCTGTAATTAATATAAATTGTAACAATAATAACACATTTTAGATATAATTTGTGTTGTTTTTAGGACAGTTACCTGCTATTATTTTTCGATACTGAATGGCCTAATGTATGTTTAATGAATGTATAAATTGTTTTGTTCGTTTTGTGTAATTTAGTGGAATTCTTCATAAACTGTTATATCTAAATCTAAAGTTCAGTTGAATTTTTGTCTCATCACTTGCAATTTGTTATACTTCATGAATAGTTTACTGTCAAATATGTAACTGTGCATAGGGATTAACCAAAGAAACGACCACTCAAATATAACTCTAGTTTAATATGTGTTTAAATAGGCCTATTATGTATATTTTATATATCATCCATTCTAGCTAAACATTTTGTCAATAACATCTGTGCTCTTTTGAACGATAAATTGTCTGAACTGTTCTAGATCATCTCCTTTTTTAAATTTAATGTTCTTTTGTATATTCAAAATGTATAGCACTGAGTCGTCAACATCCAGATATTTCGTGTGGATATTGAATATAAATTAATCAACTGTTTTGTGCTCTGCTTTCAGCATATCTTACCACTTTTATATATGTTTTATATGAGTATAATATAAATATGTATCCTCTGTAAATACGCATAAACCAATTTTTAGATGTAATGTTTATGTACATTTTGTAAAGAGAGGAGGGTTTGTAGTCCCTTTACCGGCTTTCCTACCTACTATAGATGATGTCTGCGGACACTTTTGATGTTTGGACGTAAAACTCTACTATATGTATTTGTTAGGAACCCTCTTATTATGTATCATATGAATATTGAAGAGTATTATGTTTTAATACATGGTTTTTATAATGAAATTGGGTCTAGTTTTATTTAATGTCCTTTCATGAAAATTGTAATCTTTTAACTGTGGTCCTTGATATACAAATTATGGGTGATGGGGAGGGCCCTGTGCAAATGCATTACTGCAGAACTTCAAAACCAATATACAGTAGAAGCTCGCTAATCCAGCACGTTCGGGACTTTATCAGTGCCAGATTACTGAGTGCCGTCTAAAAATAGCTGTTATTGCGAGAATAGCGGAAAAAATGATAAAAATAGAGAGTTAAAAGGATATTTATTATTGATCCATTATTCCATGTTTTATTAAGATTTCTCTGATTTCTGCAGTGATGGAAAATGTTAAAAACAAACATTTCAACCAGAAGATATATTTACAGTATTACATCCTAAATATCAGTAAAGTTACTACTGCCGATTTCCAGTGTTGGGGAAGCTACTTTTTTTTAAGTAGCTAGCTACAGCTACAGCTACCAGTAAAAAGTAGCTAGCTACAATTTTAGCTACTTTCACAGTCTGGTCCTTACTTTATTTAATAATGTAAACATATTTTACTGCCCCACACACTCATATCTAATAGTGTTTTAGTTATGAATTTTCACAAATACATAAAGCCGCGTTTACACTATACAACTTGTTTTATAAACTTGTGTTGTACAACCAATTATTGTAATTGATTTGAACATGTTTTAGAATGCAATGAAAAATATTAAACAAATTTGTACAACAAGCGTGTTTTACAACCAAAAATCGTGTTTTACAACAGTTTGCAGCTTTCCCGACCGGAGTCGGTAAAGATCAAAGGAAATTTGTGTAATTTGAGGATATATGTGTTTGCACTCTAGCGGTCGCATTTTTTGTCCGATTTACTTCAAATTTGGTAGGGACGTTCCTTTCTATAATCAGTTGGACAAGTTCTTTGGGCAAAACAATCGGAAAACTCTAACCCCCTTTTTTGAGGATTAATCTTTCAAATTTTGTGTTTTTGGGCCCTAAAAAGGTCAGAAAAGCCCCGGATGTTAAATGTATACATTTAGTAAGATGGAGATTAGTAAGGCGAAAGTTTAAGCTCTCTCATCATTCTAGCACAAATACTTACCGAGTTATTAAAGAAAATGTTTACTGACTAAACACAGTACGTTTTCTTATAGGGGTTTTATAGTAAAAAGCCTGTTATTCATTTGTTGGTGTATTTTTATCATCCACAGCCACCTCACGCCTATTTTCAAGCCTGACTGACCTTCTCGTAACCTTCTAATGCGAAAAATTCCTAGCATTGCTGGTAAATTTAACCAGAAGCATCAGAACAGCCAAACAAATATTTGTTTTCAGATTTTGATAAAAATTGGTGAAATCAATAATTTTACACTGATTTTGATTTTTAAAGGTTTTTTATGTGGAAATTCACTTCCCTTGCGTCAGCGTGCTGCGTGCGAACTCGTATTTATCAATGATTTTTTCAAATTTTGTCCCAAATAAAAGTGTCCTCTACTTGTCGCTTGAAGCAATCATGGCGACTTTAGCTTTTTGGGTGGGCTTGTGTTTGAAACATGTTCGATAATTTGTTAGCGCATAAAATTAATGTTGTACGACAGATGTTCTGTATGACCGATGCTGGATTATTGAAAGTGCCGGACCATCGGATGCCGGATTACCAGGCTTTTACTGTAATGAAATACAATTAAAATCAGCTTTGATGAAACTTGCTTGTCTACGTCAGTGGCATTTTGTAGCATTTCATGTTGAACAGCAACAATCGGAACTTCTCAAAGTCATGTGGGTGCACCGGGAATCAAACCCGTGACCTCTCGCCCCGAACTTCGGGAGACGGATTCTGTGTCATGGATAAACCTAGGTACCCTGTTCAATTAATTGGTAATAATGACTATTTTATGCCTACCGCCGCCGGGGGGCAACATGGCATAGGCCGAGATCCCGGAGGGTTAGGGCGAGAGAGAAGGGGGAAGGAAGAGAGAGCCAGCCGTATATAGAGGGCTCAGGTGAGTAAGACCCGGTGCACATCAGCGTTCTATGTAAGTTGTTTTCATTTGTTAGTGTTCAAACCTAGAATAGTAAGTTTATTTGATGTAAAACAAATTGGTTAGCCAAAATGTTGCATTTAATGTTGAAACATTTGTATAAGTAAATATACTACTATACACACTATTAAAATGTGATGTTTTTCAGTTATACACTAGGCATACGTGTGACTTTTGCAGAAATATAATATTTTAACTTTTGTTTGAAAAAAGATACAAAATGTTCACTATACCAAAAATATTAATGGTTTTTTGTGATATTTATTTTCACAATACCTTTTACACAGTTAAGAAAAAGAAAAATGGTTTGATTTCATAAAATTTACATTTCCTTAAGAAGTGGTAGAAAGCAAACTTATCAGGATATAAAGAAACAGTGCCAATATTTAAAAAAAATTGCAATGTATGCTGTTGTTAGCACAAGAATTGTTGTTGGTGGTGTAGATCTATACCTATAAAAGGCAAAGCCCTCACTCACTGTCTGACTCACTCGCCATGAATTCTCCTTCTTCCCATTTACCAAGAGAGTTGAAATTTGTACACTGATTTTTTAGGCATGAAATAGGAAAACTAAATGGTTTTCATCCTGATCTAATCTCCGCCAGAGACCCTGACAAAGTTCCAATGTATTCCTTATGGTCATTCATTTTTGAGCTGATGAAAATACAAACAGCTGATCTTGATTCAGTTCCAGGGCTAACCACAGAATGCAGCTTGCATAACTGTCACAGTTTTTATAAATCATTTGCAGGGCGAAGCCTGTGGTAACAGCTAGTGTTAATATAAAATAGCTTAAATGCTTTTAATTTTAGATACAACCTTGGTCTATAAAATATTTTATTCATCAAAGATAAAATTATATTGTAACAAATAAATGTTACAGCCAAATTAAAAATAAGTATTTTAATTTGTCTCTGACACGTATTGTGATTTGTTTGATGAATAAAATATTGTATTTGACCAAGGTTGTATCTACAATACATTCAGGAATATACAGAGTGCCCCGAACTCTCTTCGAAAACTGCCGGGAGACTTGTTCCTGGGGTTAACCTAAACAAAAATTGTATATAAACATAGGGCCCATCTCGTTCCGTTACCCATTTGTGTGTCTGTATGTGTTTTTTAATCAATATAGCATACATTAGGGACCGATTGAGGCACTAACTTGAAACTTGACACGTTTATTATACTAGCTTAGGGCAAATTTGGTATTGAATTTTACGTTTATAGCTTTAACCGTTTCAAAATGGTGATCATTTGAAGTTTTAAAGCTTAATTTCTTGAAAACGGAAAATCTTTGGGTAATTGATCCACTTATCTAAAAAATGAAGTTTTAAGCCAAAACTGGTAATTTGCACAGCTTTTGTACGATTTTATTTATAAACAATATGTTCTCTCTTTGTCTGGGGCTAAATGCAATACAAAAAAGTAATTAATTCAAAAAGCAGAAAGACTTTTTTTACAATAAAGAGTGATTATATAGAAGTATCACATATACTATTGAATGATATATTCAACATTTTCTATAATAAACATAATAAGTTTACATTGTGATTGCTACCTATAAACAAACATCTCCTTCCCGCTAGACTATGTATCTGTTTTGAGGAAATGCCGTTGATGTCATAACACGCATATATGACAACACTAAACTAGTTGAAATTAAATACACATCCTATGTTAATTGATGATTATTTTATAAGAAATACTTGAAAAAGTCCCTGCTGATTCTATCTCTGTTTAACATTTGTTCTTGAATAGGCTATTTTTTTACAATACAGGAATGAAATTTTATTTTAATAGCGAGTGACTACGATTACCAAATACATTAGATTTGCATGTAAATCATCCTAAATTCTATATCTATTTAGATTCAATACACTTTGGTTAGCTCACCATACACTAGTAATTTGCCTGTTTGAAACATGGATTTATACTTTTTGTATTAATAATACCAATGACTAAATAAATTACAATTTGTATAGATTGTACAATTGTAGTTTATGTAGTTATTGTTAATGCAAATGTAATGTCATCAGGGCCATACTCAGCTTTCACGGGCCCCCGGTGGTGTGGGCCCTTGTTTTTTTTAGACAAGGTCCTAAATCAATGAATACAGAGTCTTATAAGAACACGTCTTATGGGTCAGAGTCTGTCAGTATTTGAAACTTGCCGTGCTAGTTTTGCGCTCGGCCACGAGGCAGTGCGCGCTGTCTACCCAGTCACTCCTCCCCCCCCCCGACCGCCACTACAGCTAACCCCACCTTCTACAAGAGCGAAGGGACCCAGGCCATGGCAACACCTCGTGTTTTCGATACCGGTCTGCAGCAGTGCTAGAGGCGCTTCACAGCGGCGGGGCGCAAAACTACGGATTTCCAGCGCGCCAACTTTAAATAAGCGACAGACCTGCGACACGGGACCTGTCCCCCCCTCCCCCCCGAATTCCATACATGTATGTAATAAATCGTGTATATGCATTTTTGTTCTGTTCAACTGGATCAGTAACTGATGATGTATCTGAAAATTACAAAAATATTAGCTACACATTTTATAAATGTATTCAAATAAATACACATAAATATTGCAATGAAAAGGTTTCCTTCATCAGTCATCATAATTTTACTACATTAACTTACCCACACAAGCTATGACATATTCATTTGCTGTTTCCAATGTCAACCTGCAAGCTGTTATAGACCAGTCCGAACGTCAACCACCTATCATGTCACCGATCCTATACCAGGAATAGATCCTACTTGTTGGTCATAGTTTCAATATAACCTGGACATTCTGTTTTAATCAGTGGCGGATCTATGGGGGGGCTATAGCCCCCCCATTGTGTCCGAACTTACACTGGATAAAAAAGATATTTTTCGAGGTACTATTACGCAATAGAAACATACAGTATTTTTTATATTTTAATTTTAATTCGTAGATTTTAAGTACCAAAGTTAAAGTGACAATGTCAACATTACACCCGTTCAAAGTTAACTTGCAAAATAAATACGGCAAGCGGCAAATGCCCATGAATGAGCCCAACGCAGTGGCGTCGCAACAGCCTAGCAATCTATCCAGCGCTAGTCACTACCCTAAATAACAAATAACCTGGGGTTTTCCCTAAACTTCCCTCCCATCAGGTGCAAAATGGACCGTTCCACCCGACCATATGACTCACCTCTCATCTCTCATCCCCATTCATTGCCTATTTGTGCATTTTTTGTTGTACCGGTTGTAGTTTTGAAGTGTCGAAGGGTCGTTGTAACGTCGTTACGTCTGGGTTTGCAAATGAGAGCATTAGTTCTGTTGTTTGGATCGTGGGTGAGTGTTTATAAGTAGGTTTATCTGTATGTTTATTATGATTTGTTTTTGTTTTTTTAGTTTTAAAATTCGTTTTGTGTACAAATGAAGCGTAGGTTAACTGATAATTTCAATAAAACTACTGAAGATAAAGATGTGGATGGCATTACCAGAGCAAGTTGTAAAGTTCACCGTGTAGGCACAGAGTAGCAAGTCCAATTCTAAAAGGCGGAAGTTTTGAAAATTATTTTTTCCACAGTGAAAGTGAGCAGAATTTATCGTGCAAACAACACAATCATATTTTGAGTAATGGGAGCGAGCTTCATCAAGATATGGTGATAATATTTTATTTCCTATTTACAAAATTGGTTTACAATGGGTTATTTTATTAATTTGTTAATAATGCAGTCACTAAACAATGATCAGATTTAATAGTTTTTATACCTAGAACAATAAAGCAAGGAAAAGTGTGAGAGAAAGAGAGAGAGAGAAGAGGGTATTTTGTTTTTGTTTATTTCCGGTAGGGGTGTGCGAGTAGTGTTTTTTTTTAATCGAGTCGAGTCGAGTATTGCCAACTATTTTCAAGCGAGTATTTTCCATCAGTAGGCCCTAGGTAGTTTAAAATAGTGTAATGGGGTTTGGATACCACCCTAGATTTGATAATCTAAACATGGTTTCTAACTAATAAATGAGTAGCAATACAAAGTTTTGGCCTATACAATCAAACTGGATTACGTATTGAGAAACAAAACACGGTCTGACATTAGTTTCCGGCCGATGAAACAGGGCCCGGTTGTCATTTGGCCAATTTCACCTGGTCCAGACATCGCTTATAATCAATATTAAATGACGAAATCGTTAGTCACGGCCGAAATTACGCAGTCCGATCGTCATTTTCGGCCGATTTTACGTGATGCGATCGCCTTTTGCGGCCGTTACTACGCATTTTGGCCGATCGCAATCGTTCGCGGTCGTCATTTTCGGCCGATTTTACGTGATACGATCGCCTTTTGCGGCCGTTATTACGCGTTTTGGCCGGTCGCAGTCGTTCGCGGTCGTCATTTTCGGCCGATTTTACGTGATGCGATTGTCTTTAGCGGCCGTTACTACACGTTTTGGCCGATCGCAATCGTTAGCGATCGTCCGAAAATCGGCGGGAAATACTCGCTCGAACTTTGGAGTAGTTTTCAAAATTTCGAGTCGAGTTCGAGTCTTAAAATACTCGGCCGAAAACTAGAAGTTTCGAGTACTCGCACACCCCTAATTTCCGGCAATACAGAACAGATGGTTTATAAGAAATATAATTTTAAATTTTTTCTTGTAATGTATTTGCGATCTTATATGCTCTTATAGGAGGATTATTTTGTCTCCCAATTTTAGTTTTCCGAGTTTTCTTTGTCAATGTTAATTTATAAATAATTTCATAGGAACACGTTCATTCTAATTTACCTGATATAGGCTACAATTAAAGCATTCCGCCACAAAAACACATCCTAGGATTTCAGGGGTATAGAATTGAGATAATATCCTTCCCCTATTCTATTTTCCTGGTAATTTGTTTGTATCTGTACAGTAAAATAAAACATCTGCTTATAATCTAACTAGCCGTTACCCATCTTGTAATTTTTTACGTATATTTTATTTTAACATCTTTAAGGACTTTGTTATAGTACACGATGTCAGACCAACGATGCTATACTTGACTTGGAATACGTTTTGATATTATATATTTTTAGGTCTTGACAACCCGTCAACACTGTGTTTTTGGGCATGAAAAAGGTAGGACCAAAAGTGACGCTTTTCAATCGAGCTTCAAGTTTTAACGGCCGGCTGAGGCTGGAATTGAGGATTGAAACGCTATGTACTTTGATTGGAGGCTTGATTAAAGTGACACTTAGCTTATCATTTTTTTGTTGCATTAATCAATAACATAGTACAAATTTCGATGCACCATACAACATTTTCCATGTAGCAACACAATTAGGGATGAAATATTGTTTCCCCTATAGCGAATTTCCCCTATAGGGAAGAAGCTATTACCGTAGGTGGCATGGTAAGACTTAAGCCCGAGACTATGATAACTTTTCGTTTTGAGGTCCCCAGATGCCAAAAACACTATTCGTTCAAATTTATACATATGTATATATATATATATATATATATATACCTATAAAAGGCAAAGCCCTCACTGACTCACTCATCAAGAATTCTCCACCTTCCCATGTAGGTAGAGAGCTGAAATTTTGTACACTGATTCTTTAGGTCTTAAATAGGACAACTAAGCAGTTTACATGCCGATATGTCCATAGGGCTCCGCCCCACAGACCTTCAAAGTTACCATGTTATTCTTCTGGAAGAAAGATTTGTTTTGATGATATCAGATGACTAATTTAAAATATTGTAAACAGCTGTTGCTATTCTACACAAACAGTAAAACCACGGTAGAACGTTGATTTATAATTCTTTTGAACTGGAGTAAGCCAATAATGTTAAAAATGGGCGAGTGTCTTGCAAACTCTACATTACTACCTGTTTCTTTAAATTTTTTTACAAACAGCTGTTATTATTCATGGGTTTGTTTATGTTTATGATTTTTATTTTGTGTTGTGGTGTGACAGGTTAAAAGCTAATTTATTGAATTTTATGATATTTTAGTTTTTTGTTTTTGTCATGAATACACAATTTTAGAAATATTTTAATTTTTATTGGTTTCTTTTATATATATATTTTTTTTGAATTTTTGATATGGATACAAAATTAACACTATTTGGACAAACAGACTCACAGTTTAGTTAATTCACATGCCTCCAGATGGTTCGTGCCTCTTTCATTCTATATGCTATTCAGTTTACGGAAATAATTTCTACAGTGATCAAGAGAGGAAATTGTTTTAACTATGTTTCGACTAATTGGGCAAAATTCCAAATTTTAACTCATGATGTTAAAGGGGATAATTACATCTCCCCTGAACACTACCGTCGCGAGATGTTGAAACCATCAACTTACGGATCAGCATGTGAGTTGATTGCCGCATCTGAGCTCTTCCACTGCATATTCAGAGTGTACTGTACCATGATGGCCATTTACTCCAGAGCTTTGGTGTAGAGGGAACAGCATCTGATCGTATAAATTCAAACGGGGCGAAGCCCGCGGGTAACTGCTAGTATATATTATATATATATATGTTTCCGTTACCGCGATAACTTTTGAAAGAAACACCCGATTTTGATGAAATTTGGCACAAATGTTGAGAGTAGCATTTATGACTTTAAGTTCGAAACCAGATCGATCGCACTATGGATGATCGCAAATCGGTTTTTTGCAAATTTGACCCCAAAATGTTAAAAACACTCAATTTTGGTTATAGCCATTTTATAGAGCTTAAAAAAACAAATAATTTGGTATTTTGAATCATTAACCTAGGTTAAGTGGTTGCGGAGAAAATCCAAAAAAACGTGTCCCATGTTAATCTTATGGGAAAAAGGTTTTTAGATTTTTCTTAGATAGTTTTACTAAAAACTTCACATTTCTGTTTATTAATGTGTTTAGCTCAACAAAACAAAAATTTTGGTGTTTTAATCGTTGTTCTACGTCCAACCGTTGCAGAGATATTCAAAGTGCTAAACACAGTACGTTGTCCAATGTTATCCTTATGGAGGATAAATAAAATTCTATATCTCGATTATTTATGAATGTATATTGATGAAACTTGGTATGTGGCTTCAACTAGTTGTGGTATATTGATATTAGCACAAAAAACAAGTTTTTTGTTGATAGTCCCAGTAGCAGCAAACCTGCATACTCGGCCCCCATGTTATTCATATGGAGAATAAGTAAAGTTGTATATCTCCCTTAATTATGAACCTACATTAAGAGAACTTGGTATGTAGCTTCACCTAGTTCAGTTGTATTTATAATTGCAAAAAAACCATTACTTATCTTCCTCGTTGCAGCAAACCTGCGTCCTCAACCCTAATGTTATTCTTATGGAGAATAAATAAAGTGCTATATATCACTTATTTATGGATGTATTTTTGTGATACTTGGTAAATAGCTCTACGTAGTAGTGAGTCACATATATATGTATTGGAAATTCGCTGAGTTCGCAGGTTTGCTGCGACGGGGGTATTTAACATTATGCCATTGTAAGATTGAGAAAGAAATAGCCTAAAATTGTCGTTTTTAAGACAAATTTTGAAATTTTTCCCCGGAACCCTCCTTCAGCTGTGGGGACTATCCCCAGACCCCCCGCCTTCTACCACTTATAGATCCGCCACTGGTTTTAATCAATGCTTCCTTAAAATTAGGACGGGTGGGGGTAGGATTATAAAAGGTTACATATCTGCTGGAATAAGATATTCGTGGTTGCATAGATCAGTTTCTACACTCCAGAGTGAGAGTGAAAATGGGGGTTTCTAGTGTATATATTTTATGTAGGCCCTACAGAACTCCTCTTCGCCGCAGTCGATGCGTCACTTCTATTCCGTACTATGAGTCAAACGCTAATTTGGCCTTGGCCCAGGAAGTGGTAGTTAGAGAGGAATGCCCTCGGCGCTGTTAAACTCATAATTAGGCGGGCTGCCATTTAACTTTTACCACTACACCCCCTCCCCCCCGCACCCCACTCCAGCCTCCTTTGTTTGAACGCGTTTTAAGCGGCTGGCTGGCGTGCATTAGAAAGTTGACGTTACTGAGAATTTTCAAGCGCTTAAAAATGTTTTATGGCGGCATTGTTCGACACTGTAAATCTTAGCGAGTCGAATTGAAATGGATGGAAGTCTTTGATAATATATGGAAAAGCTTCTCTTATTTACACACGTTTGTATAATTAGCCGCTGTTACGGATACACGAGTTGCCTCTGGAATTTTAATTTAAATTCTTATCAATTATTACCTGAATACTATGAAATGAAGGAATTCAGTTTGAACGAGTAACAACTAATCCTGTGTACTAGTAAATTTTTAAGAAAATTTATGTATGCTTTGTCTAAAGGGTGGATCACTTTGAGGATGTCCCAATTTTATATCATATAGCGTTATTATTCTAAAGTGGGGTAGTTAATAAATACATGTCGTTTTATCATCTTATAATTTTACTTTCTCCCCCTATGCATAGTATATGAGGTAAGTATTGTTTTCGCCAACCTTTTTTTGAATTTGTGTTATCGGTGAAAGTATTTGATCTTGATGCTCCCTGAACTCAAAAAAGTTGTCTTTAAGTTGATATTTGTATGGATGTTTTTAGACCTGAAGATCTCCAATGTTTATAACATTTTGTGTGCAGGTACCAATCCACAGTACCTCAGGCGGGTTTTTAAATTGTGTATAAAAAACACTAAAAAATATACAAAATCGAAATGTTTTAAAAGTTAATAACGATTTTAATTACAGCCTGGTGGTTTTTATAGTGGTTTATGGTTCTAACAAAATTACGCCATACAATTATTTCTAGAAAATTTCGGGTTCTGGGCTTAATAAGTTAGTATTTTGAATTATTTATTCTTCGACTAATAGCTGCAGAGAAGATTGAAATCTTCATTTAGCGGTAAACAAAGAACGCTGTCCAAAGTTGTTCTTTTGGACTATTTATCATTTATCTGTTTATTTACTGACCAGTTACATTAAACTTGGTATGTATGTTAGGTTAATATTGACCAATAAAGGATATTCGGAATATGTTGCCACTTAACCCTGGAGGGGTGGAAGAGGGATTCCCCCTCTTATAACCAATGTGTGTAGCAAATAACTCATATGTAATACCTCAAGTAATGTAATTTGAGTGGACATATCTGAAATATATATATATATATATAGTTTACTGTACATTTTCTATACATTGGTTAAGAGAGAAAGTGTGTATCAGTTTTCTGGTAGTTTATTTATTATATAGGCTACATTGCTTGATCTTAAATAGTTTTAAATGTTACTGACTATGGACTGAAATGCATGTACAAAAACGTATTCGTAAAACTATTTGTCTGTGAAAGAAGTACAATACTGCCTGAAGCTAACAATAATCTAAGCCAAATAATTTACATGACACTTAACTTTTCTTGTTATCATAAAACATAAAAGCCATACATAAAAACCATATCAGTAGAATTTAGCTATCTAATCACATAAGATATCAAACTTATTAATCTTGCTAGATAGTCAACGGTTATTAGAGCCATTATTTTAATCGTTATTCTATATCGTGGAGCATAAAGTTGGAATAGAAATAAACATGTTTTGCTACAATACCACGAAGACATTAAATGACCCTTGAACTAACGAAAAGGAAGATTATATAAAACTACCTACCTTGATTAAATAAAAGGAATTAAAGGAAAAGGAAGATTATATAACCTACCTTGGAGAAATTGGAAAAGTAAATTATTCCCTTATTTTTTACAGAAACAATAAGTTTATACTAGTTTCTGGTTTAATCCTTGCAGAATCCGGTGGCCTATATTATTTATTTGTCCTCCGGCCCTTAAGTTTCATCAAAGCATATTCATATAAGCGAGATATCTCATTTTATTTATTCTCCATTATAACAGCATTAGGACTGAGTACGCAGGTTTGCGGCAACAAGGTCCACAAAAATCGGATGTTATGTAAATATTAGTGGGTCACCAACAGATGCAGCAACATACCCCAAGTTGTATATAATATATATATATATATATATATATATACATATCATATGGCGTGTGTGTGTTCATAAACAAGCGAGGTATAACCACAGACAATAATATTTGTCGGTGAACATCTTTCTTATTAGTGAATTTCCTATAGAAAGTGAAATATTAGCATTTCCCGCACAGTGAAACTTAAGCCCGGGACGACCATAGAAGTTCCTAATGTGACCCCCTGAACACGTTTTGGGGTGTCGTTCAAAATTTTATATATAGATGTGTGTTGGCACTCTAGCGGTCACATTTTTTGCCCAATTTACTTCAAATTTGGTAGCAATTTGGTTTTACTTCAAATTTCTATAATCAGTTGGACAAGGTCGTTGGGCAAACCAATCGGAAAAATCTAAATGTCTTTATTGGGGATAAATCTTTCAATTTTCGAGTTTTTGGGTCCAAAAAGGTTCAGAAAAACACCGGATGTTAAATTAATGCATGTAAAAAGATGGGAATTAGTGAGACGAAACTTTGAAGCCCTCTCTCATCATTCTAGCATAAATGTTTACCGAGTTATTAAAGAAGATGTGTATCGACCAAACACAGTACGTTGTCTTATGGGGTTTTTACTTTAGAAAAGCCTGTTATTCATTTGTTGGTGTTCTTTTATCATCCCCAGCAACCTCACGCCTACTTTAAATCCTGACTGGACCTTCTCCTAACCCTATAATTTTGCAACATTGTTATCCCAGCTTTGCAGGTAAATAGAACCAGGAGCATCAGAACAGCCAAAATTAAATGTTTTCAGATTTCCATACAAATTGGAATAAGTCTATGTTTTAACATCGTTATTGATTTGTTTAAGTTTTTTATGTGGAAATTCACTTCCCTCACGTCAGCACGCTGCGTGCGAACTCGTTTTCCATTAGAATAACATTATAGCTGCTGAGTACGCAGGTTTACTGCCATTGGTAAAAAAAGGATTTTGTGTGCAAATATCAATAGACCCCTACCATATGAAGCCACATGCCAGATTTCATTAGTATATATGTTCAGTAACAAAAATTAAAAATTATCTAATACATTTTCCATCTCAACAGTGACAACCTTCTTCGCGAATGAACTCATCACGTACACCCAGGGACACTGCTGAAACAAAGCCATAACTGAGATTATTAATACCCCCGTTGCAGCAAACCTGGATTCTTAGCGAATTTCAAATGGTAATTCACTACCTCATGAAGTCACTTACAAACTTTCATTAAAGCATATAAGCAAAATGTAACTTTTTATTTATTCTCCGTAAGAAAAACATTATGACTGATTATGCAGGTTTGCTGCATCAAGGACCACAAAAGTCTGGTTTTTATGCAAATACCAATGGATCACCTCTAGATGAAGCAACATACCAAGTTTTACCAACTTTTGTTCATAAACAAGCAAGATATCACATGTTTCTTATTCTCCAAAAGGATAACATTATAGCTGCTGAGTACGCAGGTTTTCTACCATGGGGACCACAAAAAATGGGTTTTGTATGCAAATATCAGTAACCCCCAACCACATGAAGCCACATACCAAGTTTCATCAATATATGTTAATTAAAAAACGAGATATAAAATTTTACGTATCCTCGGTAAGATTAGCTTTAGACAACGTACCGTACTGTGTTTAGCACTTTCAATATCTCGGTAACCAATTGACATAGATGGATGATCAAAATACCAAATTGTTTGATTTTTTAAGCCGAATTTAATAATGTAAACTAAAGTTTGGTTTTAAAAATAATTATACATAAAATGTTCAAAAAACCCATTTTTGGTTTACAAAACCCCCCTTAAAATGGTGCGATCTGTCTGGTTTTCGGACTCGTGAAAATAGATGCTACCTTACACGTTTATACCAAATTTCATCAAGATCGGAATATTTTTACGAAAGTTATCGTGCTTACGGACACAAATATATATTATATGAATTTGAACGAATGGTGGTTTTGGCATCTGGGGGCCTCAAAACGAAAAGTTATCTTGGTCTCGGGCTTAAGTCTTACCATGCCACCTACGGTAATAGCTTATTCTCTATATGGGAAAATTTGATAAAAAATATAAATAACGAAATATATCAAAGAAATCGTGTGAAACGTATCCAACACAAAACACTAATTCTTTATTCCTTTCCGTTGTTGAGCAATGTGGGCCAGACAACAGAGTGAGCCAGTCGGGGCACGACAGCGGGGATTGCCAGAGATTTAATAATTTCAGACATATACGCTCTGTTACCTTTTTAAGCTCCATGACAATGCATGCTATAGAATCATATCCATCTGAGTCTTGATTTTGAATGCTGTGGCCCGAAACTGTGATTTGACGCACGACACCCCACTGGTTCTTTAATAAGACGAATGGTGTATATTCTCACTGGTGAAATTTGTTCAGCTGTGATTCTATGGGCGAATTTATCCACCGATTAATATCGTGTGCATTACAAATAGTTAAAGGTAAGGTGCATGTATATGGTAGGTTTATCACTCAAGCCCGGAGGCTTGCACAGTAAAAATTAATGTAATATTGACAAAATCAGGCTTTTTGGGTAGCAACAGATTTGGTAAACATTCCTAAGGGCTTATTATGATTAAAATTAGTTTATACCAACGATTCACTTTTCAATTGTGTATTTCCCTTGTTTTCTATCTTAGCCCAGTGAACTGGAATCTCTGAGGCAAGTCGGGCTTTGTCTACTAGTGCAAAAGGCTTTCTTTGTCCATTGCGCAACCTCCAGTCGGCAACCAGTTTAGCCTACGCAAATTAATAAGGCTCGAAGCGAGCCAAGACGAGAAAGTGTCTGCACACCACCGCAACTGGTTCTGTCGTTTGCACCCTTTGCTGGATGTTGTCGTGTCCAGTGATATTTTATTAGTCTGACGCAAATCAAAATCATGACCCAAACCAATAACATTTCTTATATTGAAAATAGAGCACTTGAACGAATTAGTCGCGCATGATAATTTACATAGAACTGTGACTAACCACTTCCAAGGAGATATTTATAAATATATTACAGATGAAAGTCATAACAAAGAGGGATAAAACAACGAAATTTCCAATTTTAATATAAATCAGCTATAATATATTACAGTAAAACGAGTATAAAGACAAATTTTGAGTTCCAAGATAAAAAAATTTTATTTTTTATTTAGGAGTATTTAGGAGACGTATAAAGACATGTCTCATCAGAGTTTAATAATCGTTCAGATATCAGGAGTTTTGTTTGTTACTGTCTTCAATATCTGACATTGTCCAAAGATTATAGTTTTTATTAATTCACTAGCTGGCCCGACATACGTTGTCCTGTCCTAATGTAATTGAATTTGTTTTATGTCAAAATATACTCGTTCATTTTCAAGATGAGCTCGTTCGCTTCGCTCACTCGCCTATCGAAAAAAGAGTTTGAGTTGCCATTCAAGTAGGTTTTTTATTTCCATAATGAGGGTTGCCATTCAAGTAGTTTTTTATTTCCATAAAGAACATATGTTTATGCCTTTCAAGTATGTTTAGATATAATCCTTTTGTTGACAGCCGCTTGGTGTAACCAACTGAACTTTGATCAAATCAATGGGAACTTTGAAGGCCAGTGGGGCAGAGCCCTTAGGTCGGATTCAAAGTTTTCTTTTATAAGAACCTTGTCCTGACATTAAAAAACACAACAAAAACAAGAATTATTCAATTTGGTGCAGTCATTCTCAAGTTATGGAATCACAAAGGAAAACAGGCATTCATTTTTATGTATTTAGATTGTTAATGGGTAACACTTTAACTTAATTACTTCGGATGTTTGATACCAAAATCATAGAAAAATATACCAGGTATATAAGTGTCACGTAATGCTAAAATTTGCTAACAAGAAATTGTTAATTTAACCGGCCAGATCATACGAGGCGCTGCGAGCAAAACCTGCCAAGCGACGCGACGTTGCCTGTCTGTGCGCTCAAGCCGGCTGGCCGGCCAGCCCAGCCGGTGGGGAAAAATTCCCTCGCCCTGCTTGGCGCTTGTCGTATTGAGTGCAGTGTTTACGCACTCTTCGCATTATCTACTTCTCTCCTCTGGTTAGTTTTCTATTCAATGATGCTAAAGATTGTGTCTCAATGTTAATTTATCGATTTACCAACTTTAAAAATGCATTTTAAATCTTCTGGGATACCGGTACGTTTAATGTTGACTGACGATTTCTTTAAACATTTTTTAGTTCGAGAATAGTTGTTTTAGTGGATGGGTTTCGCATCAATAATAAGATTAAAAGCTTATGCTCTGTCTGTATTTTTTATAAACATATCCTGATTTATAAATAAAGGGTTACGGTACAGAAAATAAGTAAAATCATAATTTTAAAAGTAAACCATGTTTCACGATTAAATTTTAATGCATTTTATAACTGAATTTAATATTTTACAGTAAATTGTACCTACGTGAGTAGCTAATTTGTTCAGAGTATTTTTAGTAAATTTGTATGGCATAGGCTGCTAACATTTCAACATGTTATATACATTTTAAAATTTAATCGTGCTTAAATTAAAGTAGGCTAAGTCCTGCATAGAAATTCCCTTTTAATGTAAAAGAAACTTCATTTAAAAATCAGTTTATTTTTTTATTTTTAAGAATTTTAAAAATCAAGTAATTTATTGTGTAAACGAACGGAACAACCGAGGAAACCGTTTCTATTGATAAAATAAATATTAAAAATAGACTTTACGTTTCGTATTATGTCGCGGTAAGAAGTTCATCGTGATAAGCGCACATCTCCATCAAAAAGCAGCATTCACAATTAATTGTGGTACGATTTTGTAGTTGATACGGCATTTTGGACAAAAACAATACAATTGTACATACAATCTCCACGAGGGCTGAGTCCAAATAGGAATCAACGAATAATTATTTTATTTTCAAGTTAAAACTCTATTCATCAAAATACTACGGAATTTGTTTAGTTATGTATTATTGTGTCGACGTATCATAGTACAAGAGCCCGCATCTATAGCATAGACCAGTGTTTGAGCTTAACAATACCATTTGAATACTTAAATCAATTATCGTTCTGCACGATATTGCGTTAATGCGAAAATCAATAATTGTAAACCAAAGAAACCCTGTAATTTCAAAGATTAAAACAAAACCACTAGGTTGGTGGCAATGACATAGGGGTTGACAATGGTTGGGGAGGGGGCAGGCTATCAGTGCGATTCCTAAGAACACGCACCTATCACGTGTCTGTCTGCAGACGACACCAGGGATGTTCCCCTGACTGTAGCCAAACCGCCACCCGTTTGTGGGTATATTTGAAATAGCTAAACCGCCATCCTCATTAGTGAGGATTAGGAAGGGTCAACTCGCAAGATCCGAAATTACAAATCGCTACCCACGCTCGGCCACGTAATCGGAGTCATGAAGCTTCAGATGAGGGAAAACGGGAATATTTTTTTCCCCGCAGTCTCCCTGCAATTGATGCATATTGCCGTTGGTTCAGACAGTTTGGTCTAGCGAGTAAAGAGTTGACACTAGCGGCTTTACACTTTACACCGATATCAAAAAGAAATTTGCTAAGTGCTTTCGAAAACTAACTAACACTTATTTATGAATGTGCTTTTATGAAAGTTGGTAAGTGGTTCATGACGTAGTGAAGTACCATTTGAAAATCTCTGAGTATGCAGGTTTGCTGTAACGGGGGTATTTTTTTATTGTTAATCATCATTGAAATTTACGGAATTTAAAAGGTTGAATTTGTCTAATGCAGTTCATGTTTTATCCTTCTGTAATAATAACATTCCAGAAATGTAATAAATATCAGATCAGTTCGAAACGAGATTTTTGCACATCTCCACTTCCTGTGCATACGACGGGAAAGTTTAAATTAAAGCAGCAACGAATATATAAAATCAATTCTAAAATAGTTTGTAATTTTAAATTTGGATCAAGATTCTAGTAATTAGTATTTTAAGTACATACCCTGATAATTTAATGTAGACTTAACCATAAATGATATTATGGCAATTTAGACTTATTCAGATTAAGAAATAAATTGATAAAGTGGGTAAACACTTCAGGAATCAGTTGTTCGACATCCATCGGACGCGACGCCACGCTCAAGAACGCTTTGAAAAACAAATCAGTTTGTTCTTGATGAAAAGCCACGCCACGCTGCCTGTGTGTTTTAGCGAATTTCCCCTGTAGGGAAGAAGCTATTACCGTAGGCAAGACTTAAGCCCGAGACCATGATAACTTTTTGTTATGAGGTCCCCAGGTACCAAAAACCTATTCGTTCAAATTTATATATGTGTCCGTTACCGCGATAACTTTTGAAAGAAACGCCCGATTTTGATGAAATTTGGCACAAATGTGTAGTGTAAAATTTATGACTAAGTTCGAAAACCAGATTGATCGGACTATGGGAAGGGGGTTTTAAATTTTCCAAAAATCTGTTTTTTTTTATTTTCCCCAACAATTTTACAAACATTTAATTTTGGTTATATTCATTTTATAGAGCTTAAAAAAATAAATAATTTGGTATTTTGAATCATTAAAATAAGTGAATAAGTAAGTGGTTGTAGAGAAAAGTCAAAAAACGTGTCATAAAATTTCCCATGTTAATCTTATGGGAAAGAGGTTTTTGGATTTTCCTCAGATAATTTTACTAAAAACTTCACATTTCTTTTTACCAATCAGTTTAGCTCTACAAAACAATCATTTTGGTGTTTTAATTGTTGTTCTACGTCTAACCGTTGCAGAGATATTCAAAGTGCTAAACACAGTACGTTGTCCAATGTTATCCTTATGGAGGATAAATCAAATTTGATATCTCGATTATTTATGAATGTATATTGATGAAACTTAGTATGTGGCTTCAACTATTTGTGGTATATTGATATTTGCACAACAAGTTTTTTTGTTGATTTTCCCCGTAGCAGCAAACCTGCATACTCGACCCCCACGCTATTCATATGGAGAATAAGTAAAGTTGTATATATCTCTTAGTTATGAACCTAAATTAATAAAACTTGGTACTGTATGTAGCTTCACCTGGTTGAGTTATATTGATAATTGCAAAAATACACATTTTTTATCTTCCTCGTTGCAGCAAACCTGCGTTCTCAACCCTAATGTTATTCTTATGGAGAATAAATAAAATGCTATATATCACTTATTTATTAATGTATTTTTGTGAAACTTGGTAAGTGGCTCTATGTAGTAGTGAGACACATATATATATGCATTGGAAATTCGCTGAGTACGCAGGTCTGCTGCGACAGGGGTATTTTTACCCTTATGGGTTATTGGCGACGCGTGCTCATTAAATGAGGTTTACGGGGCGAGGATTTTTATTGTAAAATGGTTTTCGGAATCATATTACTGGATAAATTCTTTATCTTATGGTACTAAATTCAAATGTATTTAACCTCTAATTATGACGTAAAAACCCGTGTAGTTTTCAATATTAGTATAAATATCTCGATCTTCACGTACTTAACCTTGATTTTTATCGAAAAATAATAATTTACGACTCAATAGCTGACATATTTGCTTTACTCGATACATGTTGGCTGATGATCTAAGGATTACGAAGGAGTTTATTCATTGAGATAAATTTATTTAATTTTTTTTTATTAATATTTATGACATACATGATATAGGAATAATTTTTTACATATTAAATATATAATAACTGTGCACACACGCTTGTTTACAAATCAAGAATGCGAAGACAGAAGGGTCGGGGAAAGTCAGGGAAATAGAAAATTGAAATTCTGTAGAAACCCTGAACTAAGTAGGCCTATCCTTCGTAACCAACTTCCTTGATGTTCCTCTACTTTTAACGCCAAACATATTTGTATAGGATTGGTTGTATTGCTGATATAGAGGATTAGTTTTGAGTTTTTATATACAACATATATTTATTCGTTATTTTAATCAAATTTTTAGCTACAACAATTCATTTACGGCTAAGAAGCTTTCGGATTTGGAGTGGGAATAAATGTTTAAGTAACAGATAGTTTAAAAGGAAGTAGGTTTTGTTTTATAAAAAGACAACGTTATGTTTTCTTACTAAAGTATTTTATTTTATTATTGACTAAAACAAGTTTTTGTTTCACGAGTAAAATATAATCAATAATCAGATAATTGTTATCTTATAATATAATGTTTTATTCTTTCTTAGAAATAAGTCTCTTATTATTTACTGCCTAATTTACTTTACATATCAAATTATAAGATTCCTCATGAGCCTAATTAGGCTACATCCCGATAACTGAATTTTCTATCAAAATTGAAAGCTATGTTAAAAACCGATAATCTCAATACAATATGGAGTAAAATGTACATAATTAATATTTTATATGTGGAAATCTAAGTAAAATGAGGATCATTTAACTATGCTGGATGTGGTAGAACAACGTTGAGCCGTGGTCCGCGACGGCAGCAGTGCGCATAGAACTGTACATAGCGGTTATTTACATCGTATTATTGAACAAACTATAAGTTATATCGAAAATTGTTTTGAATTAAAATTTTAGATCATGTAATTAGCTACAACTTTCTCGCTGGAAGTTTGTTTGTACCTCAAAAATAAAATAAGATTGTCGCTTGCTGACTTTTTCATGTCATGCTGTTACAGCTTTCTAGTATTTTCATTATTAAAAATTACGCATAATTTTAAACTAAAATATATTTTTACTGTTGGATGTAGAAATTCATGCAGAAAAGGAATAGGCCTATATAAGATTCATTGCATTTTTAGCGAATTTCCCCTATAGGGAAGAAGCTATTACCGTAGGTCTCATGGTAAGACTTAAGCCCGAGACCATGATAACTTTTCATTTTGAGGTCCCCAGATGCCAAAAACACCATTAGTTCAAATTTTTATATGTATATATATATATAAATATATACATATATGCATATATACATATATGCATATATACATATATAAATGTATATATATATACATATAAAAATTTGAACTAATGGTGTTTTTGGCATATATATATATATATATATATATATATATATATATGTTTATGTGTGTGTGTGTGTGTCCGTAAGCACGATAACTATCGTAAATAAACGGTATCAGGAAACTGACACATACTTTCTCCCTTTTAGCCCAACTTTAATGAATAAATTACTTTTTATATACTAAATATAGAATACAAAGCACGGTCGAATGTACAGAAAATCTTGTAAACAAGTTGTTTTAAAAAACATCCACCCAAATCCCTGCTTGGAGGCACTACAAAATCCATTGCTACACTCGTGGTTTTTAGAGGGGAAATGCCCCCTATTGCCCCCCCAGGGTTATTAAGGAGCAACATATTTCGAATTACCTCTGTTGGTCAATGCTAAATTGACAAGCATACCAACTTTGAATGAAATTGATCAGTAAATAAGAGAGAAATAGTAATTTTTGTATTCCCCATAAGAATAACATTGGACAACGTACTGCGTTTACCGCTAAATGAAAATTTCAATTTTGTCCGAAACCAGCAATCGTAGAATAGTAATTCAAAATACTAAATTATTTAGCTTTTGAGCTCTTTTTAATGGTGAATAGTAATATTGTTTTAATATTTATGTTAAGTGTTCAAAAGTTTTAATATTCCTGTTAAGTGTTTTAATGTGTTATGTTATATATTCATTGGCAATTTGCTGAGTATGCAGGTTTGCTGCGACGGGGGTATTATTATTATTATTATTATTATTATTATTATTATTATTATTATTATTATTAAGATGTACAGGATCGTGTAAACGACAACGCGCTCACCGCTCGGGATTACAGTAGACGCTCTTTTATCCGGCATTCTATGAACCGGCACATTCTATTAACCGGCACTAGGCGACCCGGGTTTTTCCAGGTATTTTCGGTCGTTTCCGTTTCGTACTGCGACTGCGCTGGACTGTTCCCGCCTTTTTCTTAGTCACCTGTTGTTTGTTTACGTCTCAAGCAGTTTGGTTTCTATTTTTAGACGCCAACTTCCGCCCGGCTGTCTGTCCGCCCGTCTGTCTATCTGTGTGTCTGTCTGTCCGTCCACAAATGCAGGTGTTCCGGAGCAGTGCCAAGGTCAACCAACAAACGCGACCACAGCTCATTACTGACAGACTCTCAGATTACTGTATTCCCCCATTAATAACTAAAAAGTTCTCTTATCCGGAAAAATCGATTTACCGGCATGGGCGTGGTCCCGAACATGCCGGATAAAAGAGCGTCTACTGTACTCAGTTTTGCCTTGTCCTACACTTTTGGTCTGGCCTGACAATGCGCGGACCGTTTTCTGTCTATTTGGTGAGCTCTCCATGGTTTCTTTCTACCTCGCTGCCGCCTATCGATGCCATGGAAGTGGCGGAAGCACCGAGCTTGCTCCCTGCGGGAATTTGGGAATCCCGCGCTGCCCCAACTTGGCAACAAGGCACCGCTAACTCAGACTTGAACTAAGCGACAGCGCCTGCATTTCCATAATACCCGTGTACGCTTATTCCCTACTTCGTGACACTTCTGTACCTGGTTTATTTTTTTATACCAAAATCCTTCAGCAAAACGTTCTTAACGAGATGATCTCGGCTCCCAAGATATCATGATATAGCTCCCGCATAAAATTTGAACGGATTTTCCATTTGACAAATGAAATTCATTCCGAACCGATAGCAGAGAAGTGTTTTTCTAAGTAAAAGGCCGCTATCTATTATCAGCCTGTTATCAGTGTTTGCCGCCGGCCTCGCCGCTGCCTTCCGCTCCCACCGTCCACGGTTCACTTGCTCAGCTACAATTTTATGAAAAAAAGTTACTTTGACCTAGATTTAGTAATGTTTGCTTCATGTGTCTTTACTTTACTGAGTTGGTAATCTATTTAGATCACAATGAATCAGATTTAATCAAAACTGATTCATTTTTGCTTGCACATAAAACGGCTTCACAGTGCTCTCTCTCGACAATCCATGATCGTAATATTCAAATGGAGGAGTAAACTTGATATACATATATATTTCCCCTCTTTAAAAACTCACTTAAGCCCGATGCTAGCAGGCCTCAGCATCGGGCTTTCCTTTTTTGTTCGAAGGCCAAGTAGTTCTCTCCCTAGATGGTCTCTGTTCCTATGGTTTTTGATCTTGTTTTTTATCTGTAGTTTTTGCTTTCTTTTTGGTATTGATCTTCGGACACTATTATACTGCATCTCCACGCTCTACTTACATGATTGTATACAAATTTATGTGTTTTACCTTTGTCAGGATTACTCAAGAACGTATGCAATTTAAATTTTGTTTCAAATATTTTAATTAGCCTCCGCCGCCGATATACCATAGACAAGACGAGAGGGGTTATTTCAGCATTGTTCTTCTTTGAAGACACTTATTCTCAGTTATCATTAGTTCGGTACATATATTTTATACTTTTTTCTTTATTTTTCTTGGTTATGCCAGTGGTATTTTCAAATTTTGTTGGAAGACACCAGTACATACTTCTCAACCATCTGGGCACCATGGGAGTCGAACCTGTAACCTAATGCACTGAAATCACAGCCGCTAACCGTAGGGCTAGCAGGGAACAACGTTAGCAAAGTGTTTTATATTTATTTCAGCTGAGATCCGACTCTTGGACATTCCAGTACTTCCCTCAAGACACGAAGGAGTTGCAGTTGAGCGTGTCTGGCGACCCACACACCGTCGCCAACCCGCTCACCTTGCTGGTGCAGGATGAATAAATATGTCCATCTGCCTCTGCGGCTGACTGGGAGGGGAGGTGGGGGTTGGAGATCATACGGAGGAATGATTCAGTATAGTCAGTACGACCCAAATATATTTCTACGTTTCACAGAATTGTCTTTAGAGGTTTTTACAAACATTCAAAACCTTTTGGGTGGTGTTAATAAATTGGAAACCTTCAAAACAAATAATTTTCATAATGTATTACTTCAATGCATGCACCTCAGTTTTGTAAAATTGTTGTAAAACGAGGACTATGTACCGAAGGTAAGTGGAATGTACTACTTTGTGGTGCGGGAGTAAGAAAATAAATAATTCTACGAACATTGTTCGCCCGAAACAGCTTGGGCTGAGTCTTGGGGTGAAATCATATCTTGACGTTCGAACCAACTGCTTCAGTATCATGATTGTGTCAAGGAAGGGTTGGAGCGTACTGATCGCACCGATGCGTGTAGATGCAACATCTGAAAGTGGGGACATGCAGTTGTTTGACCGACCCTGTGATTGTGGGGACGGATATCAGGCTATGCACCACTTGGTAAACTATTGCCCACTGCGATCTTTAACGGGAGGGTTGGCTGGCCTCCACAATGAAAGTAGAGCGGCTCTTCACTGGCTAGAGGAGTTGGACTTGGTTCTATAAGCTGGATATATGTTATGACGTTCAACGAATAACTAAATCTCGTTTTTAACCACTGATGAAGTTAACTCCGAGTTGTATTGGAGGACAATTGTTAGAACTAAGTTTGTTCAGATTGCTGCCAACAACGATTCATAAATAATCTGAGTTAAAAACTCAAGCCTATACTTTACTATATGGTTTACGTTATCACATACTGTAACACAGAAGGCTGTTTTGACCTTACATATTTAGTATAGATGTTTTTAGATATGCAACTCTAAATTGTATTTAGGTATGTCTGTTAAAATTACTTTTATTAATTAACAGTTAATAAATTGCGTTCATTAATCCACTGTATTCTTTTGAGAAAAATATAATATTTCTTTTCAAAATCATGTTATTTATGGTAATTAGGGGATAGAATTCAAAAAACATTTTGCAATACTTCAAAATTTGCAATACGCTAACATTTATTGCACTTCATATTTAATTCGGTTTTATACATAAAAGACGGTACAAGGCAATCGATTTCGACCGGTCATTACAGGCCTAATAAGAGAATAGGTTGAATATTATAGGAATTTAATCTAACGAGGCGTCTCATACCAATCAAAAAGTGGTTTGTCGCCACATTCCGAAATTAAAATTATCATTATTAACTTATTTATAATAATTTACACAGAAATTTCGTTTTGACGGACTCAGTTTATCTGAATTTCCAGCTCTGACATTATCGCCGATTTTGTTTACGACTTCGAAGAAATTTCAAATTGCCACTACAGGAAATAAATCAGACAAAGCAAGCGTGAAAGTCATTTTTTGCTTAATTCGAATAAAACAGATTCTAAGCTGTGCCTACCGAGCACATGCACATGCATAAATAGGGTACATGCAACCGTAAGAAAATTGTGTCAGAATTACATATGCAATTAGAGTAAAAAACAATGCAATTAGAGTAATTAGTATGCAATTAGAGTAGAAAACGTATAACCAAGAATTAGTGGAATTTAGAAAAAATTAACCAGGTAGCAATATTCGGAAACCGCTGATGGGCTGGTACGCACCGATACTGCCAAAACCAAACATGCTGATGGATCGAGAAGCTGCATCATCAAGTATTATTCGCGTCAGCATCACGCGGTGTCTGTGACGCAGCAAACTGGCTGATGGATCAGCGAGAAAAACACCGCAGTCGCCGCTGGATTGCGGATATGTCTGGTGGTAAATGTGATTCAACCAAAATCAGTTCTGAGATGCATTCTTATTAGTCACCAATCTGAATCCGCGCTCTTATCGTTACTGATTTCTTTCGGGGAAATACATGAAGTACCGGTTTACAAATGAAGAATCTTTTCCTAGAACTATAGTAGATATTAAGATTCTAGAATGTAAAACGGGGACAAATTTATAATTGAAAATTGATTGATTTAAATGGAGAGGGGAGAAAAACGAGAAATACCCCTGCAAACTGATTTGTAGGATAAATACCTCTGTTGTTTAAAATATATTGAACGATAGATTTCCTTCTAATAAAAATAATTTAGACTGTTGCATTTTATAACAAAATAATTACCTTAACAAATGTAAATCATGTTATATTTAGAGTACTGGTGGATTTGATTGGCTAAATGAATGTTCTTATGTTGTGAAGAGTGCCGGGGTGACCGAGCCATACTCGGTGATATTTGATTGGCTAAATGAATGTTCTTATGTTGTGACGAGTGCCGGGGTGACTGAGCCATACTCGGTGATATTTGATTGGCTAAATGAATGTTCTTATGTTGTGAAGAGTGCCAGGGTGACCGAGCCATACTCGGTGATATTTGATTGGCTAAATGAATGTTCTTATGTTGTGAAGAGTGCCGGGGTGACCGAGCCATACTCGGTGATATTTGATTGGCTAAATGAATGTTCTTATGTTGTGAAGAGTGCCGGGGTGACCGAGCCATACTCGGTGATATTTGATTGGCTAAATTAATGTTCTTATGTTGTGACGAGTGCCGGGGTGACCGAGCCATACCCGGTGATATTTGATTGGCTAAATGAATGTTCTTATGTTGTGACGAGTGCCGGGGTGACCGAGCCATACTCGGTGATATTTGATTGGCTAAATGAATGTTCTTATGTTGTGACGGGTGCCGGGGTGACCGAGCCATACTCGGTGATATTTGATTGGCTAAATGAATGTTCTTATGGTGTGAAGAGTGCCGGGGTGACCGATCCATACTCGGTGATATTTGATTGGCTAAATGAATGTTCTTATGTTGTGACGAGTGCCGGGGTGACCGAGCCATACTCGGTGATATTTGATTGGCTAAATGAATGTTCTTATGTTGTGAAGAGTGCCGGGGTGACCGAGCCATACTTGGTGATATTTGATTGGCTAAATGAATGTTCTTATGTTGTGACGAGTGCCGGGGTGACCGAGCCATACTCGGTGATATTTGATTGGCTAAATGAATGTTCTTATGTTGTGAAGAGTGCCGGGGTGACCGAGCCATACTCGGTGATATTTGATTGGCTAAATGAATGTTCTTATGTTGTGAAGAGTGCCGGGGTGACCGAGCCATACTCGGTGATATTTGATTGGCTAAATGAATGTTCTTATGTTGTGACGAGTGCCGGGGTGACTGAGCCATACTCGGTGATATTTGATTGGCTAAATGAATGTTCTTATGTTGTGAAGAGTGCCGGGGTGACCGAGCCATACTCGGTGATATTTGATTGGCTAAATGAATGTTCTTATGTTGTGAAGAGTGCCGGGGTGACCGAGCCATACTCGGTGATATTTGATTGGCTAAATGAATGTTCTTATGTTGTGAGGAGTGCCGGGGTGACCGAGCCATACTCGGTGATATTTGATTGGCTAAATTAATGTTCTTATGTTGTGACGAGTGCCGGGGTGACCGAGCCATACCCGGTGATATTTGATTGGCTAAATGAATGTTCTTATGTTGTGACGAGTGCCGGGGTGACCGAGCCATACCCGGTGATATTTGATTGGCTAAATGAATGTTCTTATGTTGTGAAGAGTGCCGGGGTGACCGAGCCATACTCGGTGATATTTGATTGGCTAAATGAATGTTCTTATGTTGTGACGAGTGCCGGGGTGACCGAGCCATACTCGGTGATATTTGATTGGCTAAATGAATGTTCTTATGGTGTGAAGAGTGCCGGGGTGACCGATCCATACTCGGTGATATTTGATTGGCTAAATGAATGTTCTTATGTTGTGACGAGTGCCGGGGTGACCGAGCCATACTCGGTGATATTTGATTGGCTAAATTAATGTTCTTATGTTGTGAAGAGTGCCGGGGTGACCGAGCCATACTTGGTGATATTTGATTGGCTAAATGAATGTTCTTATGTTGTGACGAGTGCCGGGGTGACCGAACCATACTCGGTGATATTTGATTGGCTAAATGAATGTTCTTATGTTGTGAAGAGTGCCGGGGTGACTGAGCCATACTCGGTGATATTTGATTGGCTAAATGAATGTTCTTATGTTGTGAAGAGTGCCGGGGTGACCGAGCCATACTCGGTGATATTTGATTGGCTAAATGAATGTTCTTATGTTGTGACGAGTGCCGGGGTGACCGAGCCATACTCGGTGATATTTGATTGGCTAAATGAATGTTCTTATGTTGTGAAGAGTGCCGGGGTGACCGAGCCATACTCGGTGATATTTGATTGGCTAAATGAATGTTCTTATGTTGTGAAGAGTGCCAGGGTGACCGAGCCATACTCGGTGATCTTTGATTGGCTAAATGAATGTTCTTATGTTGTGAAGAGTGCCGGGGTTGACCGAGCCATACTCGGTGATATTTGATTGGCTAAATGAATGTTCTTATGTAGTGAAGAGTACCGGGGTTACCGAGCCATACTCGGTGATATTTGATTGGCTAAATGAATGTTCTTATGTTGTGAAGAGTGCCGGGGTGACCGAGCCATACTCGGTGATATTTGATTGGCTAAATGAATGTTCTTATGTTGTGAAGAGTGCCAGGGTGACCGAGCCATACTCGGTGATCTTTGATTGGCTAAATGAATGTTCTTATGTTGTGAAGAGTGCCGGGGTGACCGAGCCATACTCGGTGATATTTGATTGGCTAAATGAATGTTCTTATGTTGTGAAGAGTGCCGGGGTGACCGAGCCATACTCGGTGATATTTGATTGGCTAAATGAATGTTCTTATGTTGTGACGAGTGCCGGGGTGACTGAGCCATACTCGGTGATATTTGATTGGCTAAATGAATGTTCTTATGTTGTGAAGAGTGCCGGGGTGACCGAGCCATACTCGGTGATATTTGATTGGCTAAATGATGTTCTTATGTTGTGAAGAGTGCCAGGGTGACCGAGCCATACTCGGTGATCTTTGATTGGCTAAATGAATGTTCTTATGTTGTGAAGAGTGCCGGGGTTGACCGAGCCATACTCGGTGATATTTGATTGGCTAAATGAATGTTCTTATGTTGTGAAGAGTACCGGGGTGACCGAGCCATACTCGGTGATATTTGGTTGGCTAAATGAATGTTCTTATGTTGTGAAGAGTGCCGGGGTGACCGAGCCATACTCGGTGATATTTGATTGGCTAAATGAATGTTCTTATGTTGTGAAGAGTGCCGTGGTGACCGAGCCATACTCGGTGATATTTGATTGGCTAAATGAATGTTCTTATGTTGTGAAGAGTGCCTGGGTGACCGAGCCATACTCGGTGATATTTGATTGGCTAAATGAATGTTCTTATGTTGTGACGAGTGCCGGGGTGACCAAGCCATACTCGGTGATATTTGATTGGCTAAATGAATGTTCTTATGTTGTGAAGAGTGCCGGGGTGACCGAGCCATACTTGGTGATATTTGATTGGCTAAATGAATGTTCTTATGTTGTGACGAGTGCCGGTGTGACCGAGCCATACCCGGTGATATTTGATTGGCTAAATGAATGTTCTTATGTTGTGAAGAGTGCCGGGGTGACCGAGCCATACTCGGTGATATTTGATTGGCTAAATGAATGTTCTTATGTTGTGAAGAGTGCCGGGGTGACCGAGCCATACTCGGTGATATTTGATTGGCTAAATGAATGTTCTTATTTTGTGACGAGTGCCGGGGTGACCGAGCCATACTCGGTGATATTTGATTGGCTAAATGAATGTTCTTATGTTGTGAAGAGTGCCGGGGTGACCGAGCCATACTCGGTGATATTTGATTGGCTAAATGAATGTTCTTATGTTGTGACGAGTGCCGGGGTGACTGAGCCATACTCGGTGATATTTGATTGGCTAAATGAATGTTCTTATGTTGTGAAGAGTGCCGGGGTGACCGAGCCATACTCGGTGATATTTGATTGGCTAAATGAATGTTCTTATGTTGTGAAGAGTGCCGGGGTGACCGAGCCATACTCGGTGATATTTGATTGGCTAAATGAATGTTCTTATGTTGTGAAGAGTGCCGGGGTGACCGAGCCATACTCGGTGATATTTGATTGGCTAAATTAATGTTCTTATGTTGTGACGAGTGCCGGGGTGACCGAGCCATACCCGGTGATATTTGATTGGCTAAATGAATGTTCTTATGTTGTGACGAGTGCCGGGGTGACCGAGCCATACCCGGTGATATTTGATTGGCTAAATGAATGTTCTTATGTTGTGAAGAGTGCCGGTGTGACCGAGCCATACTCGGTGATATTTGATTGGCTATATGAATGTTCTTATGTTGTGACGAGTGCCGGGGTGACCGAGCCATACTCGGTGATATTTGATTGGCTAAATGAATGTTCTTATGGTGTGAAGAGTGCCGGGGTGACCGATCCATACTCTGTGATATTTGATTGGCTAAATGAATGTTCTTATGTTGTGACGAGTGCCGGGGTAACCGAGCCATACTCGGTGATATTTGATTGGCTAAATGAATGTTCTTATGGTGTGAAGAGTGCCGGGGTGACCGAGCCATACCCGGTGATATTTGATTGGCTAAAGGAATGTTCTTATGTTGTGACGAGTGCCGGGGTGACCGAGCCATACTCGGTGATATTTGATTGGCTAAATGAATGTTCTTATGGTGTGAAGAGTGCCGGGGTGACCGATCCATACTCGGTGATATTTGATTGGCTAAATGAATGTTCTTATGTTGTGACGAGTGCCGGGGTGACCGAGCCATACTCGGTGATATTTGATTGGCTAAATGAATGTTCTTATGGTGTGAAGAGTGCCGGGGTGACCGAGCCATACTCGGTGGTATTTGATTGGCTAAATGAATGTTCTTATGTTGTGAAGAGTGCCGGGGTGACCGAGCCATACTCGGTGATATTTGATTGGCTAAATGAATGTTCTTATGTTGTGACGAGTGCCGGGGTGACTGAGCCATACTCGGTGATATTTGATTGGCTAAATGAATGTTCTTATGTTGTGAAGAGTGCCAGGGTGACCGAGCCATACTCGGTGATATTTGATTGGCTAAATGAATGTTCTTATGTTGTGAAGAGTGCCGGGGTGACCGAGCCATACTCGGTGATATTTGATTGGCTAAATGAATGTTCTTATGTTGTGAAGAGTGCCGGGGTGACCGAGCCATACTCGGTGATATTTGATTGGCTAAATTAATGTTCTTATGTTGTGACGAGTGCCGGGGTGACCGAGCCATACCCGGTGATATTTGATTGGCTAAATGAATGTTCTTATGTTGTGACGAGTGCCGGGGTGACCGAGCCATACTCGGTGATATTTGATTGGCTAAATGAATGTTCTTATGTTGTGACGAGTGCCGGGGTGACCGAGCCATACTCGGTGATATTTGATTGGCTAAATGAATGTTCTTATGGTGTGAAGAGTGCCGGGGTGACCGATCCATACTCGGTGATATTTGATTGGCTAAATGAATGTTCTTATGTTGTGACAAGTGCCGGGGTTACCGAGCCATACTCGGTGATATTTGATTGGCTAAATGAATGTTCTTATGTTGTGAAGAGTGCCGGGGTGACCGAGCCATACTTGGTGATATTTGATTGGCTAAATGAATGTTTTATGTTGTGACGAGTGCCGGGGTGACCGAGCCATACTCGGTGATATTTGATTGGCTAAATGAATGTTCTTATGTTGTGAAGAGTGCCGGGGTGACCGAGCCATACTCGGTGATATTTGATTGGCTAAATGAATGTTCTTATGTTGTGAAGAGTGCCGGGGTGACCGAGCCATACTCGGTGATATTTGATTGGCTAAATGAATGTTCTTATGTTGTGACGAGTGCCGGGGTGACTGAGCCATACTCGGTGATATTTGATTGGCTAAATGAATGTTCTTATGTTGTGAAGAGTGCAGGGGTGACCGAGCCATACTCGGTGATATTTGATTGGCTAAATGAATGTTCTTATGTTGTGAAGAGTGCCGGGGTGACCGAGCCATACTCGGTGATATTTGATTGGCTAAATGAATGTTCTTATGTTGTGAGGAGTGCCGGGGTGACCGAGCCATACTCGGTGATATTTGATTGGCTAAATTAATGTTCTTATGTTGTGACGAGTGCCGGGGTGACCGAGCCATACCCGGTGATATTTGATTGGCTAAATGAATGTTCTTATGTTGTGACGAGTGCCGGGGTGACCGAGCCATACCCGGTGATATTTGATTGGCTAAATGAATGTTCTTATGTTGTGAAGAGTGCCGGGGTGACCGAGCCATACTCGGTGATATTTGATTGGCTAAATGAATGTTCTTATGTTGTGACGAGTGCCGGGGTGACCGAGCCATACTCGGTGATATTTGATTGGCTAAATGAATGTTCTTATGGTGTGAAGAGTGCCGGGGTGACCGAGCCATACTCGGTGATATTTGATTGGCTAAATGAATGTTCTTATGGTGTGAAGAGTGCCGGGGTGACCGATCCATACTCGGTGATATTTGATTGGCTAAATGAATGTTCTTATGTTGTGAAGAGTGCCGGGGTGACCGAGCCATACTCGGTGATATTTGATTGGCTAAATGAATGTTCTTATGTTGTGACGAGTGCCGGGGTGACCGAGCCATACTCGGTGATATTTGATTGGCTAAATGAATGTTCTTATGTTGTGAAGAGTGCCGGGGTGACCGAGCCATACTCGGTGATATTTGATTGGCTAAATGAATGTTCTTATGTTGTGAAGAGTGCCAGGTTGACCGAGCCATACTCGGTGATCTTTGATTGGCTAAATGAATGTTCTTATGTTGTGAAGAGTGCCGGGGTTGACCGAGCCATACTCGGTGATATTTGATTGGCTAAATGAATGTTCTTATGTTGTGAAGAGTACCGGGGTTACCGAGCTATACTCGGTGATATTTGATTGGCTAAATGAATGTTCTTATGTTGTGAAGAGTGCCGGGGTGACCGAGCCATACTCGGTGATATTTGATTGGCTAAATGAATGTTCTTATGTTGTGAAGAGTGCCAGGGTGACCGAGCCATACTCGGTGATCTTTGATTGGCTAAATGAATGTTCTTATGTTGTGAAGAGTGCCGGGGTGACCGAGCCATACTCGGTGATATTTGATTGGCTAAATGAATGTTCTTATGTTGTGACGAGTGCCGGGGTGACCGAGCCATACTCGGTGATATTTGATTGGCTAAATGAATGTTCTTATGTTGTGAAGAGTGCCGGGGTGACCGAGCCATACTTGGTGATATTTGATTGGCTAAATGAATGTTCTTATGTTGTGAAGAGTGCCGGGGTGACCGAGCCATACTCGGTGATATTTGATTGGCTAAATGAATGTTCTTATGTTGGGAAGAGTGCCGGGGTGACCGAGCCATACTCGGTGATATTTGATTGGCTAAATGAATGTTCTTATTTTGTGAAGAGTGCCGGGGTGACCGAGCCATACTCGGTGATATTTGATTGGCTAAATGAATGTTCTTATGTTGTGACGAGTGCCGGGGTGACTGAGCCATACTCGGTGATATTTGATTGGCTAAATGAATGTTCTTATGTTGTGAAGAGTGCCGGGGTGACCGAGCCATACTCGGTGATATTTGATTGGCTAAATGAATGTTCTTATGTTGTGAAGAGTGCCAGGGTGACCGAGCCATACTCGGTGATCTTTGATTGGCTAAATGAATGTTCTTATGTTGTGAAGAGTGCCGGGGTTGACCGAGCCATACTCGGTGATATTTGATTGGCTAAATGAATGTTCTTATGTTGTGAAGAGTACCGGGGTGACCGAGCCATACTCGGTGATATTTGGTTGGCTAAATGAATGTTCTTATGTTGTGAAGAGTGCCGGGGTGACCGAGCCATACTCGGTGATATTTGATTGGCTAAATGAATGTTCTTATGTTGTGACGAGTGCCGGGGTGACCGAGCCATACTCGGTGATATTTGATTGGCTAAATGAATGTTCTTATGGTGTGAAGAGTGCCGGGGTGACCGATCCATACTCTGTGATATTTGATTGGCTAAATGAATGTTCTTATGTTGTGACGAGTGCCGGGGTAACCGAGCCATACTCGGTGATATTTGATTGGCTAAATGAATGTTCTTATGGTGTGAAGAGTGCCGGGGTGACCGAGCCATACCCGGTGATATTTGATTGGCTAAAGGAATGTTCTTATGTTGTGACGAGTGCCGGGGTGACCGAGCCATACTCGGTGATATTTGATTGGCTAAATGAATGTTCTTATGGTGTGAAGAGTGCCGGGGTGACCGATCCATACTCGGTGATATTTGATTGGCTAAATGAATGTTCTTATGTTGTGACGAGTGCCGGGGTGACCGAGCCATACTCGGTGATATTTGATTGGCTAAATGAATGTTCTTATGGTGTGAAGAGTGCCGGGGTGACCGAGCCATACTCGGTGGTATTTGATTGGCTAAATGAATGTTCTTATGTTGTGAAGAGTGCCGGGGTGACCGAGCCATACTCGGTGATATTTGATTGGCTAAATGAATGTTCTTATGTTGTGAAGAGTGCCGGGGTGACCGAGCCATACTCGGTGATATTTGATTGGCTAAATGAATGTTCTTATGTTGTGAGGAGTGCCGGGGTGACCGAGCCATACTCGGTGATATTTGATTGGCTAAATTAATGTTCTTATGTTGTGACGAGTGCCGGGGTGACCGAGCCATACCCGGTGATATTTGATTGGCTAAATGAATGTTCTTATGTTGTGACGAGTGCCGGGGTGACCGAGCCATACCCGGTGATATTTGATTGGCTAAATGAATGTTCTTATGTTGTGAAGAGTGCCGTGGTGACCGAGCCATACTCGGTGATATTTGATTGGCTAAATGAATGTTCTTATGTTGTGAAGAGTGCCTGGGTGACCGAGCCATACTCGGTGATATTTGATTGGCTAAATGAATGTTCTTATGTTGTGACGAGTGCCGGGGTGACCAAGCCATACTCGGTGATATTTGATTGGCTAAATGAATGTTCTTATGTTGTGAAGAGTGCCGGGGTGACCGAGCCATACTTGGTGATATTTGATTGGCTAAATGAATGTTCTTATGTTGTGACGAGTGCCGGTGTGACCGAGCCATACCCGGTGATATTTGATTGGCTAAATGAATGTTCTTATGTTGTGAAGAGTGCCGGGGTGACCGAGCCATACTCGGTGATATTTGATTGGCTAAATGAATGTTCTTATGTTGTGAAGAGTGCCGGGGTGACCGAGCCATACTCGGTGATATTTGATTGGCTAAATGAATGTTCTTATTTTGTGACGAGTGCCGGGGTGACCGAGTCATACTCGGTGATATTTGATTGGCTAAATGAATGTTCTTATGTTGTGAAGAGTGCCGGGGTGACCGAGCCATACTCGGTGATATTTGATTGGCTAAATGAATGTTCTTATGTTGTGACGAGTGCCGGGGTGACTGAGCCATACTCGGTGATATTTGATTGGCTAAATGAATGTTCTTATGTTGTGAAGAGTGCCGGGGTGACCGAGCCATACTCGGTGATATTTGATTGGCTAAATGAATGTTCTTATGTTGTGAAGAGTGCCGGGGTGACCGAGCCATACTCGGTGATATTTGATTGGCTAAATGAATGTTCTTATGTTGTGAAGAGTGCCGGGGTGACCGAGCCATACTCGGTGATATTTGATTGGCTAAATTAATGTTCTTATGTTGTGACGAGTGCCGGGGTGACCGAGCCATACCCGGTGATATTTGATTGGCTAAATGAATGTTCTTATGTTGTGACGAGTGCCGGGGTGACCGAGCCATACCCGGTGATATTTGATTGGCTAAATGAATGTTCTTATGTTGTGAAGAGTGCCGGTGTGACCGAGCCATACTCGGTGATATTTGATTGGCTATATGAATGTTCTTATGTTGTGACGAGTGCCGGGGTGACCGAGCCATACTCGGTGATATTTGATTGGCTAAATGAATGTTCTTATGGTGTGAAGAGTGCCGGGGTGACCGATCCATACTCTGTGATATTTGATTGGCTAAATGAATGTTCTTATGTTGTGACGAGTGCCGGGGTAACCGAGCCATACTCGGTGATATTTGATTGGCTAAATGAATGTTCTTATGGTGTGAAGAGTGCCGGGGTGACCGAGCCATACCCGGTGATATTTGATTGGCTAAAGGAATGTTCTTATGTTGTGACGAGTGCCGGGGTGACCGAGCCATACTCGGTGATATTTGATTGGCTAAATGAATGTTCTTATGGTGTGAAGAGTGCCGGGGTGACCGATCCATACTCGGTGATATTTGATTGGCTAAATGAATGTTCTTATGTTGTGACGAGTGCCGGGGTGACCGAGCCATACTCGGTGATATTTGATTGGCTAAATGAATGTTCTTATGGTGTGAAGAGTGCCGGGGTGACCGAGCCATACTCGGTGGTATTTGATTGGCTAAATGAATGTTCTTATGTTGTGAAGAGTGCCGGGGTGACCGAGCCATACTCGGTGATATTTGATTGGCTAAATGAATGTTCTTATGTTGTGACGAGTGCCGGGGTGACTGAGCCATACTCGGTGATATTTGATTGGCTAAATGAATGTTCTTATGTTGTGAAGAGTGCCAGGGTGACCGAGCCATACTCGGTGATATTTGATTGGCTAAATGAATGTTCTTATGTTGTGAAGAGTGCCGGGGTGACCGAGCCATACTCGGTGATATTTGATTGGCTAAATGAATGTTCTTATGTTGTGAAGAGTGCCGGGGTGACCGAGCCATACTCGGTGATATTTGATTGGCTAAATTAATGTTCTTATGTTGTGACGAGTGCCGGGGTGACCGAGCCATACCCGGTGATATTTGATTGGCTAAATGAATGTTCTTATGTTGTGACGAGTGCCGGGGTGACCGAGCCATACTCGGTGATATTTGATTGGCTAAATGAATGTTCTTATGTTGTGACGAGTGCCGGGGTGACCGAGCCATACTCGGTGATATTTGATTGGCTAAATGAATGTTCTTATGGTGTGAAGAGTGCCGGGGTGACCGATCCATACTCGGTGATATTTGATTGGCTAAATGAATGTTCTTATGTTGTGACGAGTGCCAGGGTGACCGAGCCATACTCGGTGATATTTGATTGGCTAAATGAATGTTCTTATGTTGTGAAGAGTGCCGGGGTGACCGAGCCATACTTGGTGATATTTGATTGGCTAAATGAATGTTCTTATGTTGTGACGAGTGCCGGGGTGACCGAGCCATACTCGGTGATATTTGATTGGCTAAATGAATGTTCTTATGTTGTGAAGAGTGCCGGGGTGACCGAGCCATACTTGGTGATATTTGATTGGCTAAATGAATGTTCTTATGTTGTGAAGAGTGCCGGGGTGACCGAGCCATACTCGGTGATATTTGATTGGCTAAATGAATGTTCTTATGTTGTGACGAGTGCCGGGGTGACTGAGCCATACTCGGTGATATTTGATTGGCTAAATGAATGTTCTTATGTTGTGAAGAGTGCCGGGGTGACCGAGCCATACTCGGTGATATTTGATTGGCTAAATGAATGTTCTTATGTTGTGAAGAGTGCCGGGGTGACCGAGCCATACTCGGTGATATTTGATTGGCTAAATGAATGTTCTTATGTTGTGAGGAGTGCCGGGGTGACCGAGCCATACTCGGTGATATTTGATTGGCTAAATTAATGTTCTTATGTTGTGACGAGTGCCGGGGTGACCGAGCCATACCCGGTGATATTTGATTGGCTAAATCAATGTTCTTAAGTTGTGACGAGTTCCGGGGTGACCGAGCCATACCCGGTGATATTTGATTGGCTAAATGAATGTTCTTATGTTGTGAAGAGTGCCGGGGTGACCGAGCCATACTCGGTGATATTTGATTGGCTAAATGAATGTTCTTATGTTGTGACGAGTGCCGGGGTGACCGAGCCATACTCGGTGATATTTGATTGGCTAAATGAATGTTCTTATGGTGTGAAGAGTGCCGGGGTGACCGATCCATACTCGGTGATATTTGATTGGCTAAATGAATGTTCTTATGTTGTGACGAGTGCCGGGGTGACCGAGCCATACTCGGTGATATTTGATTGGCTAAATTAATGTTCTTATGTTGTGAAGAGTGCCGGGGTGACCGAGCCATACTTGGTGATATTTGATTGGCTAAATGAATGTTCTTATGTTGTGACGAGTGCCGGGGTGACCGAACCATACTCGGTGATATTTGATTGGCTAAATGAATGTTCTTATGTTGTGAAGAGTGCCGGGGTGACTGAGCCATACTCGGTGATATTTGATTGGCTAAATGAATGTTCTTATGTTGTGAAGAGTGCCGGGGTGACCGAGCCATACTCGGTGATATTTGATTGGCTAAATGAATGTTCTTATGTTGTGACGAGTGCCGGGGTGACCGAGCCATACTCGGTGATATTTGATTGGCTAAATGAATGTTCTTATGTTGTGAAGAGTGCCGGGGTGACCGAGCCATACTCGGTGATATTTGATTGGCTAAATGAATGTTCTTATGTTGTGAAGAGTGCCAGGGTGACCGAGCCATACTCGGTGATCTTTGATTGGCTAAATGAATGTTCTTATGTTGTGAAGAGTGCCGGGGTTGACCGAGCCATACTCGGTGATATTTGATTGGCTAAATGAATGTTCTTATGTTGTGAAGAGTACCGGGGTTACCGAGCCATACTCGGTGATATTTGATTGGCTAAATGAATGTTCTTATGTTGTGAAGAGTGCCGGGGTGACCGAGCCATACTCGGTGATATTTGATTGGCTAAATGAATGTTCTTATGTTGTGACGAGTGCCGGGGTGACCGAGCCATACTCGGTGATATTTGATTGGCTAAATGAATGTTCTTATGTTGTGAAGAGTGCCGGGGTGACCGAGCCATACTTGGTGATATTTGATTGGCTAAATGAATGTTCTTATGTTGTGAAGAGTGCCGGGGTGACCGAGCCATACTCGGTGATATTTGATTGGCTAAATGAATGTTCTTATGTTGGGAAGAGTGCCGGGGTGACCGAGCCATACTCGGTGATATTTGATTGGCTAAATGAATATTCTTATGTTGTGACGAGTGCCGGGGTGACCGAGCCATACTCGGTGATATTTGATTGGCTAAATGAATGTTCTTATGTTGTGAAGAGTGCCGGGGTGACCGAGCCATACTCGGTGATATTTGATTGGCTAAATGAATGTTTTTATGTTGTGACGAGTGCCGGGGTGACTGAGCCATACTCGGTGATATTTGATTGGCTAAATGAATGTTCTTATGTTGTGAAGAGTGCCGGGGTGACCGAGCCATACTCGGTGATATTTGATTGGCTAAATGAATGTTCTTATGTTGTGAAGAGTGCCGGGGTGACCGAGCCATACTCGGTGATATTTGATAGGCTAAATGAATGTTCTTATGTTGTGAAGAGTGCCGGGGTTGACCGAGCCATACTCGGTGATATTTGGTTGGCTAAATGAATGTTCTTATGTTGTGAAGAGTGCCGGGGTGACCGAGCCATACTCGGTGATATTTGATTGGCTAAATGAATGTTCTTATGTTGTGAAGAGTGCCGTGGTGACCGAGCCATACTCGGTGATATTTGATTGGCTAAATGAATGTTCTTATGTTGTGAAGAGTGCCTGGGTGACCGAGCCATACTCGGTGATATTTGATTGGCTAAATTAATGTTCTTATGTTGTGACGAGTGCCGGGGTGACCAAGCCATACTCGGTGATATTTGATTGGCTAAATGAATGTTCTTATGTTGTGAAGAGTGCCGGGGTGACCGAGCCATACTTTGTGATATTTGATTGGCTAAATGAATGTTCTTATGTTGTGACGAGTGCCGGTGTGACCGAGCCATACCCGGTGATATTTGATTGGCTAAATGAATGTTCTTATGTTGTGAAGAGTGCCGGGGTGACCGAGCCATACTCGGTGATATTTGATTGGCTAAATGAATGTTCTTATGTTGGGAAGAGTGCCGGGGTGACCGAGCCATACTCGGTGATATTTGATTGGCTAAATGATTGTTCTTATGTTGTGAAGAGTGCCGGGGTGACCGAGCCATACTCGGTGATATTTGATTGGCTAAATGAATGTTCTTATTTTGTGACGAGTGCCGGGGTGACCGAGCCATACTCGGTGATATTTGATTGGCTAAATGAATGTTCTTATGTTGTGAAGAGTGCCGGGGTGACCGAGCCATACTCGGTGATATTTGATTGGCTAAATGAATGTTCTTATGTTGTGACGAGTGCCGGGGTGACTGAGCCATACTCGGTGATATTTGATTGGCTAAATGAATGTTCTTATGTTGTGAAGAGTGCCGGGGTGACCGAGCCATACTCGGTGATATTTGATTGGCTAAATGAATGTTCTTATGTTGTGAAGAGTGCCGGGGTGACCGAGCCATACTCGGTGATATTTGATTGGCTAAATGAATGTTCTTATGTTGTGAAGAGTGCCGGGGTGACCGAGCCATACTCGGTGATATTTGATTGGCTAAATTAATGTTCTTATGTTGTGACGAGTGCCGGGGTGACCGAGCCATACCCGGTGATATTTGATTGGCTAAATGAATGTTCTTATGTTGTGACGAGTGCCGGGGTGACCGAGCCATACCCGGTGATATTTGATTGGCTAAATGAATGTTCTTATGTTGTGAAGAGTGCCGGTGTGACCGAGCCATACTCGGTGATATTTGATTGGCTATATGAATGTTCTTATGTTGTGACGAGTGCCGGGGTGACCGAGCCATACTCGGTGATATTTGATTGGCTAAATGAATGTTCTTATGGTGTGAAGAGTGCCGGGGTGACCGATCCATACTCTGTGATATTTGATTTGCTAAATGAATGTTCTTATGTTGTGACGAGTGCCGGAGTGACCGAGCCATACTCGGTGATATTTGATTGGCTAAATGAATGTTCTTATGGTGTGAAGAGTGCCGGGGTGACCGAGCCATACCCGGTGATATTTGATTGGCTAAAGGAATGTTCTTATGTTGTGACGAGTGCCGGGGTGACCGAGCCATACTCGGTGATATTTGATTGGCTAAATGAATGTTCTTATGGTGTGAAGAGTGCCGGGGTGACCGATCCATACTCGGTGATATTTGATTGGCTAAATGAATGTTCTTATGTTGTGACGAGTGCCGGGGTGACCGAGCCATACTCGGTGATATTTGATTGGCTAAATGAATGTTCTTATGGTGTGAAGAGTGCCGGGGTGACCGAGCCATACTCGGTGGTATTTGATTGGCTAAATGAATGTTCTTATGTTGTGAAGAGTGCCGGGGTGACCGAGCCATACTTGGTGATATTTGATTGGCTAAATGAATGTTCTTATGTTGTGACGAGTGCCGGGGTGACCGAGCCATACTCGGTGATATTTGATTAGCTAAATGAATGTTCTTATGTTGTGACGAGTGCCGGGGTGACCGAGCCATACTCGGTGATATTTGATTGGCTAAATGAATGTTCTTATGTTGTGAAGTGTGCCGGGGTGACCGAGCCATACTCGGTGATATTTGATTGGCTAAATGAATGTTCTTATGGTGTGAAGAGTGCCGGGGTGACCGAGCCATACCTGGTGATATTTGATTGGCTAAATGAATGTTCTTATGTTGTGACGAGTGCCGGGGTGACCGAGCCATACCCGATGATATTTGATTGGCTAAATGAATGTTCTTATGTTGTGACGAGTGCCGGGGTGACCGAGCCATACTCGGTGATATTTGATTGGCTAAATGAATGTTCTTATGGTGTGAAGAGTGCCGGGGTGACCGAGCCATACTCGGTGATATTTGATTGGCTAAATGAATGTTCTTATGTTGTGAAGAGTGCCGGGGTGACCGAGCCATACTCGGTGATATTTGATTGGCTAAATGAATGTTCTTATGTTGTGACGAGTGCCGGGGTGACCGAGCCATACTCGGTGATATTTGATTGGCTAAATGAATGTTCTTATGTTGTGAAGAGTGCCGGGGTGACCGAGCCATACTCGGTGATATTTGATTGGCTAAATGAATGTTCTTATGTTGTGAAGAGTGCCGGGGTGACCGAGCCATACTCGGTGATATTTGATTGGCTAAATGAATGTTCTTATGTTGTGACGAGTGCCGGGGTGACCGAGCCATACTCGGTGATATTTGATTGGCTAAATGAATGTTCTTATGTTGTGGAGAGTGCTGGCGTGACCGAGCCATACTCGGTGATATTTGATTGGCTAAATGAATGTTCTTATGTTGTGAAGAGTGCCAGGGTGACCGAGCCATACTCGGTGATCTTTGATTGGCTTAATGAATGTTCTTATGTTGTGAAGAGTGCCGGGGTGACCGAGCCATACTCGGTGATATTTGATTGGCTAAATGAATGTTCTTATGTTGTGAAGAGTGCCGGGGTGACCGAGCCATACTCGGTGATATTTGATAGGCTAAATGAATGTTCTTATGTTGTGAAGAGTGCCGGGGTTGACCGAGCCATACTCGGTGATATTTGGTTGGCTAAATGAATATTCTTATGTTGTGAAGAGTGCCGGGGTGACCAAGCCATACTCGGTGATATTTGATTGGCTAAATGAATGTTCTTATGTTGTGAAGAGTGCCGTGGTGACCGAGCCATACTCGGTGATATTTGATTGGCTAAATGAATGTTCTTATGTTGTGAAGAGTGCCTGGGTGACCGAGCCATACTCGGTGATATTTGATTGGCTAAATTAATGTTCTTATGTTGTGACGAGTGCCGGGGTGACCAAGCCATACTCGGTGATATTTGATTGGCTAAATGAATGTTCTTATGTTGTGAAGAGTGCCGGGGTGACCGAGCCATACTTGGTGATATTTGGTTGGCTAAATGAATGTTCTTATGTTGTGACGAGTGCCGGTGTGACCGAGCCATACCCGGTGATATTTGATTGGCTAAATGAATGTTCTTATGTTGTGAAGAGTGCCGGGGTGACCGAGCCATACTCGGTGATATTTGATTGGCTAAATGAATGTTCTTATGTTGGGAAGAGTGCCGGGGTGACCGAGCCATACTCGGTGATATTTGATTGGCTAAATGAATGTTCTTATGTTGTGAAGAGTGCCGGGGTGACCGAGCCATACTCGGTGATATTTGATTGGCTAAATGAATGTTCTTATGTTGTGACGAGTGCCGGGGTGACTGAGCCATACTCGGTGATATTTGATTGGCTAAATGAATGTTCTTATGTTGTGAAGAGTGCCGGGGTGACCGAGCCATACTCGGTGATATTTGATTGGCTAAATGAATGTTCTTATGTTGTGAAGAGTGCCGGGGTGACCGAGCCATACTCGGTGATATTTGATTGGCTAAATGAATGTTCTTATGTTATGAAGAGTGCCGGGGTGACCGAGCCATACTCGGTGATATTTGATTGGCTAAATTAATGTTCTTATGTTGTGACGAGTGCCGGGGTGACCGAGCCATACCCGGTGATATTTGATTGGCTAAATGAATGTTCTTATGTTGTGACGAGTGCCGGGGTGACCGAGCCATACCCGGTGATATTTGATTGGCTAAATGAATGTTCTTATGTTGTGAAGAGTGCCGGTGTGACCGAGCCATACTCGGTGATATTTGATTGGCTATATGAATGTTCTTATGTTGTGACGAGTGCCGGGGTGACCGAGCCATACTCGGTGATATTTGATTGGCTAAATGAATGTTCTTATGGTGTGAAGAGTGCCGGGGTGACCGATCCATACTCTGTGATATTTGATTGGCTAAATGAATGTTCTTATGTTGTGACGAGTGCCGGGGTGACCGAGCCATACTCGGTGATATTTGATTGGCTAAATGAATGTTCTTATGGTGTGAAGAGTGCCGGGGTGACCGAGCCATACCCGGTGATATTTGATTGGCTAAAGGAATGTTCTTATGTTGTGACGAGTGCCGGGGTGACCGAGCCATACTCGGTGATATTTGATTGGCTAAATGAATGTTCTTATGGTGTGAAGAGTGCCGGGGTGACCGATCCATACTCGGTGATATTTGATTGGCTAAATGAATGTTCTTATGTTGTGACGAGTGCCGGGGTGACCGAGCCATACTCGGTGATATTTGATTGGCTAAATGAATGTTCTTATGGTGTGAAGAGTGCCGGGGTGACCGAGCCATACTCGGTGGTATTTGATTGGCTAAATGAATGTTCTTATGTTGTGAAGAGTGCCGGGGTGACCGAGCCATACTTGGTGATATTTGATTGGCTAAATGAATGTTCTTATGTTGTGACGAGTGCCGGGGTGACCGAGCCATACTCGGTGATATTTGATTAGCTAAATGAATGTTCTTATGTTGTGACGAGTGCCGGGGTGACCGAGCCATACTCGGTGATATTTGATTGGCTAAATGAATGTTCTTATGTTGTGAAGTGTGCCGGGGTGACCGAGCCATACTCGGTGATATTTGATTGGCTAAATGAATGTTCTTATGGTGTGAAGAGTGCCGGGGTGACCGAGCCATACCTGGTGATATTTGATTGGCTAAATGAATGTTCTTATGTTGTGACGAGTGCCGGGGTGACCGAGCCATACCCGATGATATTTGATTGGCTAAATGAATGTTCTTATGTTGTGACGAGTGCCGGGGTGACCGAGCCATACTCGGTGATATTTGATTGGCTAAATGAATGTTCTTATGGTGTGAAGAGTGCCGGGGTGACCGAGCCATACTCGGTGATATTTGATTGGCTAAATGAATGTTCTTATGTTGTGAAGAGTACCGGGGTTACCGAACCATACTCGGTGATATTTGATTGGCTAAATGAATGTTCTTATGTTGTGAAGAGTGCCGGGGTTACCGAGCCATACTCGGTGATATTTGATTGGCTAAATGAATGTTCTTATGTTGTGAAGAGTGCCGGGGTGACCGAGCCATACTCGGTGATATTTGATTGGCTAAATGAATGTTCTTATGTTGTGACGAGTGCCGGGGTGACCGAGCCATACTCGGTGATATTTGATTGGCTAAATGAATGTTCTTATGGTGTGAAGAGTGCCGGGGTGACCGATCCATACTCTGTGATATTTGATTGGCTAAATGAATGTTCTTATGTTGTGACGAGTGCCGGGGTGACCGAGCCATACTCGGTGATATTTGATTGGCTAAATGAATGTTCTTATGGTGTGAAAGGTGCCGGGGTGACCGAGCCATACCCGGTGATATTTGATTGGCTAAATGAATGTTCTTATGTTGTGAAGAGTGCCAGGGTGACCGAGCCATACTCGGTGATCTTTGATTGGCTAAATGAATGTTCTTATGTTGTGAAGAGTGCCGGGGTTGACCGAGCCATACTCGGTGATATTTGATTGGCTAAATGAATGTTCTTATGTTGTGAAGAGTACCGGGGTTACCGAGCCATACTCGGTGATATTTGATTGGCTAAATGAATGTTCTTATGTTGTGAAGAGTGCCGGGGTGACCGAGCCATACTCGGTGATATTTGATTGGCTAAATGAATGTTCTTATGTTGTGACGAGTGCCGGGGTGACCGAGCCATACTCGGTGATATTTGATTGGCTAAATGAATGTTCTTATGTTGTGAAGAGTGCCGGGGTGACCGAGCCATACTTGGTGATATTTGATTGGCTAAATGAATGTTCTTATGTTGTGAAGAGTGCCGGGGTGACCGAGCCATACTCGGTGATATTTGATTGGCTAAATGAATGTTCTTATGTTGGGAAGAGTGCCGGGGTGACCGAGCCATACTCGGTGATATTTGATTGGCTAAATGAATGTTCTTATGTTGTGACGAGTGCCGGGGTGACCGAGCCATACTCGGTGATATTTGATTGGCTAAATGAATGTTCTTATGTTGTGAAGAGTGCCGGGGTGACCGAGCCATACTCGGTGATATTTGATTGGCTAAATGAATGTTCTTATGTTGTGACGAGTGCCGGGGTGACTGAGCCATACTCGGTGATATTTGATTGGCTAAATGAATGTTCTTATGTTGTGAAGAGTGCCGGGGTGACCGAGCCATACTCGGTGATATTTGATTGGCTAAATGAATGTTCTTATGTTGTGAAGAGTGCCGGGGTGACCGAGCCATACTCGGTGATATTTGATAGGCTAAATGAATGTTCTTATGTTGTGAAGAGTGCCGGGGTTGACCGAGCCATACTCGGTGATATTTGGTTGGCTAAATGAATGTTCTTATGTTGTGAAGAGTGCCGGGGTGACCGAGCCATACTCGGTGATATTTGATTGGCTAAATGAATGTTCTTATGTTGTGAAGAGTGCCGTGGTGACCGAGACATACTCGGTGATATTTGATTGGCTAAATGAATGTTCTTATGTTGTGAAGAGTGCCTGGGTGACCGAGCCATACTCGGTGATATTTGATTGGCTAAATTAATGTTCTTATGTTGTGACGAGTGCCGGGGTGACCAAGCCATACTCGGTGATATTTGATTGGCTAAATGAATGTTCTTATGTTGTGAAGAGTGCCGGGGTGACCGAGCCATACTTTGTGATATTTGATTGGCTAAATGAATGTTCTTATGTTGTGACGAGTGCCGGTGTGACCGAGCCATACCCGGTGATATTTGATTGGCTAAATGAATGTTCTTATGTTGTGAAGAGTGCCGGGGTGACCGAGCCATACTCGGTGATATTTGATTGGCTAAATGAATGTTCTTATGTTGGGAAGAGTGCCGGGGTGACCGAGCCATACTCGGTGATATTTGATTGGCTAAATGATTGTTCTTATGTTGTGAAGAGTGCCGGGGTGACCGAGCCATACTCGGTGATATTTGATTGGCTAAATGAATGTTCTTATTTTGTGACGAGTGCCGGGGTGACCGAGCCATACTCGGTGATATTTGATTGGCTAAATGAATGTTCTTATGTTGTGAAGAGTGCCGGGGTGACCGAGCCATACTCGGTGATATTTGATTGGCTAAATGAATGTTCTTATGTTGTGACGAGTGCCGGGGTGACTGAGCCATACTCGGTGATATTTGATTGGCTAAATGAATGTTCTTATGTTGTGAAGAGTGCCGGGGTGACCGAGCCATACTCGGTGATATTTGATTGGCTAAATGAATGTTCTTATGTTGTGAAGAGTGCCGGGGTGACCGAGCCATACTCGGTGATATTTGATTGGCTAAATGAATGTTCTTATGTTGTGAAGAGTGCCGGGGTGACCGAGCCATACTCGGTGATATTTGATTGGCTAAATTAATGTTCTTATGTTGTGACGAGTGCCGGGGTGACCGAGCCATACCCGGTGATATTTGATTGGCTAAATGAATGTTCTTATGTTGTGACGAGTGCCGGGGTGACCGAGCCATACCCGGTGATATTTGATTGGCTAAATGAATGTTCTTATGTTGTGAAGAGTGCCGGTGTGACCGAGCCATACTCGGTGATATTTGATTGGCTATATGAATGTTCTTATGTTGTGACGAGTGCCGGGGTGACCGAGCCATACTCGGTGATATTTGATTGGCTAAATGAATGTTCTTATGGTGTGAAGAGTGCCGGGGTGACCGATCCATACTCTGTGATATTTGATTTGCTAAATGAATGTTCTTATGTTGTGACGAGTGCCGGAGTGACCGAGCCATACTCGGTGATATTTGATTGGCTAAATGAATGTTCTTATGGTGTGAAGAGTGCCGGGGTGACCGAGCCATACCCGGTGATATTTGATTGGCTAAAGGAATGTTCTTGTGTTGTGACGAGTGCCGGGGTGACCGAGCCATACTCGGTGATATTTGATTGGCTAAATGAATGTTCTTATGGTGTGAAGAGTGCCGGGGTGACCGATCCATACTCGGTGATATTTGATTGGCTAAATGAATGTTCTTATGTTGTGACGAGTGCCGGGGTGACCGAGCCATACTCGGTGATATTTGATTGGCTAAATGAATGTTCTTATGGTGTGAAGAGTGCCGGGGTGACCGAGCCATACTCGGTGGTATTTGATTGGCTAAATGAATGTTCTTATGTTGTGAAGAGTGCCGGGGTGACCGAGCCATACTTGGTGATATTTGATTGGCTAAATGAATGTTCTTATGTTGTGACGAGTGCCGGGGTGACCGAGCCATACTCGGTGATATTTGATTAGCTAAATGAATGTTCTTATGTTGTGACGAGTGCCGGGGTGACCGAGCCATACTCGGTGATATTTGATTGGCTAAATGAATGTTCTTATGTTGTGAAGTGTGCCGGAATGACCGAGCCATACTCGGTGATATTTGATTGGCTAAATGAATGTTCTTATGGTGTGAAGAGTGCCGGGGTGACCGAGCCATACCTGGTGATATTTGATTGGCTAAATGAATGTTCTTATGTTGTGACGAGTGCCGGGGTGACCGAGCCATACCCGATGATATTTGATTGGCTAAATGAATGTTCTTATGTTGTGACGAGTGCCGGGGTGACCGAGCCATACTCGGTGATATTTGATTGGCTAAATGAATGTTCTTATGGTGTGAAGAGTGCCGGGGTGACCGAGCCATACTCGGTGATATTTGATTGGCTAAATGAATGTTCTTATGTTGTGAAGAGTGCCGGGGTGACCGAGCCATACTCGGTGATATTTGATTGGCTAAATGAATGTTCTTATGTTGTGACGAGTGCCGGGGTGACCGAGCCATACTCGGTGATATTTGATTGGCTAAATGAATGTTCTTATGTTGTGAAGAGTGCCGGGGTGACCGAGCCATACTCGGTGATATTTGATTGGCTAAATGAATGTTCTTATGTTGTGAAGAGTGCCGGGGTGACCGAGCCATACTCGGTGATATTTGATTGGCTAAATGAATGTTCTTATGTTGTGACGAGTGCCGGGGTGACCGAGCCATACTCGGTGATATTTGATTGGCTAAATGAATGTTCTTATGTTGTGGAGAGTGCTGGCGTGACCGAGCCATACTCGGTGATATTTGATTGGCTAAATGAATGTTCTTATGTTGTGAAGAGTGCCAGGGTGACCGAGCCATACTCGGTGATCTTTGATTGGCTAAATGAATGTTCTTATGTTGTGAAGAGTGCCGGGGTGACCGAGCCATACTCGGTGATATTTGATTGGCTAAATGAATGTTCTTATGTTGTGAAGAGTGCCGGGGTGACCGAGCCATACTCGGTGATATTTGATAGGCTAAATGAATGTTCTTATGTTGTGAAGAGTGCCGGGGTTGACCGAGCCATACTCGGTGATATTTGGTTGGCTAAATGAATATTCTTATGTTGTGAAGAGTGCCGGGGTGACCGAGCCATACTCGGTGATATTTGATTGGCTAAATGAATGTTCTTATGTTGTGAAGAGTGCCGTGGTGACCGAGCCATACTCGGTGATATTTGATTGGCTAAATGAATGTTCTTATGTTGTGAAGAGTGCCTGGGTGACCCGTCCATACTCGGTGATATTTGATTGGCTAAATTAATGTTCTTATGTTGTGACGAGTGCCGGGGTGACCAAGCCATACTCGGTGATATTTGATTGGCTAAATGAATGTTCTTATGTTGTGAAGAGTGCCGGGGTGACCGAGCCATACTTGGTGATATTTGATTGGCTAAATGAATGTTCTTATGTTGTGACGAGTGCCGGTGTGACCGAGCCATACCCGGTGATATTTGATTGGCTAAATGAATGTTCTTATGTTGTGAAGAGTGCCGGGGTGACCGAGCCATACTCGGTGATATTTGATTGGCTAAATGAATGTTCTTATGTTGGGAAGAGTGCCGGGGTGACCGAGCCATACTCGGTGATATTTGATTGGCTAAATGATTGTTCTTATGTTGTGAAGAGTGCCGGGGTGACCGAGCCATACTCGGTGATATTTGATTGGCTAAATGAATGTTCTTATTTTGTGACGAGTGCCGGGGTGACCGAGCCATACTCGGTGATATTTGATTGGCTAAATGAATGTTCTTATGTTGTGAAGAGTGCCGGGGTGACCGAGCCATACTCGGTGATATTTGATTGGCTAAATGAATGTTCTTATGTTGTGACGAGTGCCGGGGTGACTGAGCCATACTCGGTGATATTTGATTGGCTAAATGAATGTTCTTATGTTGTGAAGAGTGCCGGGGTGACCGAGCCATACTCGGTGATATTTGATTGGCTAAATGAATGTTCTTATGTTGTGAAGAGTGCCGGGGTGACCGAGCCATACTCGGTGATATTTGATTGGCTAAATGAATGTTCTTATGTTGTGAAGAGTGCCGGGGTGACCGAGCCATACTCGGTGATATTTGATTGGCTAAATTAATGTTCTTATGTTGTGACGAGTGCCGGGGTGACCGAGCCATACCCGGTGATATTTGATTGGCTAAATGAATGTTCTTATGTTGTGACGAGTGCCGGGGTGACCGAGCCATACCCGGTGATATTTGATTGGCTAAATGAATGTTCTTATGTTGTGAAGAGTGCCGGTGTGACCGAGCCATACTCGGTGATATTTGATTGGCTATATGAATGTTCTTATGTTGTGACGAGTGCCGGGGTGACCGAGCCATACTCGGTGATATTTGATTGGCTAAATGAATGTTCTTATGGTGTGAAGAGTGCCGGGGTGACCGATCCATACTCTGTGATATTTGATTGGCTAAATGAATGTTCTTATGTTGTGACGAGTGCCGGGGTGACCGAGCCATACTCGGTGATATTTGATTGGCTAAATGAATGTTCTTATGGTGTGAAGAGTGCCGGGGTGACCGAGCCATACCCGGTGATATTTGATTGGCTAAAGGAATGTTCTTATGTTGTGACGAGTGCCGGGGTGACCGAGCCATACTCGGTGATATTTGATTGGCTAAATGAATGTTCTTATGGTGTGAAGAGTGCCGGGGTGACCGATCCATACTCGGTGATATTTGATTGGCTAAATGAATGTTCTTATGTTGTGACGAGTGCCGGGGTGACCGAGCCATACTCGGTGATATTTGATTGGCTAAATGAATGTTCTTATGGTGTGAAGAGTGCCGGGGTGACCGAGCCATACTCGGTGGTATTTGATTGGCTAAATGAATGTTCTTATGTTGTGAAGAGTGCCGGGGTGACCGAGCCATACTTGGTGATATTTGATTGGCTAAATGAATGTTCTTATGTTGTGACGAGTGCCGGGGTGACCGAGCCATACTCGGTGATATTTGATTAGCTAAATGAATGTTCTTATGTTGTGACGAGTGCCGGGGTGACCGAGCCATACTCGGTGATATTTGATTGGCTAAATGAATGTTCTTATGTTGTGAAGTGTGCCGGGGTGACCGAGCCATACTCGGTGATATTTGATTGGCTAAATGAATGTTCTTATGGTGTGAAGAGTGCCGGGGTGACCGAGCCATACCTGGTGATATTTGATTGGCTAAATGAATGTTCTTATGTTGTGACGAGTGCCGGGGTGACCGAGCCATACCCGATGATATTTGATTGGCTAAATGAATGTTCTTATGTTGTGACGAGTGCCGGGGTGACCGAGCCATACTCGGTGATATTTGATTGGCTAAATGAATGTTCTTATGGTGTGAAGAGTGCCGGGGTGACCGAGCCATACTCGGTGATATTTGATTGGCTAAATGAATGTTCTTATGTTGTGAAGAGTGCCGGGGTGACCGAGCCATACTCGGTGATATTTGATTGGCTAAATGAATGTTCTTATGTTGTGACGAGTGCCGGGGTGACCGAGCCATACTCGGTGATATTTGATTGGCTAAATGAATGTTCTTATGTTGTGAAGAGTGCCGGGGTGACCGAGCCATACTCGGTGATATTTGATTGGCTAAATGAATGTTCTTATGTTGTGAAGAGTGCCGGGGTGACCGAGCCATACTCGGTGATATTTGATTGGCTAAATGAATGTTCTTATGTTGTGACGAGTGCCGGGGTGACCGAGCCATACTCGGTGATATTTGATTGGCTAAATGAATGTTCTTATGGTGTGAAGAGTGCCGGGGTGACCGATCCATACTCTGTGATATTTGATTGGCTAAATGAATGTTCTTATGTTGTGACGAGTGCCGGGGTGACCGAGCCATACTCGGTGATATTTGATTGGCTAAATGAATGTTCTTATGGTGTGAAGAGTGCCGGGGTGACCGAGCCATACCCGGTGATATTTGATTGGCTAAAGGAATGTTCTTATGTTGTGACGAGTGCCGGGGTGACCGAGCCATACTCGGTGATATTTGATTGGCTAAATGAATGTTCTTATGGTGTGAAGAGTGCCGGGGTGACCGATCCATACTCGGTGATATTTGATTGGCTAAATGAATGTTCTTATGTTGTGACGAGTGCCGGGGTGACCGAGCCATACTCGGTGATATTTGATTGGCTAAATGAATGTTCTTATGGTGTGAAGAGTGCCGGGGTGAACGAGCCATACTCGGTGGTATTTGATTGGCTAAATGAATGTTCTTATGTTGTGAAGAGTGCCGGGGTGACCGAGCCATACTTGGTGATATTTGATTGGCTAAATGAATGTTCTTATGTTGTGACGAGTGCCGGGGTGACCGAGCCATACTCGGTGATATTTGATTAGCTAAATGAATGTTCTTATGTTGTGACGAGTGCCGGGGTGACCGAGCCATACTCGGTGATATTTGATTGGCTAAATGAATGTTCTTATGTTGTGAAGTGTGCCGGGGTGACCGAGCCATACTCGGTGATATTTGATTGGCTAAATGAATGTTCTTATGGTGTGAAGAGTGCCGGGGTGACCGAGCCATACCTGGTGATATTTGATTGGCTAAATGAATGTTCTTATGTTGTGACGAGTGCCGGGGTGACCGAGCCATACCCGATGATATTTGATTGGCTAAATGAATGTTCTTATGTTGTGACGAGTGCCGGGGTGACCGAGCCAAACTCGGTGATATTTGATTGGCTAAATGAATGTTCTTATGGTGTGAAGAGTGCCGGGGTGACCGAGCCATACTCGGTGATATTTGATTGGCTAAATGAATGTTCTTATGTTGTGAAGAGTGCCGGGGTGACCGAGCCATACTCGGTGATATTTGATTGGCTAAATGAATGTTGTTATGTTGTGACGAGTGCCGGGGTGACCGAGCCATACTCGGTGATATTTGATTGGCTAAATGAATGTTCTTATGTTGTGAAGAGTGCCGGGGTGACCGAGCCATACTCGGTGATATTTGATTGGCTAAATGAATGTTCTTATGTTGTGAAGAGTGCCGGGGTGACCGAGCCATACTCGGTGATATTTGATTGGCTAAATGAATGTTCTTATGTTGTGAAGAGTGCCGGGGTGACCGAGCCATACTCGGTGATATTTGATTGGCTAAATGAATGTTCTTATGTTGTGAAGAGTGCCGTGGTGACCGAGCCATACTCGGTGATATTTGATTGGCTAAATGAATGTTCTTATGTTGTGAAGAGTGCCTGGGTGACCGAGCCATACTCGGTGATATTTGATTGGCTAAATTAATGTTCTTATGTTGTGACGAGTGCCGGGGTGACCAAGCCATACTCGGTGATATTTGATTGGCTAAATGAATGTTCTTATGTTGTGAAGAGTGCCGGGGTGACCGAGCCATACTTGGTGATATTTGATTGGCTAAATGAATGTTCTTATGTTGTGACGAGTGCCGGTGTGACCGAGCCATACCCGGTGATATTTGATTGGCTAAATGAATGTTCTTATGTTGTGAAGAGTGCCGGGGTGACCGAGCCATACTCGGTGATATTTGATTGGCTAAATGAATGTTCTTATGTTGGGAAGAGTGCCGGGGTGACCGAGCCATACTCGGTGATATTTGATTGGCTAAATGATTGTTCTTATGTTGTGAAGAGTGCCGGGGTGACCGAGCCATACTCGGTGATATTTGATTGGCTAAATGAATGTTCTTATTTTGTGACGAGTGCCGGGGTGACCGAGCCATACTCGGTGATATTTGATTGGCTAAATGAATGTTCTTATGTTGTGAAGAGTGCCGGGGTGACCGAGCCATACTCGGTGATATTTGATTGGCTAAATGAATGTTCTTATGTTGTGACGAGTGCCGGGGTGACCGAACCATACTCGGTGATATTTGATTGGCTAAATGAATGTTCTTATGTTGTGAAGAGTGCCGGGGTGACTGAGCCATACTCGGTGATATTTGATTGGCTAAATGAATGTTCTTATGTTGTGAAGAGTGCCGGGGTGACCGAGCCATACTCGGTGATATTTGATTGGCTAAATGAATGTTCTTATGTTGTGACGAGTGCCGGGGTGACCGAGCCATACTCTGTGATATTTGATTGGCTAAATTAATGTTCTTATGTTGTGAAGAGTGCCGGGGTGACCGAGCCATACTCGGTGATATTTGATTGGCTAAATGAATGTTCTTATGTTGTGAAGAGTGCCAGGGTGACCGAGCCATACTCGGTGATCTTTGATTGGCTAAATGAATGTTCTTATGTTGTGAAGAGTGCCGGGGTTGACCGAGCCATACTCGGTGATATTTGATTGGCTAAATGAATGTTCTTATGTTGTGAAGAGTGCCGGGGTGACCGAGCCATACTTGGTGATATTTGATTGGCTAAATGAATGTTCTTATGTTGTGACGAGTGCCGGTGTGACTGAGCCATACCCGGTGATATTTGATTGGCTAAATGAATGTTCTTATGTTGTGAAGAGTGCCGGGGTGACCGAGCCATACTCGGTGATATTTGATTGGCTAAATGAATGTTCTTATGTTGGGAAGAGTGCCGGGGTGACCGAGCCATACTCGGTGATATTTGATTGGCTAAATGATTGTTCTTATGTTGTGAAGAGTGCCGGGGTGACCGAGCCATACTCGGTGATATTTGATTGGCTAAATGAATGTTCTTATTTTGTGACGAGTGCCGGGGTGACCGAGCCATACTCGGTGATATTTGATTGGCTAAATGAATGTTCTTATGTTGTGAAGAGTGCCGGGGTGACCGAGCCATACTCGGTGATATTTGATTGGCTAAATGAATGTTCTTATGTTGTGACGAGTGCCGGGGTGACCGAACCATACTCGGTGATATTTGATTGGCTAAATGAATGTTCTTATGTTGTGAAGAGTGCCGGGGTGACTGAGCCATACTCGGTGATATTTGATTGGCTAAATGAATGTTCTTATGTTGTGAAGAGTGCCGGGGTGACCGAGCCATACTCGGTGATATTTGATTGGCTAAATGAATGTTCTTATGTTGTGACGAGTGCCGGGGTGACCGAGCCATACTCGGTGATATTTGATTGGCTAAATGAATGTTCTTATGTTGTGAAGAGTGCCGGGGTGACCGAGCCATACTCGGTGATATTTGATTGGCTAAATGAATGTTCTTATGTTGTGAAGAGTGCCAGGGTGACCGAGCCATACTCGGTGATCTTTGATTGGCTAAATGAATGTTCTTATGTTGTGAAGAGTGCCGGGGTTGACCGAGCCATACTCGGTGATATTTGATTGGCTAAATGAATGTTCTTATGTTGTGAAGAGTACCGGGGTTACCGAGCCATACTCGGTGATATTTGATTGGCTAAATGAATGTTCTTATGTTGTGAAGAGTGCCGGGGTGACCGAGCCATACTCGGTGATATTTGATTGGCTAAATGAATGTTCTTATGTTGTGACGAGTGCCGGGGTGACCGAGCCATACTCGGTGATATTTGATTGGCTAAATGAATGTTCTTATGTTGTGAAGAGTGCCGGGGTGACCGAGCCATACTTGGTGATATTTGATTGGCTAAATGAATGTTCTTATGTTGTGAAGAGTGCCGGGGTGACCGAGCCATACTCGGTGATATTTGATTGGCTAAATGAATGTTCTTATGTTGGGAAGAGTGCCGGGGTGACCGAGCCATACTCGGTGATATTTGATTGGCTAAATGAATGTTCTTATGTTGTGACGAGTGCCGGGGGGACCGAGCCATACTCGGTGATATTTGATTGGCTAAATGAATGTTCTTATGTTGTGAAGAGTGCCGGGGTGACCGAGCCATACTCGGTGATATTTGATTGGCTAAATGAATGTTCTTATGTTGTGACGAGTGCCGGGGTGACTGAGCCATACTCGGTGATATTTGATTGGCTAAATGAATGTTCTTATGTTGTGAAGAGTGCCGGGGTGACCGAGCCATACTCGGTGATATTTGATTGGCTAAATGAATGTTCTTATGTTGTGAAGAGTGCCGGGGTGACCGAACCATACTCGGTGATATTTGATAGGCTAAATGAATGTTCTTATGTTGTGAAGAGTGCCGGGGTTGACCGAGCCATACTCGGTGATATTTGGTTGGCTAAATGAATGTTCTTATGTTGTGAAGAGTGCCGGGGTGACCGAGCCATACTCGGTGATATTTGATTGGCTAAATGAATGTTCTTATGTTGTGAAGAGTGCCGTGGTGACCGAGCCATACTCGGTGATATTTGATTGGCTAAATGAATGTTCTTATGTTGTGAAGAGTGCCTGGGTGACCGAGCCATACTCGGTGATATTTGATTGGCTAAATTAATGTTCTTATGTTGTGACGAGTGCCGGGGTGACCAAGCCATACTCGGTGATATTTGATTGGCTAAATGAATGTTCTTATGTTGTGAAGAGTGCCGGGGTGACCGAGCCATACTTTGTGATATTTGATTGGCTAAATGAATGTTCTTATGTTGTGACGAGTGCCGGTGTGACCGAGCCATACCCGGTGATATTTGATTGGCTAAATGAATGTTCTTATGTTGTGAAGAGTGCCGGGGTGACCGAGCCATACTCGGTGATATTTGATTGGCTAAATGAATGTTCTTATGTTGGGAAGAGTGCCGGGGTGACCGAGCCATACTCGGTGATATTTGATTGGCTAAATGATTGTTCTTATGTTGTGAAGAGTGCCGGGGTGACCGAGCCATACTCGGTGATATTTGATTGGCTAAATGAATGTTCTTATTTTGTGACGAGTGCCGGGGTGTCCGAGCCATACTCGGTGATATTTGATTGGCTAAATGAATGTTCTTATGTTGTGAAGAGTGCCGGGGTGACCGAGCCATACTCGGTGATATTTGATTGGCTAAATGAATGTTCTTATGTTGTGACGAGTGCCGGGGTGACTGAGCCATACTCGGTGATATTTGATTGGCTAAATGAATGTTCTTATGTTGTGAAGAGTGCCGGGGTGACCGAGCCATACTCGGTGATATTTGATTGGCTAAATGAATGTTCTTATGTTGTGAAGAGTGCCGGGGTGACCGAGCCATACTCGGTGATATTTGATTGGCTAAATGAATGTTCTTATGTTGTGAAGAGTGCCGGGGTGACCGAGCCATACTCGGTGATATTTGATTGGCTAAATTAATGTTCTTATGTTGTGACGAGTGCCGGGGTGACCGAGCCATACCCGGTGATATTTGATTGGCTAAATGAATGTTCTTATGTTGTGACGAGTGCCGGGGTGACCGAGCCATACCCGGTGATATTTGATTGGCTAAATGAATGTTCTTATGTTGTGAAGAGTGCCGGTGTGACCGAGCCATACTCGGTGATATTTGATTGGCTATATGAATGTTCTTATGTTGTGACGAGTGCCGGGGTGACCGAGCCATACTCGGTGATATTTGATTGGCTAAATGAATGTTCTTATGGTGTGAAGAGTGCCGGGGTGACCGATCCATACTCTGTGATATTTGATTTGCTAAATGAATGTTCTTATGTTGTGACGAGTGCCGGAGTGACCGAGCCATACTCGGTGATATTTGATTGGCTAAATGAATGTTCTTATGGTGTGAAGAGTGCCGGGGTGACCGAGCCATACCCGGTGATATTTGATTGGCTAAAGGAATGTTCTTATGTTGTGACGAGTGCCGGGGTGACCGAGCCATACTCGGTGATATTTGATTGGCTAAATGAATGTTCTTATGGTGTGAAGAGTGCCGGGGTGACCGATCCATACTCGGTGATATTTGATTAGCTAAATGAATGTTCTTATGTTGTGACGAGTGCCGGGGTGACCGAGCCATACTCGGTGATATTTGATTGGCTAAATGAATGTTCTTATGGTGTGAAGAGTGCCGGGGTGACCGAGCCATACTCGGTGGTATTTGATTGGCTAAATGAATGTTCTTATGTTGTGAAGAGTGCCGGGGTGACCGAGCCATACTTGGTGATATTTGATTGGCTAAATGAATGTTCTTATGTTGTGACGAGTGCCGGGGTGACCGAGCCATACTCGGTGATATTTGATTAGCTAAATGAATGTTCTTATGTTGTGACGAGTGCCGGGGTGACCGAGCCATACTCGGTGATATTTGATTGGCTAAATGAATGTTCTTATGTTGTGATGTGTGCCGGGGTGACCGAGCCATACTCGGTGATATTTGATTGGCTAAATGAATGTTCTTATGGTGTGAAGAGTGCCGGGGTGACCGAGCCATACCTGGTGATATTTGATTGGCTAAATGAATGTTCTTATGTTGTGACGAGTGCCGGGGTGACCGAGCCATACCCGATGATATTTGATTGGCTAAATGAATGTTCTTATGTTGTGACGAGTGCCGGGGTGACCGAGCCATACTCGGTGATATTTGATTGGCTAAATGAATGTTCTTATGGTGTGAAGAGTGCCGGGGTGACCGAGCCATACTCGGTGATATTTGATTGGCTAAATGAATGTTCTTATGTTGTGAAGAGTGCCGGGGTGACCGAGCCATACTCGGTGATATTTGATTGGCTAAATGAATGTTCTTATGTTGTGACGAGTGCCGGGGTGACCGAGCCATACTCGGTGATATTTGATTGGCTAAATGAATGTTCTTATGTTGTGAAGAGTGCCGGGGTGACCGAGCCATACTCGGTGATATTTGATTGGCTAAATGAATGTTCTTATGTTGTGAAGAGTGCCGGGGTGACCGAGCCATACTCGGTGATATTTGATTGGCTAAATGAATGTTCTTATGTTGTGACGAGTGCCGGGGTGACCGAGCCATACTCGGTGATATTTGATTGGCTAAATGAATGTTCTTATGTTGTGGAGAGTGCTGGCGTGACCGAGCCATACTCGGTGATATTTGATTGGCTAAATGAATGTTCTTATGTTGTGAAGAGTGCCAGGGTGACCGAGCCATACTCGGTGATCTTTGATTGGCTAAATGAATGTTCTTATGTTGTGAAGAGTGCCGGGGTGACCGAGCCATACTCGGTGATATTTGATTGGCTAAATGAATGTTCTTATGTTGTGAAGAGTGCCGGGGTGACCGAGCCATACTCGGTGATATTTGATAGGCTAAATGAATGTTCTTATGTTGTGAAGAGTGCCGGGGTTGACCGAGCCATACTCGGTGATATTTGGTTGGCTAAATGAATATTCTTATGTTGTGAAGAGTGCCGGGGTGACCGAGCCATACTCGGTGATATTTGATTGGCTAAATGAATGTTCTTATGTTGTGAAGAGTGCCGTGGTGACCGAGCCATACTCGGTGATATTTGATTGGCTAAATGAATGTTCTTATGTTGTGAAGAGTGCCTGGGTGACCGAGCCATACTTGGTGATATTTGATTGGATAAATTAATGTTCTTATGTTGTGACGAGTGCCGGGGTGACCAAGCCATACTCGGTGATATTTGATTGGCTAAATGAATGTTCTTATGTTGTGAAGAGTGCCGGGGTGACCGAGCCATACTTGGTGATATTTGATTGGCTAAATGAATGTTCTTATGTTGTGACGAGTGCCGGTGTGACCGAGCCATACCCGGTGATATTTGATTGGCTAAATGAATGTTCTTATGTTGTGAAGAGTGCCGGGGTGACCGAGCCATACTCGGTGATATTTGATTGGCTAAATGAATGTTCTTATGTTGGGAAGAGTGCCGGGGTGACCGAGCCATACTCGGTGATATTTGATTGGCTAAATGATTGTTCTTATGTTGTGAAGAGTGCCGGGGTGACCGAGCCATAATCGGTGATATTTGATTGGCTAAATGAATGTTCTTATTTTGTGACGAGTGCTGGGGTGACCGAGCCATACTCGGTGATATTTGATTGGCTAAATGAATGTTCTTATGTTGTGAAGAGTGCCGGGGTGACCGAGCCATACTCGGTGATATTTGATTGGCTAAATGAATGTTCTTATGTTGTGACGAGTGCCGGGGTGACTGAGCCATACTCGGTGATATTTGATTGGCTAAATGAATGTTCTTATGTTGTGAAGAGTGCCGGGGTGACCGAGCCATACTCGGTGATATTTGATTGGCTAAATGAATGTTCTTATGTTGTGAAGAGTGCCGGGGTGACCGAGCCATACTCGGTGATATTTGATTGGCTAAATGAATGTTCTTATGTTGTGAAGAGTGCCGGGGTGACCGAGCCATACTCGGTGATATTTGATTGGCTAAATTAATGTTCTTATGTTGTGACGAGTGCCGGGGTGACCGAGCCATACCCGGTGATATTTGATTGGCTAAATGAATGTTCTTATGTTGTGACGAGTGCCGGGGTGACCGAGCCATACCCGGTGATATTTGATTGGCTAAATGAATGTTCTTATGTTGTGAAGAGTGCCGGTGTGACCGAGCCATACTCGGTGATATTTGATTGGCTATATGAATGTTCTTATGTTGTGACGAGTGCCGGGGTGACCGAGCCATACTCGGTGATATTTGATTGGCTAAATGAATGTTCTTATGGTGTGAAGAGTGCCGGGGTGACCGATCCATACTCTGTGATATTTGATTGGCTAAATGAATGTTCTTATGTTGTGACGAGTGCCGGGGTGACCGAGCCATACTCGGTGATATTTGATTGGCTAAATGAATGTTCTTATGGTGTGAAGAGTGCCGGGGTGACCGAGCCATACCCGGTGATATTTGATTGGCTAAAGGAATGTTCTTATGTTGTGACGAGTGCCGGGGTGACCGAGCCATACTCGGTGATATTTGATTGGCTAAATGAATGTTCTTATGGTGTGAAGAGTGCCGGGGTGACCGATCCATACTCGGTGATATTTGATTGGCTAAATGAATGTTCTTATGTTGTGACGAGTGCCGGGGTGACCGAGCCATACTCGGTGATATTTGATTGGCTAAATGAATGTTCTTATGGTGTGAAGAGTGCCGGGGTGACCGAGCCATACTCGGTGGTATTTGATTGGCTAAATGAATGTTCTTATGTTGTGAAGAGTGCCGGGGTGACCGAGCCATACTTGGTGATATTTGATTGGCTAAATGAATGTTCTTATGTTGTGACGAGTGCCGGGGTGACCGAGCCATACTCGGTGATATTTGATTAGCTAAATGAATGTTCTTATGTTGTGACGAGTGCCGGGGTGACCGAGCCATACTCGGTGATATTTGATTGGCTAAATGAATGTTCTTATGTTGTGAAGTGTGCCGGGGTGACCGAGCCATACTCGGTGATATTTGATTGGCTAAATGAATGTTCTTATGGTGTGAAGAGTGCCGGGGTGACCGAGCCATACCTGGTGATATTTGATTGGCTAAATGAATGTTCTTATGTTGTGACGAGTGCCGGGGTGACCGAGCCATACCCGATGATATTTGATTGGCTAAATGAATGTTCTTTTGTTGTGACGAGTGCCGGGGTGACCGAGCCATACTCGGTGATATTTGATTGGCTAAATGAATGTTCTTATGGTGTGAAGAGTGCCGTGGTGACCGAGCCATACTCGGTGATATTTGATTGGCTAAATGAATGTTCTTATGTTGTGAAGAGTGCCTGGGTGACCGAGCCATACTCGGTGATATTTGATTGGCTAAATTAATGTTCTTATGTTGTGACGAGTGCCGGGGTGACCAAGCCATACTCGGTGATATTTGATTGGCTAAATGAATGTTCTTATGTTGTGAAGAGTGCCGGGGTGACCGAGCCATACTTGGTGATATTTGATTGGCTAAATGAATGTTCTTATGTTGTGACGAGTGCCGGTGTGACCGAGCCATACCCGGTGATATTTGATTGGCTAAATGAATGTTCTTATGTTGTGAAGAGTGCCGGGGTGACCGAGCCATACTCGGTGATATTTGATTGGCTAAATGAATGTTCTTATGTTGGGAAGAGTGCCGGGGTGACCGAGCCATACTCGGTGATATTTGATTGGCTAAATGAATGTTCTTATGGTGTGAAGAGTGCCGGGGTGACCGAGCCATACCTGGTGATATTTGATTGGCTAAATGAATGTTCTTATGTTGTGACGAGTGCCGGGGTGACCGAGCCATACCCGATGATATTTGATTGGCTAAATGAATGTTCTTTTGTTGTGACGAGTGCCGGGGTGACCGAGCCATACTCGGTGATATTTGATTGGCTAAATGAATGTTCTTATGGTGTGAAGAGTGCCGTGGTGACCGAGCCATACTCGGTGATATTTGATTGGCTAAATGAATGTTCTTATGTTGTGAAGAGTGCCTGGGTGACCGAGCCATACTCGGTGATATTTGATTGGCTAAATTAATGTTCTTATGTTGTGACGAGTGCCGGGGTGACCAAGCCATACTCGGTGATATTTGATTGGCTAAATGAATGTTCTTATGTTGTGAAGAGTGCCGGGGTGACCGAGCCATACTTGGTGATATTTGATTGGCTAAATGAATGTTCTTATGTTGTGACGAGTGCCGGTGTGACCGAGCCATACCCGGTGATATTTGATTGGCTAAATGAATGTTCTTATGTTGTGAAGAGTGCCGGGGTGACCGAGCCATACTCGGTGATATTTGATTGGCTAAATGAATGTTCTTATGTTGGGAAGAGTGCCGGGGTGACCGAGCCATACTCGGTGATATTTGATTGGCTAAATGATTGTTCTTATGTTGTGAAGAGTGCCGGGGTGACCGAGCCATACTCGGTGATATTTGATTGGCTAAATGAATGTTCTTATTTTGTGACGAGTGCTGGGGTGACCGAGCCATACTCGGTGATATTTGATTGGCTAAATGAATGTTCTTATGTTGTGAAGAGTGCCGGGGTGACCGAGCCATACTCGGTGATATTTGATTGGCTAAATGAATGTTCTTATGTTGTGACGAGTGCCGGGGTGACTGAGCCATACTCGGTGATATTTGATTGGCTAAATGAATGTTCTTATGTTGTGAAGAGTGCCGGGGTGACCGAGCCATACTCGGTGATATTTGATTGGCTAAATGAATGTTCTTATGTTGTGAAGAGTGCCGGGGTGACCGAGCCATACTCGGTGATATTTGATTGGCTAAATGAATGTTCTTATGTTGTGAAGAGTGCCGGGGTGACCGAGTTATACTCGGTGATATTTGATTGGCTAAATTAATGTTCTTATGTTGTGACGAGTGCCGGGGTGACCGAGCCATACCCGGTGATATTTGATTGGCTAAATGAATGTTCTTATGTTGTGACGAGTGCCGGGGTGACCGAGCCATACCCGGTGATATTTGATTGGCTAAATGAATGTTCTTATGTTGTGAAGAGTGCCGGTGTGACCGAGCCATACTCGGTGATATTTGATTGGCTATATGAATGTTCTTATGTTGTGACGAGTGCCGGGGTGACCGAGCCATACTCGGTGATATTTGATTGGCTAAATGTTTGTTCTTATGTTGTGAAGAGTGCCGGGGTGACCGAGCCATACTTGGTGATATTTGATTGGCTAAATGAATGTTCTTATGGTGTGAAGAGTGCCGGGGTGACCGAGCCATACTCGGTGATATTTGATTGGCTAAATGAATGTTCTTATGTTGTGAAGAGTGCCGGGGTGACCGAGCCATACTCGGTGATATTTGATTGGCTAAATGAATGTTCTTATGTTGTGACGAGTGCCGGGGTGACCGAGCCATACTCGGTGATATTTGATTGGCTAAATGAATGTTCTTATGTTGTGAAGAGTGCCGGGGTGACCGAGCCATACTCGGTGATATTTGATTGGCTAAATGAATGTTCTTATGTTGTGAAGAGTGCCGGGGTGACCGAGCCATACTCGGTGATATTTGATTGGCTAAATGAATGTTCTTATGTTGTGACGAGTGCCGGGGTGACCGAGCCATACTCGGTGATATTTGATTGGCTAAATGAATGTTCTTATGTTGTGGAGAGTGCTGGCGTGACCGAGCCATACTCGGTGATATTTGATTGGCTAAATGAATGTTCTTATGTTGTGAAGAGTGCCAGGGTGACCGAGCCATACTCGGTGATCTTTGATTGGCTAAATGAATGTTCTTATGTTGTGAAGAGTGCCGGGGTGACCGAGCCATACTCGGTGATATTTGATTGGCTAAATGAATGTTCTTATGTTGTGAAGAGTGCCGGGGTGACCGAGCCATACTCGGTGATATTTGATAGGCTAAATGAATGTTCTTATGTTGTGAAGAGTGCCGGGGTTGACCGAGCCATACTCGGTGATATTTGGTTGGCTAAATGAATATTCTTATGTTGTGAAGAGTGCCGTGGTGACCGAGCCATACTCGGTGATATTTGATTGGCTAAATGAATGTTCTTATGTTGTGAAGAGTGCCTGGGTGACCGAGCCATACTTGGTGATATTTGATTGGATAAATTAATGTTCTTATGTTGTGACGAGTGCCGGGGTGACCAAGCCATACTCGGTGATATTTGATTGGCTAAATGAATGTTCTTATGTTGTGAAGAGTGCCGGGGTGACCGAGCCATACTTGGTGATATTTGATTGGCTAAATGAATGTTCTTATGTTGTGACGAGTGCCGGTGTGACCGAGCCATACCCGGTGATATTTGATTGGCTAAATGAATGTTCTTATGTTGTGAAGAGTGCCGGGGTGACCGAGCCATACTCGGTGATATTTGATTGGCTAAATGAATGTTCTTATGTTGGGAAGAGTGCCGGGGTGACCGAGCCATACTCGGTGATATTTGATTGGCTAAATGATTGTTCTTATGTTGTGAAGAGTGCCGGGGTGACCGAGCCATAATCGGTGATATTTGATTGGCTAAATGAATGTTCTTATTTTGTGACGAGTGCTGGGGTGACCGAGCCATACTCGGTGATATTTGATTGGCTAAATGAATGTTCTTATGTTGTGAAGAGTGCCGGGGTGACCGAGCCATACTCGGTGATATTTGATTGGCTAAATGAATGTTCTTATGTTGTGACGAGTGCCGGGGTGACTGAGCCATACTCGGTGATATTTGATTGGCTAAATGAATGTTCTTATGTTGTGAAGAGTGCCGGGGTGACCGAGCCATACTCGGTGATATTTGATTGGCTAAATGAATGTTCTTATGTTGTGAAGAGTGCCGGGGTGACCGAGCCATACTCGGTGATATTTGATTGGCTAAATGAATGTTCTTATGTTGTGAAGAGTGCCGGGGTGACCGAGCCATACTCGGTGATATTTGATTGGCTAAATTAATGTTCTTATGTTGTGACGAGTGCCGGGGTGACCGAGCCATACCCGGTGATATTTGATTGGCTAAATGAATGTTCTTATGTTGTGACGAGTGCCGGGGTGACCGAGCCATACCCGGTGATATTTGATTGGCTAAATGAATGTTCTTATGTTGTGAAGAGTGCCGGTGTGACCGAGCCATACTCGGTGATATTTGATTGGCTATATGAATGTTCTTATGTTGTGACGAGTGCCGGGGTGACCGAGCCATACTCGGTGATATTTGATTGGCTAAATGAATGTTCTTATGGTGTGAAGAGTGCCGGGGTGACCGATCCATACTCTGTGATATTTGATTGGCTAAATGAATGTTCTTATGTTGTGACGAGTGCCGGGGTGACCGAGCCATACTCGGTGATATTTGATTGGCTAAATGAATGTTCTTATGGTGTGAAGAGTGCCGGGGTGACCGAGCCATACCCGGTGATATTTGATTGGCTAAAGGAATGTTCTTATGTTGTGACGAGTGCCGGGGTGACCGAGCCATACTCGGTGATATTTGATTGGCTAAATGAATGTTCTTATGGTGTGAAGAGTGCCGGGGTGACCGATCCATACTCGGTGATATTTGATTGGCTAAATGAATGTTCTTATGTTGTGACGAGTGCCGGGGTGACCGAGCCATACTCGGTGATATTTGATTGGCTAAATGAATGTTCTTATGGTGTGAAGAGTGCCGGGGTGACCGAGCCATACTCGGTGGTATTTGATTGGCTAAATGAATGTTCTTATGTTGTGAAGAGTGCCGGGGTGACCGAGCCATACTTGGTGATATTTGATTGGCTAAATGAATGTTCTTATGTTGTGACGAGTGCCGGGGTGACCGAGCCATACTCGGTGATATTTGATTAGCTAAATGAATGTTCTTATGTTGTGACGAGTGCCGGGGTGACCGAGCCATACTCGGTGATATTTGATTGGCTAAATGAATGTTCTTATGTTGTGAAGTGTGCCGGGGTGACCGAGCCATACTCGGTGATATTTGATTGGCTAAATGAATGTTCTTATGGTGTGAAGAGTGCCGGGGTGACCGAGCCATACCTGGTGATATTTGATTGGCTAAATGAATGTTCTTATGTTGTGACGAGTGCCGGGGTGACCGAGCCATACCCGATGATATTTGATTGGCTAAATGAATGTTCTTTTGTTGTGACGAGTGCCGGGGTGACCGAGCCATACTCGGTGATATTTGATTGGCTAAATGAATGTTCTTATGGTGTGAAGAGTGCCGTGGTGACCGAGCCATACTCGGTGATATTTGATTGGCTAAATGAATGTTCTTATGTTGTGAAGAGTGCCTGGGTGACCGAGCCATACTCGGTGATATTTGATTGGCTAAATTAATGTTCTTATGTTGTGACGAGTGCCGGGGTGACCAAGCCATACTCGGTGATATTTGATTGGCTAAATGAATGTTCTTATGTTGTGAAGAGTGCCGGGGTGACCGAGCCATACTTGGTGATATTTGATTGGCTAAATGAATGTTCTTATGTTGTGACGAGTGCCGGTGTGACCGAGCCATACCCGGTGATATTTGATTGGCTAAATGAATGTTCTTATGTTGTGAAGAGTGCCGGGGTGACCGAGCCATACTCGGTGATATTTGATTGGCTAAATGAATGTTCTTATGTTGGGAAGAGTGCCGGGGTGACCGAGCCATACTCGGTGATATTTGATTGGCTAAATGATTGTTCTTATGTTGTGAAGAGTGCCGGGGTGACCGAGCCATACTCGGTGATATTTGATTGGCTAAATGAATGTTCTTATTTTGTGACGAGTGCTGGGGTGACCGAGCCATACTCGGTGATATTTGATTGGCTAAATGAATGTTCTTATGTTGTGAAGAGTGCCGGGGTGACCGAGCCATACTCGGTGATATTTGATTGGCTAAATGAATGTTCTTATGTTGTGACGAGTGCCGGGGTGACTGAGCCATACTCGGTGATATTTGATTGGCTAAATGAATGTTCTTATGTTGTGAAGAGTGCCGGGGTGACCGAGCCATACTCGGTGATATTTGATTGGCTAAATGAATGTTCTTATGTTGTGAAGAGTGCCGGGGTGACCGAGCCATACTCGGTGATATTTGATTGGCTAAATGAATGTTCTTATGTTGTGAAGAGTGCCGGGGTGACCGAGCCATACTCGGTGATATTTGATTGGCTAAATTAATGTTCTTATGTTGTGACGAGTGCCGGGGTGACCGAGCCATACCCGGTGATATTTGATTGGCTAAATGAATGTTCTTATGTTGTGACGAGTGCCGGGGTGACCGAGCCATACCCGGTGATATTTGATTGGCTAAATGAATGTTCTTATGTTGTGAAGAGTGCCGGTGTGACCGAGCCATACTCGGTGATATTTGATTGGCTATATGAATGTTCTTATGTTGTGACGAGTGCCGGGGTGACCGAGCCATACTCGGTGATATTTGATTGGCTAAATGTTTGTTCTTATGTTGTGAAGAGTGCCGGGGTGACCGAGCCATACTCGGTGATATTTGATTGGCTAAATGAATGTTCTTATTTTGTGACGAGTGCCGGGGTGTCCGAGCCATACTCGGTGATATTTGATTGGCTAAATGAATGTTCTTATGTTGTGAAGAGTGCCGGGGTGACCGAGCCATACTCGGTGATATTTGATTGGCTAAATGAATGTTCTTATGTTGTGACGAGTGCCGGGGTGACTGAGCCATACTCGGTGATATTTGATTGGCTAAATGAATGTTCTTATGTTGTGAAGAGTGCCGGGGTGACCGAGCCATACTCGGTGATATTTGATTGGCTAAATGAATGTTCTTATGTTGTGAAGAGTGCCGGGGTGACCGAGCCATACTCGGTGATATTTGATTGGCTAAATGAATGTTCTTATGTTGTGAAGAGTGCCGGGGTGACCGAGCCATACTCGGTGATATTTGATTGGCTAAATTAATGTTCTTATGTTGTGACGAGTGCCGGGGTGACCGAGCCATACCCGGTGATATTTGATTGGCTAAATGAATGTTCTTATGTTGTGACGAGTGCCGGGGTGACCGAGCCATACCCGGTGATATTTGATTGGCTAAATGAATGTTCTTATGTTGTGAAGAGTGCCGGTGTGACCGAGCCATACTCGGTGATATTTGATTGGCTATATGAATGTTCTTATGTTGTGACGAGTGCCGGGGTGACCGAGCCATACTCGGTGATATTTGATTGGCTAAATGAATGTTCTTATGGTGTGAAGAGTGCCGGGGTGACCGATCCATACTCTGTGATATTTGATTTGCTAAATGAATGTTCTTATGTTGTGACGAGTGCCGGAGTGACCGAGCCATACTCGGTGATATTTGATTGGCTAAATGAATGTTCTTATGGTGTGAAGAGTGCCGGGGTGACCGAGCCATACCCGGTGATATTTGATTGGCTAAAGGAATGTTCTTATGTTGTGACGAGTGCCGGGGTGACCGAGCCATACTCGGTGATATTTGATTGGCTAAATGAATGTTCTTATGGTGTGAAGAGTGCCGGGGTGACCGATCCATACTCGGTGATATTTGATTAGCTAAATGAATGTTCTTATGTTGTGACGAGTGCCGGGGTGACCGAGCCATACTCGGTGATATTTGATTGGCTAAATGAATGTTCTTATGGTGTGAAGAGTGCCGGGGTGACCGAGCCATACTCGGTGGTATTTGATTGGCTAAATGAATGTTCTTATGTTGTGAAGAGTGCCGGGGTGACCGAGCCATACTTGGTGATATTTGATTGGCTAAATGAATGTTCTTATGTTGTGACGAGTGCCGGGGTGACCGAGCCATACTCGGTGATATTTGATTAGCTAAATGAATGTTCTTATGTTGTGACGAGTGCCGGGGTGACCGAGCCATACTCGGTGATATTTGATTGGCTAAATGAATGTTCTTATGTTGTGATGTGTGCCGGGGTGACCGAGCCATACTCGGTGATATTTGATTGGCTAAATGAATGTTCTTATGGTGTGAAGAGTGCCGGGGTGACCGAGCCATACCTGGTGATATTTGATTGGCTAAATGAATGTTCTTATGTTGTGACGAGTGCCGGGGTGACCGAGCCATACCCGATGATATTTGATTGGCTAAATGAATGTTCTTATGTTGTGACGAGTGCCGGGGTGACCGAGCCATACTCGGTGATATTTGATTGGCTAAATGAATGTTCTTATGGTGTGAAGAGTGCCGGGGTGACCGAGCCATACTCGGTGATATTTGATTGGCTAAATGAATGTTCTTATGTTGTGAAGAGTGCCGGGGTGACCGAGCCATACTCGGTGATATTTGATTGGCTAAATGAATGTTCTTATGTTGTGACGAGTGCCGGGGTGACCGAGCCATACTCGGTGATATTTGATTGGCTAAATGAATGTTCTTATGTTGTGAAGAGTGCCGGGGTGACCGGGCCATACTCGGTGATATTTGATTGGCTAAATGAATGTTCTTATGTTGTGAAGAGTGCCGGGGTGACCGAGCCATACTCGGTGATATTTGATTGGCTAAATGAATGTTCTTATGTTGTGACGAGTGCCGGGGTGACCGAGCCATACTCGGTGATATTTGATTGGCTAAATGAATGTTCTTATGTTGTGGAGAGTGCTGGCGTGACCGAGCCATACTCGGTGATATTTGATTGGCTAAATGAATGTTCTTATGTTGTGAAGAGTGCCAGGGTGACCGAGCCATACTCGGTGATCTTTGATTGGCTAAATGAATGTTCTTATGTTGTGAAGAGTGCCGGGGTGACCGAGCCATACTCGGTGATATTTGATTGGCTAAATGAATGTTCTTATGTTGTGAAGAGTGCCGGGGTGACCGAGCCATACTCGGTGATATTTGATAGGCTAAATGAATGTTCTTATGTTGTGAAGAGTGCCGGGGTTGACCGAGCCATACTCGGTGATATTTGGTTGGCTAAATGAATATTCTTATGTTGTGAAGAGTGCCGGGGTGACCGAGCCATACTCGGTGATATTTGATTGGCTAAATGAATGTTCTTATGTTGTGAAGAGTGCCGTGGTGACCGAGCCATACTCGGTGATATTTGATTGGCTAAATGAATGTTCTTATGTTGTGAAGAGTGCCTGGGTGACCGAGCCATACTTGGTGATATTTGATTGGATAAATTAATGTTCTTATGTTGTGACGAGTGCCGGGGTGACCAAGCCATACTCGGTGATATTTGATTGGCTAAATGAATGTTCTTATGTTGTGAAGAGTGCCGGGGTGACCGAGCCATACTTGGTGATATTTGATTGGCTAAATGAATGTTCTTATGTTGTGACGAGTGCCGGTGTGACCGAGCCATACCCGGTGATATTTGATTGGCTAAATGAATGTTCTTATGTTGTGAAGAGTGCCGGGGTGACCGAGCCATACTCGGTGATATTTGATTGGCTAAATGAATGTTCTTATGTTGGGAAGAGTGCCGGGGTGACCGAGCCATACTCGGTGATATTTGATTGGCTAAATGATTGTTCTTATGTTGTGAAGAGTGCCGGGGTGACCGAGCCATAATCGGTGATATTTGATTGGCTAAATGAATGTTCTTATTTTGTGACGAGTGCTGGGGTGACCGAGCCATACTCGGTGATATTTGATTGGCTAAATGAATGTTCTTATGTTGTGAAGAGTGCCGGGGTGACCGAGCCATACTCGGTGATATTTGATTGGCTAAATGAATGTTCTTATGTTGTGACGAGTGCCGGGGTGACTGAGCCATACTCGGTGATATTTGATTGGCTAAATGAATGTTCTTATGTTGTGAAGAGTGCCGGGGTGACCGAGCCATACTCGGTGATATTTGATTGGCTAAATGAATGTTCTTATGTTGTGAAGAGTGCCGGGGTGACCGAGCCATACTCGGTGATATTTGATTGGCTAAATGAATGTTCTTATGTTGTGAAGAGTGCCGGGGTGACCGAGCCATACTCGGTGATATTTGATTGGCTAAATTAATGTTCTTATGTTGTGACGAGTGCCGGGGTGACCGAGCCATACCCGGTGATATTTGATTGGCTAAATGAATGTTCTTATGTTGTGACGAGTGCCGGGGTGACCGAGCCATACCCGGTGATATTTGATTGGCTAAATGAATGTTCTTATGTTGTGAAGAGTGCCGGTGTGACCGAGCCATACTCGGTGATATTTGATTGGCTATATGAATGTTCTTATGTTGTGACGAGTGCCGGGGTGACCGAGCCATACTCGGTGATATTTGATTGGCTAAATGAATGTTCTTATGGTGTGAAGAGTGCCGGGGTGACCGATCCATACTCTGTGATATTTGATTGGCTAAATGAATGTTCTTATGTTGTGACGAGTGCCGGGGTGACCGAGCCATACTCGGTGATATTTGATTGGCTAAATGAATGTTCTTATGGTGTGAAGAGTGCCGGGGTGACCGAGCCATACCCGGTGATATTTGATTGGCTAAAGGAATGTTCTTATGTTGTGACGAGTGCCGGGGTGACCGAGCCATACTCGGTGATATTTGATTGGCTAAATGAATGTTCTTATGGTGTGAAGAGTGCCGGGGTGACCGATCCATACTCGGTGATATTTGATTGGCTAAATGAATGTTCTTATGTTGTGACGAGTGCCGGGGTGACCGAGCCATACTCGGTGATATTTGATTGGCTAAATGAATGTTCTTATGGTGTGAAGAGTGCCGGGGTGACCGAGCCATACTCGGTGGTATTTGATTGGCTAAATGAATGTTCTTATGTTGTGAAGAGTGCCGGGGTGACCGAGCCATACTTGGTGATATTTGATTGGCTAAATGAATGTTCTTATGTTGTGACGAGTGCCGGGGTGACCGAGCCATACTCGGTGATATTTGATTAGCTAAATGAATGTTCTTATGTTGTGACGAGTGCCGGGGTGACCGAGCCATACTCGGTGATATTTGATTGGCTAAATGAATGTTCTTATGTTGTGAAGTGTGCCGGGGTGACCGAGCCATACTCGGTGATATTTGATTGGCTAAATGAATGTTCTTATGGTGTGAAGAGTGCCGGGGTGACCGAGCCATACCTGGTGATATTTGATTGGCTAAATGAATGTTCTTATGTTGTGACGAGTGCCGGGGTGACCGAGCCATACCCGATGATATTTGATTGGCTAAATGAATGTTCTTTTGTTGTGACGAGTGCCGGGGTGACCGAGCCATACTCGGTGATATTTGATTGGCTAAATGAATGTTCTTATGGTGTGAAGAGTGCCGTGGTGACCGAGCCATACTCGGTGATATTTGATTGGCTAAATGAATGTTCTTATGTTGTGAAGAGTGCCTGGGTGACCGAGCCATACTCGGTGATATTTGATTGGCTAAATTAATGTTCTTATGTTGTGACGAGTGCCGGGGTGACCAAGCCATACTCGGTGATATTTGATTGGCTAAATGAATGTTCTTATGTTGTGAAGAGTGCCGGGGTGACCGAGCCATACTTGGTGATATTTGATTGGCTAAATGAATGTTCTTATGTTGTGACGAGTGCCGGTGTGACCGAGCCATACCCGGTGATATTTGATTGGCTAAATGAATGTTCTTATGTTGTGAAGAGTGCCGGGGTGACCGAGCCATACTCGGTGATATTTGATTGGCTAAATGAATGTTCTTATGTTGGGAAGAGTGCCGGGGTGACCGAGCCATACTCGGTGATATTTGATTGGCTAAATGATTGTTCTTATGTTGTGAAGAGTGCCGGGGTGACCGAGCCATACTCGGTGATATTTGATTGGCTAAATGAATGTTCTTATTTTGTGACGAGTGCTGGGGTGACCGAGCCATACTCGGTGATATTTGATTGGCTAAATGAATGTTCTTATGTTGTGAAGAGTGCCGGGGTGACCGAGCCATACTCGGTGATATTTGATTGGCTAAATGAATGTTCTTATGTTGTGACGAGTGCCGGGGTGACTGAGCCATACTCGGTGATATTTGATTGGCTAAATGAATGTTCTTATGTTGTGAAGAGTGCCGGGGTGACCGAGCCATACTCGGTGATATTTGATTGGCTAAATGAATGTTCTTATGTTGTGAAGAGTGCCGGGGTGACCGAGCCATACTCGGTGATATTTGATTGGCTAAATGAATGTTCTTATGTTGTGAAGAGTGCCGGGGTGACCGAGCCATACTCGGTGATATTTGATTGGCTAAATTAATGTTCTTATGTTGTGACGAGTGCCGGGGTGACCGAGCCATACCCGGTGATATTTGATTGGCTAAATGAATGTTCTTATGTTGTGACGAGTGCCGGGGTGACCGAGCCATACCCGGTGATATTTGATTGGCTAAATGAATGTTCTTATGTTGTGAAGAGTGCCGGTGTGACCGAGCCATACTCGGTGATATTTGATTGGCTATATGAATGTTCTTATGTTGTGACGAGTGCCGGGGTGACCGAGCCATACTCGGTGATATTTGATTGGCTAAATGAATGTTCTTATGGTGTGAAGAGTGCCGGGGTGACCGATCCATACTCTGTGATATTTGATTGGCTAAATGAATGTTCTTATGTTGTGACGAGTGCCGGGGTGACCGAGCCATACTCGGTGATATTTGATTGGCTAAATGAATGTTCTTATGGTGTGAAGAGTGCCGGGGTGACCGAGCCATACCCGGTGATATTTGATTGGCTAAAGGAATGTTCTTATGTTGTGACGAGTGCCGGGGTGACCGAGCCATACTCGGTGATATTTGATTGGCTAAATGAATGTTCTTATGTTGTGACGAGTGCCGGGGTGACCGAGCCATACTCGGTGATATTTGATTGGCTAAATGAATGTTCTTATGGTGTGAAGAGTGCCGGGGTGACCGAGCCATACTCGGTGGTATTTGATTGGCTAAATGAATGTTCTTATGTTGTGAAGAGTGCCGGGGTGACCGAGCCATACTTGGTGATATTTGATTGGCTAAATGAATGTTCTTATGTTGTGACGAGTGCCGGGGTGACCGAGCCATACTCGGTGATATTTGATTAGCTAAATGAATGTTCTTATGTTGTGACGAGTGCCGGGGTGACCGAGCCATACTCGGTGATATTTGATTGGCTAAATGAATGTTCTTATGTTGTGAAGTGTGCCGGGGTGACCGAGCCATACTCGGTGATATTTGATTGGCTAAATGAATGTTCTTATGGTGTGAAGAGTGCCGGGGTGACCGAGCCATACCTGGTGATATTTGATTGGCTAAATGAATGTTCTTATGTTGTGACGAGTGCCGGGGTGACCGAGCCATACCCGATGATATTTGATTGGCTAAATGAATGTTCTTATGTTGTGACGAGTGCCGGGGTGACCGAGCCATACTCGGTGATATTTGATTGGCTAAATGAATGTTCTTATGGTGTGAAGAGTGCCGGGGTGACCGAGCCATACTCGGTGATATTTGATTGGCTAAATGAATGTTCTTATGTTGTGAAGAGTGCCGGGGTGACCGAGCCATACTCGGTGATATTTGATTGGCTAAATGAATGTTCTTATGTTGTGACGAGTGCCGGGGTGACCGAGCCATACTCGGTGATATTTGATTGGCTAAATGAATGTTCTTATGTTGTGAAGAGTGCCGGGGTGACCGAGCCATACTCGGTGATATTTGATTGGCTAAATGAATGTTCTTATGTTGTGAAGAGTGCCGGGGTGACCGAGCCATACTCGGTGATATTTGATTGGCTAAATGAATGTTCTTATGTTGTGACGAGTGCCGGGGTGACCGAGCCATACTCGGTGATATTTGATTGGCTAAATGAATGTTCTTATGGTGTGAAGAGTGCCGGGGTGACCGATCCATACTCTGTGATATTTGATTGGCTAAATGAATGTTCTTATGTTGTGACGAGTGCCGGGGTGACCGAGCCATACTCGGTGATATTTGATTGGCTAAATGAATGTTCTTATGGTGTGAAGAGTGCCGGGGTGACCGAGCCATACCCGGTGATATTTGATTGGCTAAAGGAATGTTCTTATGTTGTGACGAGTGCCGGGGTGACCGAGCCATACTCGGTGATATTTGATTGGCTAAATGAATGTTCTTATGGTGTGAAGAGTGCCGGGGTGACCGATCCATACTCGGTGATATTTGATTGGCTAAATGAATGTTCTTATGTTGTGACGAGTGCCGGGGTGACCGAGCCATACTCGGTGATATTTGATTGGCTAAATGAATGTTCTTATGGTGTGAAGAGTGCCGGGGTGACCGAGCCATACTCGGTGGTATTTGATTGGCTAAATGAATGTTCTTATGTTGTGAAGAGTGCCGGGGTGACCGAGCCATACTTGGTGATATTTGATTGGCTAAATGAATGTTCTTATGTTGTGACGAGTGCCGGGGTGACCGAGCCATACTCGGTGATATTTGATTAGCTAAATGAATGTTCTTATGTTGTGACGAGTGCCGGGGTGACCGAGCCATACTCGGTGATATTTGATTGGCTAAATGAATGTTCTTATGTTGTGAAGTGTGCCGGGGTGACCGAGCCATACTCGGTGATATTTGATTGGCTAAATGAATGTTCTTATGGTGTGAAGAGTGCCGGGGTGACCGAGCCATACCTGGTGATATTTGATTGGCTAAATGAATGTTCTTATGTTGTGACGAGTGCCGGGGTGACCGAGCCATACCCGATGATATTTGATTGGCTAAATGAATGTTCTTATGTTGTGACGAGTGCCGGGGTGACCGAGCCATACTCGGTGATATTTGATTGGCTAAATGAATGTTCTTATGGTGTGAAGAGTGCCGGGGTGACCGAGCCATACTCGGTGATATTTGATTGGCTAAATGAATGTTCTTATGTTGTGAAGAGTGCCGGGGTGACCGAGCCATACTCGGTGATATTTGATTGGCTAAATGAATGTTCTTATGTTGTGACGAGTGCCGGGGTGACCGAGCCATACTCGGTGATATTTGATTGGCTAAATGAATGTTCTTATGTTGTGAAGAGTGCCGGGGTGACCGAGCCATACTCGGTGATATTTGATTGGCTAAATGAATGTTCTTATGTTGTGAAGAGTGCCGGGGTGACCGAGCCATACTCGGTGATATTTGATTGGCTAAATGAATGTTCTTATGTTGTGAAGAGTGCCGGGGTGACCGAGCCATACTCGGTGATATTTGATTGGCTAAATGAATGTTCTTATGTTGTGAAGAGTGCCGTGGTGACCGAGCCATACTCGGTGATATTTGATTGGCTAAATGAATGTTCTTATGTTGTGAAGAGTGCCTGGGTGACCGAGCCATACTCGGTGATATTTGATTGGCTAAATTAATGTTCTTATGTTGTGACGAGTGCCGGGGTGACCAAGCCATACTCGGTGATATTTGATTGGCTAAATGAATGTTCTTATGTTGTGAAGAGTGCCGGGGTGACCGAGCCATACTTGGTGATATTTGATTGGCTAAATGAATGTTCTTATGTTGTGACGAGTGCCGGTGTGACCGAGCCATACCCGGTGATATTTGATTGGCTAAATGAATGTTCTTATGTTGTGAAGAGTGCCGGGGTGACCGAGCCATACTCGGTGATATTTGATTGGCTAAATGAATGTTCTTATGTTGGGAAGAGTGCCGGGGTGACCGAGCCATACTCGGTGATATTTGATTGGCTAAATGATTGTTCTTATGTTGTGAAGAGTGCCGGGGTGACCGAGCCATACTCGGTGATATTTGATTGGCTAAATGAATGTTCTTATTTTGTGACGAGTGCCGGGGTGACCGAGCCATACTCGGTGATATTTGATTGGCTAAATGAATGTTCTTATGTTGTGAAGAGTGCCGGGGTGACCGAGCCATACTCGGTGATATTTGATTGGCTAAATGAATGTTCTTATGTTGTGACGAGTGCCGGGGTGACTGAGCCATACTCGGTGATATTTGATTGGCTAAATGAATGTTCTTATGTTGTGAAGAGTGCCGGGGTGACCGAGCCATACTCGGTGATATTTGATTGGCTAAATGAATGTTCTTATGTTGTGAAGAGTGCCGGGGTGACCGAGCCATACTCGGTGATATTTGATTGGCTAAATGAATGTTCTTATGTTGTGAAGAGTGCCGGGGTGACCGTGCCATACTCGGTGATATTTGATTGGCTAAATTAATGTTCTTATGTTGTGACGAGTGCCGGGGTGACCGAGCCATACCCGGTGATATTTGATTGGCTAAATGAATGTTCTTATGTTGTGACGAGTGCCGGGGTGACCGAGCCATACCCGGTGATATTTGATTGGCTAAATGAATGTTCTTATGTTGTGAAGAGTGCCGGTGTGACCGAGCCATACTCGGTGATATTTGATTGGCTATATGAATGTTCTTATGTTGTGACGAGTGCCGGGGTGACCGAGCCATACTCGGTGATATTTGATTGGCTAAATGAATGTTCTTATGTTGTGAAGAGTGCCGGGGTGACCGAGCCATACTCGGTGATATTTGATTGGCTAAATGAATGTTCTTATGTTGTGAAGAGTGCCGGGGTGACCGAGCCATACTCGGTGATATTTGATTGGCTAAATGAATGTTCTTATGTTGTGAAGAGTGCCGTGGTGACCGAGCCATACTCGGTGATATTTGATTGGCTAAATGAATGTTCTTATGTTGTGAAGAGTGCCTGGGTGACCGAGCCATACTCGGTGATATTTGATTGGCTAAATTAATGTTCTTATGTTGTGACGAGTGCCGGGGTGACCAAGCCATACTCGGTGATATTTGATTGGCTAAATGAATGTTCTTATGTTGTGAAGAGTGCCGGGGTGACCGAGCCATACTTGGTGATATTTGATTGGCTAAATGAATGTTCTTATGTTGTGACGAGTGCCGGTGTGACCGAGCCATACCCGGTGATATTTGATTGGCTAAATGAATGTTCTTATGTTGTGAAGAGTGCCGGGGTGACCGAGCCATACTCGGTGATATTTGATTGGCTAAATGAATGTTCTTATGTTGGGAAGAGTGCCGGGGTGACCGAGCCATACTCGGTGATATTTGATTGGCTAAATGATTGTTCTTATGTTGTGAAGAGTGCCGGGGTGACCGAGCCATACTCGGTGATATTTGATTGGCTAAATGAATGTTCTTATTTTGTGACGAGTGCCGGGGTGACCGAGCCATACTCGGTGATATTTGATTGGCTAAATGAATGTTCTTATGTTGTGAAGAGTGCCGGGGTGACCGAGCCATACTCGGTGATATTTGATTGGCTAAATGAATGTTCTTATGTTGTGACGAGTGCCGGGGTGACTGAGCCATACTCGGTGATATTTGATTGGCTAAATGAATGTTCTTATGTTGTGAAGAGTGCCGGGGTGACCGAGCCATACTCGGTGATATTTGATTGGCTAAATGAATGTTCTTATGTTGTGAAGAGTGCCGGGGTGACCGAGCCATACTCGGTGATATTTGATTGGCTAAATGAATGTTCTTATGTTGTGAAGAGTGCCGGGGTGACCGTGCCATACTCGGTGATATTTGATTGGCTAAATTAATGTTCTTATGTTGTGACGAGTGCCGGGGTGACCGAGCCATACCCGGTGATATTTGATTGGCTAAATGAATGTTCTTATGTTGTGACGAGTGCCGGGGTGACCGAGCCATACCCGGTGATATTTGATTGGCTAAATGAATGTTCTTATGTTGTGAAGAGTGCCGGTGTGACCGAGCCATACTCGGTGATATTTGATTGGCTATATGAATGTTCTTATGTTGTGACGAGTGCCGGGGCGACCGAGCCATACTCGGTGATATTTGATTGGCTAAATGAATGTTCTTATGGTGTGAAGAGTGCCGGGGTGACCGATCCATACTCTGTGATATTTGATTGGCTAAATGAATGTTCTTATGTTGTGACGAGTGCCGGGGTGACCGAGCCATACTCGGTGATATTTGATTGGCTAAATGAATGTTCTTATGGTGTGAAGAGTGCCGGGGTGACCGAGCCATACCCGGTGATATTTGATTGGCTAAAGGAATGTTCTTATGTTGTGACGAGTGCCGGGGTGACCGAGCCATACTCGGTGATATTTGATTGGCTAAATGAATGTTCTTATGGTGTGAAGAGTGCCGGGGTGACCGATCCATACTCGGTGATATTTGATTGGCTAAATGAATGTTCTTATGTTGTGACGAGTGCCGGGGTGACCGAGCCATACTCGGTGATATTTGATTGGCTAAATGAATGTTCTTATGGTGTGAAGAGTGCCGGGGTGACCGAGCCATACTCGGTGGTATTTGATTGGCTAAATGAATGTTCTTATGTTGTGAAGAGTGCCGGGGTGACCGAGCCATACTTGGTGATATTTGATTGGCTAAATGAATGTTCTTATGTTGTGACGAGTGCCGGGGTGACCGAGCCATACTCGGTGATATTTGATTAGCTAAATGAATGTTCTTATGTTGTGACGAGTGCCGGGGTGACCGAGCCATACTCGGTGATATTTGATTGGCTAAATGAATGTTCTTATGTTGTGAAGTGTGCCGGGGTGACCGAGCCATACTCGGTGATATTTGATTGGCTAAATGAATTTTCTTATGGTGTGAAGAGTGCCGGGGTGACCGAGCCATACCTGGTGATATTTGATTGGCTAAATGAATGTTCTTATGTTGTGACGAGTGCCGGGGTGACCGAGCCATACCCGATGATATTTGATTGGCTAAATGAATGTTCTTATGTTGTGACGAGTGCCGGGGTGACCGAGCCATACTCGGTGATATTTGATTGGCTAAATGAATGTTCTTATGGTGTGAAGAGTGCCGGGGTGACCGAGCCATACTCGGTGATATTTGATTGGCTAAATGAATGTTCTTATGTTGTGAAGAGTGCCGGGGTGACCGAGCCATACTCGGTGATATTTGATTGGCTAAATGAATGTTCTTATGTTGTGACGAGTGCCGGGGTGACCGAGCCATACTCGGTGATATTTGATTGGCTAAATGAATGTTCTTATGTTGTGAAGAGTGCCGGGGTGACCGAGCCATACTCGGTGATATTTGATTGGCAAAATGAATGTTCTTATGTTGTGAAGAGTGCCGGGGTGACCGAGCCATACTCGGTGATATTTGATTGGCTAAATGAATGTTCTTATGTTGTGACGAGTGCCGGGGTGACCGAGCCATACTCGGTGATATTTGATTGGCTAAATGAATGTTCTTATGTTGTGGAGAGTGCCGGCGTGACCGAGCCATACTCGGTGATATTTGATTGGCTAAATGAATGTTCTTATGTTGTGAAGAGTGCCAGGGTGACCGAGCCATACTCGGTGATCTTTGATTGGCTAAATGAATGTTCTTATGTTGTGAAGAGTGCCGGGGTTGACCGAGCCATACTCGGTGATATTTGATTGGCTAAATGAATGTTCTTATGTTGTGAAGAGTACCGGGGTGACCGAGCCATACTCGGTGATATTTGATTGGCTAAATGAATGTTCTTATGTTGTGACGAGTGCCGGGGTGACCGAGCCATACTCGGTGATATTTGATTGGCTAAATGAATGTTCTTATGTTGTGAAGAGTGCCGGGGTGACCGAGCCATACTCGGTGATATTTGATTGGCTAAATGAATGTTCTTATGTTGTGAAGAGTGCCAGGGTGACCGAGCCATACTCGGTGATCTTTGATTGGCTAAATGAATGTTCTTATGTTGTGAAGAGTGCCGGGGTTGACCGAGCCATACTCGGTCCTATTTGATTGGCTAAATGAATGTTCTTATGTTGTGAAGAGTGCCGGGGTGACCGAGCCATACTCGGTGATATTTGATTGGCTAAATGAATGTTCTTATGTTGTGAAGAGTGCCGGGGTGACCGAGCCATACTCGGTGATATTTGATTGGCTAAATGAATGTTCTTATGTTGTGAAGAGTGCCGGGGTGACCGAGCCATACTCGGTGATATTTGATTGGCTAAATGAATGTTCTTATTTTGTGAAGAGTGCCGGGGTGACCGAGCCATACTCGGTGATATTTGTTTGGCTAAATGAATGTTCTTATGTTGTGACGAGTGCCGGGGTGACCGAGCCATACTCGGTGATATTTGATTCGTTTCGTGGGTGAGAAAGATGTCCACTCTATATATGCAATTTTATTCAGTGGATCTAGTCACTGTTTTCAAGAAATCATTTAAATATACTTTTTCATAACCTTGTGTGTCGTTCCCCTGTAATCGTTCCGCCGTATTCCGAGATGAAATTTGCAAACAATCAAATAAACAGACAGACAGATATTGCTCGTATTAGAGTATAGGATAGCATATAGGATATTATTTGTAAGCCCTAATTATAACCATTGACTATAAATACTGAAGTAGACTTCTCATTGCCATTGTAAAATGTGTCCCTAGTTTTGTGTATGCCAGGATTGAAAGAGGTCGTAGTTTACACCAATCACTAACAGAGTATACTGCTGTCAACTATTACTTATCCTCTCAAGGAGGGGATAATACAACAGTTGGTGTGTCAGGAAGCAAACATAAGTTGATTATAACTTACTTTATGGGTTGGAGATAGTTGAAAAGTTAACGTAAATAACTAAAATAAAAAGTTGACAGCAGCACAATCTGTCGGTGACCCAATCAAACTACTTCAATTTTAAATTCTAGCATACACTAAAAGTGGGACAACTGGGCCATATGGATGGGATGTCTCCTTCAGTATTTAAAGTCAATGCTATAACCATTTCCTAAAACTACAAACAATTACAGTTTAACAGGTGCTTAAACAAACAATATTGTTTTAAAAGTAACGAAACAACCACAATTAATTTATAGTTTACTGCCAACGCGTGGCTTGACTGCTTAAACATTTCCGCTTTACCCGTCCTCTTCCTGTTATAATATTCTGACACGCGCCAGTGACCGGCATCGCAGTGCGTGTCTTCCTGTTCGAGGCTTGAAGTTCTTCGACATGACACAACTGATTTCACTCTGGGGGAGGAGAAACAAAAATCTGTGGAGAAACAGATACAGATCTGATGGAACTTGGTCGTTTATTTTAAGAAGCTTTAATTTCTTTGAGGGTTCTTCCAGGGTATCCCTTCTGCTGGTTACGTCCTAGACCTTGCTCGATCTCAAGAACAAACACGAGAGGTGTCCAAATGTACGTCTGGAGCGTTGTCCCGTTTTGGATTCAAGCCTCATCAACAAAGACCTTGAGCCCCCTCAGATGTGCGGTGTGGGGGTCCCGTCTCGCCGTGGAATACTAACTGCCACTTCTCAATCTGAAGACACTGTATTGATGAAGAGTAACGTTTTTTTGATGGTTTGTAGTGTAAACAAATAATTATCCGGAGAATCGTACGGGTGCAAGTTTATTTCTTACGACCTGGCTCAGAAAAGACTAGTATGTAAGTTCGGTTAGTGTGGGATTCAAAATTGCACTTTATTTTCTCTTCATTACATAGAAGGGATATAGTTAACGTATGCATTATTTTTCATGTTATCAAACATAACAAACATTGGGTGCATTGGTAATAAGTCACTAGTTTCATTTACAAGACAACAAAATTGTTCGCCCTTTGTGACGCCATATCGCACAAAGACCGACTTTTTGTGTAATTTCAGTATTTCCAACCCGATATTTTTTCATATAATTACCACGTTTATTTACTCAGTTGGCCTTCTTATCGAAATTATTAGTTAAAAGCACTTGCATTATTATTCTTATATCGTATCGTATATGGCGTATAGTGGACGGAGATAGTTCTCCTCGCCTCAGAGACCCGTTTAATGGAATTCCCCCATAGGGAAGAAGCTATTACCGTAGGTCTCATGGTAAGACTTAAGCCCGAGACTACGATAACTTTTCATTTTGAGGTCCCCAGATGCCAAAAACACCATTCGTTCAAAATTGTATATATGTATATATATATGTGTGTGTGTGTGTGTGTGTGTGTGTGTGTGTGTGTGTGTGTGTGTGTGTGTGTGTGTGTCCGTAAGCATGATACCTCTCGTAAAAAAGGTCCGATCGTAATGAAATTTGGTACAAATGTGTAAAGTACCATTTATTTGAACGAGTTCGAGAACCAGACGAATCGCACCATCCGAAGGGGGGTTGTTGGGGGGATTTGTACCCATAAATGTGTTTTTTGGGGTTTCCACATGTAATTTTTATTTAAATCAAATTTTAATTTTTACCATTGAATTCAGCATAAAAAACAAACAATTTGGTATTTTGATCATTGCTCTACGTCAACTGGTTAGTGAGATATTGAAAGTGCTGCTAAACACAGTACGTTGTCTAATGTTATTCTTATGGAGAAAAAGAAAAATTGTATATCTCGCTTATTTATGAACACAAACTGACGAAATTTGGTATATGGCTTCATCTGGTTGTGTTTTATTGTTGTTAGCACGAAAAAAAACAATTTTTCGCCTATGGTTCCCGTAGCAGCAAACCTAGGTAGTTGGTCCCCATGTTATTCTTATGGAAAATAATTAAAATCTTATATATCGCTTGTTTATGCATGTATATGGATGAGGTATGTGACTTCACTAAGATAAGTTCTATTGATATTTGCATACGTTCCTTGTTGCAGCAAACCAGCGTACTCATCCCCAATGTTATTCTTATGGAGAATAATTAATATTAGTTGTCCTGTTGCTCGAATCCGAGCAAGTTTGTATCTTTTGATTCTTTAATGTTTTAGTTGCGACTTCAATGCACTTCAATTTTTGTGTGAATTTATTTAAGATACATGCTTATTTTTATATAAATGTTAATTTCAATCGTTAAGTTAATACAGCTAACAATTGCTACTTATTTTGATGCTTATATCACTATTTATTTGGTTAAACTCTACGTTTAAAGTGAAATAAAAATATTTTGAATCTCGTAAAAATATTATTAAGTACAAATAAAAAATTATAAAACTCTTTGTCACAGAATATATAACTTAACACCTATCTATCTTGCCTGGTTTTTAACCATAATGTAGGTGAGCCAAAACCAAGGTACGTATGGTTTGACTCCATTAATGACGGTAATACGAAAATGATTTTTTAACGCTGAAACTAGTGCTGATATTAGGCCTACAGCTGTAGATTTTAGGCTTATTAAGAATCGAAGCTTCCTCTTAAGAGCTTTGTCTTCTGGTTATAACATGCTTTGGCAGTTAGCTTTGAAAAATTGGAACATGATTCAAGAAACCTGTACTATAAAGACCTATATTCATGGTGTGATATGCCCGCTACTGTGCATAACATACTTTTGTACGATACTGAGGTAATTAAAACATCGATTTTACCCATAGGGCAGAACGTAATACTCGAATGCGGTAACGAATTGCAAAAAATAGGGGTTTATTATAAATGTTATTGGTAACTTTAGACCCTGTAATTATAAAACTACTTTAGACCCTTAATTTAGAAAGTAACGAGATCAGGGTTTGGACCCACTCCCTATTAAGAACATTGGAAAATGCCTTTGTCGTCGATAGAAACGCCAAAAGATTGATATATACTATTTTATTATTCTTACAATAGACAGTATATTGCCAAAGTTAAATGGAATTTTATATAATTGGGTGTATCTGTTGAAATAATTTCCTCCTCCTATCAATTAAAATATTGTTATTTTTTTATATAGAGAGAAAAATCAAGTTAATTAATATAAATAATTGGCCCAGCGTAAATACCCATTTCTTGAAGAAAGGATAACAAATATGAGATGTAGCTTAAAAAAATTTTATTTTGAAAAAAGTTATAATTTGTTGTTATAATAGCACTTTTATTTATATTGTAAATCGTTACAAGGGTCGCGAATACATAAACGATGTCGCGCGAGTTTACCTGGAATTTTGAGATTTTGACCTGGAAAACCTGGAATTATGCATGAAGTTTGAAGTGCAACTTTGGTTGCAACCCTGTATTTGTCTTAAGAATTATAAGAATATATTAACCATAGGGTTATATTTTAATCCAATTTCTTACAGTCACTTGAAACAATCAGATTTTACCTGAATTGGGTAAGTGATGTTTGACAGATGCCTTTTTTATGATAATTGATCTTTCTTCTTTTTATTAAGAAAAAATTGAGTTTGTTTTGACTCCAATGTAATAATGAGTAAATTCATTAAAATAACAACATTGGAATTTTTTAATGTAATATTTACTCGATTAATTGTATCTCGTTTACTAATTGTTACATGATTTTATTATGAAAGTACTGTGTTTATTGAAAGGATAGTTTTGTTTCTAGTTTTGTTTTATCAAGTAGGATTTATTCATAACTAGTCTTAGTAATAAGTAAATAATTTAATTCATCTGCAGCTGCAGCTACATTGAAAAAATTGCTTCTACTTCTACTTTTTAGATGGAAATATTTGTTCATGGATACTTTTTGAAAAGTTTTTGTCAATTTAAATACATATCATAGCGTTCAAAACCCAATCTTGAGTTGCTTTATTAGTTTACTGCATACCCGAAGTCCTACCCAATGTGAGACCAAACGTAATAGTACTAATAGTGTAATACAGATTGGTATCTTTCACCGTTGATCATTTGTGCTATTTAAATAATTGTTTTGTATTTTTAATAAACAAAATAGTATTCATTTACTAACAAACAATACCCCCGTCGCAGCAAACCTGCATACTCAGCGAATTTCCAATGCATAATATATGTCTTAATACCACATAAAGCCGCATACCAAGTTTCATAAAAATATATTCACATATAAGCGATTTTAATTATTCTCTATAAGAATAACATTGGTAATGAGTACGTAGGTTTGCTGAAATAAGGAACACAAACAATTGGTTTTTATGCAAATATAAATAGAATTTAACTAGGCGAAGCCACATACCAAGTTTCATCAATATTCAATCATAAATAAGCGCTATATAACATTTTAGTGATTCTCCATAAGAATAACATGGGGGCTGAGAAAGCAGGGTTGCTGCAACAAGGAACAAAAAAATGGGTTTTTATGCAATTATCAATATAACTCAATCAAGTGAAGCTATATACTGAGTTTTATTAATTTATGTTCATAATTAAGGGAGTCAATACATTTTACTTATTCTCCATAACATGGGGGCTGAGTATGCAGGTTTGCTGCTAAGGGAATAATCACCAAAAACACAATTTTTGTGCAAATATCAATTTACCAGTACTACGTGAAGCCACATACCAAGTTTCATCGACATACATTAATAAATAATCGAGATATCAAATTTTATTTATTCTCCGTAAGGATAACATTGGACAACGTTCTGTGTTTAGCACTTTGAATATCTCTGCAACGGTTGGGCGTAGAATCAAAATTTAAACACCAAAATGATTGTTTTGTGGAACTGAACAGATTAATAAAAGCAAATATGAAGTTTACATTACAATAAAATCAGTAAAAGCCAAAAACTGTTTTCCCATAAGATTAACATGGGAGATTTTATGAGTAGGTTTTTTGGATTTTCTCCGCAACCACTTAAGCTAGGTTAATAATTCAAAATACTATATTATTTATTTTTTTAAGCTCTATAACATGGCCAAAACCAAAATTAAGTTTTTTAAAAATTTTAGGGTGAAAAGTGCAAAAAAATGATTTTTGGAAAATTTAAAAACCCCATAAACCCCCTTTCCCTTGATCAGATTTTTCTGGTTTTCGAACTTAAAGTCATGAATGTCATTTTACACATTCGAGCCAAATTTCATCGAAATCGGACGTTTTTTACTCAAGTTATCGCATTCACGGACACATATATAGATATCTATATATATATATATATATAAATTTGAACGAATAGTGTTTTTGGCATCTGGGGACCTCAGAACAAAAATTTATCATGGTCTGGGGCTTAAGTCTTACCATGAGACCTACGGGAATAGCTTTTCCCTATAGGGGAAATTCGCTAAAACTAAAAAAAGTACACTTAATCGCATATTTTTCCAGGCTTTTTGTAAATTAGTCCAATTCCGGGATTGGTCCCGTGATCCCAGGATTTTTTTTCCAATCCCGTAATCCCGGGATTGGGATTCCCTAGTCCCGAACTACCGGGACGCGACATATCCACTGTTGATTGGTGGGGTTGAAACATTGAACCTTGCGGATCAAACTCGCGCGCTCTAACCGCTACACCAAGCAACTACCCATACGCCATTAACTACAGTTGTGAACGGAATTGTTTTTTTTTTTAATTGTGTATTAATGCTTGACTATTGCAAAATAACTACTGGAATCATTGATAAAACTGTTGATTATGAAGGAATATTCTCTCAACACATAGACATCTTGGAGTCAGCCTGAATTGGCTCAAATTTCATAGAGGATAAGAGGATGTAAAAACAAATGTCCTAAGTTATTGGAACAAAAACTTACGCCATTTTTACAGAAGTATGTGATAAAAAAATGCAATTCAAAATCATTTGCTTTTAAGTTTATACCGTATAACACTGCCACACTAAGATTAACACCAAGGACGGAGATAAACCACAAGGTAAATTGATAATATAACCTTGGGGAAATCCCAATCCAGGTTTTTCAACATTTGTTCTACCTAATTACCCATCGCAATACTCATGCACCGCTATCTCTGCCGTACTCGCAGTTACAGTGCAAGTGCAGTGTGGCTGTCTCCGTGTCTATTATTGCATCATTACAACAAATGTCTGGGCGTGTCCATGTCTGCCCTGCCTTTCCCTGGCGTTTGACTTTGTCTCGCCTTGCTTGCACTTATATTACTTGAAACAATGTGCACTTACAAAGCTTCGCTTCAGTATTTTTCTTGATCATTTTTTACTTTCTCCCCCTATACATAGTATATGGAGAAAGTATTGTTTTCGTAAAAATTTTAGAATTTGAGTTGTTAGTGGAAATATTCGTTTTGGTGCTCCCTGAACCCAAAAAAGTGGTTTTTACGTGATGTCTGTCTGTGTGTGTGTGTGTGTGTGTGTGTGTGTCCGTGTGTGTGTGTGTGTGTGTGTGTGTGTCTGTGTGGATGTGTACAGAGCTAGAGCCCTAACCTATGGGCCGATTTTTATGAAATTTGGTATGTAGGTACTAATCCACGATATCCCCAGGCGTTTTTTTCATTTTTTTGAATTTTTGATTTTTAAGGGTAGTTATCCCCCAAAAACCGCCAAAAAACATGCAAAATCCAAATTTCTCAAAAACGGCTCTAACGATTTTGATTAAACTTTAGTGGTTTGTAGAACTTTAGGTTTCCAACAAAATGACACCACCCGCATTTCTGAAAAAATTCGGGTTCAAAAATTACAGGACTTAAAACATCAAAAATTCAGTTTTTTGGATTTTTCATAAAAAATCATAAATGTTAAAAAAGATTACTATTCACCATTAAAAAGAGCTCAAAAAACTAAATAAATTGGTATTTTAAATTACTATTCTACGATTTCTAGTTGCGGAGAAAATTGAAATTTTCATTTAGCGGTAAACGCAGTACGTTGTCCAATGTTATTCTTATGGGGAATACAAAAATAACTATTTCTCTCTTATTTACTGATCAATTTCATTAAAATTTGATATGCAGGTCAAGTTAGCATTGACCAACAGATGATGTTCGAAATGTGTTGCTATTTAACCCTGGGGGGGGGGCAAGGGGGCATTTCCCCTCTCAAAACCACTGTGTGTAGCAACGGACTCTATAGTGCCTCCCAAAAAGGGATTTGGATGGATATTTCTGAAAATAACTATTTTAGACAATTTTCTGTACATTTATCTATACTTCATATTCTATATTTAGTAAATAACAAATGTTTTTGTCATTAAAGTTTGGCTTAAAGGGAGAAAGTATGTGTCAGTTTTCTGATACCGTTTATTATTACAAGTTTCCACAAGGTAGACTTCTCAAATTTTTGTCTAAGTAAGATACTGCGGCTACAAAAAACAAAACACAATTTAGCCAAACAACTTTCATCAGTATTTTTGAAAGTTACTAATAACATAGATAGGATTTTGTATGGATTGGCTTTCAGCATGAATTAAATTAGGATGAAATACAACCAAGGGAGACGCCAGACCGGGTACAATAGATATTTACAAAACATGAATATGGCAACGACGCCAACTCATATTGATTTCTATTATCGGAACTAGAACACTGATTTGTTTGATCTTCAAGGTCGTGTTTGCAATTAGATACGCTGTTTGAAAGTGAGGGAGAATTTAGAATCCAATTTTGTAAAACTGCTAGTAATATTTGATACCTATATGTATTGACTTTCTCCCGGTTGTTGTTGCATATGGTTTAACATAAGACCAAACATACTGTTTGATGACATGAGGGCTGCTTGTTGGTAGTAGGTACATAAATATTGCTTGTTGGTGGTAGGTACATAAATATTGCTTGTTGGTGGTAGGTACATAAATTTGCTTGTTGGTAGTAGGTACATAAATATTGCTTGTTGGTGGTAGGTACATAAATATTGCTTGTTGGTGGTAGGTACATAAATTTGCTTGTTGGTAGTAGGTACATAAATATTGCTTGTTGGTAGTAGGTACATAAATATTGCTTGTTGGTAGTAGGTACATAAATATTGCTTGTTGGTGGTAGGTACATAAATATTGCTTGTTGTTTGCGTACAAAATTATTTATCACGGTTTGAAATGTGTTGGTTCGGAGATTTTTCCTTCTACAATATCAGGCAGAGTAATTTCTACCTTACTACAATACAGCATATCGATCTATCTACATTATTTATAGCCCCTTGTTATTAAAAAAATCTCAGCTTTATAATACCTGTAAACGTTTTATTAGTTTTAATAACGAATGATACGATTTGGGAGATGTTGCCCATTTATTTAAGACCTTCGAAAATAATAATGTTCATGCGTAACTGTTTAACTGTTACACTTTAGACAAAATGTGTCATAACAAACTTTAGACACATCACAAACTCGTTTGACTAGGCCTATATATGTAACTATATACTATGCTTTAGCAAACGACCATTGAAATTCTCATTGTTCCTCCAGAAATTAGTCAAGTCAAGAACTCCTTCTCGAGGCATGACTCTGCCGTAATCTCAGAGCTACACCTCGATCCGAATATCTCGGCGGGGCGAGGCGGTGAGTGATAACTGATAACTGATAAGCTATCGGGGTCACGGGGACACCTGACCTCAGCCCTCGGCCTTCACGGGGACCGGGTTTCACTCTCGGTCCCGGTGGTCTCGGTTTCGCTCTCGGTCCGAAGTTGTCTTGCCGGGGGGATCGTCCAGCGGGGCGTAGCCCGACACCTGGGCACGAGGAAGAACGGTATGGGGATGAACTGGGGCAGTGGTAGCGGGTCTGTTGAATTGGAGGGTTTGTTTAGGGTAAATATCAGGCTTTGCTTTTACCCAAACAATTAAAGCGACCTCTCTCACTTGTTTCTTTGATTTTATTTATTTAGAATAATTTCCCATATTTGGTCGCGTAAGTGCAATTATGACGGATAAAGATACAAATTAAACTGATGATAAAGGCTGTTAAGAAAATGCTAGAAATTTGTTTTCGGTATTTAAGGGGTATTTAGGGGTCACACTAGAAATATAGGTGGGAATAACACTATACTTAAAGGTATAGTAAAGGTTGGTTCAGGTGGGAATAATACTAATAATACTAATACTTAAAGGTGGGAATAATGTTATTGGAATAAGCATTTAAAAACACAGTAATTCAACGATTTTAAAATTTGTAGGACTTGTGTGTATATAATTCTAAAACTTCTTGCCGTTAGCCAAATCGGTTCTAGCTACAACTAGAGTTGGGTTGAAATAGATAAAGGCAAAACCTATGTTAAAACTCAGTCAAAACTATAATTTGTAAAAACACTGACAGCTAAAAAGTTAATGCTTAATGACGGGGAAATGAGGTGCAGCAACTTCCATATAGGATCTGTGTGAGATGTAATTAAAAACTGAAACAAACCCTATAACTAATTTGTCTTAATCTGGCGAATCACTCGTGCGTCGTGATATTTAAAAATGTCAGATTTTCCCACCATCTATCATGCTGCTGACACACTGTCAAACTTGTTATAAAGCTACTGAGACCCTAAATATTTTGCATTTGTTTGAGTTTCTAAAATCCTGATGTTGCGGATCTCCTATATCCTTTAATATGGAAATCGTCGTTTATATAATACACCGCTTTCACAAGTGACATTTAAGTGTATTTTAGTTCGAGATGTCTTTGAGTGATCGGTCGCATTATTATTTTACCGATTTAATTTCAACTTGGAACTTCAGTTTCCTTGGTTCGTCAAGTTTATTAGGTAGGCTAAAGCAATCAGTAAACTCTAAAAATATTTTAGTTTGGGTTTAATAATAATTATATATTCCTTAGTTAAAAATGTATTATTCAAATTCGTCTTGCGCGCTTCACGAATTTAACTGTCCAGCAAGTTTCAAAACGTCCAACTTGGATGCCTAACAAGTATTGAATTTAAAAGCTACAAATTATACACTTAGGGTATTTAATGCCCAGAAAAGAAGCCTTGCCATCTCTTAATATTGAGTTAAAATTATGTTTTACTGGCTGGACAACGTAGTGGTTAGAGCTATCGCCTAGATTGATGCTTAGAAACATAAAAAAATGTTGTGAAAGTTAGAAACTGGGCCTAGTTGCAATTGGTCGTTGGGCTACTAACTAACTTTGATCCTGGCTAAAGGATCGGTCGTCTTATAGTCAGCACCAAAGCTACTCAAGACATCTCATAATTCTTAACATACGCCTTAGTTGTGCCGTCGTCTTAAACAGCGATGTAATGAAATTCGCTAACGAAAATAATTTTAACGCTGACGCATGGTGTCGATAGGTCAGGAATAAGATGTGGACAGTTAAGCTTGTTACTTAATGTCAGCAAGCGGTAATCTCCTAGCAGCTCGGCATTCACGCACATTGTGTACTAGGGCTTCTTAGACTTCAGAATGTAAGGTGGCGAATTTGTATCTGTGCGTAAACTCTTCGCGTCTTAACAGAAATAAATTTATGAAATTAATTAATTTTATTTCTTTAGTTTGAATGTTGTATTTTTTAAACATGCGTTTAAACGGGTTCTTTATTTTAGGCTATACTTTCATTATCTAACTTTTCTCCAGTTTTACACGTGAAAAACTAACGCTAAGTTTTTGAAGTGAGTCGTTGGCGTAGTGGTCCATGGCAGAGGACCGGTCACTGGTTCGAATCCCAGTCCTGGCATGTAATTTATATTGTAGGTAACAGCTCTGTCTTGCTTTGCTGGGTACGTTGCACGCTTAGATCTATAGTCTATGAGGACGGGCAAAGCAAAACCTGCCAACCTATTAAAAAAAAACTTTTTTCCTTAAATAACACATCCTTAATATAAAAAGAAAAACTGAATGTAATTCGTGAAAATTATATGAAATGTCTTTATTTATGTGCTTTTATTCAAAAATCCGTTCATAGTGAAAGCCTTTTCACAGTTATGAAATGTCATATAGATTCATGACCTTACTAACGTTTTTTTCCTGATTTACGTTTAGTTGGATTTTAATTATCAAAAATTCAGCTTTTCTTTTCAGGGACTACATTAAATTATAGCAGAAGATAGGTTGGTTTAATTAAAAACGAAACAAAATGTACAAACGGTCAGCTTCAATCTACATTTAAACGCGAGCTTTGGATGCCCCAGGTAACTGGGTTACGAAGTATGGAACCGGAGCGCCAAATTGAATTTAATCAAATTAAAGTGAGCGCGAAACGAGCGGACGGACGGTGATTATGGAAGGGTGAGGGGGGCTGGGAAAGGGGCAGTTTACATTTACGTTGGCTGTTGCCGGACACCGACAGTCGTGATGAGGTTGGATGTATACAGCGTCCATCACATCGATACAGTAGCACCAACGGGCATGCGCTGGTCATTGCTGTGACATACTGTATGGCAACATGACCAGATATGAATACAGTGTAGAGGTCGATATGGGTACTTGATCATACATATACAGGATGTATCTATGTTGTCAGATGAAAAGAGTCGCTCAGTAAATTACGTGCACAATCATAAAGTGTGTAAAATTAAATAAATGTCATAAAAAACGGAGCATATTTTCCCTGGAATTGGGTAGTTATGGAATTATTTTGATTTTGTAATATCGCCGTATAATATTCACTGGTTTATTGCCTATCTTATACTTTTCCTCTGGTATTTCAGTTTTCAAGTTTTTTACGTTCGCACGCATTGTATTTTACGAAAGGAGAAGAAAATTAATGTAAAATCTATCAAAAATGAAGTGTCTATAGCAATAAAACACAATAGATACCAAAACTATAAACTATAGTTATAAACTATAACTATATTTGATGTTTGTGAGTGCGTCAACCTACATTACGATGGTCGTAGCGTGAGTGAGCCTTCAATGACGACAGGAAAGATGCAGTGAAACTATAATATTCGTATAAACCGGTGAATGTACCTTGTCGTCCGCAATTCCTTATAGCAATTTTATAGTTTTGGCTCACTATATTGATATCTATATCTGGAAGGGTTACACATGAATATAATATTGGACTTGATCGTGAATGGGTTTTTGCTAGGAATGGGATTACCGACTTTTTGGCTTTACAAGACAGTCACAGGTTTTCTTGTGGTTGTTCTGATGTCTTTAGTAGGTTTCATCTTTCTCAGGACACTAAACTGTCCCTGATTGTTCGTGATAATCATGATACTCATTGTAATAAAGCTCAGGGATTACAATGTTGCAACAAATAACTGTAACCTAATTTACGATTTTTCGTTCGTTGTTGTATAGATTCTACGTGGTAATGAAATAATATCAATCTTATGATCCAGAGAAAATATACTAATAAATATAAGTCACATATTTTTTATATTTAAGGAACGACCTCTATATTTAGATGTTTAATGAATTTATAGCCATAATACTGTATAATCAAAGACACGAAGCGGGAAACAAAAAAGAACTATCCTCCTGCCGGCAAATAATTCTGAAGAATTATTTCTTATATGCATATACTTATCTACCGTTACGGTAAATCTTACCTTGGAAATCTACTACAGTGCGTTGCACGAGTAAAAAACGAGGCTGTCCATAAGCCCAATGTTAAAATTAACATTAGTATTATAGACGGTCTGGTTTTAGCGAATTTCCCCTATAGGGAAGAAGCTATTACCGTAGGTCTCATGGTAAGACTTAAGCCCGAGACCGTGACAAATTTTTTTTTAAGGTCCCAAGATGACTAAAACACTATTTGTTCAAATTTATATATATGTATATATATATCTATATATATATATATATCTATATATATATATATATATATCTATATATATATATATATATATATATATCTATATATGTGTCCGTGAATGCGATAACTTGAGTAAAAAACGTCCAACTTTGATGAAATTTGGCTCAAATGTGTAAAGTGACATTTATGACTTTAAGTTCGAAAACCAGAAAAATCGGACTATGGGAAGGGGGGTTTATGGGGGTTTTAAATTTTCCAAAAATCAGTTTTTTGCATTTTTCAGCCTAAAATTTTTGAAACACTTAATTTTGGTTTTGACCATGTTATAGAGCTTAAAAAAACAAATAATATGGTATTTTGAATTATTAACCTAGGTTAAGTGGTTGCGGAAAAAATCCAAAAAAACATGCTCATAAAATCTCCCATGTTAATCTTATGGGATAAAGGTTTTTGGCTTTTCCTCAGTTAATTTTACTTTAAACTTCACATTTGCTTTTACCAATCACTTCAGCTCCACAAAACAATCATTTTGGTGTTTAAATTGTGATTCTACGTCCAACCGTTGCAGAGATATTCAAAGTACTAAACACAGTACGTTGTCCAATGTTATCCTTATGGAGAATAAATAAAATTTGATATCTCGATTATTTATGAATGTATATTGATGAAACTTGGTATGTGGCTTCATGTTGTACTGGTATATTGATATTTGAACAAAAAACAAATGTTTTGTTGGTTGTCCCCGTAGCAGCTAACCTGCATACTCAGCCCTAATGTTATTCTTATGGAGAATAAGTAAAGTTTTATATCTCCCTTAATTATTAACATAAATTAATAAAAATTAGTATGTAGCTTCACCTGGTTGAGTTAAATTGATAATTGCATAAAAACACATATTTTGTGTTCCTTGTTGCAGCAAACCTGCATACTCAGTCCTATGTTATTCTTATGGAGAATAAATAAAATGCTATTGATCACTTATTTATTAATTTATTTTTATAAAACTTGGTAAGTGCCTTTATGTGGTAGTGAGAAACATATACATTCATTGGAAATTCGCTGAGTACGCAGGTTTGCTGCGACGGGGGTATTTCACTCGTGCAACGCAGTGTACTAGATGTGTTACTATTGTTAAACGATCAAAACATTGTTAAAAGTCATAGGGGAGCAGGTACAAAGTCGAACTCCTTTGGAATATTTTCTAACCATCATGTTTATTTAAATGTACTACAGTAATCATTATTGCAGTTTGTATAAACTTTTATGCTTTACGTACTATAGCACGTGTAACAATTTAAACAAAATGTGGAGAGTAAGTCCATGTGTCCATGGCGGTGCCCGTTGTGGGCGGCCGTAGTAACTGGACCGTGCTAACTAGACTAGGCAACAGTGCCGCTACCCAGTGCTCAGTAAGCCACTCTGTGTACTGGCGAATATGGGTCAGAGCCGAAATGTACATTCTAAATAATTATGTTATTATAATTCGAATATGCGTTGAGCGTCAAGGTAAGTGTCTCACAGCTGGACAAATCTTCCAACGCACCAATACTGGTAGAACCTCTTAGGAGCGGTGAATTGGATCTTGGATCGTATCAACTGCACAATATTTGTAACGTAAATTCTGGCTTTCATAATTTTATTATATAGAAAACTTGCCTAATAAACTGGTGTTCGAAAGTTACATTAGGTCTCAACGTGGGGCAGTTGCATATGCTGCATTATATTATGGTGATCCGGTAAACATATTAGACTACTAGGTGGCCCGGGCCCGACAGACTTTGTCCTGTCCTAATGTCATTGGATCTGTTGTATATGTAAATACTCGTTTATTTTCAAGATGAGCTCGTCCGTTTCGCTCACTCGCCTCCCGGATTAGCTCGTTCGCACGCTGACTCGCCTATCGAAACAAAAGAGTTGCCATTCAAGTAGTTTTTTATTTCCATAATGAGAGTTGCCATTCAAGTAGTTTTTTATTTCCATAATGAACATATGTTTGTGCCTTTCAAGTATGTTTAGATATAAGCCTTTTGTTAACACCTGTTTGGTGTAACTAACTGAACTTTGATCAAATCAATGGGAACTTTGAAGGTCAGTGGGACAGAGCCCTTAGGTCGGTTTAAAAATTGGCTTTTATAAGAACCTTATCCAACATTAACAACACAATGTCCTTGTACATTAACGAACACAACAACAAAATAATTATTCAATTTGGTGCACTCATTCTCAAGTGATGGCGTGACAAAGGGAAACAGGGATTCATTTTTATATATTAAGAAGATTAGTGCGTGCAAGTAAGAGTCTAATCCAATTAAAACTGAATGCCCATTAGATGCTTGTGACTCCAATACCAATGAAGCGGAGCCCAATGGATTTTCGGAACGGAAACATGACTTTGTTTAATTCTGGAAACAAGTTACCCAAATATCTGATTCGGTGTCGATAACAAAAGGAAGCCTGCGACGAAAACTTCATATGTTCTGCTTCCGTTTGATGAGATAATAAACAGCCGCGGTTTGTGAAAAACCGTGTGCATATGTTCAACATCAATGTATACAGTTTATGTATGAGTGTTTTTTGTTGGGACACAATCATCCCAGTTACATAATTACGCTAGTACATCAGGCACTTTGATAGTTTGATTTACTGCATTTACAGGGTGTCTGCTGATAGTGCTGATACTGGAAATACTGGAATTATACTCGATTTGTTTATTGTGTACTGGAGATACTGGGATAATACTGGAATTTTACTGTAAGATTGATTAGCAATACACACCAAATCAAGGTTTGACAGTTAATACCGAGTTCCAAGCGTGAATTTCAATTGTTATGCTTAGTAAATCCAAAATAAACAGCAAAAATTGCCTAGTATAAATTGTTGGTAAATGTTGGAGAAATATGTTAATTATATCAATACCTCCGTCGCAGCAAACCTGCGTACTCAGCGAATTTTTAATGAATATGCATATGTTTCCCACTACCACATAAAGCCACTTATCAAGTTTCATAAAAATACATAAATAAATAAGTGATCCATAGCATTTTATTTATTCTCCATAAGAATAACATTAGAGCTTAGTACGCAGGTTCGCTGCAAAAAAATAGAAGGAATATGTTTTTGTGCAATCATCAATATAACTCAACCAAGTGAAGCTACATACTAAGTTTTATTCATTTATGTTCATAATTAAGGGATAAATTAAACTTTACTTAATCTCCTTAAGAATAACATTAGGGCTGAGTATGCAGGTTTGCTGCTACCGGGATAATCAACAACAAATCTTTATTTTTTGTAAATATCGATATACCAATACTACGTGAAGCCACATACCAAGTTTCATCAATATACATTTATAAATAATGGATAAATCAAATTTGATTTTTTTCCATAAGGATAACATTGGACAACGTACTGTGTTTAGCACTTTAAATATCTCTGCAACGGTTGGGCGTGGAATCAAAATTTAAACACCAAAATGATTGTATTGTGGAGCTGAGTTGATTGGTAAAATCAAATGTGAAGTTTACATTAAAATTAACTGAGGAAAAGCCAAAAACCTTTTTCCATAAGATTAACATGGGAGATTTTGTGAGCAGGTTTTTTTGGATTTTCTCCGCAACCTAGGTTAATAATTCAAAATACCATATTATTTGTTGTTTTTTAAGCTCTATAACATAGTCCAAACCAAAATTAAGTGTTTTAAAATATTTAGGGTAAAAAATTCAAAAAAACATTTTTGGACAATTTAAAACCCCCAAACCCCCCTTCCCATAGTCAGATTTTTCTGGTTTTCGAACTTAAAGTCATAAAGTCATAAATGTCACTTTACACATTTTAGCCAAATTTCATCGAAATCGGAAGATTTTTACTCAAGTTGTCGCATACACGAACACTTATATAGATATACTAGCTCGTACCCGGCGCGTTGCTGCCGCAGAAGAGGCATTGAATTTGTTTTATGTCAAATACTCGTTCATTTTCATTATGGGCTTGTTCGCTTCGCTCACACGTCTCTCGGATGCGCTCGTTTGCTACGCTCACTCGCCTATCGAAAAAAAGAGTTTGAGTTGTCATTCAAGTAGTTTTTTATTTCCATTATGAGGGTTGCCATTCAAGTAGGTTTTTTATTTCCATAATGGTAAACAGCTGCTTACAATATTTTAAGTTATAGATATCATCTGATAAAATTAAAAGAAATCTCTTTTTCATAAGATTAACGTTGAAACTTTGAAGTCCAGTGGGGTACAGCCCTAATGTCCTAGGACCTATAGGCCTAGGTTAATGGCCTATAACCTTCCCAGGGTTAACCTGTGTTACTATGCAAAATTTCAAAGCAATCGGATGAACGGTACGGCAACGCATAAAATACGAACGGACAGACGAACATACGTACAATCATTGATTTTTATATATTAGATTAATATTTTTGTTCCATCCTATTTAAATGTAATGTTGCCGCATAATACTAAAATTTTGTAAAAAATTGTACTGGGACACCTGGAATACTGGAATTCCAAAATCAATGTCAGTAGACTTTATTATATACTTTATAACTTTATTATATAGAGTCCAATGGAGAGTGTGTTTATCAATGCTACAACTCTACAGAATATTGTAAACGTTAGAACTCATTGGTTAGTCAATTTTAGACTCGATCCCACGTCATAAGTGAAAAATAACCTTAGTGCCATGCCGTGATCCCAGTACATCCTAGTGATAGTTACTAGTTATGAACAATGAAGTTAGATAACACATACCGAACTGATGACGAAGTATTTGTCTCTACTGAAGAACAACAGCGTTCAAACAAACCAGCGATGCGACGAGGCTCAGTAGTTGGAAATTATGTTTTACTTTTCACGCTTAAAAGCCCGTTTTTATATGCATTAATTTGAATGCATAATTACTACTGCTATACTTATTTTAGAAGCTCCCCAGCTAATTTAAAGACTTAGTACACACAATTTGTAGAGGTGTTTCCGCACACTTATTTATGAATTCCTCTAACGGCGGCAATATCGACTTCAAACAGCATTTACACGTGTTAATATGAAACATAAATACACAAAAGTAGCAACTATGTCAAAAATACACACATTATATGTAACCATATTATTACGAGAAGACTGACTCTATGTTGGTAATATGGTAATCTGAAAAATAACTGTGACGTTTCAACAAAAATCATCATTCATCAATCTCTTTTTAATCAAAACTAAAGGCTAGGCTTTAATTTAAGATTTTCTTTAAGAAATCCGGTGTCGTTTACACGGGTGTGACCATAATTTCTTTATAAGAATAAATGGCTTGTTAAAGTATTTAGATAATCACAGAGTTTTGTTTGGAGGATGACAGTTTGTTCATGCAACAGTTATTTCCAACACAATGTCTTGAACGTCACCTATTTGTCTGTCTCCCTTGTTTGAAGTACAATAACGGCTCATCGAGGCAAGGTATATTCCATTCGTTGATTCAATTTGATAAAAGTTCTGATAGTATTTTAGATTGTTGTGCAAGTAAGCGTACGTAAGCAAACATGGCTTTTATTGAAGTGTATAGGATTCATCAATTTTTTTTGTTCAATCAGTACTTTGCGAACGCACTAATTAATGTAGCACCGTAAAGCCAGGAGCTGTTTACCGTTTACCTTCCTGATTGCGCGCCGTGATTGGCAACTGTTTGATCCTTCTGTTTGTCCGTCCGTTCATCCCACGTTTTATTGACTCTTAACCCGTCTTAATTGTACATTAAATCCACTAAAATAGAATCGAATTTATGTCTTCATTTAATCTTGTGTGTTGATACGGTAAATGTTACGTTTAGGCATATCAGTTATCTCACAGCTGTTTCTTCGCGAAGGAAAGGATGTGTGATGTATGTAAAACAAACCTTTCTACAGTGTCTACCTTTCTTGTAGTCTTTTAGACTTTATAGTAGGGGGAGGGGGACTGTAACACATATATTTTTGACCATCTATAAGTGAACTTGGGAAATTATTGTCCTTGATTCGGCTTATCGAAAAATTAAGTACAGTACTAACCTTTTGTCTCCAGGGCGTAGTCAGCATTTTGCAATGTTACTCAGGGACTCCGTGAATCTCAATGGTCAGTTTATTCCTGGAAACACAGAGACACCTCTCGGTGCTACGATCTCAGCTCACACTACATACGGCTAAATATGAACCACTAAACCACTTGTACATCCCTTTTAATCTACCAAAATAAGCGTTAATCTAGTGAAACTGTACAGTAGTTAATCAAGTACAAGTGAAACGATGGATGTTGTTAAATCCGTTATCGAACTACAATATATCGTTTAGCTTAGTGGTTAGAGCGTTCGCATTGAGATACTGTATGAGGTTCGCCGGATCGATCCTGAGTAAAATCGGAAAATGTTGCGAAGGTTCAAAACTAGATCCAGCTGCCCTTGGTTATTGGACTAATTTATGATCATGGCTAAAGAATCTTTCGGCCTAGTCAACACAAAGGCTACATATGAACTACATCGTCTACACCACAGAAGTATATTAAGTATATACACCATCTACACTAATAAGTTCAAAAAATGCTCGAGTTTGTGACGGCGTCTTATGAAGCGTCGTATGAGGTAGATAATATGAGGTTTGCAATTTTATTAGTTAGGAGTAGTTATCTAAGAAATATATCTCACACAGCTTATCGAAATAGATATACACAACTTATAAAAAAGGAAGGACATTTACGATTGTTGTTTTCATTCAGTATTTAATTTAATTTCAAATTCGCAAACTAAAAGAGTACTGAGAAGTCAGATTTTTTATCTATATAAATAAAATTAGTGTTTTGTCCGTACATTGCTTGGAATTATGAAATTTGTGCACATTTTCACGTTTTACACCCTAGGGAAGCAAAAACAAGTCTTATCTCAATTTCTGTCTGTCTGTCCGTCAATAACGCTCAAGGACGGGGTTTTGTTCACTTTTCACGGGAAAACGGGTGCACTGAGTATTGATGAAACTTGTTTACTTTGTTCTACACATGCGTGAGAAGGTTTAGGCCACTTAAACTGGCATTTATCTTTTAGAAAAAGAATGGCGGCCGCTCAAAAACGTGATTTCGGGTGATTTTGGTCACGTTTTGTTCGCTTTTCATAGAGAAACGGGTACATTGATTTCGATGGAACTATTTTCTATGTTCTATATGTGCGTTAGAAGGTTTTAGATCAGTTGGATTTTTAAAATTAACCTTAGGAATCTGCCCCACGGGGTTTTAAATATCCCATGTTATTCTTATGGACAAAGAATTTATTTATATTGAACCAGATGATGACTTAAGAATAGTTATTCTATAAACAGATGCTGTAGTTCTCATTTAAAACGTTGAGTGATGATTGGTTATAAATGACATAAGTAAACAGAGATATAACAAAATATATAACAAAATTAAAGTTTTGTCTGTACATTGCTTGAAATTATGAATTTTTTGCATATTTTCGTTTTTTACACCCTAGGGGAGCCAAAACAAGTCTTATCTCAATTTCTGTCCGTCTGTCTGACCTTCAGTAACGCTCAGGAAAGTGTTTTTGTTCGCTATTCTCGGGAAAACGGGTGCACTGATTTTGATGAATCTTTGTTTCTTCGTTTTATACATTTATGAAAAGGTTTTAGGGTACTTTTAAACTGCCTTTCGCCTTTTGGAAAAATAATGGCTTCCGCTCAAAAACGTGTTTTCGCGTGGTTTTTATCGTGTTTGTTCGCTTTTTCCCATGGAAATGGGTGAACTGATTGAGATTAAACTTTGTTTCTATGTTCTATACGTCCGTTAGAAGATTATTAGCTATTTCAACATTTTGAATTCACCTCAGGGCTACACCCCACGGGATTTTCAAGATACCATCTTATGGTTATGGACAAAAGTAGTGGGCATTTGGGGCTTCTGGGCCAAGTGATTGACAGCTTCCGGTCACGTGACCGGAAGTGCTGAGTCATGAAAGACGTCATCTGAGGCTGAGCCAGTGACGAAGGCGGTTTTGTGACGTAATGAGGGAAAGTTTAAAGTTCAAGGTCACTGGGAGGTAATTTTAAAAAAGTACTACCTCGCACTCGTAAAATCCGATTGTGATTCGATAGTTTTAATTCGATAAAAATATCGCATGAAAACAATCGAATGAAGCAATCGAATGATACGAGTGCGAGGTAGTACTATTTCATTTATTACTTTATTTCTTTTTACTTTTCTTTTTATTTACAATAAGTTATGTTTACAATAATTCATGTTTACAATAGTTCCCCGTTGTTGGTTGTCATCGATGTTGTTGATCCGGACGAGTTGCGGCCATCACTTCGCTTTCTGAAGAAAGACGGTATATACTTCGATTCCTGCGCAGAGTCCATGTTGTTTTTTGATGCGTAAAGTTCCAAAGATAAATCGTAACCGGACGCAATGAGAAGTCTTAACTCTTCATTAAAAACCTCGAGGTCTTGGAAAGTCGCCAGATGAATAGAGTCATAATGAATACACCTAATTTTGATGGACATTTCAACAGAGAGCTCGATGTTCACCGGTCGAGAGCCGGAGGTGTACTGACTACTCGCTAGCTAGCGTTTTGGTATCAAACAAAATGGTGGGGGTAAAAGTGTGGTGGGGCGGAGCAGATGGCGGACGGCAGATGGCAGGCGACAGATGGTAGGCGGCAGGTGGCAAGTGCGCGGCAGATGGTTGCTACTACATCCACCATCATTAGTCAAACCCTATTAGGGATGCCATTATTGCTTCTGCATCAGTAGATATTGTGCTAGAAACTTCATGTACTTGTATTTCATCATTTGTATTGTCAGCTTGCTCAATATTAAAAGAAGAACATGTGGAAGAAACAGTAGTGCCTTGTATTTGCGAATCCATGTGAACTATGCAAGAGCCGCAGGTATACTGAAGTGATACAAGCATGTAGGATAGACACTCGCCTTTACCCCCCACCACACCAGTTTCCCCCACCAAGTTTTCACATCGCACAATAACTACGGGACATGCATTAGTTAGGGTCTAGCTCTGACTCTGTGAGGATCGGAGCTCCGTAACTGAAAACATTAACAATTCTTGCTCGACACTGTTTTTACGCAATCATAACAGTCACTGTGATCTAATTTATTGCATGTACTCATATGATGCATCTTGCGTAGCAGACAACTTGCTAAGAATGTTTCAGCCTGGAGTATTCTACGGCGAAATCGCTCACAATCCACTAACAGCGTAGACCTTCTATCTTCACAGTCGGAGAAGTAGAAGGTGGTGGCAGGCGGACTGTTGAAGGACACCTTCGTCATATTTCTGTAAAACTGTGACATCTTTAGAATAACACAAACTCTATAGGTAGATGTTAATCCTGCAAGAGCTAAAAGTATATTGATATAGCGCTAGCGTGTATTATACCCACCCGACCTACCCGCACAACAACGTTACCTCGGTATACTTTAAACTATAAATAACTTGTCGTAGTTTAATCCATAAACAAAGTATTTATTAATGTCAGGCCTTGAAAGTGTTGTTTTCGCGCTGTTTCTTCCCTAATCTCAGTCGGATCTGAATTATATTCGCACCATCTTGTTCGTCTGATTAACCCGCGTAATTTGAGTACCCACTCGCTATACTTTAACCCAATAATAAAGAAGTTATTAGTATGTAACCTTGAAAACATTGGTTTTTTCGCTATTTCTGCTATACCGTTGGTCGGATCTGAATTCTGTTTGCACCATCTTGTTCGTCTGATCAATTCGCGTAATTTGAGTACCCACATGACATACTTTGGACAAACTTTGTAGTTTTTTCGCTTCTGCTACTATACCCTTGGCCGGATCAAAATTCTGTTTGCACCTCCTTGTTCGTCTGATCAATTCGCGTAATTTGAGTACCCACATGACATACTTTGGAAAAACTTTGTACCCCCCCCCCCAACATGGGTCATGTTCAAGGTCAAGGTCAAGTTCAAGGACTTTGGGACTTAGAAAATTTCACAAAGTGGGCTGCACAAACAAACTCTCCTGCCTATGTACAGGCCAAGTCCCTAACTTGAAATGCTTAGGGTGGTCCTGAAAAGGACCGTTTGCGTGCTGAAGGTTGGTCGGGATAAGGATCAGTTCAAACTTTATTCTTCAAAACCCACTTTACCCTCCCATCTTTTCTGGTTAAGAATAACTCCTGTGTATCAGGTATCAGAGGAGGTGGCGGTGGGAGAGACTGCGGCAGACGCACCTCGATGTAGTGGATGGTGTGTTGAAACAGGAACACGTGGTCCCCGTTGGTTGCCACATATTTATACTCCGTCATCCGCTTCAGATTTCGAAACTCGACCTTGGAGACTTCAAACGGCGTCCGTTGCATCACCTCATCGACAGTCGGTGTTGGAGACGAAGGTTGAGCCGCCGATGTAGAAGGCCGAGGCTGAGCCGATGTAGAAGGTCGAGGCTGAGTCGAGGGTCGTTGTTCAAAATACAGCGGATGACCATGGAGATTCCGTTTGAGAGACTTCAAAGTTGAAGGTCTCTTAAACCCGCTCCTTCTTTCCGTCGACCTCTTCAAAGATTCCTTTAAGCGCTGGAGTTTTTCAGGAGTCAGAGGAGAAGACATGGTGTAAATAGGATGGAAGAGAAAATGGATAAGATAGAGTTGGATAGAGCACGTGTGTACTGGTTGCAATCCAAAGCCGGAATGAGGCGGCTGGCAGAGTGAAGCAGGTCGTAAAGTGAAACCTTGCCCTATCCATATATGGGTAGAAAGCTGAGGACTGGTTTAGAACCGGCCCCCCCCCCCTGACGGACCCCCCCCCCCCCGACGGACCCCCCCCCCGACGGACCCCCCCCCCGACGGAACCCCCCCCCCCGACGGAACCCCCCCCCCCCGACGGAACCCCCCCCCCCGACGGAACCCCCCCCCGACGGAACCCCCCCCCTTTTTGGGTCATGTTCAAGGTCAAGGTCAAGGTCGAGGGAAAAATGTTCTTGGAAGTGCGGGATAAAATCCCGCAACGAAGCAGGATTATCCCTTATCCCGCTTTCCCCTTAATATCCCGATTTCCCATTCTCCGTCTATATAACCCGAGATTTCGAGCGTCTCTTCGCAGTAGCCTGCCGCCCGTTGCGATGAACGTCCCACTGGGTTGCAGTGCCTGCTGCAGCGTAGGTATGTTAAGTGTGCGTTGGGCCCGACGCGCAATTAAGAGATCCGCGCCCTTGCATGTTTAGTTAGTTTGTTTAAGCATGTTAGATAACGCTTGTAGTTTGCTGCTAGTAAATGTAGTTAGTTTAACTGTAGTTAGTTTGGTGTTGGTTTTAAAGTGTTTTTGAAGTGTTTTTTATTTACTAATGAAATATGTACTTTTCTTTCACGCTCCCATTCAAAAAGGTATGGCACGAAAACCGACCTTATGTCTTTAAATATCTCAGGGGGGATTATGTTTCTCAAATAAACACCTTTCCTAACCCCTTACAAAAAGGTATGGCACGAAAACCGACCTTAAGTCATTACGGCGCGCAAACCGGATGACTTTACCTATCTTAACCCTTACTCACGAGAAACAGATTCAGTCAGTTTGCTTATTTTTGGTTAAATTTAAGGGGACCTTGGTCAGGTAATTATTGTACTTCGGTTCGTAAAACTCTGACGCCTACACAGTGATGAACGTCCTTGCGGTTTCAGAGTGCGCGACTGTTGTTAACTGACCATTTTGCTTATCTTGGGGGGATACATCTTCGGGGAAATAAACTTAAGGGGACCTTGGTCAGGTATTATTGTACTTCGGTTCGTAGTACTCTGACGCCTACACAGTGATGAACGTCCTTGCGGTTTCAGAATGCGCGACTGTTGTAAACTGACCATATCGTTTGTTTGTTGGGTGAATAATTTTTCGGGGGAGAGGTTAGTGTTCCGTTATCAGGTTTATTGCCTATAATTGCGAGCTTTAAACTAGTCCTCTTCTCCTAATACAGAGCGGGGAATAGAGCAGTTTGTGGTCCAAGTGAGAATCACTTACTGCTCTATTCCCCGTTTTGGCAACATGTTCAGATGACCTTGACCCACTTCGGGACTTAGAGAAAATTATTGTTTGGTAAAAACATTTACTCTTACAATAATACCCCTTCCCTATCACTACCCCCCCCCTTCTTCAATTTACCTCCCACCACGGATCGTCGGCTATAAAAGCGGGGGCTGACCGCAGAGGTCTCACAGTCTCAGGCTGACAGCCTAGCTAGCTGTTCGCCTTAGCTGTCTGTAATAGCATCTTTAGTATATAGGTGGTACCCCTGTATACTAAAGATTCTACCTTAGCATGTTTGTATGTTATGCATGTTAGTTTGTTTTTTAGATTATAGCTTGTAGTTTGCTGCTAGAAAATGTAGTTAGTGTTGGTGTTTGTAATTATTTGTGGTGTTGGTCTTTGAAGTGTTTTATTTACTAATGAAATATGTACTTTTCTTTCACGCTTCACGCTCCCATTCAAAAAGGTATGGCACGAAAACCGACCTTATGTCTTTAAATATCTCAGGGGGATTATGTTTCTCAAATAAACACCTTTCCTAACCCCTTACAAAAAGGTACGGCACGAAAACCGACCTTGAGTCATTACGGCATGAAAACCGGATGACTTTTTTACCTATCTTAGCCCTCACTTACGAGAAACAGATTCAGTTAGTTTGCTTATCTTGGTTAAATCTAAGGGGATCTTGGTCAGGTGATTATTGTACTTCGGTTCGTAGTACTCTGGCGCCTACACAGTGATGAACGTCCTTGCGGTTTCAGAGTGCACGACTGTTGTTAACTGACCATTTTGCTTATCTTGGGGGGATACATCTTCGGGGAAATAAACTTAAGGGGACCTTGGTCAGGTATTATTGTACTTCGGTTCGTAGTACTCTGACGCCTACACAGTGATGAACGTCCTTGCGGTTTCAGAGTGCGCGACTGTTGTAAACTGACCATATCGTTTGTTTGTTGGGTGAATAATTTTTCGGGGGAGAGGTTAGTGTTCCGTTATCAGGTTTATTGCCTATAATTGCGAGCTTTAAACTAGTCCTCTTCTCCTAATACAGAGCGGGGAATAGAGCAGTTTGTGGTCCAAGTGAGAATCACTTACTGCTCTATTCCCCGTTTTGGCAACATGTTCAGATGACCTTGACCCACTTCGGGACTTAGAGAAAATTATTGTTTGGTAAAAACATTTACTCTTACAATAATACCCCTTCCCTATCACTACCCCCCCCCTTCTTCAATTTACCTCCCACCACGGATCGTCGGCTATAAAAGCGGGGGCTGACCGCAGAGGTCTCACAGTCTCAGGCTGACAGCCTAGCTAGCTGTTCGCCTTAGCTGTCTGTAATAGCATCTTTAGTATATAGGTGGTACCCCTGTATACTAAAGATTCTACCTTAGCATGTTTGTATGTTATGCATGTTAGTTTGTTTTTTAGATTATAGCTTGTAGTTTGCTGCTAGAAAATGTAGTTAGTGTTGGTGTTTGTAATTATTTGTGGTGTTGGTCTTTGAAGTGTTTTATTTACTAATGAAATATGTACTTTTCTTTCACGCTTCACGCTCCCATTCAAAAAGGTATGGCACGAAAACCGACCTTATGTCTTTAAATATCTCAGGGGGATTATGTTTCTCAAATAAACACCTTTCCTAACCCCTTACAAAAAGGTACGGCACGAAAACCGACCTTGAGTCATTACGGCATGAAAACCGGATGACTTTTTTACCTATCTTAGCCCTCACTTACGAGAAACAGATTCAGTTAGTTTGCTTATCTTGGTTAAATCTAAGGGGATCTTGGTCAGGTGATTATTGTACTTCGGTTCGTAGTACTCTGGCGCCTACACAGTGATGAACGTCCTTGCGGTTTCAGAGTGCACGACTGTTGTTAACTGACCATTTTGCTTATCTTGGGGGGATACATCTTCGGGGAAATAAACTTAAGGGGACCTTGGTCAGGTATTATTGTACTTCGGTTCGTAGTACTCTGACGCCTACACAGTGATGAACGTCCTTGCGGTTTCAGAGTGCGCGACTGTTGTAAACTGACCATATCGTTTGTTTGTTGGGTGAATAATTTTTCGGGGGAGAGGTTAGTGTTCCGTTATCAGGTTTATTGCCTATAATTGCGAGCTTTAAACTAGTCCTCTTCTCCTAATACAGAGCGGGGAATAGAGCAGTTTGTGGTCCAAGTGAGAATCACTTACTGCTCTATTCCCCGTTTTGGCAACATGTTCAGATGACCTTGACCCACTTCGGGACTTAGAGAAAATTATTGTTTGGTAAAAACATTTACTCTTACAATAATACCCCTTCCCTATCACTACCCCCCCCCTTTCCCCCCCTTCCTTTCTTCAATTTACCTCCCACCACGGATCGTCGGCTATAAAAGCGGGGGCTGACCGCAGAGGTCTCACAGTCTCAGGCTGACAGCCTAGCTAGCTGTTCGCCTTAGCTGTCTGTAATAGCATCTTTAGTATATAGGTGGTACCCCTGTATACTAAAGATTCTACCTTAGCATGTTTGTATGTTATGCATGTTAGTTTGTTTTTTAGATTATAGCTTGTAGTTTGCTGCTAGAAAATGTAGTTAGTGTTGGTGTTTGTAATTATTTGTGGTGTTGGTCTTTGAAGTGTTTTATTTACTAATGAAATATGTACTTTTCTTTCACGCTTTAAAACTGATCTTGGTCAAAACTTTGGTTCGCAGTTGCCTGGCGCCCGTTACTGACCAACGTCCGACTGGGTTTCAGGATGTTGTTGACCTTTGTAAAACCGACCTTGGTTGGTATGTCCTTTTCTTACACGCTATAACTAACCTTGGTCAAAACTTTGGTTCACAGTTGCCTGGCGCCCGTTACTGACCAACGTCCGACTGGGTTTCAGGATGCTGTTGACCTTTGTAAAACCGACCTTGGTTGGTCTTTGTAAAATTAATTTTAACTGATCAGTATGTTTCTCATCCTTTTCCTAACCCCTTACAAAAAGGTATGGCGCGCAAACCGACCTTATGTCAATACGGCGCGCAAACCGGTTGACATTACCCATCTTACCCTCGAGAAACTTTTGCAAATACTCCCTGCAAACCATTTGTAACTTCCTTTTGTTTGGATAAATTAACAAAAGGTTCTGTTATCAGGTTTATTGCCTATAACTGTGACCTTTCTTCAAAATTCACTTCCCTAATACAGAGCGGGGAATAGAGCAGTTTGTGGTCCAAGTGGGAATCACTTACTGCTCTATTCCCCGTTTTGGCAACATGTTCAGATGACCTTGACCCACTTCGGGACTTAGAAAAAATCTTTGTTTGGTAAGATATTGGAAGATGTCTGAAGAACATCTTCAAGAATTTGGACTAACATCTGCTTCGAAGATTTATCGCGGTGAACAAGCAGTGAAACACTTTGTAGATGATTTGTATTACATTGCCTCTAAGGTGGAAGAACTCTACAAAATTAAAATACCGATGCAACCTATGGAAGAACACCAACTTCAACATCACAATTTGGCAACAACATGTTATCTGTGTAATAACCTATTTACACCAGATAACGTTAAAGTGCGCGATCACGACCATCTTACAGGAGCCTACAGAGGTGCAGCCTGTAACGCTTGCAACTTAAATTACAAAGTACCATCTTTTATACCCGTTGTTCTACATAACCTTAGCGGATATGACTCTCATTTCATAATCCCGGAGTTAGGAAGAGATGATGGGGCGATAGATGTTTTGGCAACAACAATGGAAAAATTTATAAGCTTCTCTAAAAAGGTTGACAAAATAAAACTTAGGTTTATTGATTCGTTTAGATTTATGCCTTCTAGCCTAATGAAATTAACTGAGAATTTAAAAAGAGAAGATCTGATAGAAACAAGCAAAATTGTAGCCAGTAGTAAAATATATTAAATTTTCCTGTTGGAGAAAATTGTCCTTGTTAAATACAAAGCGGGGAATAGATCAGTTTATGGTTTAAAATGAAATCATTTACTGCTCTATTCCCCGTTTTGACAAATATGTTCAATGACCTTGACCTAAATACAGAACTTTGTAGCCTCCAGCTACAATAGTAAATATAAAATGTAAAAAATAGTAAACTTAACGTAATACGTACCCCCACCACTTTTGCTAGGGTATAAATAGAGGGGCATTTGCAGTGTTTTTTATTATTGCGTTGACCCTTGTGTAGAGATCACACCTACATTATGCATCGCTGCAATATTTGTAAGACTTCATTTAAGGATGAATTTCTTTTAATAATTCATAAGGAACTAAAACATAACAACAACCATGATGAAGAATATGAAGAAGAAGAATTGAAGGAAATAGATCAAATGTTAGCCCAACACCAACATTCCAGACCAAGTGTTATTCAATATGCACAATCAACACCATCAACAACAGCTGCATCGAATTCTACGTTTGCTCTGTCTACACTTCACCGTCCTTCAACATCAATAGCTGCATCGTCTTCTACGCCTGCTATGTCTACACTTCATCATCCTTCAACATCAACACCATCGACTTCTACGCTTGCTATGTCTACACTTCACCATCCTTCAACATCAACACCATCAACATCGACTTCAACGCCTGCTATGTCTACACTTCACCGTCCTTCAACATCAACAGCTGCTATGTCTACTCTTCACCGACCCTCAACATCAACAGCAGTAGATGTGGAACTACACGCTCAAGCACTACCTGGTAAGGTAGTAACACATTTTAAAATTGACAACGTAAAATTACAACTTGAAAACTTTTTACATAACGCCAAAGAATTAGTAACCAAAACACTAAAGAATGAACAAAAAAGATTAAATTTTATCAAATTTGGACTGTTGCTAGATGCCATATTCACTAACATTCAAAACGAAACATCACCAAGAGGTTTCATGACAAAAAACCGAACCATCATGGCTGCGTCAGATATTGAAAAGATCGTAACAGAATGTCTTGAAGAACTTTTGACGAAACTACAAGAGCATGAAGGAAGAGGATCTGGATGGACTTTATTAAGTATAACAAGTCTGGATGTTAGAGTTCATAAACACGGTTATGGAATGAGAGGAAGTAGCTATATCCCTCTACCTCAAAAAATTATGAATACCAAATCCTGTATTAACGTGCAAAATGAAAATAATGAATGTTTTAAATATGTTATGTTGGCCAAATATGTAAAAAACCATCCGGAAAGACCAAGTCAAGCATATGAAGAAGTTCAACACAAGTATAATTTCTAGGGAATGACTTACCCTGTTGCAATTACTGATATATCAAAATTTGAAAAGCAAAATCCGTCGGCTTCAGTCAACATATTTGGTTTGGATTCGTCAAATAATGTGTATCCCTTGCGCATAACATCGAATGAGCGCAACAATCATACTGACCTGTTATTAATCAATAAAGGAGAGATATCACATTACGTGTATATAAAAGATTTTGAAGGGCTCGTATGTAAACAGTTAACAAAACATAAAAGTAAAATCACAACATGTAAGAGATGCTTTTGCCACGTGAGCAAACCATTAAGAAGAGGAGGTACAGAATGGTTAGTAGAACATCAAAGGTTATGTAGTGGAAACTATGAGGTAAGAATTAAATTGCCACATCCCAGCAGAGCGCAGATAAAATTTGATAAAGTGAATCACCAATACCCTGTTCCATTTGTTGTGTACGCGGATTTCGAAGCATCCTTACTTCCAATTGAACAACAAGAAGAGGATATCACAAAAAGAAGCAAATATCAAAAACATGCACCAAACAGTTATTGTATACTAACAAAATCCACGTTGTCTGAAGAACATCTTCAAGAATTTGGACTATCATCTGCTCCGAAGATTTATCGTGGTGAACAAGCAGCGAAACACTTTGTAGATGAGTTGTATTACATTGCCTCCAAGGTGGAAGAAATCTACAAAATTAAAATACCGATGCAGCCTATGGATGAACACCAACTTCAACATCACAATTTGGCAACAACATGTTATCTGTGTAATAACCTATTTACACCAGAAAACGTTAAAGTGCGTGACCACGACCATCTTACCGGAGCCTACAGAGGTGCAGCCTGTAATGCTTGCAACTTAAATTACAAAGTTCCATCTTTTATACCTGTTGTTCTACATAACCTTAGTGGATATGACTCTCATTTCATAATCCCGGAGTTAGGAAGAGAGGATGGAGCAATAGATGTTTTGGCAACAACAATGGAAAAATGTATAAGCTTCTCTAAAAAGGTTGGCAAAATAAAACTTAGGTTTATTGATTCGTTTAGATTTATGCCTTCTAGCCTAATGAAATTAACTGAGAATTTAAAAAGAGAAGATCTGATAGAAACAAGCAAAATTGTAGCCAGTAGTAAAATGGATCTGGTTCTTAGAAAAGGAGTCTTCCCCTACGATTACATCGATGGACTGCATAGATTTAATGAAACATCACTTCCTCCACCAGAACAATTTAACAACAAACTCAATGAATCGGAAATTTCACTTGAAGACTATCAACATGCATGTCGAGTATGGAACGAGTTGGATATGAAGACTTTGGGAGAATACTCAGACTTTTATGTAAAACTTGACGTGACTCTTCTCTGCGATGTTATGGAAGAATTCCGAAGAACCTGTTTTGCAGCATACGGTTTGGACCCTCTACATTCGTATACATCTCCAGGACTAGCTTGGCAAGCAATGCTAAAAGAAACAAAATGTAAACTCCAGCTGTTAACAGATATAGATATGGTTTTAATGGTTGAGTCGGGTGTTAGAGGTGGATTAACTCAAAGCGTGACTAGACATGTTAAAGCCAACAACAAATATCTACCTGACCATGATCAAGAGAAACCTTCAACGTACTTGGGATATTTCGACGCGAATAATCTGTATGGATGGGCCATGTCGAACCCACTTCCATTTGACAACTTTAAATGGGTTGAACCCGACTGTATTGGCGATATTTCACAAATTCCAAAACATGGAGATACCGGATATATTTTGGATTGCGACTTTGAATATCCAGAACATTTACACGATCTTCATTATGACCTTCCACTCCTTGCAAGAACAGAAATTCCACCAACTGGAAAACACCCCAAATTAATGATGACCCTTAACAATAAACACCGATACGTAGCTCATTATTGGGTTGTTCAACAAGCTATCGAATTAGGTTTACGTCTTACTAAAATTAATAGAGCTGTGGAATTTTCCCAATCGTGCTGGTTGAAACCGTACATAGACTCGAATACTACCAGAAGAGCAGCTGCTACATCAGCCTTTCAAAAAGACTTTTTTAAATTAATGAACAATGCGATATTCGGTAAAATATTAGAAAACAAAAGAAGACATAAAAACGTTAAACTTGTTACAGATCCGAACAAACTACAGAAACTCGTACAACAGCCGAACTTTAATACATCTATAATTATTAATGAAAATCTTGTAGCTGTATCTATGAAGAAAACAAGTGTGAAGATGGATCGTCCTTTGTATATAGGAATGTCAATCCTGGATATCTCCAAGACTCATATGTACGATTTTCATTACAAAAAGATGGTCACCTTTTATGGACGAGAAAACATCGGCATCTCCTACATGGATACAGACGCTTTTATATATTGGATAATTACTAACGATATGTATGAAGACCTTCGGACATTTGATTACAAAAACGACTTTGACTTTTCCGACTATCCAAAAGATCATCCAAACTACGACAATGACAGAAACAAAAAAGTGCTTGGCAAATTTAAAGATGAAGCCAATGGTGTTATACTTCAAGAAATTGTTGCACTAATGTCAAAATTATATTCTTTACAATTAAATGAAAACCAAGTCATTAAGAAAGCTAAAGGAGTAAAAAGTTTGTATTTAAAGAAGAATGTGCATTTTAATCACTATAAGAAATGTTTATTTGAAGATCAAGATATAACAGCAAAATTCAACACAATCAGAAGTTTCAACCATCAGCTGTACAGCGTGACGGAAGTAAAAAAAGCTCTCTCTTCAAATGATGACAAACGCCACATCCTTGCAGACAACATCCACACTCTACCATTCGGCCACTACTCCCTCAACCCTATTGACGAGTAACCCTTTCATCGTCCTACATCCCTTTTCCTTTTCCTTTCCGTATAAAAGGGGGAACACAGCAGTATTTTGCTGTGTTCCCCCTTTTATACATTAGTTTAGAATGACCTTGACCTATATAAGCAGATTTATACAAAAGAATATTTAATACCATATCAGCTGTCTTCGTGAAACCATCATGTCAGACCTGAAGGAGAAGATTATTAATGAACTACACAAACCTGCAAGAATAAAGTTTCCAAGAAGAAATACTGTTATAAAAGGGATAAATGATCTATATCAAGCGGATTTAATTGAAATGCGACCGCATAGCAGAATAAACAAAGGATTTAAATATATACTCACAATTATTAATTGTTTTACAAAAGTTGCAGACGCTTTGCCTCTAAAGGACAAGACTGGTAAAAGCGTAACAGAAGCCATGGAAATAGCTATAAAAAGAGATAAAAACAAAATTAAACATTTACAAACTGATGATGGAACAGAATACTTTAATACAAACTTTGCACAGTTAATGAATAAATATAAAATAAATCATTATTCTACAAATTCAGAGAAAAAAGCAGCTATTGTAGAAAGATTCAATAGAACCTTAAAAGGAGCACTCTATAAACAATTTTCAAAAAGAGGTTCTTACGTATGGTATGATGTTTTACCACAATTAATAAATGATTATAACAACAGGTTTCATAGAACTATTGGTATGAAACCTAACAAAGTAAATAGAAGAAATGCAAAAGATGTATTAAAACGCATAAAGAAAAATACAAAGCCTAAAGTAGAAAAAATGCAGCCAAGAAAATTTAATGTAAGTGATAAAGTACGGATTAGTAAATATAAGGGAGTGTTTACCAAGAAATACCTTCCCAATTGGACGAATGAAGTTTTTACAGTGTATAAAGTGCAACCGACTGTACCTGAAACGTATATCTTAAAAGATAACAAAGGAGATTTGTTGCAAGGTGCATTTTATGGACATGAAATGTTAAAGTCAACAGTAGGTGATGTATATCTTGTTGAAAAAGTGTTACAAAGAAAAAAGGACGCAGTTAAAGTGCGGTGGTTAGGGTTTAACAAAACTGAGGATTCATGGATACCTATAAAGGACTTGGTGTAATGCAAGCAACTCATTTTATCGTTAACCTTTGAGCAGGATGGAGATTATTCACCATAAAGATCGATTCAATATTAATAACATAGATGATTTAACTGTGGATAACGTTAATATCAACAATGGTAAACACGGTAGTTTATTTCCAAACACTGTTCGATGTATAGTAAGTGGCCCCTCAAACTGTGGAAAGACCAATGTTGTCTTTAATTTGATCACTAATCCGCAGGGATTAAGGTTTAATAACCTATATATTTTTTCAAAGTCCCTACAACAACCAAAGTATCAATTGCTGGATAAAATCCTATCTGATGTGTCCGATGTTAATTTTTACAAATTTAACGCTAGTGATAGCATTATGCAACCAAACGAAGCGAAACCGTATTCTGTATTTATATTTGACGATGTATCTTGTGAAAATCAGGATACTATTAGAAACTACTTTGCCATGGGAAGACATAATAACATCGATAGCATATATATAGGACAAACTTATAGCAAAATCCCAAAACAACTTATCAGAGATAATGCAAATGTTTTAATTGTATTTAAACAAGATGATACTAACCTAAAACATATATATAACGATCATGTAAATGCTGATATGGCATTTGAAAAGTTTAAAGAGCTTTGCGGAAAAGCATGGGCGGAAAAGTATGGATTTCTGGTTATTATGAAAGATCAAGCTATAAAAGACGGCCGTTATAGAATAGGTTTTGATAAATTTGTTTTACTACACTGATTAGCGGTATTACTGTACAAGTCGTCAAGGTGTGAAGATGGTTAACCAGGAAAAGCTACTAAAAGAAATAAAATCACTTAGTGATTCTATTAGACAAAAAAACCGAGCTTTAAAATCAGGTATAAATGCAAGAGAGCAATTTTTAGAAACAACATTTAAACCTGTTACTGAACCTTTAAAGCGATTAGCACAAAATATGGAAAAACCTTCAATTCGCTTCGAAGGAGACAAAATGCTACCAATTTCCAAATATGAAGAAGAATTTCAGAATGATGAAAGTTTTGACCAGTTACAAACATCTGAAGAAAGCGACGAGTATGAAGAAAGCGGAGATATAGGAGATTTAAGGGAAAAGAACATTGCAGGAGATACAAGTACAGAAGATACAAGTGCGGAAGATACAAGAGCAGAAGAAGAGGATATCAACCCATCCAACTTAAGCAAATTAGGCACAGATATTATGTTTAAAGGAACACTTGGAAGAAAATATACATTAAAAATGTTACATGGCACACATGCTAATCGAAATTATCATACATATGGAGCTAGAATAGAGGATAAAGGATTAATGATTGGAGATAGAAAGTTAGATATAAACGAAAATGATGATATAGTTATTGGTGATAAGAAATATAAAGGTACAACAGGTTTGTTTGAACTCATCTTTAAAAATAATCCTGGTAAATATACTAAAAAGGATTTACAATTGTTTAAAAATATACTAGAGTATACAAATGCACATAGAAAAAAATATTCCAAAGACCTACCTATTCATAGAAACAGGTCAATAAAATACACAAACATTATATCTAGTCTTTTCCCCTCGAAATCAAATAAAGCTCCAATTAAAAGAAGAGCTTTATCTTCTGCTGAATTAAATGTTTTGCATAAAAAAAGAAAAACAACTGATCCTACTACATCTGGAAGGGGATTATTAAAAAATTTGTATAAAACCAATATAATATATTACAACGATATAAATAAGTTAGTTGATCGAATGAGGTTATTACATGAAGCTATGGAAGCCGGGCACACTGGTTTAGAAAACGAATGGGTAGCTTTGGTTGATGAACTGCGAAAACGAGAAATAATTGTTCAGTAGACGTATATATATATATATATATAGTAAGAACCTAAACGATAGCGATTCAGTTACATCATGAGTGTGGACAAGTTTGGACGGTATTCCGAGTTTGGAGTAAAATCTGGATATAGTGAAAAAAGAGCTGGGTTTCCGTTAACACCTGATGGTAATTATAATTTTGAAGGAAAAGTAATTCAAAATGTTGGTGATCCGCTTTTGTCTTCTGATGCGGTTACGGTACAATACATGGATAAAAGAACCCCAATTGTACACGAAGACCATTGGGGGTTTTCCGGTAAAAGGTTAAGCAATATAAAACATCCCATTTATGATGGTGAAGCAGTAAATTTAGCGACTTTAAAATTGTTAACGATTTACAAAAAGAATGAAACTGATACAAGCTATGATGTAAAAAAATTAAAATTGTCAAATGTAGGTGATTGTGAGCAGGATGGAGACGCTGTAAATAAGAAAATATTTGATATAGTACACAAGAAATGGACTACAGAATATGAAAAACATATGGAAAGGTTTGGTGCAGCTTTATTTAATTATATCCATCGGGCTTCAGGAAGAGCTGTAGCTTCAGATGTTGACAGCCACAACTATTTAGACTGGAAAAAGATACACAATCCAGAAAAACCTAATCAATTAGATAAACCGTCTGAGCCTTCTAAAGCCAAGACATTAGGAAAGGGGGATCAAGTGAATGTGATTAATGAACCAACAGAAAACGATGAAGATTACATAAGAGAAAAAAGAATTTAAATACCCATGATAAGGGATAAAGCATCAGTCATATTCGAGAGATGATACAGAGAGGATGATGGAATCCAATATTACTGCGTGGAGTTTAATATCTCAAGAGCCGAGATTTCCCCAAGGAGTGCTGACAGATGGTTTTGTTCAACGGTTTGATAGATATATGGATTGGGAACAACTTTCCATACACTACCTCTTCACAATGACTATGTTAAGAATTTATTTTCACAGAGTTAACTGGATTCATATTTTACAAAGACAACAGTTTTCAGAAGACTTCCTTGTAGAGATGACATCAAATTTTAATAACTGTTGGGAAGTAATAAGTAAATATCAAAATCTCTCTGAAAATTACATTGACAATTTTAAAGATAAACTAGACTGGAATGTGTTATTTAATTATCAACGATTAAGTGGCAAGTTTCTAAGGGAACATGACAACTATTTAGATTTTATTCATTTTACCGAAAACAACGATACCATCACCAGCGGAGAAACATTTGAAACATCTTCAATTACACCTTATTTCTATTTTTACTACTTTTATTTATTATGTCTACATTTAATTAATTAATCCATTTCTATATAATAAATGGATTTTAAACAGTATATATAATACAAGAAGCCAAGACTAATATTACATTCATTGTAAAACATTTATAGAGTGCACCTACTGATTGTAAGTTTGGCTATAAATAGTCATGCTGAGGGCTAAACGCATCAGTCATAATCGAGAGAGATTACAGAGAGGAAGGGGAATAGCATCAACAGCATTTTCTCTATTAAGTAAACCGGTTGGAGCTATAGTTAACAAGGCGATTGATTTATTACCTGTGGAATTACATTTAACTGGAGGATATCAATATTGTGGTCCTGGAACCAAATTAGAGAAACGGCTTGCTAGAGGAGATCCTGGAATAAATAAGCTTGATCAGGCTTGTAAACAGCACGATATAGCGTATTCCAAATTTGGTGATACAAAAAATAGATCAATAGCAGATAGAGCACTTTCTGAGAAAGCTTGGCAAAGAGTAAAATCTAGTGACGCGAGTATTGGTGAAAAAGCAGCGTCTTTAGCAGTAACAGCAGCAATGAAAGCAAAAACTACGTTTGGAGGAGGAAAGAGAAGAAGGCGTGGGAAAAGACCCGCTAAGAAACAAGGAGGTAATATCAGAAGAAAACGTCGATCTACTAGTGGTAAAGGTAAAAAGAAACCAACAATATGGTCAATGATAAAAAAGGGAGGAGGACTATACCTAAGACCGTATCGTGTGTATTAAATAAGAAAGAGCAATTAATAATTAAAAACAAAGAATTAACCAATGAAGAACTGATTACATATGCTTCTTGTTTGAAAATCCCATTTTTTAGAGGAGTATTTATGAAAGATGAATTACCGGTTAAAATGTGGAAAAATGAGACTGGTATAGTAAATTTGGATAATAGTGAAGGATTAGGCACTCATTGGGTGTGTTACAAGAAACTTGGTGAAACGATTTATTATTTCGACAGTTTTGGAAACTTTCCACCACCGAAAGAACTTCAACAATACTTTCGTGCGGCAGAAAATGTTTTTTACAATTATACAAGAAAACAACCTGATGATACATCCATTTGCGGTCATTTATGTTTAGACTTTTTAGCTAAAAGTGTTAGTCAACTTTAAGATGTCTTCGTATACAGTGTCATTAACCGGTAACTCATGTACTTTGCGCAGTATTCTGTTTCCAGCGCTACGTTTGCAAAAAGGAAGACTATGGGAAGCCGCATTATTGGATTTAACAACATATAACTCTATTCCAAACGTTAGTGAAGGAATTAATAACAAAATACATTATTACAAGACAAAAGATAATAAAGGAAAATATTCAGCTTTGGAAGAATTCAGTTTACCAACAGGAGCTTATGAAATTGATAATATAAATGAAGTTATACAAAAACATATGGGAAAAGAAAATATAACGATAAAAGGCAATAACAATACAATGAAAGCCGAAATTACTTCTAAGTATTATATTGATTTTGGCCAAGAACGTTCAATTGGTAGTTTATTGGGGTTTTCTAAGGAAACAAAGGTATTAGAACCTAATACAACTCATTCTGGGAATAGAACTGTGACGATCATCAAAGTAAACAGCATAGACATTACATGTAACATTATACAAGGATACTACAGAGATGGAGAAAATCGGCATATATTACACACATTCTACCCATCAGTCGCACCGGGTTTCAAGATAGTAGAAAAGCCTCAAAACCTTGTGTACCTACCGTTAAACACCAGTTTCATTTCAGACATCGTGCTGAACATAGTGGATCAAGACGGAAACCTTATTGACTTTCGAGGAGAAGCTATTACTGTAAGAATACATATAAAATCATCCGCTTAGATAATGGGGTTATCATTTAAAAAGAGAGAGCCAACCAGCAAAGAGGTCAGTAGCTCATCAGCTGTAGAAGGATTAACAAGTGACAACATTCGTTTTCTAGAAGAAATTGGATTAAAAGTCATTAACAATGGATATACTGGATATAGCGCAGGGCCCAACATTCGACGAGACCTTATGGGAAAAGGAATATCACACGCACAACCCTTACGCTTCGTCCAAATTAAACAATAACGATGAAATTAGGATTCCTATACAACAACAAGACATTTATACTCTTCCATGCGAAAGTTATTTATATATTGAAGGAAAAGTAACAAAAGCTGACGGTACTGTTGGAACCACTGTTCCGTTCATAAATAATCCTATGGCATTTTTGTTTGACGAGATTAGATATGAAATTTCAGGAGTTACAGTCGATTCAACAAAAAAGGTTGGAATTTCCAGTACATTAAAAGGATTAGCGTCTTTAACACCAAATGAGAAGAATCTGTTAGCTGTTGCAGGATGGGTTGCACCAGACAAAAGTATAATTACTCCTGACGCTTCGGGAAACTTTGATTATTACGTACCTTTAAGATTACTTTTAGGATTTGCTGAAGATTACAGAAGAATAATAATAAATGTAAAACAAGAACTAGTTTTATTAAGGTCATCAAACGATAATGATATTATTAAAGCATCTGCTGGAACAACTGAAGCCAATTTAGACTGGAAACTAACATTAGACAAGATTGTTTGGAGAGTACCACATGTGCGACTAAATGATGAACACAGGATTACATTATTAAGAAAGTTAAAATCCGATCGAGACATTGTAATGCCATTCAGAAGCTGGGAGTTTCATGAATACCCCGTTTTACCTACAACACAACGGCATACATGGACTGTAAAAACTTCTACTCATTTGGAAAAAGCGAGATATGTAATATTTGGATTACAAACAAAGAAGAAAAGTATAATAACTGAAAATGCTGGTGAATTTGACCATTGTAAATTAACAAACTGTAAAGTGTTCCTGAATTCACAATTCTTTCCCTACGACAACTTTAATATTTCTTTTGATAAAAAAAGGTACAGTGTTTTATACGATATGTACGCTAGGTTCCAAAATTCATATTACGGCAAAACAAATACACCTCTACTATCTCCCGTACAGTTTGAATCGAAAGCTCCGATTGTTGTAATTGATTGTTCCAAACAAAATGAATCTGTAAAATCGTCTAGTGTTGATATAAAAATAGAAATGGAATTTCAAGAAAACGTACCTGCAAATACATCTGCGTATTGTTTAATTTTGCACGATAAAATTGTTACATACACACCGTTGACCGGTATTGTAAAGACAGTATTGTAAAACGTTGTACCACCACCGGCACCGCCACTGTCGCTAACCTATAAATAGCGGAGCAACAATGCAGGTCTTCAGTTGATCGTCTATCGTCGCATGGGTAACATCTTCTACAAAATGAGTTCTCCATCTGTTGTACAAGGTGATGCAGAGGTAGCACCGTTATTGGAACGTGATAATACTAGTGAAGAAGAAATCATCAAGGAAATAACTGCATTTTTAAAGTTTGGTAAAAGAGATAGAGAGGAGGAAAGTAATGCAGAACCATCAAAGGTAGTACCAAAGAGGAAGAAGAAAGTTGAAGAAAATATTCCTCCTCACATTTTAACTGAAGTTTTTTTGCGAATCTTTTACCCCATCTCAGCATGCATCAGTAAAAGTGTATCAGTTGGATTGATGAAGTCATTGGATTATTCCCCTACAGTAATACTACACCATGGAACAAAAAAGGTTTTATTTTCGCAAAATGCTTGGGAGTCATTTTTGAAACATGTACATTTAATAGAATGTTATTTAACTAACAGTTTGTGTGGAAGGAAAACACATATTCGACTTTTGGATTGTGACAATGAAATCGATATTGTTAAACATCGTGGACAACTACAAGTGCGAATTAGAGACTTGACTCAACATGAAAATAAGATTCTACTGTCACGTGAAGAATTCTACGTTTTAAACTACGCAACAGAACCTATTACAAGGTACATGAGACAGTTGGTATTTGCAAGCGCTATTATTAAAGAATATTTGGTCGATACTTTGGAAAAACAACCTGATAGCACCATCGTGTACGGACCTGTGGATACATCTATTTTTAATAGAATACCTCATGAAGTTTGCATGTGGAGAAAGTTAAAGGATTTTGAACCACTTGTAGAAATCGCTACAGAAGCTACAGAAGAAACAACACAGGAAGAAGAAACGGAGAAACAAGAAGAAGAAAACGAAACACAAGAAGAAGAAGAAGTTAAAAAAGACTAAAGTTTGACTTAGTAAAGAAGAACACACGTGGGGTAGGCCTATTGGGGACGGTGCCCACGTTAAATATACACCAACGCGCCTGCAACTGTACGGCCTGGTATTTAACCTACCGTGGTGTGGAAAACAGTTTAGTTGATCGCTAGGTGCCATGATGAGCGGAGGGGATGAAGAAGTGAGTGTAAAGCCTTGTGTAATAGAATTTCAAGCATTTCGAAATAATGATGATAGGTTTATTATCAAGGAATTAGTAATTTTAGACTTGCTTACATTTGTAGCCTACCCATTCATGTTTGATGCTCCTTTTTCTTTTAACAAACTTAACACCAAAGCAAAAAGTACAAACAAATGGATAACAAACTACTTTCATCACATACATTGGTATGAAGGATTTATAAGCTACAGTAATCTGCACAGTATTATGTTTAACTTTTGCAAACAATATTCACATATATACACAAGAGGATTAGAAAAAAAGAACTGGATACAAAAGTACACGCACGGTGATGTTTTCGATATAACTATTAGTAAGGACTTTAACATTAATCTCGGTAATATTTGTGTCGCTGCAAAAGATCTTAAACACGGCCAAACAAACTGTGCATTATACAACGCGTATCGTTTGGCTGCTTACTTGAAACAAACGCAGGAATGTGGTGGGGGTAGCGGAGAACAGAAATGTGGTGGGGGTAGCGGGGCCTATAAATACGAGGAGACAGCACCGCTCCAGCACGTGTATTATTCGAGACTCCGAAGAGGCAACATCACAGAAGACACCACAACCACCACTGACGAAGATGGCATCACAACAGTTTCTACAAACACTGGTTGATCAATTCAACACTCATTCAAAATCCGACCTTCTGCTAACTAAAAAGTGTTCAGAACTAAAAGAACAAAAACACTACATTATTCATAACATCAAGAAAGTGGAAACCACACATGGAGAAGCAATTCTAGTTTCATTGAGCGAAGGACCTTTCTCTCCAGGAGATGAGCCGAAGTTTCAAGTATTTCTTCCAAAACGATTTGTTCAACTGCTACAAAATGAAGATGTGCGAGATATTCAACCGGGGACGTTGTATTTGGTATCACACGGTGTAAGCGGCAACAACTCGACGGAACTCACTCTGCACATCACGCATCCTTGTACATAATGTCTTTGTTTGTATTTTTCTGTTTGTATTTCTAGTCATCAATGTTAGACTTAAGCTTATTGTATTGTAAGATGTTTGTTTAATAAAGAAAATAAAAAAAAAAAAAAATAAATAAAAAAAAAAAATAAAAAAAAAAATAAAAAACAGCAACACAGCAGTATATTATTTTATATACTGCTGTGTTGCTTTTTTTTTTTAAATTCAAATGGATGACCTTGAACTTTCATTCAGGGTTAACTTATGAAGAGGTATAAAAGAGAGGGAGCAGTGAAGTTAGTCTCAGTCTTGTCTAACACACGCTGCAGCTAACATGTCGGTGCCACCTATGAACAATTTATTTTTCGATAACAATTTGAAGACATATTGTTGCGAGTTACAATGTTTTAAAATACCAGGCGATCAAGTTGACGGGAAAGCTTGTCGTAAGTGCAAGTGTTTCAGCTATTGCATATGTAGATGTAAAACGTATCAAATGAACCGACAAGATAAAATACAAGAATTACGCCGAAGGATTGCATTACTGTGGCGGCGAATGTAGTAGCAACCATCTGCCTCGCACCAGCTGCCACCTGCCGCCTGCCATCTGCCGTCCGCCATCTGCTCCGCCCCACCACACTTTTACCCCCACCATTTTGTTTGATACCAAAACGCTAGCTAGCGAGTAGTCAGTACACCTCCGGCTCTCGACCGGTGAACATCGAGCTCTCTGTTGAAATGTCCATCAAAATTAGGTGTATTCATTATGACTCTATTCATCTGGCGACTTTCCAAGACCTCGAGGTTTTTAATGAAGAGTTAAGACTTCTCATTGCGTCCGGTTACGATTTATCTTTGGAACTTTACGCATCAAAAAACAACATGGGCTCTGCGCAGGAATCGAAGTATATACCGTCTTTCTTCAGAAAGCGAAGTGATGGCCGCAACTCGTCCGGATCAACAACATCGATGACAACCAACAACGGGGAACTATTGTAAACATGAATTATTGTAAACATAACTTATTGTAAATAAAAAGAAAAGTAAAAAGAAATAAAGTAATAAATGAAATAGTACTACCTCGCACTCGTATCATTCGATTGCTTCATTCGATTGTTTTCATTCGATATTTTTATCGAATTAAAACTATCGAATCACAATCGGATTTTACGAGTGCGAGGTAGTACTTTTTTAAAATTACCTCCCAGTGACCTTGAACTTTAAACTTTCCCTCATTACGTCACAAAACCGCCTACGTCACTGGCTCAGCCTCAGATGACGTCTTTCATGACTCAGCACTTCCGGTCACGTGACCGGAAGCTGTCAATCACTTGGCCCAGAAGCCCCAAATGCCCACTACTGACAAAGAATTTATTTATATTGAACCAGTTGATGACTTAAGAATATTTATTCCATAATCAGCTGTTGTAGTTCTCATTTAAAACGTTGAGTGAAGATTGGTAATAAATAACAGAAGTATTATAACAGTGGACATATTATCTAAATCTATATTTTTCAGACACATTCACTCGCTCACATTGTGATATCACTGTAACTAAAAAACGACAATGTCTAAGAAGGTGAAAATTTGCATAGTGGTTCCCTTATTCTGCAGATGTACAATAAGGCTAGGTTTGAAACTAAATCGTACCCGACTCTGCCCTTATTTACTTTTATTGCTGGCAACCTTATGAGCATTAGTTCAGACCTTGAACATAGCGAATTCGGTTGAATTCGGTAGGAACATACCTAATATATCAGAATAAACACAAGCCTATTCCCGTTAAGAACGTGATTTAGGGCCCCACCCCCGAATCTTCAAAATACTTATTTTAACAATCTTGCACATACTACTGGACTGATGAAGTTCGGTAGCACAAAAAACAGGTAAAAAATACTTAAGGGATTTGCCCCACTGACCTTTAATATAATCATCACAAACTACTCAACCAATAGAGCTGAAATTTGGTACTTTAAAGGACATCAGCAACAACAACATGGCCCATAATGGGGAGTCATGGTGTTGTTCTCTCTAGAGATTTCATACAGACACTTTGTGTGTTTGAGTCATGGGGGGACGAGATCTATGCCTCTCTAAATAGATATTTTATGTAGCCAACTACTGAGTGTCTCAACTTAACAGTAAATTTGAAAATTATTTTTCGATAAGATTAAAGGGTTGAGGAGTTATATTAGGTCCTTTTAACAATTGGGAACAGGACATTGGAAAACAGGTGGTCTCATAAACATCCCTCCTCACTCTGTTCAATCGATGAATAACAGGAACTACTGATCGACAGTTTTTCCCTGAGGTTCATAAACAGAATAATTTCGATTTCGAAAGTGCCTTGTGCCATTCTCACGTCCACCAATGAAATATTGTAAAATTAGTTCGGTTGTTATTCTTATCAAATTCGTCACAATTTAGACATACAATCCGTACGAAGGACGGGTACGCAGCTAGTCTGAATTATTTCGAGTGCATCGCACGCCGTTTCCATCGCGACTGTTTTAACGCCATAGCAACACGCTCGTTGCATTGTTCATCGTTAGCTTGCTGAATTATTTGTCTCGTACAGTACCAGGAAGCGCTATCCTAGCATCATGGCGGTTTTTTTATTTGCGTGGTAAAAAGGCATTTTATATCAAATTTAAACACATCTATTAAACACACACAGTTCTTACTCAATCGTATAAATTTCAAAGAACTTCATCACATATCAACGTAGGGCTCCTACCTGTCACCAACTACCAACGTAGGGCTAAGCCTACCCTCACGGTATCATGTTTATCCTCGGATATCTCGCCGTGTGACAGACAGTATCTGTAGACGACGGACGGCGCGGCGCCCAGGGGGGCTGGCGAGGTGGCTAGGGGGCTGGTGGGGGACGAGCGTAGCGACCGAGACTGCGGTGACCAGACGGGGGTCAAGGGGTCATCGACCTCTGAGTGACACCTTCGTGTCTCAAGGCCACCCGTTAATCATGCAAGGTCATTGACTATCGCATCGCCCGGTATCGACCGAGCATTTGCATCTAGCCTTGGAAGGTGTTATGATTTTAATCGCTTTGGTCGAAAGTAGGTACGATTGTTTGCGCACGAGAAAGGAGTATTGCCTCATCACGTAGACCGTTCACTCCTCACTTCAGCAGTCGCTAAGAGAGAAAATAAATTCTTGTGAACTTATTGCAAAAATATGCTAACATTTAGTTTCATAGTTACCGAGTAAAGATTATAGATAATTGGAGGGAAGACCGCATAACAATTTTTATAATCGTGTTTAAGTTTACAGTATACTTGCGACAGTGATATCGAGGTTGTCCTCGATTTTTCGTTAGGTATATAAATTACGTTATAGGACTCGTTACGCCTTGGACGGTATTCAGAACAATGTGGTCGGTTATGTGACAACATTGTATAAGGTGTGATATATAATATGCGTACGACTAGCTCAGTACTCATTTTGTTCGTAACCGAGGAATGAATCAGTAATACTGGGCTTCGCGTTTCTTCCTGCGTATCACAAAGGGCCATTGTTGACTTTGAAAGCTTGCCACTTCTCAATAGGTTGTCCAAAACCGTTGATTCATATTTAATTTTAAAAATCAGACAAATACCTAGCGATTTCAGTAAGCAGAATTTTAATATCACAAATAGTTCAACCACAAAAACACGCAACAAATTGAATAATTTAGAATTTAATTTAATTATTGTTATGTGTAACAATTGAAATCGTTAGGTTTTTTGTTTGTTAAATTTAACCATAAACAATTATTTCGGTAATCCGTTGAGAAGGGCGGGCTTTAAAAGTTAACATTGCCCTAATGGTGGAAGCAAGTAAATCGCCAAATGTTTCCTTACTGGAGCCCGTGTCAGATTTTTGTACACAGAACAAATCCTCTATATAAATATTATAAATGTGAAAGTATGGATGTTTGTGCGTAACTCTGGAGTTCCATCACTGAATACTACTGGACCGATTGAGCTGAGATTTTGCAGAGAGGTACTTGATAGCCCTGAGTAAGATATATGCATAGTAAGTTGTGAAAATCTTGTAGGGCTATGCTTAACAAATCCGGATCTTATTTTTAAAATCATATCTACAGTGCATGAAAAGAAGTTTAGACGTAGGTACTTCAAAATATAATTGTTATTTTTGCAGTATTGGGTTTATGTACGCCCTTATGGTTAGTCCACCGACCACCACTTAGTTTACTTGAACAAAGCTAGTTGACAGCAGGGTATTTAAAATAAAAATGTCATTATATACAGCCGTTAAAAGGTTTCGTTTCCGAACACTGCAACGATATTATAAGAGTATAGCACTGTCTTGCAGCATGCTTGGGATACCAATAGACCAGCTGTTTAAATGTTAATTATCATCAACTTTTAGAACTTCTCCTTTTAGGTTTTTTCTGATCAAAAGCTCGCCGTGTTTTAGTCTATTACTTATCTTTACATATATAAAACTATACTGGTATTTATATAAACCATTCTATTCTCAAAACAATTTATTCAGTTTAGATAAGACGGTCCAGAATGTGACCCTTAGCTTGTTTTCCTCACACAATAGCAGCCTGTGAGCTGGAGACAGTTCATGTAGTGACAGCGAATGTAGAGGAGTGGTGGTGGTGGGGGGCGCGGCGACACTACAGCTGATGAGGCCGCACCTCATTATGTATTGCGTGTAGCCTAACAAACTCACGGCCAGGCGCTTTACTGCCTCGCCTTTCACAAATTTAATATAGAAGGGTTCAGCTTTTTAGTTGAAAAAACATATCTCTAACTTAGATTTTATTTTACATTGTTTATTGTTGCTTTGATATTTTTTGTTTCAGGTCTAATTAGGGTTTGGTTTTGAATTTTCTGGAAAAAGGTAGAACGTGAAATACTCCAAAAAGTTTAGCTATTTTTCAATCAATTTGATTGTCCAAGAATAATTATTGTTATCAGAGATATTTAAAAGCATTACTTCTTTGTTATTATTTCGATCCATAGTGAGAGTGTCCCGGAATTTAATATTTTTTGTTGGTCTGTGTAAGATAGTGACGTAATGTATATACACGCACAATACAATTCCATGACAATTAAATAAAATATTAATTGAAATTTGTTTTTTTTTAACTAGACATTATGAACTGTATTCGAGCATTGTGGTTTTTCATTGTGCTATCATGGTTCGTTTAACCCTTTGAACACCAAGGTCAGTATATCATCTGTTGATTCTGCCAACCTAAAACATTGTTCATTATTGTACAAACCAATTCTTATTTAAATAAAGTTTTAGTTTTTACAATTTAATTCAGCTTTAAAAAACAAACAATTTCTTATTTTGATCATTGCTCTACGTCAATTGGTTCCTGAGATATTGAAAGTTCTAAACGCAACACGTTGCATAATGTTATTCCTAGGGAAAAAAGAAAAAAATTATATCTCGCTTATTTATGAACATAAACTGTCGAAACTTGGTATATGGCTTCATCTGGTTGTGGTTTATTGTTATTTGCATAAAACAAATTTTTCGCTTATGGTTCCCGTAGCAACAAACCTGGGTACTCGGCCCCCATGTTAGTCTCATGGGAATAATTAAAATGTTATGCATAGCTTATTTATGAATGTAAATGGATGAAACTTGGTATGCGACTTCATATAGATGAGTTCTATTGGTATTAGCATAAACCCTTATTATTTTTTGTTCCTTGTTGCAGCAAGCCTGCGTACTCATCCACAATTTTAGTCTTATGGAGAATAATTAATATTTTAAATATTGCTTATTTGTGAATATATTTCTTATGAGTCCTGGTAAGTGCTTAATGTGTTGTTAAGAAATATATATTCATTGGAAATTCGCTAAGTACGCAGGTTTGCTGCGATGGGGGTATTTTACTCTTTACATGCTGAGGAAAATTAAAAAAATACTAGCCCATTATATCATTATTCGCACGGGGATCTCACAGGCATAGAACCAGGTGATTTGAATATTTTACATTATAATCAGGTAACTAAGTAAATAAAATAATCCCATATTATTTGCATCGGAACTTTGAAAGCCCGTGGGGAGAAGCCCAGAAATTGGATGTTTTTGAAAATCCCGAATAGCACATCAAGAGAATAACAAGATCAATAACTTTCAATTGATACCAAGTATATAAATAAAATAATAGTTTTAGACGCCGAACTAAAATCAAGACGTTCTTTTAGCAAATCAGACGTTATGCAGTAGATACCAATGCTTTTCTGAAGGGGACAATTCGTCCTTATTTCTGAATAACATGCAATTTTTCAAAGTAACTACTACTTTTACCGAGACCCTTGAGTCTATTCCTTCAATTTGAGCCATCTACACTGCCATTCTGCGGTTTACCAAACGTCCAAAATTTGTGTTACAAAATTAGCAATATATCTAGATAACACAGTGTTTTTTCCCCCAAGTAGTCAAATAGTAGACAAATATAGGTGTTATAAAATACCCTTATTATCAATGTAGCAAGAGGAAGCGATATCCATCAGCTAAGGAGAGACGGAGACGGAGAGAGACGACCACTTGGTGGTAGACAAGAAAAGAATACGCTATGATGAACGCACAAATGAACCTTCAATCGGGCATTTCCGGGGCGTCCCTCGGCGCACGTGCGGGGATCGACACGCGGCCGCTGCCACCGTGGTGTAGTGACGCCGCCCACAACCACAACACGGCACGGTTACTACCACAGCACCACACCACCGCGGTCGAGGGGAAACAACTACACGGGTACAATAGAATGGAAGCATTACCTAGTGTATCGTGGGTTCAAATAATTGTAAACTCTGAAAGGGTGGCAAGCGTATTTCCAAAAAGTATTGTCAGTGGCAAGTGAGAGTACCAGTGCCTTTACCCACTGCCGGTGCAAACCCTGGTCTTGTTGCTACTCAGGTTAAACCTGTTCGTAGAAGCATAATTAATGAAAACAAATGTAATTACATTTTCTCATTTTGCTTATAAGAATTGAGCTGGCGAACTTCTGAATAGATAATGTTTTGTCTATGAACAAATATTAGGACATTAATATGTTTATTGCAATTATGTATAAGGAAAATATAATATTGCTTTGACATTTTAGTAATACAGGTTAACCATGGGAAGGTTATAGGTCATTAACTGAAGTCCTAGGACATTAGGGCTGAGCCCCACTGGACTTCAAAGTTTCAACGTTAATCTTATGGAAGAAAGATTTCTTTTGATTTTATCAGATGATATCTATAACTTAAAATATTGTAAACAGCTGTTTATCATTTAGGAAATAAAAAACCTACTTGAATGGCAACTATCATAATGGAAATAAAAACTACCTGAATTACCACTCAAACTATTTCTTCGATAGGCGAGTGAGCGAAGCGAACGAGCTCATATTGAAAATGAACGAGTATTTGACATAAAACAAATTCAATGCCTCTTCTGCGGCAGCAACGCGCCGGGTACCAGCTAGTATATTATACAATGTTTAGTACAAGATCATTATGAGATAGGGAAGTTTGGCTCGACTTTGATGAATCCGAGGTGTGACAACACAGATCACATCACAAGATTGTTACAGTGATGTAACGATTATTTTACATTATTTATGTCCAGTAAAACAATTAATTTTTGAAACCACTTGATGCTCCTATCTGTCCTATTATACAACAAAGTTATGGATAACGTACCGCCGTACCGGTACTTCATCTACCAACTTAATAGTCAAAAGTAAAAAATGTGTGTAAAAATCCCATTAATATCTATCTGCCTTGAGGATTTTCTTGTCAACCAGACAGAGGGTCCAAGTCTCGTTCACTTTTCAAGCACGTGATGATCACTCTACAGAATCTTTACCTTTTTGCGTAAAGTGAAGACCCCTGTGTTTTGTTTAGATCCATCTAAACTTTTATAAAAAGAAAGGAGGTGCCTGACCGGGATACTCCATTCTAATGCAAAAACTCCTGAACCGATTGAGCTGAAAATTTGCATGTCCTTCCGTATATCCGTGTATATTAAACATAATTGCCAAACTACAATAGTATAACGCCTGCATGAGGGTTCATTAAAGCCCATAGGGCGAGTCACTTTACGAGATGCAGAAGGTTTTAGGCGAAATTGAATTAAGATCGAGTGACTGCGTCTCAATTTAGTATAAATTAGACCACTATATCAGGTTGGATCGACAAGTTTATTGTCGGATTCAAACAGACACTACATTCTGCACTTATGTGTCCCTTAAAATAATAGTATAATAATAGCGTGGTCGCATAATGTCATATTATGCAATTTCCAAGTTCCTAATCATCGTTTACAACTGTAGTTACCGTGTTTAAAAGCTATCAGCACTTATGCGGCGCCGAGGTGCCGAGACCGGCAACAATGATTACAATCTGGAGTACCGAACCGCACGAGACGTTGATTGGCACGAGTTTTTGGCAGTGTACTATACTAGAAGTATTTTTTCTTAGAGCCTCGCGCGCCAGCTGTTTGCATGCAGTGAGAAGTCGCAAAGGCCGAAAGTAACTAGAATTCAATCATAGTTCAGTACAAAGACTTCGCGCCGTGGCGCCACCGCGGCTCTCAGTTCCGGAGTGCTGATGGAAGAATGAATGAAAACAAGAGGTTGAGTGATGACACATCGCCGTCCACAAGCTGGAACATAGGATACGAGTTTAATTGGTTAGGTGTGAAATAGAAAAGGGCCGGATATGGTCAACTATTTCAATCTTTATCTATCTAATAATGAACCCCGGAGCTAACACAGCCAGCACTATTTTTTTAAACGCTCTGTATCCGACAAACTGAAAGAACCTCGTAAATAATCCCTAACTAACGTAATTAAAAGCATCTTAAACAAAGTTGATAGATATTCTAAAATAGAAACAAAATTACAAACTTCATAGCATGGGTTCGGGTTTAACCCAAGCGGGTCCTCCCTGCTCCTGAGAAAGACAACTAGCGTGGTAAAAAAGTAGTTTCTAGCAATGACGTTTCCTTTGCAAAATTCGAAAAGGACCAAGTGAAAATTAGTCTATTACTAGTCCATATAACATATTAGACAACAACTAATTTCATATCCTCAGCAGGGGCGGCGCCCTGGGGGGGAGTAGGGGGGAGCTGCCCCCCAATCATCTTGAAAAGTGTAAGAGTTGGGAATTTTGAGCATTTCAGACCGTGAGTTGGGAAATAATTAAACCTTGTTTAACATTAAACCAGCAATTTATAACAAAATAGTTTTAAAATAAACAGACGAATCCACAATGTTTTCTAAACACAGATAAAATTTCGAAATGAGTAATTTTATAGGTTTAGTTTAGCTAAAGGTATCTATAGTATACGGTGAATCGGCTCGTTTTGGGAGTATTTATTCCTTATCAGTGCATAGTTGTCTAATCTGGTCTGATGCATGCGTCCGTCGTCTTCATCGTCATTATATGGTTATAATCAGAACAAACTTTGTAGGAAAATTGCAGCCAAACTATAAGAGGAATTATTTAGAAAACAATTCGGTTAAACAAAAACAATTTATATATAATGGTTTAAAATCATCCCTTTTTAAAGTTTCATACATCAAAATATACTGTTTACAAATGTTTATAGTTGGGATTTTTCCAAGGCGGCAAGTAAAGAAAGGAATCAATTTGCATATTTGTATTGATTAAAATAAGATAATAAATCATTTTGAGGCATTATCATATTTCAAGATTTGTTGTCACACCCAATTTTTTTAAATAATTGCTATCATAGTTTGTTCCAAGCAACTTTTTTGGGAAAAATTGAATTTTACGCCACAATAACACCAAACAAGTTCAATTTTTCTGTTTAAAAATGTAAAGTTAATCAGTATTAGAAAAATTGCTGTTAAATAAAAATTGCCAAATCATAAAATTGTACAGCAATTTTTAAATACATTTAAACTATGAGATAGTTTTATTATTTGTTTTAGCGAATTTCCCCTATAGGGAAGAAGCTATTACCGTAGGTCTCATGGTAAGACTTAAGCCCGAGACCATGATAACTTTTTGTTTTGAGGTCCCCAGATGCCAAAAACACTATTCGTTCAAATTTATATATGTATATATATATATATATATATTCGTGCATTCGTGCAACTGTTGCCGAAACAGAGGCCTTTTTGTTTATTTTTTTAGAATGCATTACTATATGAAGAAAAACTTTCTTTTGTTAAGGTTAGTAGTTGATTAAATAACGAGTTTATTATTATATAGGCCTATTTAAACATAATTTTACATATTTGTCCGTTTCGCATCGGAATTAAAAATAACAAAAATTGGTCATACACAACAGCCTGTGTTACGAGTGTAACAATACAATGACTATACATTAAGGTTAGCAAGTGATTTACAAATAAATTACACTACCTATGTTGACAGGCAGCCAATACATTTCTATGTATTTACCAATCCACAATAAGATTAAGATATATGCTTTATCTGTTACGTTACCCTTAATTAGGTCACATATTGATAAAAAAAGGAAATATTACAATCGATGGCTAAAATGGTAAGTGATTATGGTTGTTGGTTGTAATTCTAATCAGTTTGTAGAGTGATGAGGATGCAAGTGGCAATGGCAGTGCGAGTGCGGCGCGACGACGAAGGCACTGCCACTGCCATCACTATCGCCATATCAGGAGCGTCGACGCCGCGGCCACTGCCATCTGTATGGAGGAAGTGCCGCGCGCCGGCCTCATACTGATGTCCAAGTGGCAAGTGGTCCTCCAAGCAGCCACAAGCCACCTGCGACCCTGCGAGGCTTGCAACAATGATGCTATGTATAATACTTAAAAAAATATACTTGCCAAAGAAGAGTTCAGTTTTGGTTTTATAAACAAATTTAGTATTATATAAATCGTATATCTGTCACCATAAGCGTAATTTGAGTATTTCAATGACGGGGCCAAAATTATGGTGATTGTGACTGTTATGTACAACAATAATATGTTCTCCAAATTATTGAGGGCAAAACAGTCAATTGCACCCCAAAATCCCCAAATTACGCATATGTCTTCCACAATTATAATTCGTAAAATCCAGAAAGCTGGGAATTTAGAAAAAGAATTGGGATTCTAAATGTCTTTGAAGGGTAAAAGCCAATCTATTTTATTTCTGGCCCTATCTCTATATCTTTATATCTTTGCTGATTCTCTCTATACACTTCCATCTTTACTGTGCGTATACAAAATTAACAATACAGTATAATTTCTTAGACATTAGTGGCATATACAGTTATAAATGCAGTCAGAAAATAAATCCATTTTCGATTCTTCTTCAAGTATTTTAATTTAGTTTACTCTTTTATTTAAATATTATAGAGAAATCTACACAACTTTGCATAATTTTGTATTAATTGATATTTCCATTCTTGCATAATACTATAATCTTGTTACTTTTATTTGTTTTTTAAATCGTAAAGTTGGGGCAAAATATTTTGTATTACAAAATAATAACTATCAACTAAGTTTTAACTTTTTCGTTGCAATCTATTTTTAATCATTATTGTAATGTTCAATAGATGTGACGTTCCATGAATATTGGGTACGCTGACATTCGGGCACGAGACTGGTTAACGAGGGTTATGGGGCCAGAAAAAACTGTCTGCGGTCTCTACCGGTTCCTTAGGTTTCGGCGAGGTAAATGCGTTTGTGTTTGCAGGATATTTATGCTTTTCACATAGTTTTGTGATTAGTGTCGTCATTCTTGGTAACCATAATTATGTACAGATTGTCACTCCTTTACATCTATTTGTCTTTATTCCTTTACCACCAAAACGTAGATTAATAGTTTATACGTTTATACTTTATTAAATTACAATCGACTTTTAGTTATGCAAGGGAGCGCTGTACTACAAAGCAAACACGTGTATAGGACGTTCTGTTGGTGATCATGATATTTATAACAGCTCCTGGAAACCTACAGTTCGACTCCAGTTCCTCTTTCGACAATAAATAACTCCAATTATTACGTTTCACGAACAGTTTTATGTAATACTGCACTCTAAAATATCGATATAACGTGTACAAAATGGTAACACATCATCGATGCCTCATATACAACGAAGAGTCTTCATCACCGGAAGTTGCCGGACGCCATCTTGGTGTTTTGTTCCATAAGGTCAATGTTAACTTTGTACCCCCATTACTCCTCACCTGATCGTCACAAACAATTAATTTCAGTGTAAAATTAAAGGTTTCCTCGTCCTCTAGCCCTCTAGGTGCCCTGTCATAATTGTCTAAATGCCACGTGATTTTTAGCTCTCTTACAGGGTTTTATTTGAAAATTAACAAAAAATTTAAATTATCACTAAATAGTATACTGTTATACATTTTTGTAATCTAGATAAAATTTACTATCTTACAGTACATACCTTTATGTTCTTATTTTATACACAAAAAATCCAGTATTGGGCCAAATCCAGAAATTGCAAAATAAAATTTACTTTACATAAGTATCCATATATGTACAAAAAAGGTTGTGCACCAGGTACAAAATTCAAGATATACATTTTGTTCAAAATTTAATTAGAGACAAGAATATATATACTCATTATTAGTAAAATACATAAGATAAATATCTATGACGATAAAACCAAATATGATCACCATGGTACTAACCTAAATCCCATAAAGATGCATGTAAAACCAACCAAGACACACAATATCACTTATAGCTTATATTTTTACTAATAACCTTGTTCAAACACTTTATTTGGCAATAATAAATGCACTTTAATGATAATAAACAACATTTTCAATCGAATATAACCTAAAAAGCAATAATAAATGACGAAAACGTAAACAAAACAGAAAGCAGAAAACAACAGTGACGTAACAGATCTTGGCGCAGATGTTTTCTTTCCAACATAGAGTAGAACCTCTCGAGACAGACATTGGAGTAAAGCTTGAAATCTGCCGTTTACGGTGATACCAGATTCAATGCAGTTCAGTACAACTAGAGTGTATTCAGACCGTTGTAACTGAACGTCTCCAAAGTCGCCCGAATTCGGGCGGGTGGCACTTGTACGTAAACAAAGCCCGCCCGAATTCGGGCGGGCGGCACCTAGAGGGCTAGGGAAATACAACAGTCGAATTTGGATCTTGTTACAAATTAATGAGAACATGTACAGTGTTTCAATTCAAAATTAAACTATTTATTATGCGACTATAGTACCCAATTTAAAAAATTCGATATTGTATTTCCCTAGAGGACGGCGAAACCTTTAAATTTGACACCAAAATGAATTGTATGTGACGATCAGGTGAGGAGTAATGGAGGCACAAAGTTAACATTGGCCTTATGGAGCAAAACTCCAAGATATCGTCTAGCAACTTCCGGTGATGAAGACTCTTTCACGTCATTTCAGGGGATTTTTCATAATTTGGTCCTCTGGGCCGGATATTTAGCTACTATTAGTTTATAGTTTCCCACGCAAGTTGAAACTGCTACAATATTTTTAAAACCTGTCTAACGACTCGCAGACCGGCCTGACTGATGAAATCCGAGAGCCGAGAGCCAGTAGCCTCAGAGGCAGCACCTGTTGTCAAGGCCATTGTTTGACGAGCCTCGCGTCGCCGTCCTCATGCCCTCGTTCGCGATGACGTCATCTGTGTCAAGATAAGCTATCATAATAGATTTGTTACTCAGTCTTGTAAAAATGCGTGGTTTAATGCGTTTGTAGGATGTAAACTTTACCTTGTTAACAGTTATAAGTTACTACCCACGAAAGTCTGTGTCATATGTATATTCAACACGTCGGTGAATTAAATCTGCAGGTTTTGTGAATTGCAAATGTCATTGCCAGAAAACATTGTGTTTTGGCATTTTTATAATCCTCTACACAATGTTTAAAATATGATTACGGATTAACTACAAAACACTTAGGTTTTGAGTGCTGGTATAAAATAGATTGAACCGAGACCTGCATTATGTCTACACATATTGTTTAAACTTTAAGCAATCTGAAAGTTATCAACTTCAGGATTTTTAATAAGTTATTGTTTACAGAACCTAAAGACCGAGCTTTTCTCGGGGAAGCCACACTTTAACCTAAATGTGTTAGTTAGTTTAATCTAACTTAAGTCTGTTTGTTTAGATTAGCCTACTTGGAGTAATTTTTCACTACGATCCCCTACTGACGATCAAATTTGTTTGGCTAATTTGCTTCTTTTCTGATTGTTTAATTACAACATTTGTAGGAAGTCGTTGCAGCAGTTTTTGAGATCAAAGTTGAAAGCAAGCAATAAAACAAACCTTACTCATATTACAGGATAGGATAACCAAAACTTCTCATTTAGCTCTTACTGAATCTCCCAACATTGGAACCTTTAACAATCTAACCGACTATAAAGCTGAAATGACTTTTTCAACAGAATAAATTACTACTTAAAACATTACTCCAAATTGTTTTTCGTCTGATGATGCCAGCGTAGCTGGCGAAAGGCCTAAAAAATATAAACTGTTTTGTAATATTGCGGAATGTTTTAAATTTAAATTAATTTATAACCGATATTATGGCTCTTTATTGAAGATTATACATCTTCAATTCACCATAACCGACAGGTTACAGTAAAAAAAAAACACAGAGGAGAATAGTGTAGAATCAAACCAAAGATGACGAGGGAAAAGAAAGATGAGCCAAATTAAGTATTAATGTGTTGTTCGCAGCCTTGTCCGCGGTATCTAGAGGTCGGGGTTCAATTATCTCGAGATAAAAGTGTTATCGAGGTCACCCCCCCGGGTTGCGGGAGGGGGGATAATATGTGAGAGGTAATGACCGTGGACGAGAGCTTTTAGAAACACATCAATCAAGGAAACACGAGGCGATAGAGTGATAAAGATATCTTAGTAACAGGCGAGAGGAAGTAACGGGTTTTTCTGAAAGTGATTACAACAACTTTCTTTTCATCGTCTAGCTAAAGTAATTGACTTTTGCTTGCGGAACCCACAATGAAATGCCTTCATGTCTAAAAATGTACGTAGTTGTAATATATCGAAGATTAAGTGTTAGTGTCCCTGAGGATCAGGTGCGTCGCACAAGAAAATTATTGGGGGGGGAGACCTCAAATTTCCCAACCATTTAACGCTGATTTTCCAACGATTTAAAATTGATTTTCTAACTAATTCAAGGTGATTTTTTGGCTAAAAAACCTCTTGATTGTCACATGAAGTATCAAAATAGGCTAACCAGATTACTCACACATTGATATGATTATTAGTATATTTATAAACTGTTGTGAACTCATAACAAAAACGTAATATTTCTGATCAATTAATAAATGGAGATAGACTTTAAGTTACGTCTATTACGAAAACTTAATCATATATCATACTATGACACTTAAAATATTGTTTGATGAAAACTTACAAACTGATCATACAGTTGCATTTAATGGAGTTTAGGAGATAAGAATTTTAAGCTAATTTTTTTTATACTACACACATAGGCAATCAAACTGTAACAGAATTTAAAATGCCTGATCATGAAATCTGTGATTAATATACAGTACTAAACAAACAATAAAACAAATAATAAAACTATCTAATAATATAAATGTATTTAAACATTGCTGTATAATTTTATGATTTTGTAATTTTTATTTAACAGCAATTTTTCTAATACTGATTAACTTTACATTTTTTAAAGAAAAATTGAACTTGTTTGGTGTTATTGTGGCGTAAAATTCAATTGTTCCCAAAAAAGTTGTTTGGAACAAACTATGATAGCAATTATTTAAAAAAATTGGGTTTGACAACACATCTTGAAATATGATAATACCTCAAATGATTTTTTATTTTATTTTAATCAATACAAATATGCAACTTGATTCCTTTTTTTACTTGCCGCCTTGGAAAAATCACAACCATAAACATTTGTAAATAGTATATTTTGATGCATGAAACTTTAATAAAGGATAATTTTAAAACATTATATATAAACTGTTTTTGTTTAACCGAATTGTTTTCTAATTAATTCCTCTTATAGTTTGGCTGCAATTTTCCTACAAAGTTTGTTCTGATTATAACCATATTATGAGCTTTAATAATAAGAAAATCAAATGAGCATTTACGTGGAAATATAAATAGAAGTATTATAACTTAGAGATGTATTAAGTTTGGTTTATATGGATAATTATCTTATGAATCACGCCCAAAACAAATACCAAACACAAAAATCAGCACTATTTCATTAAACACTACTTTTTTACTCTGTGGTACCTTTAAGACGACAGACGATGCATGCATCAGACCAGGTTAGACAACTATGCACTGATAAGGAATAAATACCCCCAAAACGAGCCGATTCACCGTATACTATAGATACCTTTAGTTAAACTAAATCTATAAAATTACTCATTTCTAAATTTTAGCTGTGTTTAGAAAATATTGTGGTTTCGTCTGTTTATTTGAAAACAATTTTGTTATAAATTGCTGGTTTAATGTTAAACAAGGTTTAATTATTTCCCAACTCACGGTCTGAAATGCTCAAAATTCCCAACTCTTACACTTTTCAAGATTTTTTTGGGGGGGCGCCCCCCCCCTTCGCCCCAGGGCGCCCTTCTCCCCGTGCTGCACGTGCGACTTGCAGTACAACATTTTACTACAACAGTGTAATAGAAGACCTAAGGCCAAACGGTAAGGTTTTACATATTGGAACAGCAGCTGATTAATACGAATGTCATATTTTTGTACTAAGTCTTTAATTTAGTTAGTTTCCTTGAAAAGCTTGCGGTTGTGGTCTTTTGTGCGGTGATTATGGTCACACACCATTGCTTGGTCTGACTTTGTTTACTTCCTTACATCTTTAAACACTATCAACTTACTCAGTTGGCTTGTTTCAAAAGATTCGTTGGACAACGGGAAGCGATTGTTTTTATTGAACAAATATTGAAACCAAAGGCCATCAAATATTGAGGGGTTTACATATTTGGGAAGGATGCAAGAATGAAACATTCTTGTAATTAAACCTAACACCGTTCTACAAAACTTGTTTCAGTTTTTAGCATCACCGACCCCTCGTATTAACTTATTCAGATAAATTGTTTCTTCAAAATTCGTTGTAACTCGCCTAACATTTATTTGAGTGAAAGAATCGAGACGTCACGCTACCAATTTAAACTTCTCCGTTTACAGCAAGGTTTGTCCTAACACATTTTTACAGCTTTTATTGCCTGATCTCAAAGAGCCCATCTGAATCAATGTTTTCATAAAGGGTTTATGGCGATTACAGTCTTCCGTTTCAGATGTAGGATGTTCGACTTGATAAACTTGCACGGCTTTATTGACGGAGTTCAATGTGACGTGGTGACAAGATTTATCGAGTGTCAGTGCTCCTCGATGACCGCAATGTCACGCCGCCAAGGCCTGGTTGCGTCATGTGGGATGGGAACGTCCGTCATGGAGTGATAAGTTTATTATATAGCTCTTCGAGACACATGCAAGAATGTACCATAATAAATTATCGAACCTTATTGGGCAGTGGGTGAAGTGTATAAAGCCCAGCAACTGGTCGGTGTAAATTAGCTTTTTCAGTTATACCTGAATTAGTGAAAATAAAACAGCTGAGCGATTTTTGACAAGGAAATTCGCTAAAGTTTCGCGGATAATTTTCCATGCTCGTCAGGTCAGATTTTATTAAAAAAATATAGCAACAGTTAAACAATTCTTTAAAATAATAAAATAATGTTTTGTTAACATCATCTAATATCCTCATCCGAAAATATTATGGATGCTAAAAATGTAGTGTTTTTATGTTCTTTCAAAAATGTTGTGACAATTATTTTGTTAGGGGTGTATCAATAGGATGCTAAACAGATTGCATATTTTGTTCTGAGTAATGTCGCACAAAAATAAATATTGAATCATTTACGTGCATTTATTGTCAAACATACTATTGTAATTAATAAATAAAATATTGCAAATTCGACCTACCAAAAAATAAAACATTTTTATAAGTTACTACTTTTAATTGGGTTTAAGAAACAAATGGCTTTAGTATTGTTAAGACTACAGATTTCAAACGAAACGCGGAAAAGGGGAAACATCGTGTCCAACGGGGAAATGTACTGTCCATTACTCAGCGCTTTTGTTAGCAGTGGTTCTGTCAGGTCAGTAAAGTTTCACTCTTTATAACGAAACCTTGGACGTCTTTGGTGTAAACAGGAAGATGACGCATGTTGGTGTCACTCCCCGAGTGACGGGCCTGGCCAATAAAAATGTTCTCCACACAAATTCGACACATGCCAATCATACAGTTAGACGTCGATATAGTCTCTCAACGGCGATGTGAAATTTACTATTAAATGTATCATTTGTTTGTAGTTTTGAAACATATCTACAGTTTATGAAATTAATTAATAGTCCCTCAGCTCATTAAATTATCTTAAAATTAACTTGAGTTATACTTCAATGGGAGAGCGTGTGATCTACTTTGGTGGAAACATGTATTTTTATTTTAATCTCTAATGAACTCTTTGCTAAGATTTTAAACCATATTGTATTATAGTTGACTAGGAAAGCTTAAAGTTCTGAGCTTTGAGCCACATTGGCTCTTTGGTTGTTTATTTTTCTAGGAATTCGGTTATCCACAAACCATGAGGAAAAGGGGGTAAACCTAAAATGTTTTTGCTTCCCAAACATCAATCTTTTAAGGGATCTTATTTCTCGAGGAATTCTCTTTTGACAAAATTAATTTAAGAGTATGAAAATTAGTTCAATTTTATTCACACTTATTTGGCTGATTCTGTACGGAGATGACGTTATGGCCCAGCTAGTAAATACAGTAGAGGGATGAAGGGAAAGTTACCCCTCCTCCGTTTATACACTATTTCTGACACGGCCAACCAAAATACTAGTTAACTGGATGGCCATCAAGTCATCTTCACTTAATATTCTAAACAATCCTGAGAGACCTTACAAATGTGTCAGAAAATGCATAAAAAAACATAATGTTGACTTCTAAACAGTATCGCCTTTAATGTGACCTAGACGCAAGATATTCCGTGCGATATTCGTCCCGCTTCCCAGTAAACGCGGAGCTGAGTTGGCGACGAGACGCAGGTGTCAGGTTGTCGGCTGCTCCTGGAAGCAGAAAGAACAGGAGGAACAGAGGAACAGTTAGTTATTCTATTCGCCCAAAGCGTGTTCCCAGGCGCGAGTTATTTAACTAGTGGGAACAGCCTCAGCCGCCATTGTGACTGCTTCACATGTCCGTGTTGGGCAATCTCACGAGTCCCTTGCCGTTACCTGGCGAAATCTGGGAGAAAAAGCATTTTAATAAGAGAATTTGGAATGGAACACTGTAATGTAACTGCTTAAGTTTAGTTGCACCGGGTGGAAATTAGCTTCTATAGGGATTGTCATCTGTAAGTTTAAAACTACCTATTGGCATGGCGGCATGGCCTGTTGTTCTAACTTAAATACATATATAAATACATATAACTTTCCCAAATTTCCTAAATTGGGCCTGATGCCAATCGGTCTTATATCAAATAAGTTACTTTACCTCTGTCTTCATAGCTTTAAACAACCCAAATGGACGACCGCTATTTCGGTAGTCAAAATGCTTCCATCATCAGATAGAATTCATTAACAAAAGTTCACATTTAGTCGGTCGTCAAAGGTTAAAAAGTACATAAAACACAATACAATAAGACCTGCTCGTTATTTCCTTCCCAATCTAGTATCAGAAGTTCGTGGACAAACACGTGTCTCACGTGCCTCTCACGTTACTCACGACTAAGTAGCTTGGAATTGACGGCTTGACGTGCCTTCCGGACGAAAGTAACGGGGGGGAAGATAACTGCTGGTGACCGGACTCTGATCTCAGGATACAAACTACCTATTTACATTGCCAGGTTGCGAATGTAACTACTCTGAATATATTCAAATTTATGCTTTAAATATCGTGTAAATTATCGATGTAAATTATAAGAAAGGGTGATTAACGATTATTTTTGGGACAAACTTGGACCCAGATGGTTTTACAAACTAATTCCACTTTTTGAAATACACTTTTTTTCTTTCTGATGCAGATTATACATACTTATTATCATGTCCTCGAATTCCTCTTGACGGCATACTTCTTGCAATCCATCCAGTCACGCGTTTGAATTTCCCAACCCTTAGTCACAGCTGTTGACACTAACCCCAGCAGCATTTCCGCATATCAGGAACCGTTGGCCGCGGTTGAATCAGCCCCATGACTCACGCCACGCCCAGTAGAGGTAGTGGTGGAGGTTGTGTCGAGTGTCGAGCGAGTAGAAAGCTGTGAGACGTTGCATTGTTCCCAAGGCCGTTCCCCGAGTGCCTTGTGCCTTGATTAGTTGCAAGTAGGCCAGGCCCAGCGGTTGGTTATCTGTAAACACGTTTATTTCAACGCTAAACGGCTAGCTGCCACGCCAATTCTGCATCAAAGACCGCCAAACTGCCACTGCCTTGCCCTTCCACACCGTACGTCCTTGACTCGTGACGTCACTGATGCAAGGTCTATTGTGGAAGTGTTTTCGATTTCAGTTGTATACTTAATATCTTCACAATTCTAAGTTATCTCGTTTTTTTATATTGAACGACTCATTATTATTAGTCTTTGTTATAAGTCTTCCGTGATAACAAAATCATTTACATCTATAACAAAACACTTGAGACAGGGACTCAAATTAATGCGAGTTTTATCATAAATAAGTGAGGGTGAATCGTCAGGAGATGATGCGACAAGTCTTGTCGCTCGTCGCTGCTTATTCAGTAGTTAGTTATCTAGGTTATCCTAATTACCAATGGTTGGTCAAGGGCCCTCCCATCTAGGATGTGCTTTACCTGTACACTTGGTAAAACTAAATCGACTCTTTGTTGGTAACTTTGTGAGAACCTTCATGCTTAGCCAACTTATGATATCAAACAATTTGACTACAAAAAAGTTGGGTTAGGGACCGTTCGCTATGCTTCCTGCTTTCTCCACTTCACTACCCTTCCAAGCTGTTTACAACATCGATGAATGAAGCGCGGAATGTTAGTGATGATTTCCAGAGTCGGACGGCCACCTTAGGTGGAAACAAAAAAAACAAGGCTTCCCCATCAAATGCTGCAAGGTCTCCTTGCAAATTCTTGCAAAATGTCAGGGGCACAAATTGAAGGGGTTTCGAGAGCTCTCCCGTAAAAGCTTGATACTACCAAACATGCCTTTGGCTTTGAATAACGTCAGAACTGTAAGAGACTTTCTTGCAAGATTTTATTTGTAAGAGGGGGCCTACTTAATTTACATAGGCTATTTTGAATTATATCCGCGAAAAGATCTTTATTATTTTACTCGCAATTTATTAATTTCAGTATTTATCAATTCAGTTATCTCAAAAGTAAACTTAACTAAAATGACTCTGTTACGTTTTCCTTTACAGTATGAGCGTTCATGAATAATTTCCGTTGTTGACAAATGTAGCCAATCTTAACTTCCTTTCCGGCATATTGATAAAACCAAACTGATAAAACCAAACGTCTCTGCTGATTTAATCTTTAAAAATCATGTCTCTCTGCAGCCATTTGAACCGATCGGCGCATGCGCAACGAGGAACTGGTTTGGCCTGTAACCACGGACCACGGCCTCGGCTCTGAGTCACAGTCACAGATCAGTTCTCAGGTCCGACTACACAACAGCGCGGCTGACTACATGCGCACGTATCACACCAACACTGCGCACACACTGCTCGTGGACATGTATTGACATCATAGGTATTGGTGGGACTGTTGAGTTCTGAATGTTCCTCGACCTAAAGACAGCATTAGATTCCGAAACTTCGTGTTACTGTATTTTCATCATTGTTGGGAAATGTCCTCACCGATTTCTTAAATAAGATCCTCAGTTAACAATTAATCTCGTTCTTTGTCGGAGCCTTGAATGGTAATTTAGTAAAAGTGTCTAAGTTGTAAATAACTTAATACTGTTGATAATGATTACATATTTCAAGATGTAGTAAGGCAACTAGTTACTTCGGGATGAGTTTGGGGGAATTGATATGCACGTATTTCAAAACCGCAGAGCGATGCTAATCTTGTATTTTCACTGTTGAATAATATTACTTGTAGTTAGCGTTGATAAGACAAAATGAACGAGTTCTTATATATAAAACAATAAAACTTTATGTACATAAGCTTTTTCGGATTTTATTCCGGACAGGTTTTACGTTCATCTATGAACCATTATTACGTATGAACCTCGATGGTGAAACCTTTTTTCTAACAAATCATATAAGAGTTAAAATTTAAAACTGTTTCGATTTCGGTTTCTCTCGTACTTTCGGTAACTGCTGTAAACACAACAGCGTTCGTGTCCCAAAGCTCATTCATTATTCGTCACCTCGTTATGTAGTTGCTACAGAGAGAGAGAGAGATGGCAGACACGGACAGTCCCGGGAAGGTCTCCCACCCATTCACAGGAGGCGTCAACACATTTCCTACACTATACAAGCTTCTTTCAAGCTCTTCATAATCATGTTTGTATGAAGGTCGTAGCAAGGTTGTGCCAACACTTGGCAAATGAAGGCTTGAACAAGTTTTAAACGTTTGTAGTAATCACTCTGAGTGTCGGTAAGTTGTTACTTACACCAAGGTTACTTACTGTCACCCTTTAAAAACAGTTTTACAACTTTTCGTAATGTTTCACATAAAACCCCTAAGCGACCATGAGCTCCATCTTGGCTCCATGCTTGAATCGGTACAATTGGGATGAAATAGAAAATTTTGTTTAGTAACTAACTTTTAAGCCTATATGAAGAACTATTTCAAAGTTGCTCATCAGACATTCCCTATGCGGCCTGGTAAGTGAATTCGCTGTACCCATATGCATTATTGGAGGAAAAAAGTATCGGTTTTGTAAACATTTTAAAATTTGAGTTAATAATTAAAGGGAGAAATTCAAGCATTTTAAGTCCGATAGAAAACATCAGACTATGGAAAAGGGGTTTTATGGGGTTAAAAATGTTTCAAAAATCAGTTTTTTACATTTAAAATTATAAAAAAAGATTTTGGTGTTTACCAATTAATAAAGCTAAAGAAAAATGTCGTATTTTGAATCCTTAACCAAGGTTAAATGTTGCGGAGAAAATCCAAAATGCACCCCCGTAGCAGCAAACCTGCGTACTCAGCGAATTTCCAATGCATAAATATGTGTCTCACGTCTGTATTCCACTTAGTCCGGTGGTTGGGGTCCCTCGAAAACAGGACACTTCGTCCGGGGGACAGGTTGTATAAAAAAGGGTGATTACCAGGCCTACCTCGGTGGTGCGAAAACGTTCCACTTCGTCCACGGCCCCCATACCTCTCCCGCCCCAGCGGGCAACGGCAACTTACATTCCTGATAATATATATAAGCATTGACTTTAAATACTGAAGGAGACATCCCATCCATATGGCCCAGTTGTCCCACTTTTAGTGTATGCTAGAATTTAAAATTGAAGTAGTTTGATTGGGTCACCAACAGATTGTGCTGCTGTCAACTTTTTATTTTAGTTATTTACGTTAACTTGTCAACTATCTCCAACCCATAAAGTAAGTTATAATCAACTTATGTTTGCTTCCTGACACACCAACTGTTGTATTATCCCCTCCTTGAGAGGATAAGTAATAGTTTACAGCAGTATACTCTGTTAGTGATTGGTGTAAACTACGACCTCTTTCAATCCTGGCATACACAAAACTAGGGACACATTTTACAATGGCAATGAGAAGTCTACTTCAGTATTTATAGTCAATGATATAAGTATTTATGAATTCCTCTTTATGATAATATGTTGATTTTTTGTCTTATTTGAATGTGCTTAATGTACATTTTATAATATACGTTTTACAATTACAATGAGTGGTTTTATCATTGCTTAAGACACTCATCTCATCCAGTTCATTAACCTCAGGCTGTAAATGATCTTTCGTTAACTGGGTTTAAAAACAATAGAGTTTTAAACATTAGTTAAATTTATTTTGCAACATTGTATGAGGTAAATATAGAAATCAAGGATGAAGTTAAACTGATAATTAAAAACTTGGTGTTACGTACAACAAATAATTTGAAGAATATACAAGTATGACTTGGAAGAATAATATTGCTTTGGTTAGATTTTATGTATCGTTACACAAATTCCAGTTTTAAGTTTAAGTTTTTGTGGATCAATTGATGATTTGCCTACTTAAAATCACAAACAAGCTTTTAATTTCAATTATACACCAAGTATGGTATAAATACAAAATAGCTACTAACTGTAATAATTATTTTAATGTGTTAACTATAATACAACATTGATTCCTTAAACAGGATAAATAAGCCGTCTAAAAATATAGTTTCTTACCGCATTGGTTATAAAGGTTAAACTAAGCATATATGAGTATTACGATAAAGAGCAATTCATAAGTACTTAAAAATATTATCAGGTGAGTGGTTTAATTTAACATACAACTATAATGTAAGTTGCCGCTGCCCGCTGGGCGGGAGAGGTATGGGGGCCGCAGATGAAGTGGAACGTTTTCACACCACCGAGGTAGGCCTGATAATCACCCTTTTTTATACAACCTGTCCCCCGAAGTGTCCTGTTTTCGAGGGACCCCAACCACCGGACGAAGTGGACGTCAGCCGTGTCTCACTACTACATAGAGCCACTTACCAACTTTCCCAAAAATACATTCATAAATAAGTGATGCATAGCATGTTATTTATTCTCCATAAGAATAAAATTAGGGCTGAGAACGCCGGTTTGCTGCAACGAGGAAGATAAGAAATGTGTTTTTTTTGTAATTGTCAATATAACTTAACAAGGTGAAGCTACATACCAAGTGTTATTAATTTAGGTTCATAACTAATGAGATATAAAACTTTAATTATTCTCCATAAGAATAACATTAGGGCTGAGTATGCAGGTTTGCTGCTTCCGGGACAATAACAAAGTTTTTTTGCAAATATCAATATATTAGTTCTAGGTGAAGCTACATGCCAAGTTTCATTAATTTGCATTTATAAATAATCGAGATATCAATTTTTAATTATTCTCCATAAGGATAACATTGGATAACGTACTGTGTTTAGCACTTGAAATATATCTCTTCAACGGTTGGACGTAGAAAAACAATTAAAACATAAAAATTATTATTTTGTAGAGCTTAACTTATTGGTAATAAGAAATGTAAAGTGTTTAGTAAAATTATCTGAGGAAAATCCAAAAACCTTTTTCCTATTAAATTAACATAGAAAAGATTAACGACACTTTTTTTACTCTTATCCGCAACCACTTAATCTAGATTAATGATTCAAAACACTAAATTATTTATTTTTTAAGCTCTACAAAATGGCCACAACCAAAATTGAGTGTTTTTAAAATTTTAGGGTGAAAGATTAAAAAAATGGAAGATTTAAAATTTTTGGAAGATTTAAAACCCTCATAAAACCCCTTTACCATAGTCCGATCGATCTGGTTTTCGAACTTAAAGTCATAAATGTTACTCTCCACATTTGTGCCAATTTTCATCAAAATCAGACGTTTCTTTCAAATGTTATCGAGGTATAAATTTGAAATAAACACACACACATATATATATATTATATTGAGGTATAAACACATATATAAATTTGAACGTATAGTATTTTTGGCATTTGGGGGCCTCAAAACAAAAAGTTATCATAGTCTCGGGCTTAAGTCTTACCATGCTACCTACGGTGATAGCTTCTTCCCTATAGTGGAAATTCGCTAAAAACGTATTAGTTAAATTGTCCATGTTAATCTTAAAAGGAGCAGGGTTTCGGAATTTCCACAGTTAATTTGATTGAACCCCTCAATTTTATAATTTTTAATTTACCATTACTTCCAACCCTGAAAAACAATCATTGTTGTGTTTAATTGTTGTTCTACGTTCATAAGCTTGAATCATACCAACACATTCCAGGAGATTTTCCGTAATTTAATGACGCGCTATATCGGGTTCCCCCAGTCTCCAGTCATGGTCCAAGGATGTCCAGGGGTCAAGGAAGATGAGGCGTAATTGCTGTGCTCGCTGACCTCTCCGACAGATTACAGTAGTTGAGTGCTATATACGCTACGCTATAGCCCCCGCTGGATAGCGATGCCACGCTGCAATGATACGCTACAACTAGGTTTTCCACGCGAATCATCGACTTTCCCGAGAACATTGATTTCCTCTGACGTCACCACAGTCGCTGATTCACTCAATTCGCTTCGTTAGGTAACTTTCTAAAGTGGAGTTGTGTTCTCGGTAGGGTAATAAGCTGTATCGAGATGATTTGATGATTCGTCTTTTTCTCGCGAGCTCCGGTTAACGCTGAGTTGCATTTTAAAGATACATAGAAAAGTAAATTTACTTAGTCGTTTTAATGTTACAAAACATTGTAGCAAACACTATTAAAATGTGGTCTTTGCAATTTATGTTATTTTTTCTTATTAAAATTGCAATTGTTAAGCTATTAGTATTTATTTGCAGTTCAATTACTGTCGTGTTCAAGAGATTAAGTTTTAATAAACGGTATCAGAAAACTGACACATACTTTCTCCCTTTTAGCCCAACTTTAATGAATAAATTACTTTTTATTTACTAAATATAGAATACAAAGCACGGTTAAATGTACAGAAAATTTTGTAAACAAGTTGTTTTAAAAAACATCCACCCAAATCCCAGCTTTGGAGGCACTACAGAATCCATTGCTACACTCGTAGTTTTAAGAGGGGAAATGCCCCCTATTCCCCCCACAGGGTTATTAAGGGGCAACATATTTCGAATTAACTCTGTTGGTAAATGCTAAATTGACAAGCATATCAAGTTTGAATGAAATTGATCAGTAAATAAGAGAGAAATAGTAATTTTTGTATTCCCCATAAGAATAAAATTGGACAACGTACTGCGTTTACCGCTAAATGAGAATTTAAATTTTCTCCGAAACCAGCAATCGTAGAATAGTAATTCAAAATACTAAATTATTTAATTTTTTGAGCTTTTTTTAATGGTGAATAGTAATATTTTTTTATGTTTATGTCTTTTTATGAAAAATCAAAAAAAAAACTGAATTTTGGATGTTTTAAGTCCTGTAATTTCTGAACCCAAATTTTTACAGGAATGCGGGTGGTGTCATTTTGATGGAAAACTAAAGTTCTACAAACCACTAAAGTTTAATTAAAATCTTTAGAGACATTTTTGAGAAATTTTGATTTTTCATGTTTTTTGGTGGTTTTTGGGGGACAATTACCCTTAAAAATCAAAAATTCAAAAAATGAAAAAAACGCCTGGAGATATCGTGGATTAGTACCTACATACCAAATTTCATGATATCGTGGATTAGTACCTACATACCAAATTTCATGAAAATCGGCCCATTGGTTAGGGCTCTAGCTCAGTACACATCCACACAGACGGACACACACACAGGCAGACATCACGTAAAAACCACTTTTTTGGGTTCAGGGAGCACCAAAACGAGTATTTCCACTAACAACTCAAATTCGGAAATTTTGACGAAAACAATACTTTCTCCATATACTATGTATAGAGGGAGAAAGTAAAAATTGAAAGGCGGCCTATTTTTAGAATCGCTTTTGACGGTTAATGGTAGAATGGCCAAATGCAGTATATTCACTATTCAGTCAGAACAGTACTACTCAATACAAAAACTGAGTATTTTTTTCGGGTTATGGTTTGGCGTTGTGTGTGTGGTAATCGTTATACCAGAGATTAGCCCTAAACTAGTATTGTATAATACAACGTGCCAAGCACAGAGAAACGAATCCTTTGTCTGTGGTGCCGAGTTTCGATTCAGTACCTCAAAGGATTCCTAAGATATCCTGTACTGATTAAAAATCATATTCATAGACAGAAAACGAAGTGATTTAGAAAAAGTTTATGTGAAGTTCTGCTCCTTTTGAGAGTTGTACCAAATCGTGCATTTGTGCCATACTCTCACGGGACACCCTTCATAATACAGTACTAACACATTAGTATAAATGTTATAAGAGTGAGATCTAAGGAACTACTGAACCGATTTGTGTGCTTGATGTGTCAATTAAAAGAAGAGAGGTGAAGGTTCTACGAATTTCTTTATAATTTACATTTGTCTTTGGGACTCCGCCCCACAGACCGTCCAAGATTCAATGCTAATATTATAGAATAATGTAAATAAATTAAATTGTAAATTAAACAACTGTTGGCACAATAAAAAACACAGCACAACAGCAACAACAGACGTTTCAGACCTGGTAAATAATGACAACTGGAATGACAACGCAGGATGATACGCTATGAGCGGGATATCAATTCAGAAGTATAAGAAGAACATATATTCTACTAGTTGTTATTATAACACGTATAGCTTTAGAGGTGGTACTGAATTTATTACTACTGGAATATTGAGTTTAGTTTTATAATTAGTTATAGCTGTACTTACCAAAAATTGCACAATAAATCCACGATTGAGTTGATGAAAGAAGTTTTCGTTGAACGATTTGGTTTAGTGAGGTGAAGATAACTGTAAATTCTTGTAGACTTACTCACCGTCAATCACATCAATCCAGTTCAGATTTATTTATCTGTACGCGTTTCACAGCACAAAGGCTGCAACATCAGCAGAGATGAGGTTATGCTACATCTATTTGATCCATAAAGATCTCGTCAGTTGTTTTTAAAATTCAGTTAAAACATTCATTTGACACATAAGACATACACGAACACGAATTATACTTACACGTATAGTATGTAAATGTACATGTTCGTGTATGTTTTATGTGTCAAATGAATGTTTTAATTGAATTTTACAAACAACTGACGAGATCTTCATGAATCAAATAGATGTATGTAATAGGACGTCATCTCTGCTGGTGATGCAGCCTATTGTGCATAGAAACGTGTATAGATAATTAAATCTGAACTGGATTACTGTGATTGACGGTGAGTAAGTCTACATTTTATAATCAGCAATTCCTGGTATCGGCTATCATTCAACTTGTAAATTCTTGTTCCCTAGGTTTTAAAAAGCTAAAATAAATCGTTACCATGGCAGTTATTTTATTATGGTCACTTTTGAAACTTTTGCTGAAAACAAAGATGTGTAACAGTTTGTATTAGCTCATTATTTGTATTTTTGACGATTTTTTGAAAATTTTTTTACAAAATGGGTAAAAAGAATGTATCATTTCACAGACGACACACTATTAGTTGAATGGAAAGCGGCTCATAGTGAGCAACCGAATGCAAAATTAACTTTGTTGAAAAATTTGAAAAACGTCAACACGGAATTAACATTAGGAAACACACCAAATTCAATAGTATGTAATTAATTATCCTGCCAATGGAGACATTTTATTGATTACTGTTTTATCGATTTGCACTTACCAATTTAATTTAGAATATATTTATTACAATTTGTGTTTTTGATCAATACACGCTAATGGAGCGCTCCCCACAATGGACGGTTCTAGTCACGGAACGCTTCGCGTTCTACCTGCTTCCCCCTAAGACCAATGTTAACTTTCAAAGCCCGTTCCTCCTCAACGGATATCACTCAACAAATGTAATCGTTCCAATAAAATTACAAAATACATTCAATATGCACGATTTTGGTTGAACTATTTGTGATATCAAAATTCTGCTCTCTGAAATCGCTGGGTATTTTTAAAATTTAAACTGAGCTATCAGTCCACAATTTTGGATAACCCGCTGAGGAGGGCTTTGAATGTTCAAATTGTCCTCATGGAGAATCAGGTAGAAGCCGGTCAGGTGGTAAGATGAATTCATCTACGGAACCAGTTCAGTAGCCTGTTATAAACCTGAGGGTTTTTAATGACACGGTAAAAGCCAGCATGCAAATTTTAGACATTCATAGACTACGAATAATATACAACATATCAATAAACACAATCTATAACCACATTATACATCATTAAGCGTTAGTGTTAATTTGTAATCGTCTATTTAAGATAAAAAGGTAACGTGTGATGACAAAATATGATTTGTTACATTTAAATATGGTAATCGAACTGCTCCAGGAAATCAAACTTTATATGATATCATTCATTTAGTGAAATATGTTTTATTTAAAAGTTAAACTTATACAATCTGATTATTGTGTTTTTTTTTTGCTTGTGATCAGTTATACCAATTATACTAAAGTTATTTTACATTGGAATATTTTACAGCTGTACAATGTTTATAATGACATTATTTACTGGTGCCGCAGTAACGGTCTTAACTGTCTGGCTCGGGTTATCCCAAGACGTTTATATTTAGCCAACAAGTCACTGTGAACAACCGACATTAACAAACACCAAGGTTCAGCTGTTATCTTTATAAAACGTGGACATTGGCCATTTAAACCTTCAAGTAACTCAACATGAAATAAAATCATATATTTCAACTAGCACATTCGATAATTCTCTGTCATGGGATGCAATATTTCCTGAAAAAGAATATCAACAACATTCAGCATGTAGGAAGGATCAACGAGGTTTATATTTGCTTACCTCGTTGGGAAGGATCTACCTTTTTGGGTTATCTCTTGCCGTCTGTGTAGAAATAATTTGTCAGTTTCTGTTATCTCGCTTCAGAATGTGAGGATTTAGGAGAACGTCAACAGTTAATGTTATTATCCCTCCAATTCAAATCCATCCTCCCATAAATGGAGTAATGTATGAAGCACATGTGTATGCGCAAAGTTAGCTATTTAGGAATTTCACTTTGCCGCTTGAAATACAACAGTATAATAAATAGTCATTGAATTTTGTGTAAATTTAGGTTACAATAAGGTTTACCGGTAAAATCAGCATCAAAACCGGTAAAACCGGTAAATGGGGTGCTAGTAGGGGGCAATAGCCGATACAGAACCAGCAAAGGCGCGGTGAGGATGCGAGGATGCACCCCCCCCGTGACGTCATCCCCCCCCGTGACGTCATCCCCCCCGTGACGTCATCCCCCCCGTGACGTCATCCCCCCCCGACCCCCCTGACCCCCCCCCAACGCGCGCGCGACGTTTATGCATCCACAAACCTAACTTAAACCTGCGTCTGTAAACCTAACCTAAATCTGCGTCTGTAAACCTAACCTAAACCTGCGTTTGTAAACCTAACCTAAACCTGCGTCTGTAAACCTAACTAAAACCTGCACGCACGCACGCACGCATTGACCTACCTTAAATAGTGTAGTCGTGGACCGCGGTGACATCATCACCCCGTGCCTACGTGACTGCCCCAGGCTGTTTACTCATTAGCGATAATTGCCGTGATTTCGAGAATTGTCCACCGCCTTATACTGTACGGTACGTAGCTTTGTTACTTCAGTGATTGTCATCGCTTCGCGCGACGTTTATGCATCCTCAAACCTAACTTATACCTGCGTGCACTTGTCTGCTGACTCTTGACCTACCCTAAATAGTGTAAGCAAATGCGGGTACTGTGATTGGTGGAAATATCCTGCCCTCTGAGTGGCTAAAATTAGACGTTCTGCCCTATGATTGGTCGAATTAAAGAAACACTTCTTGAGATGGATTTTGTGAATATAAATGCAGACGTGCACCTTCAGTTTGTCTAGTGATGTTGCAGAGTAAACACAAACATGGCTAGTGCAATCGAAGTGGATGAATCAGTCCAGACGTTGTTGAAGGAGTTGGAAGCGATGGAAGGCTACAGCACCATGTACTTTTCTCCACGAAGTCTTGAACAACCACCGCCAGCACCATCACTGAAACGGTCAGTCGCCACACCATCGAAGCTGGCGACCTGGAAATGTCCATACTGCGAGGAGTCGTTCACGTCACATCACGAGATGGACTTCGTCTCCATCATCGTCAGCACCACCTCTGTGTTAGAAGGAAGCGAAGAAACAATCGTTCCTCACAACCGAGATCGGTCATACAAACCTCAGCAGGAAGAGGTCCGCAGAAAGTCAACACATGTATTGATAGCAGTTGCATAAACGACATTGAAAGTGGCAATGCTCCGGAGATATCTGAAGACTTTGCATCACCATCATCCAACCAAATATCCGAAGGAGGAGGTTCCAAGAACGTCAGCATATGTGCCGATAGCAGTTGCATGAACGACAACAGTAGAAGTGTCAATCCCCCGAAACTACCTGGAGACTTGGAGCTTGTGGAAAAAGATTCGAACGATTCACCACCCACTGTCAGTTGGGTCGATTCCGGTTATCAACATACGGTGCAAAATCCCGCCAATCAGGGTAATGTGTTCTTGGACATCCAGTTACATCATAGAGGTCAGCATACACATGGTTGCAACTTATATTTGGATGAAAATAAAGACTGTGAAATCTACATTATGATTATGGACATCATAACGCGATTGGAAAACCTTTGGATGGACCGTTATTCAGGAGTCCCCAGAGTCACTGGTTTGACACACACAGTGAAGCCGGTGGTGATAAAGTGTGCAACTGGTGGTAATGAAGGTATCACACAACCGGTGCGGACTGCTTCTCCATATTCGCTTAAAACTAGTTTGTAAGGTTTTTGTAGTGTGTGTATGTAACCTTATTACTGTACAATACATGTCTCATTATGATAAAGCTTGTGTTTTTCCTTTCTCCTTTCTCCTTACTAAATTTTGATAAAAAAAAAATAAATTAGCAAAACTGAGGCAGCGGGGCTGGACCTCAGGTTTATATACCAGCGGCGCGTGTCACTGGCTGAGCCCCCGCCAAGCGGCAGTGAAGGCCGCCAAAGAGGGCGCGAGACCCCTCGGACATCAGCAAGCCGCTGACTAACTCGAGGGTGACCCCTCGGACATCAGCAGACCGCTGGGCAACTCTTTCAGGGCCGTCCCCGACACGCGCCGCCAACCGCTCCCGGTTGGCGGGGGCTTTTTAAGCTGCACGGCTCGGGTCAAACGGCCCATAACTCCTTTCTCTCACACTTGAGTTTTTCTGAGCCTAACGGCTTGTGACTTTTGAGTGAGCAAAGGGAGGAAATAAGCAACTCGGTTTCATGCTGTACATAAAACTATTATCGTATAATTACTTACAAATACTATTTACAAATTTTTCTTACAATTAATATATACAACTAGACGGGGAATTGCTCTTCTTCCTCGTCTTCGTCCTCGAGCTGGTGCTGTCCCTCCTCCTCTTCCTCATCATCCACCTCCATCTGCTGCGGATGTTCCCCTCTCCTCCTCCTCCTGGTTAGCTGTAGCGGGATATCTTTATGTCCTCACGGTAGAGTGCGGATGTTGTCGGGGAGGACGAACCGCTTGTCATCAGCGGGGTTGAGGCTGAGCTTGTTCACCTGCACGGTGTACACTCGGTGCAGGTGGGACCGAAAGCGGACGTTGGTGGTGTGCTTTTGGACCCCGTTGAATAAGCACTCTCTGTAGTCGTCGGGGGTGAGGACGTTCTTGACAACGCCCTTCGCCACCCCCCTTGGCTCGCTTGAGAGCCTTACTGCCGCCTGTCGCTGCGTCCTCGATGTCCATGAAATACAGCTTGGACCGCAGGCCGAGGTACTCGAATAAGGATAGGCCGTTACACTCGTCCTTAAACTTTCCGATGACCTTGGCGTTGACGGGGCTGTAGCAGGGGTGGGACCTCGGGTAGCCGCTGGTGTCAAAGTCATCCAGGTGCTCCTTCATCTTCCGCAGGAACTCGTACATGAACCACTTGCTCAGCTCCAGGACTGTCATGCCTACGTGGACGGGCTTGTCCAACACGATGTTGACTTTGGACAGATGCACCAGGGCCACGTCCTCCGTGTAGTACGTGCGGTCCAGGAAGTTGGACTTGGCCACGTACTTGGTGAACTTCTCCGGGGTACACACCAGCTTAACGGCGTAAACGCAAAAACGCTCGCGCCGAGTGTACTCGGGATGGGCGAAGCGGATCTGCTGCTTCCCGGACATGTCCAAGCGGAGGGAGGGCCTTGGCGGTACAGTATCGCTTGTGCTCCTCCAGACGCTCGGCACCGGACAGTTTCAGTTTGTTGGGTCGATTATGGAAGTAAGCGAAGCATCGCTTACACACGTGGATAGCGTTGGCGTGGGACGTCAGCTGAGAACGCACTAGCCTACTCATGTTTACGATGTAGGTGTAGTGACTGTTCCCCACCGGCAGTCACGTACAACAGGTCCCGGTGATCCTCCAACTCCCGCTTGCAGATCTTCAACGGGTAGACCTTGTCCTTGAACTCTGGCGTCCCGTTGGGGCGTCTCCCCACCATCACCCACTCGATCCCGTAAACGTTTACGCTGATGGCGTTCTAGCGCTCAAAGGACTCGATGTCCTTCAGCGCCACGGGGAAGCGCAGGCCGGTCCAGTCGTAACGGGCGATGATGTCCAAGGTATAAGATGCGGGTCTCTGCGGGTTCATCGGGACGAAGTTGACCAGGATAGCGTACATGAAACACATGTCATTGTGCACGTTGATGACAGCGCGCCTCGCGCAGATGGCCCTGGGAAGTTGGATGAACCGGGCTCCGCCTTCTCCCAACGGGGTGTAGAGGTTGACACGGATCTCCAGGTCGCGTATACGGAGGTAGGTCCACCCGGGCCGCAGGTCTCTGGCGGGTGGCGTCGCAGCGGAGGAAGAGGAGGTCGAAGCTGACGGGCTCGCACCGTGGACCGCTTCTATGTGGTGGCGTAGATCCTCGGGGCTCACCAGGGCGACAGCGCACAACGGGCATGGACAGCCTGCGAACAGGAAAACAAGTCCTATTAGTTACCCGATAAACACGAGGGTGAGGAGGTGGCTGTGAGGACCTACACAGAGGGCTGACAACCTCTTGTTTAACCATCGAGTCTGTTTCCACGTCTCAATCGCCAGTTTACCCGAGCCCGATAAATACAAGGGTGAGGAGGTGGCGGTGAGGACCTTCACAGAGGGCTGACAACCTCTTGTTTATCCCTCGAGTCTTTTTCCGCGTCTCAATCGCCAGTTTACCCGAGCCCGATAAATACAAGGGTGAGGAGGTGGTGGTGAGGACCTTCACAGAGGGCTGGCAACCTCTTGTTTATCCCTCGAGTCTTTTTCCTCATCTCAATCGCCAGTTTACCCGAGACCGATAAATACAAGGGTGAGGAGGTGGCGGTGAGGACCTTCACAGAGGGCTGACAACCTCTTGTTTATCCCTCGAGTCTTTTTTCCTCATCTCAATCGCCAGTTTACCTGAGCCCGATAAATACAAGGGTGAGGAGGTGGCGGTGAGGACCTACACAGAGGGCTGGGAACCTCTTGTTTACTCGTCGAGTCTGTTTCCTCGTCTCAATCGCCAGTTTACCCGACCAAGCAGGGGTGATGCCATCGGTTGTTTTCCCTTGGAACCTGGCTTCTTCCCATCCAAGGCCGTTTTACTCTCATAAAAATGAATCGTTAGTTACCAAAGTCCACGGGCGCGCCGTGACGTCATGGGTGAGGGCACCGGAGAAGAAAGCATACTTAACAAATCTACTGGCGGTTTCTTATCTATCATAAAACTGTACCTGGCGCTTGGTCGTGAGGAGTAGGAGGATGAACTGCGGTGAGGTGGCGTCGCAAGTTGTCACTTCGCCCAAAGCGTCTGCCGCAGACGTGGCAATCGAAATGGCGGTCGTTGTGGGTGGATGCTGCGTGACGGGCCAGGTTTCCAGCGGTCCCGAAGACGCGCCCGCAAACCTCACAAAGACGAGGAACAGTCAAATAAATGGACATGAATAGCTCCTATGACATTCCCAACACTGGTACACGTCTTTGTCTTTGTTACGCTCGCACATGGCTATTTTACCCTCGTCTGTAATTCCACTTGGAACTCGAAATTTTGATTGAAAAGTAAACCGAATTTTTATTTCGTTCAAACATTTAAAAAAAAGAGTAGTAGTGAGTCTATTTTTTTTTTGTTTGTTAAGTTTGGCTCATTAATTTTAATTGTTATAAAACACAACTGTTCCAAGGTCATTACAGATACACTCATCTCCATCTGAAAAGAAACAACGACAAGGCTCCGTGTACTGGGATATGTAAAAGGTTAAATATTAAAGTTATCTAATTAGGTTTTAGAGCATTGGTAAACTGGCTGATGAAAAAAGTAAATGATATGTTACTTACATTTTAAGATATCCAAAGAGAAAGCTCCACACAGTCGCACAACTAATCGCAGCGAAGCCACCTATGTCCTCACAGTACGAACTGCCACTAGAGGCTGATGTAGCCCGGGAGGATAGCGCGCTTAACTAAGCCAGTTGTTGACGCCGTGGAACATAATGGGCTTGTTTGATGGTTGATTTTAGGGTTTCCTTCAGCGATGGTTTGCTCAGGTCGACATACAACATGTGGCGAAGTTACATAAATATCGGTCGGTAAACAGCTGAGATCCTATAAGGAAAACGCGTTTAAAAATTAATAGCGGGCCCATTTAACGGTGGATTTTCAATTTTCTTTAAGCGATGGTTTACTTAGGCCGCCGCCCGACATGTGGTGAAGTTTCGTCAAAATCGGTCGGTAAACAGCCGAGATCTCATAAGGAAAGCGCGTTTAAAAATTAATAGCAGCCTTGTTTGATGGCGGAGCTATGGGGTTCTTCCGTCATTCGCTTCCTCTGGGATAGGCCTACACTCTGGAAAAAGTCCCGTGGGAATCGGTGGGTAAATAGGCTAGTTATTAATTTTTGAAAGTTTTTTTTCCTCGTGTTCAAGGTCGTCACGACAAGTGCCACAGGTGACGGGGGCATATTACTTACTGGCGTATGGCCCTTTGCTGCTGGAATAAGGCAGCACTCGGGGAAAACAGCGGAGTGCTCCACGCTCCACACTGGTGCACTTTACTTACTGGCGTATGCCCCTTTGCTGCTGGAATAAGGCAGCACTCGGGGAAAACAGCGGAGTGTTCCACGCTCCACACTGGTGCACTTTACTTACTGGCGTATGCCCCTTTGCTGCTGGAATAACGCAGCACTCGGGGAAAACAGCGGAGTGCTCCACGCTCCACACTGGTGCACTTTACTTACTGGCGCAGGCCCCTTTGCTGCTGGAATAACGCAGCATTCGGGGAAAGTCTCGCTATTTTCCAGCCATAGGTCCATAAATAAACTTTTTTCTTTATTTATTTTATTATTTTGTTTTAATATTTATTATTTTAATTTTAAAGGAATGAGGTTAAGGGTAAAAAGAAGTCTTTAATACCTAAGAAGCATGTAGTTGGAGTGTCTAGAGCCCTTAAAAGCTGTCATGCGGGCCATTGCCTTTAAAGCTATCAAGTGAGATAGGTAACAATTGTTTCTCAACCAATTCACCTGAAAAGCAAACTTGCCACAACAGAAACAAGCGTGCTGCTCTTTGCTAGAGTCTGAAAAACGATACACTGTAACATTTCTTGCGGGATTTAGAAGCCTATTGCAATAATGTTCACCGTACTCACAGTGGATGCATTGGTAAACTCTCTTGCCTTTGTATTTATTATACAAATCTATCACCTGAGGATCTGTTTCGGGGTTGTTAAGCATTATCACACCTTCCCGACAAACTCCCTTGAGGCAGGATGCGATGTACCGTTGTATAGGCACTGGTGCTTTTGCAATCCTTCGATGCAGAATGAGGTAATTCTTTCTTATTACAATAGACGATAGCTGAGCTAGGGACAGTGGGTTGTGTCCTTCCATGACTAACTGAAGATTCGAACTGACTGTGCACCGGGGGTTGTTGACACCTCTGGAGTCCAAGAATTACCGCTTTCCAATGTCGCTTTCACCTGCTGTTGACACCTCTGCTTGAGGGTCGTGCATGGCTGTGACGTCATCCCTCGCATCCTCACTGTGCCTTTGCTGTTAAAGTTAGGACTTAGATAATTAGTAGTTTTTCTTTTTATGGAAAAGGGGTAAGGATATAAAAATCTATTTTAAAAATAGTTTAAAAATTAATAGCGGACCCGTTTAACGGCGGATTTTCAATTTTCTTTAAGCGATGGTTTACTTAGACCGCCGCCCGACATGTGGTGAAGTTTCGTCAAAATCGGTCGGTAAACAGCCGAGATCCCATAAGGAAAACGCGTTTAAAAATTAATAGCGGACCCGTTTAACGGTGGATTTTCAATTTTCTTTAAGCGATGGTTTACTTAGGCCGCCGCCCGACATGTGGTGAAGTTTCGTCAAAATCGGTCGGTAAACAGCTGAGATCCCATAAGGAAAACGCGGTTATAAATTAATAGCGGGTCCGTTTAACGGTGGATTTTCAATTTTCTTTAAGCGATGGTTTACTTAGGCCGCCGCCCGACATGTGGTGAGGTTTCGTCAAAATCGGTCGGTAAACAGCTGAGATCCCATAAGGAAAACGCGGTTGTAAATTAATAGCGGCCTTGTTTAATGGTGGATCTATGGGGTTCTTACGTCATTCGCTTCCTTGGGGATAGGCCTACACTCTGGAAAAAGTCCCGTGGGAATCGGTGGATAAATAGGCTAGTTATTAATTTTCGAAAGTTTTTTCCTCATGTTCAAGGTCATCACGAAAAGTGCCACTGGCGACCAGGGGGGGGGTCAGGGGTGTCAGGGGGGTCAGGGGGATCAGGGGGGTCAGGGGGGTCGGGGGGGGGTTAGAGCTTGGCTATGGCGAATGTCAGGGGGGTCGGGGGGGGATGACGTCACGGGGGGGGGGTGCATCCTCGCATCCTCACCGCGCCTTTGCTGGTTCTGTATCGGCTATTGCCCCCTACTGGTGCTGATAGAGATATAGAAAAATCATATAGCATCTACATATAAAACAGAAGTTAGGATGGGAAAACAGCGAAATATATTTTTTGACAGATAACCAAACCCATCAGTCTTTAATCTTTAAGGAATCTCGGTTTCCCTGTTTCTCGAGATAGCACAAATGTCGGTTTCTGGAGATAGCACAAAATATTAGACTGGGTCAAATCATTTTTCTACTCCTACACCTTTGAACCTGTTTCATATATTAGACCAGTATCATTAACCAATGCCTTCTGCACTTTTTACTAAGAAGAACACTCAAATATTGTGTTCGTACACATGTAATTGAGCCCGTCTACAAAGAATCGGCCAACCCAAACACAAAGTCAAAATATACACACATATAAAATGCAAATGGGGAAAATCTAAATGTTCTTTAATAGTAAATTAAACGCACGACCTTCGTCTCCGGTAATGTATAATGCGTTACAGATGTGATGCGATACAGATGTCACTGGTGGGAAATGATTACAGCAACGTTTATGTAATTAAAACCTGCTCCTACCTAAAAGGTGCTCCCCCCAGCGCCATCGCCATATCGCACACAGAGTCATTATAGTAACTCACGTTACTCATCACTTGTTTGCCGTATTGTTCCACTTGCATAAGCGAGTATTTCCCACCAGTGACATCTGCCCAAACACAAAGTCAAAATATACACACATATAAAATGCAAATGGGGAAAATCTAAATGTTCTTTAATAGTAAATTAAACGCACGACCTTCGTCTCCGGTAATGTATAATGCGTTACAGATGTGATGCGATACAGATGTCACTGGTGGGAAATGATTACAGCAACGTTTATGTAATTAAAACCTGCTCCTACCTAAAAGAACCATATATATATATATATATATATATATATATATATATATATATATATATATATATATATGGTTCTTTTAGGTAGGAGCAGGTTTTAATTACATAAACGTTGCTGTAATCATTTCCCACCAGTGACATCTGTATCGCATCACATCTGTAACGCATTATACATTACCGGAGACGAAGGTCGTGCGTTTAATTTACTATTAAAGAACATTTAGATTTTCCCCATTTGCATTTTATATGTGTGTATATTTTGACTTTGTGTTTGGGTTGGCCGATTCTTTGTAGACGGGCTCAATTACATGTGTACGAACACAATATTTGAGTGTTCTTCTTAGTAAAAAGTGCAGAAGGCATTGGTTAATGATACTGGTCTAATATATGAAACAGGTTCAAAGGTGTAGGAGTAGAAAAATGATTTGACCCAGTCTAATATTTTGTGCTATCTCCAGAAACCGACATTTGTGCTATCTCGAGAAACAGGGAAACCGAGATTCCTTAAAGATTAAAGACTGATGGGTTTGGTTATCTGTCAAAAAATATATTTCGCTGTTTTCCCATCCTAACTTCTGTTTTCGGCCCTGCTAGCACTCTGTTCCGGTAGTTCGGCAGGCCCGTATTATTATCGCCAAACTTTCACCTTTGATATGAATTTACAGTAAATCACATTTTGCATGAATCATTCCACTGGTTCCAATGCCAACATTGCCAACTGAGCCCCTCCGCAGCTTCTCCCGCGTGTGGTGGACTCCCGATGCGCCCGCCGCCGATATCCACATCATTAGTTCGACTTTCTCCGATCATAATCGTGGTAATTGTAATCAAACCGATGAATGAGCTTCCCATCGCGCTCACGTGACGCAACACTTACGTAACGCGTGTCGTTATACAAATCGGCCACCGCCATCGCCACTATCGCCGCACCCGGCCAGCGGATGCGATACGACCGAAACTGTAGATTAGATATCGGGATGGACCACGTGTGGCTGGGGTGATGGGGTGATGCCTTATCGCCGCTTATGCAAGTGGAACAATACGGCAAACAAGTGATGAGTAACGTGAGTTACTATAATGACTCTGTGTGCGATATGGCGATGGCGCTGGGGGGAGCACCTTGTATGTAAAACATAGAACTAGTTCTATGATGTCAATACGCTTATTTCGGATCCCGCCAACGTTAAGTTCTACCGCTTTCGACCAAACAATTTGGTAATAGGCTACACACAATAGTTTATGAGGTCTCTAGGACGTCAATTAATTTCCTTGGTGAAACATTATCTTGAATCATTGTTACGAAATAGAATGTAAAATCAATTTGTTGACTAAAAAACAACGCTTTATCATGTTCAGTGAAATCCGTTAACCTAAACCAATGAATAAATTATGTTTTCATTGTGGTTCAAACTTGAGAAGAATCAGTCAAATGTAAAAAATAGTCGTGGATTCGTATGAAAAATACAACACAGTAAATGTGTAGGGTTAGGAGAAATAACACGCTGATTTAGGTTACCGATGTTCTTTCATTCACATTGTTTAAATGGTACCTTATTCCGTCAATACAGTAATTCTAAAACTCGTCTTCTATGTAGGCGACCGGTTTCGAGGTTGTTTATTTTTACCTAATCTTCAGACTTCAATCCGGTTCTGTCATTCACTCGCATAAGGTTGTACATAGAATAATTAATAAAACAAACACACACACACTCGCGCACACACACTCACACACACACACACACACACACACACACACACACAACACGGACATACACGACAGTGATGCGCGAAAAAATGCATTTTGAGTCCGCACAACCGCCAGCGCACAACCGTCGCCGTGATTTATTTTTGTCAAACAAAAATGTACATGTGGAATTTGTTTTTGTTTTAAAACGTCCGTGTCGTGTTTAATGCCCAATGCGTGTTTTATTTATTCGACGACCTGATGTCCGTGAATGACAGAATTGGATTGAAGCCGGAAGATGAGGTTATAAATAGCCTCGAAACCGGTAGCCTATGTTGAGGACGAGCCATACTAACAAAACAACATTATTGCTCCAGTCATTGGCCATTGGAATATTAGTTAATGACCCTAGCTAAAAATTGAGACCGTCTCAGTCAGTAGGCCTACAAGGCATCTCGCTCATTCTACACTCGTAACTTATTCATATTCACTTGTTCATTATTATATAATACGCTTAAGCTTACGTCGGAGTCTTATATAGTGATAGAATTAATTACGAACAGCTACTACCACCACATGGAAGTAATATAGATTAATAATATATATTCACATATTAAATAACATCAATAATTGTTAACGTCCGTCCGACCAGCGCAGCGGTGACAAATCGTAGCGAAGGACGCGCAGCGATCACGTAAGGTGTGACTAATGCAATCTTTATACAGAACTGAAACGCGTCCTGGGTACCTCATCTGCGGTGAAGGGCTCTACCGCTCAATTACATTGTCTGTGTGCGCCCTTGAGTGACAATGCCAAGTCCTGGTGATACAGTGCAAACGATCATATTGACATACAAAGTTACGTTAGGCAGAAAGTTGTAATTAATTTCCATAGTAGGCTACTTGGATGGGACTGAGTGGGGATGGGGAAAACATAGACTCCAACAATACTTTTCTGAGATTGTCCAGCTCGAATGATGAGGTCCTGTAAAATAATATCGTGTCACAATTTATCTTATTATTTTATTCACAGTTTGCTTGAAACTTCTGTTCTCGCGGTAGTGATTGGTTCGTTGATAAATTAACTGCTATTAAATATTTGATATTATTGCTATTCTATATTCTTCCATAACATTAGCATGTTCAAATTCGGAGCCCTGCAGTCCTATGTTTGTCCACAATTCCAAAAAGCTCATCTAGAGGATATAGCTTGATTATGATTAATATTAATACAAACATATGTACATAATGATAGTTTTAAAGGTGGAAAATTGTCGGAAAAAGACAAAACTCTTTGGTTCAACACTACATCAAAAATCTCTGGATAGGATTGAGAAAAAATAATATTCTATTTTAAAACTCCTTCAGAAATGAACGTTTATGAACAATACGCAATGATCTTATTCTGTTTATATATTAGTTTGGACAAATTAATTGTACTTGGAAAATTTGGACAAGCGATTTTTTTTATTCATATAAAAACAAGTTTACGCGTTGTAATGACATTCTGTATGTGCCTCATCGTTATTATTCATCTGGATTAATTTGGTCTGAGAGAAAATGAGGTTAGCGTATAAAACACAAACATGACATATTGTATACTGTAATCAACAGATTTATTATTAAATAAATCCATGTCCAGTTTCCATTTAAAAAAACAGCTAAGACAGTAATTTCATTCTTCGTCGATAAATCCAACTTCACATCCGCTTCCTGGAAACGCTGTCGCGCGATTGCCAGCGAAGTGCAGCGGTGAATCACTAGAACTCTGGTTCACCGAACCCCCGACAGAGTGCAGCACTTGCTAGGAGAATCTTTTGGTATTTCCGTCCTTCCCCTTCCCGTTTGGTCTGAGTTCCAGGAAAAAATCATTTCTCCACTCCTGTTCTCCTTGACACTTAAATATCATTAAATACGAATTCATTGTTCTCGGAGTACGGTGATCGTTATTGTCATTTTTAATTTTATTCAATACATTTTCTTTACGCCCCGTGATAATAAACACGATTAAAATGACCTCAAACTGACCACTCTAATTATTGTGACCACACATACAATAGTCATCATAAGGAGTAGAATGTAAGAGAAAATAACAAAGGGAAAATCTATCTTTGGTATCTAGCTTATTATAAAAAAATGCATTCTCAGTTTATTAAGTACAGTGAATATGACAAATGGTAATTTGCAGTCCGGTTGATTTTAATTCGGCAATCAGTTACTTACAAAATCAAAATACAAGAATAACATAAAATAATAAAAAATCTTAACTTATTCAAAGCATTCCTGATAAATTATAGTGAAGGCTTGTTGGGGTGTGTATTTGTGTAGTACAAATGCACATACCTTTCTATGTAATTGTGAACCTGTTTTACAAGCTTTAGTTCTCTTCGCTAATTCAAACAAGGAAACTTACTTAGCGCGTGTATACTTCAGATAGGTAGTTTTACTACATACGCTACCAGCTAAAAGTATTAATGTCCACATCGCCAGCAGAAACCTCAGTCTACTTAATTCTAATTTGAACAAATTTGCTGATTGTTTCAACTTTAAATAGAGAAGTTAAACAAAGTTATTTACTATTGTGTTTAAAGTTCCCGTGTGTTTGGTCCCATTCAAGATGTATTAATTTAACAACTGATTTACCGACAACAGATTTATAAACGAGTTGTTCATTATGTAATCTCTACACAAAATGCAGCAAGTGGAGTTGTTTACTGCTTTAATAACAACAGATTTTTAACATGTTATGCAAATTTTTTCAAATTAAGCCTCCGGTCTACCCTACGGAAAAATCTGCGCCGCCGCGTGAAAATACATTGTTGAAATAGGGAAAAGGAGCGGAGGTGAGCAGAATCCCTGTTTGCGGCAATGATAATTAAGTTTTCAACATACACCTACTATAAAAGGGTGCACACACCTGAGCGGTACGGCGGAGCGGTAGCGGTGCGATATTCGCTCGGTGATACAGTACCATAGAAGGGAATGGGAGCGCTCACACTGGAGCGGTGCGAACGGTAGCGGTATACCGCCCGAGCCACCGCACCGCCGATATGCAGACACAGGCCATAGAAAAAAGGATGCATCATGTTCCATTTCACCGCCCAGCGGTGGCAGCGGTGCGACGAGCCTGGCTTCAAAACATTCCCCCTTTACATTACAATATTTTTTTTATTTGCTATATTTTATTTTCAAATATGCAAGGCTTACTATTTTAGGTATTTTTATAGCATTTATATGCAAGTATCAAACTGTGTAAAAATTAGTAGTTTAAAAATATATTTCTAGACAATTCATATAAGATACAATATTTTGTAGGGTTTAATATACAATTGTACTTAAGGAATTGAGATTCTTGCAAAATTTATATAATGCATTGTCCATAACAACTTTTTTTATAAATATGCTGAACCTTTACTTTCGAATTTCCATTTTGAACATGATTAAATCTTTTCTTTTGCAATCTTATTATAAAAATGGTCTCTTCCAAACATTGTTGGCTTTTTTGTATTTTCACATTCTTCTGTTCTTTTCTAACAAAACGAATATATTTACCTCATAATTGGAGTTTATCAAAATTTTCCAAAAGTAGTCTGCAAAATCGAATAATTCACCCTGCCATTAATTCACTGAAGGTTAAATCACTAATTAGCTTAACTAGTTTGTCAAATCATGACATTTTCATTCTGAAAATAGTTTCTCGCCTTTTCTCAGTTCAGGCATCAATATGCGGTGGTATTTACCATGCTCTAACTGTCGTTTGTTGATGTCATGCAGCTTGTCCATACTTTTGCGATCGTCTTCTTCAGCTACCGCTACCAGCATACCATAGCAACATTTCTGCATCGACGTCTGAAGAATACATATTTTGACGATATAACTAACAACGCACCGCACTTGTCGCTGTCGACTGCACAGTGCACCCTCATAAATGAGAAATTACTGCAAACTGCTGTTACCGCTGCGGAGCAGAACCAACAGCTAGTGTGAACCCCCCAGCGATATCGCCGAGGCGATGATGGGGGATTGGGGGGGAGTTAAAAATCGCACCGCTACCGCCACCGCTCACCCCACTACAGTGTGCAGGCCTTCAGAGGCGGCCGGAGGCGAGTTGAGTCCGGCTGCCTCTTCAACGAGATTTGACAGAAGAAAGTTACTCATACTAATGCTCGTATTTAGAATTTCCAAATAATATTTCTGTCTTAAGTTGTTATAGTCCGAAAATCTAATTTTTGTGCAGTTAAAAGGGTTTGTAAATGCAACTCAACTAAACAAACTAAAAAAGAAAAACAGACATTTGTAGATAATATTTTCCTCTTTAATGTTATAATTTAAACTTACTTAAAAGACACATGAAGCAGCTGCAAAGAGGGATCCTGCAAACGTGCAAACCCTTTCCTAGCGCTGCACTGAAGAGGTAGGCCGGAGCCTTAATTGATTTTTAAAACTCTCAAAAGTGATTTTTTTAGAAAATTTGTTGGAAACTGCAATTTTTGTTCTCCTGTAAAGTTAGTTTTGATAGTGTTGATGTTATTTTTTATAGGTATGGTTTTATAGTTACTAAACAATTAATTGATTATTTGTGGAGCTACTTAAAAAGATACGTTATTTGAGCTCAAAATAATAATTTTATATTGAAAATTACCATTTAATTGTATGTTGTTGTTTTTATTTTTTGTTAATATATTACATTGTAAAGCTGAGTTTACACTGGTCAAGTTACTTGATTCAAGTTTACTCGAATGTTTACAAAACATTCAAGATAAATTTACTGTTAATTGAATGTAAATTTGTATTGTAGCATTTCAAATAAATAAATTATGTCGTTGATGTTTATTCTTTTATTCGTAGTCTTCGCCTGTTTTATGTTAACACGATGCAATATTAAACATATTATAATTTTTTCGTGTGAAGAAGTTTTTGCATTATGTTGGGGAAATATTTTCTAGGTTTCTTTGTTCGCAGTGAAGCATTTCCCGACGTATAACAGCAGGAGCGGTGGCTGGCAGCTGGCAGCGGTGGGTCGGGTGTCGGTGTGACGGTGTGACTCCGATCAGGCTCGCTCCGTGACGTCCACAAATAAACAACTCGGGAGTCCGCCCTCCGCCCTCCACCACATGTCCTGGGGCTATTCCGGGCTCCGCCACACCCTGGAAAACACAAAAACACCACTTTTTTACTAGTTTCCGCTCTACTCTGGGTTTTAAACGAGTAGGGGCATTTTGAAGCTAGGCATGTCTTGGAACGGTGCCAGCGTATCCAGAGCAGTGGTCAGTTTAAATATATCGTCGGGATTACCTTATAAATCTATTAATGTGTTAAATTTATCTCATTATGGGGTTAAAATATCAAAGGGTGATTTCAGCGATTTAAAATAATACTTCCAAAATTAGAGGATCAGTTTACAAATTTACAGTCACCTAAAAATTGCAAAAACATATATTCCTCTCAAACTATTAGAGCCCAATTTTTAATTGTTGTTAAATACTATAGTTATTGCAAATCGTCAGTTATTTTCAAAATCACAAAGGTCAGAATAGTTGATAGGTCACCTAAAATGATCTGGCTGCTAAAAATGTATTAACAAATTTAATAAATATTTCAGTGTATTCCTTATATTAAAATAATCTGGTCATTAAAATCTCGCAGATTAGGAGACAACCACTTGATGGATTTCGATGATTCTTATTATGGATATGAAGGTAACTTTGCATAGAAAGTCGTTTCGGAGCCCAGCATTTCGATTTAGGCCTCAGGGCTCTGCCCCACGGGATTTCCAAGTTCCCATGTTTTTCATATCTAAATAGGAGAGTTCCATTTGGTTTACGTCATATGTGTTTTTCATCTAATTAAACATCGTCTTAACTAATTTCACTAAAATAAACAGCTATTTTTAAACGAAAAATTGTGTGTAAATAAATATAGAGCTCTCTTATTGTTAAAAAAGTGGAAAACCTCACTGGAGGATTTTTTTGTAAACAGCTCGTACAGTTTAAAGATTGGAATTAATGAACCAAGGAGAGAACAGCTGTTTGCTACAATTTGGTCTCGATTCTTGTGAATGAAGCGGATTAAGCGGTGAGGGCGGGTCAGCTGCTCTGCGGGATGTTGTTCTTTTAATAAACGCCGCGCGCCGGCCACTTCCCGGACATGCTTATAAAAGCGATAAGTGTCAACAATATGCGGCACTGGACTGCTGTACAAAATATTTAGACTCTCATTCGTACAGAGTTTTAAATCTGTATGTTTGATTACTAAAATTCACTTCAACACGTATAATATTTATCATTTCTAAAGGTGGAAAAATAAATTAGGTACAGTACAAACTGTTATTTTATTAACAATTCAGCGTTCCTTTTTAATAACTCTTTAAACCTTACATTTCTGAACATAACCTTTTAGCGAAAAAGTTTAATGTGTGGGTTAATTTTTGAATGCTTAGTCACCCGTCATGAAAGTAGATGGTATTATGTAACTGATAGCATTGATTATACATCCTACCGTCGGATGTATAATCAATGCTGATAGTCACTATCAACTAATATCGCTAACTACTATAGTGTCCCCTCATAATCTGAGGTTCGCAAGTTAAAATTTTGAGGAGGTTGGAAACTGGACCCAGCTCAATTTGATAATAGGATTATCACAAAGCTAGGATTGTTTTGATCTAGCTGCTATGCCCGTGCTTTACAACGGGTGAAAATTCAGAGTAGACAAATTGTAAACAAAATAATGACAGTCTGTAAAACAGTTGTTTATTTAATTGAATTGAATTAGGAAAACGCACATGACATAAACCAAAGAAAACTCTCCTCCATATGAATAACATATGGAACTTGGAAGTCCCTGAGGTCTTTTCTAAACGGCAATACGCCTATGACACTCCTGGGTACATGGACTATATTTGTGCGAAGTTTTAGCAGAATTGGTCCAGTGGTTTTGGCGTGATGGAACAATAGACAGATAGACAGATAGATAGACAGACAGACACTACCTCATTTTAATAATAGGAGAGATGATTGTTTCTAAGGACTTTAGATGGCATTAAGAAAACAAAAAAATAAGTAAATGTGCCACTGGCGAATACACTCACAAAATAAAACAAATAACCTACCATTACACAGTACTCTCCATCTGGCACAAACACAAAAAACACAGTAGGTAGTTCAGTTGGATCCCCGGATGTGTCATGTGGTTGATATCATCCTTATAGCTAGCTACTCCTTCATCCATCTTTGATTCCTTGCCGGTTTTAACTAAGAAGGGAAACAATTTTATTCAACCAACCCTGTAGTTTTAGGTAAAACAAATAATGCTGAGGTTGACTTGTTTGGGTGAGGCTAAAAGCCAATGATTTCCCATTCTACAGAGACTGTCTTTTACAAGTCTAGAACTCTTATTTTAAAACCTAAAGGTATCTAAACTTGCACTACGAATAGGAAATTATTACATTAATCAAAATAGCTCTTGAGATAGCAGAAATTAGAGTAAGAGACTTGGCAAAACCAAAGATAACATTGAAAAATTAACAAAACTGTAAAAAGTATAAATTCGGGAAAAACTAAATAACGCTGGTTGTTTCTATTATACTGTTCTTGTATTTATACTTATTTTATTTGAAACTTTATCTTCTACAAAAAAGGTCCAGTGGAACTTTTTCGTATTTTGCATGGTTTTGCCGTAAATTAAGTAAATGTGAAGAAAAACATGGACCGGAAATGCAATATTCAAGATGGCGGAAATTGCCAGGCCTGGACTTTTTGGGAATTTTGTAGTTTTGTTTACAAGGGTCATACTAACGTGTTTACCAAAAATCAGCTTGTTCTGAATTTTTCCATTGCTCACCCTACATTCTTGCTCTAATTTGCCTGGTTTAAAATTAAAATAGTAATATGTATAATTATTAATTATTCTTTTCAAATTATTTAAAAAAATGGTTTCCACATACTATTAATTTCAAAACTTGGTTTACTGAAAAAATGTTTTTTCTGAATAAACCATTACTGCTGATTCTATAAATATTCTTTTGAATTGTCATGTTCTTTTGCCAAAATGTTTGTTTCATTTACATTTATTTTATGATTTTGTGTACACTGGTGATGTGCTAAATTACTAATTATTCCTGTCTTTGCTGTTTTTAAATTTATTGGTGTTGTTTTAGACTTTTCTCGAGAAACAATCCAGTTTGACCCATACATACATTATCACAATCAGAGCATGGCATCTCGTAAATAACATCTTTTTCATAATTGTAATTAAATTGAACCAAGTTTGTAATTAAATTATTTTGAGTTCATTTATGGAGTAGGATGTTGTACTTATATTGTGTTTTCTGCTAATTCTTCTGATTTTGTCTGAAAGTCCTCTCTAATGTAAGGTATTGTTATACAAGAAATAGGTTTATTTTCTAAATTATCCCTATTTTGATTTTCTTTTAAGTTCTTAAATATAAAACTTTTTGGATAGCCATTATTTTGTAATATTTTGACAATAGCCTCTTCTTCTTTTTTCTTAATATTTTCAATACTTGATATAATTTTATTTCTGTGTTGCATTCCTTTTATTACTCCTTTTTTAGTTGATTCTGTATATAGAAAAGAAAAAAAATCGTGGAATTTGTTTAAATTTTCAATAAAATCACCCAGAATCAACTAAAAAAGGAATAATAAAAGGGTTGCAAAACACAGAAATAAAATTATATCAAGTATTGAAAATATTAAGAAAAAAGAACAGACTATTGTTAAAATATTACAAAATAATGGATATCCAAAAATTTGTATATTTAAGAACTTAAAAGAAAATAACAATAGAGATAATTTAGAAAATAAACCTATTTCTAGTATAAAAATACCTTACTTTAGAGGACTGCCAGAAAAAAAACAGAAAAATTAGCAGAAAACACAACATTAGAAAAATTACATCTACTCGATAAATAAACTTAAAAACAAACTTGGCAATTTAGTTAGAATCATGAAAAAGATGTTATTTACGAGATACCATGAAGAAGATTTTTAGTTTTGCAGAAGAAGGTTTTAATTTTAATGCATATTGGTCAAAACGACAGTGTTTCAGTTAACATAGCTGTATGACACGTTGCATTGATTGTGATAATGTATACATAGGTCAAACTGGATCGTTTCTCGAGAAAATACTAAAACAACACCAATATAATTTAAAAACAGTAAAAACATAAATAAGTAATTTAGCACATCACCAGTGTAAGAAAAATCATCAAATAAATTTAAATGAAACCAACATTTTGGCAAAAGAACATGACAAATTCAAAAGAATATTTACAGAATCAGCAGTAATGGCTTCCTCAGAAAAAGATTTTTTTCAGTAAAACAAGTTTTGAAATTAATAGTATGTGGAAACCAATTAAAAAAATAATTTGAAAAGAATAATTAATAATTATACATATTATTTTAATTTATTATAATTTCCTACTAAATATTTAAACATATGTTAACGTAAAAATATTTAAGCATGTTGTTTAAGAAATTTGGTTATCATATTTTGTATGTTGTACTGACAAGAATTGAGTATCAATTCGAAATATATTGGTTTAAATTTAAAATTGTTTCACTTAATATAGTTTTAAGGAAGAAGATGAGAATGCGTTGCCCGTGGATCAGTTTACTAGGCTTTGCATTATTCTCAGCTTGCTACTTTTAGCAACTACGCTTGTGCTAGGGGGTGGTGGGTGGTGCCATAAATTAAACATACTCCTTAGGGATATGCTTAATCTATCTATGGTTGTGCGTATGTGCCATTGACGATGAGATTCTCGTAGCTTGCGACCAGTTGTATACGAGCTCATGGTGTAACTGACTCAGGTATACGAATTATATCTCACTTCTAGATGAACTAACTAGGAACGTGACATTTTGTACACTTTTGCCTTGGCCACTTACGGATGAGCTAGGAATGCGACTTTTGGCATACAGTGTAGCTTGTAACTATAAACCATCGGGAAAATTGCAAAAACACGCAATGTTTAATTATTAACCTTGACATCAATATAAAAATCTATGAGTACGTAAACTACGTTATTTAAATGCATTATTTGGATTTCAAAATGTTTTCGGTAATATCGGTAATGTAGTATGCAGCTTATGCTGTAGTAACATTTTAACTCTTTTAATATTAAACCTATTATTTTTCTATTAAACCTATTTATTTTTAAACATTTCAAAATAATTGGTAGTCATTAAACTATAATCTAACTTAAGGTGGTAACTGATGGTTTTATCCTTTAAGACTATTAATTCTATTTCATTATATATTCTATTCTATTTTCATTATTCACAAGCCCTTAATAATATATGGGTGCATTTACCTATACACACAATACGTCTGCATGACAGGGCCAACAGCAGTCATAGAAACAATTTTATTTATTATAACCCATAAGAAATGTCTAAATTGTGGATTTGTTTGTATTTTGGTCATAACAGGTGGGAAAAGCCCCACTTGAATTAGGTTATATTTTTTACAGATTACTTTTATTCGGCACGAACATAATATTTTATGTTATTATAGTGTTTTTTCCCTTTAACAACACAAATTTTGTCAAATAAGGACAGTTAAAAGTAAGGATTTAAATTATTTCACGCACTTGCATAGTGTCTGGCGGCGTAAAAAATTGCATACGATGTAGCCTTAAACTATACCTGGAATATCATTTCATATCCGATTTCTGAATACTATGACCTATACGTAGTATGCAGCATGCATATGAACAATTTGTATGATTTAACCCTCTATAAGAAAGCTAAGCCTTAAAATTTGTGTACTTTTAATATATTTACCTTATTAAATAGATCCTTGAGGAACTCTGTATATTATTTATTCAAGTTGTATGACGATTTTTAAAATGTTTACTGGTTATTTATTTATTTCCTTGTTTTATTTCCACATATTCTGCATGATTTTCAGGATTGGTTTTGACCGAATTTAGAGAATTTTCAAGGTTTCAGGTTCTGAAATTGTGTTCTACTTCAATATTGTTCTGAGAGGCCTAATTTTTTGCACATAATATTTGTAGATCTCATTATATGAACTACAGATTAAAGGTTTTTGTACGATTTTTTAATTACGTACATAAACTACAACTTATCGATGGTTACCACATTTCCTAGGTTTTTAGTTGTTTGTGATGATTTTAACCCTTGGAACTTAAAAAAAATATATTTTATAAATCTTGTTTGACAGAAGAAGAGATGTATTTTGGTATAACTAGATTTTTCAAATTTCGGCATATTTTCGAGATTTTGTGGTGGTATTTTATTTTGTATCATGTTAATATAATTGATGAAGGCCTAATATTGGGCACGAAGTATGTCTATAAAATATGTCTTAGTAAATAACAGCAGTAATTTGACCAGTCTTGATTACTTAAACCTGTCGGAAAATCAAAAACTCTAAATATCTTTGGATTTGACCATTTTCTTCATATAAGTAGTAATGCTATGATGGTTCTATGCCAATTGAGATTAATTGACATGCACGTGACACCATTTATACTTGAGCTATGAACTTGATATTTAGCATGGTGGTGTTTTTTACCTATTAACCCCAGAGAAAATTTCCAAATTTTACTTTAGTCAGTTTAAATTCCCTAAATAAAAATTAATAATGGCAAATCAAAAAATTAAATTAAAAAAGTGTCGTTTTATTTGAGTTCTAGCGGCCAAACAGATTGTCCTATAAAAAACAGAGACTACCACGTTCCACGGATTTTAGGCGATCTACAATTTTCTTCCTATGACTTTTTGCCGTATCTCGACCCCTTAACCCTTAGATAGCGCTATATTTGTTAAATTTCAAGATTTGTACGTGGTTTTCAATGGTTTGCCGTTCTAATACAGAACTTAGAGGCCTAGTATTTGGCACATAGTATTCCTATATTACAATTACAGTAATTAGAATTTAGAACCAGTCATACGCCCAAATTATATCACTTAAACACCCGAAAGAAAAAAAAATAGACTTTGAACTTTTGTAAATTTGTTTGTGTTTTTAGGTGTATTTTTTATGTAGCGCTCCAGCAAGAGTAAAAACCCTTATAAATTATGTTATATTTGTTGCAGAATGCTTATTGTTGACCAAATACATAGCAATTTAGGTTGTTAACTTTGTTTTTTTCCCCTTATAAGGTTTAGGTGACGTCCTATAAGGGCTATATATCACAAAATCCAGTGTAGGGTTTTAATTTTCTTTCCAAGGTAATAAATGGAGACTTAATTTAACATACAATACGACCTGGGGGCGAAGCCCCCCACAGGGGTCTGGGGGCGGAGCCCCCAGCGAGCGAAGCGAGTCTACTATATATCTTTGCTCATTGTTTTCTCAACTGTTATTTATTTATCATAAACAAAAATATGAAAATAAAATAAAACCTAGAGAAAGGGTTAGTAAACATTTTTTGGTTAATTAAACATAAAGTTACAGATTAAGTAAAGCAAATATGATTATTTTTCTGGAAAAATGATTTTCCTGTGAAGAATGGTGGTGCGGTACACTAGGAGTTGTCGTCAGGAAACTCTTTCTCATTCAGTGTCGACAGTAATCTGTTAAGACACCCACCAGAGCACTGACGGCAGGCCATAACCCCTGCTCTCCGGCAGCCACATCCAGTTGAATTATCACTATCAGAGAATATCATATTTAAAATGTTGTTTTGGACAAAGGAGGTTCCAGTGTGGATGGGCCTGTGGTCCACGCCTAGCTCTTGGGATCAAGGTTTGCCCGCAAGCACTGTTTGATTTGGTGATACATTCTAAAACAATGTTGGGCAGCTGAACTCTCAGTGGAAGGGAATGAGGTGATGTGCCTACTCGAGTACACCCCTTGTAATCAAAGTAATTGATTCTTTTTCTTCTGTACTCGAGTACACTGTCGCTCGCAGTCGAAGTCCGAGTACTCTGTGCAGATGCGGATATGAATATGAGGAAGCTGCGCACTCGCTATATTCCTGAACTCATGTACGATGTGACTTTCAATTAGTATTAAAACATATTCATGAACTCTTGTTATTACTGGAACCATTACTGTCGGGTATGGGCTGGTACTCGTTTACTCTAATATTAGATGAATACCATTATCTGACAGTATAATTCCCGCTAGCGGGAGAGTTGACAGTTGGAAATGTGGCTTACAGGGCTATCAACAAATGGTTTTTTACAATTTCTCTTATCGCCGGGATTAATGTGGCGTTGTTGTTGTGCTTTTTACATGTTCATGTTTGTGTTCCTTCTACTTTTTATTAGCAAGAGGACACTGCTATAAAAACCTGAACGTGGAAAGTTAAACATATTATTGTATTAAAAGTACCCCACATAAAACATGTCTTTTAAAGGAAGGAGTAATTTTTATTAATTTCTGCCAGCAACAATTTTGCCGCAAGCCCGCATTGGTAACATTGGTTAGACCTTCATGCTTCCAATATGATATAACACTTGAAACAAATCAAAGTCATTTTGACTAATTATGAATTTTTTATTTTAATAATCTTAACCAATTGACCTTGGCAATTACCCTTGACAATTCCTTTCTTCCACCTCGCCTTTTACTGCTGTAATTTAATGTTTATTATTATTAGTGTAACATTAATGATGATAAATGATTTACAATTACCATAAGTTAATATTTAAGTTTACCACTATATGACGTAGTTTTGCAGAAGAAGGTTTTAATTTTAATGCACATTGGTCAAAAATACAGTGTTTCAGTTAACATAGCTGTGTGACATATTGCATTGCCATAAACTGGTCAGAATGAGCATATGTTTCAGGTAATGTAGCCAGTGTAGTGTAATGTGAAATCAACAGACAGAATAACTGTAAAAACTACCCTATGTTTCTGGTATAGCATTAAAAAATCCAGTTTTGTTTAACGTATTAAAGTGTTGAGTAAAACAGTTTGATATACATACCACAAGTATTTAAAAAAACAAAACAATAATAATGAAAAAACGTATATTTGGTAACATTTCTAAGTTTTAAAAATATAAAGTTAAATGGTATTGTCAAATATTGAGTAAGAACATACTTACATTCATACATTTAGGTATGACACTAAAGCACATCACCATGCAATATAATGAATCAGCTATCAATTCAAGGAGGTACACCAATCTTGAGTACATCTTAATCTATAAGCATACAACTGGTTTAATTTATTTATTCACTTAATTGTACAGGACTGACAAGTCGTCTTCTCTTATATAATGCATTTAAAAAAAGATTCAATGATGAAATCAATTACTACAAATTATCATAACTGTTAGTTGTTTACATCCTAGATCCATATAAGATCACTCTTTTTTTATGCTAAGAGAGCTGAATCAAATCGAATGGGAGAGAATAATGTTTCATAGCATTGAGATTGGGTTGAGATTGGTTGGTTTTGAGATTGGTCCTTAAACAGTGAATCATGGAGGAGGTAATCCTTATCTTATCACAGAAAGATAAGAGATAACTCACCTGTCAGTCTAGGTGTGGTTCTGTAAGTGGGACAAGCCCTGTAAACGCTCCTCTGGGATTGGGAAACTCTGGATAGTGGAGCTTTTTGCAACTAAATCAGGTAAGATATAATTAAGATTAATTAAGTAGTGGAAATAGATTTATGGCGTGTTTAATTGTTTCACTCAAAATTAAGAAAAGAAAAATATTAAAGAATTATGTAGGTAAGTGTGCTCAGAGGATCATGAAAACAGTGTAATCTTCAGATAACAGAGCAGGTAGGGGTGAATAGAGTAGTTCAGTTGAAGAATATGCTTTCATATCACTTTAAACAAATTCTGTACTCAACATGAAGTTAGGGAATACAAATATGTTTCTCTAAAACAATGTATGCCACTAAATACAAAAGAAATTGAGAGTATATTTTTATGTTTTCAATAACTAAGAAGATATATTCCCATAATACCCATAAAAAGCGAAGAAATTTCCTTGGTAAATATTAAGAGACAGGATGCTTATTTTACCTAACACCATGGGTTTAGTGATTGATTTTATTACTCTATTGTGAGGGACTGTAAAATAATACATTGGTCCAATTTCGACACAATTGTTGATATTTTTGTTTTAGAGGTGGCGAAAACTTCATCCTCAGTCAAAATCTGAAAAAGCATTGATAAAATGTCGTTATTTCAGTAATAAAAACAATTTCTTACTTGTCCATTATTATTTTTTTAATTTAAATTTTCTAATATGGGTGCCCCGTTGAGACTATTTTTAAAGTCAGGAAGCGAATACAATCAACATTGCTTGTACAGTATTACAGTATAGGATAGCTTATATGTTGTTGGTTGGATGTTGGATCGCCAAGTTGTGCAATGAGCCTGCTAGCCACCAGATGCATCTATTGAAATGTACAGTAGAGAACTCGCCTCCCCTCCTCTTCATCATAACACATTCATACCCAGGCCTCCCATTGTCGAGTATTCAGTTTCTAACAAAGTGAACGCGAGTGTAGCTTGTTTCAGGTGCATTTTCCCAAAACAGTCAAATCTTCGACTACAACAGTTCACTGTGATTATTTTATTTATTTTACAGTCCAGCATTTAAAAGTGTACTTATACTTTAAGTTTTAATTAAGAACAAGCATTAATTTACAAACAAATATCTACAAAGAGTTAAATAGGTTTACTTAATTCTGAATGCTTGATTTTTATAGAAGAGTGTTTGTCTCGTATAATTCCTGTGAAGAAAAGGATGAAAAGCTTCATGTCCATTGTGACTTTTCAAACATGATCTTGTGTTCCTTTGTTAAATATGTTTTATAAACTGATATATGATTAAAAGGATCTCAACTAAACATACATACTTAGCTGATAAATAAATTACCAACGTTTAATTAGGTGCAGGATATACTAAACTTATTTTTTTATAGGTACTAGATAATGCTCATTGTAAAGTTAAGATTGTTGTTTTGGGTACAAGGAAGTTATTTATTTTTTAACACAGTATTTCTGAAATCCCCCCAAAACTTCAGGAACATGTTCTTGGGGGCAAACAAAAAAAAACTGTGTAAATATTGGACCTATCTTGGTCTGCCTGTGTGTCTAAAGTGTTTTCTCATATTAAAAATAAGCTAAGTAGTTGGATTATTAGGACTATCAGGACTAGTTGGATACCGACAGTAAATATTTAATACCACAATACCAAATACCCCCGTAGCAGCAAACCTGCGTACTCAGCAAATTTACTATACATGAACATATTTCTTACTACCACATAAAGCCACTTACCAAGTTCCATAAAAATACTTAAATAAATAAGTGATATATAGCATTTTATTTATTCTCCATAAGAATAACATTAGGGCTGAGAACGCAGGTTTGCTGCAACGGGGAAGATAAAAATGTGGGTTTTTTGCAATTATCAATATAACTCAACCAGGTGAAGCTACATACCAAGTTTTAATGATTTATGTTCATAATTAAGGGAGATATAAAGCTTGACGTATTCTCCATAAGAATAACATTAGGGATGAGAATGCAGGTTTGCTGCTAAGAGGATAATCAACAAATAATCATTTTTTGTGCAAATATCAATATACTAGTACTAGTTGAAGCCACATACCAAGTTTCATCAATACGTTCATAAATAATCGAGATATCAAATTTTAAATATTCTCCATAAGGATAACATATTGGGCAACGTACTGTGGTTAGCACTTTGAATATCTCGGCAACGGTTTGACGTAGAATCACAATTTAAACACCAAAATGATTGTTTTGTAGAGCTAAACTGATTGGTAAAAGCAAATGTGAAGTTTACAGTAAAATTAATTAAGGAAAAGCTAAAAACCAATTTCCCATAAGATTAACATGGGAGATTTTATGAACACATTTTTTTAATTTTCTCCGCAACCACTTAACCTAGGTTAATGATTCAAAATACCATATTATTTGTTTTTTAAGCTCTATAACATGGTTAAAACAAAAATTGTTTGATTTAAATATTTCAGTGTAAAAAGTGCAAAAAACTGATTTTTGGAAAATTTTGAAACCCCATAAACCACCTTTCCCATGGTCCGATTTTTCTGGTTTTTGAACTTAAAGTCATGAATGTCACTTTACACATTTGAGCCAAATTTCATCGAAATCGGACATTTTTTACTCAAGTTATCGCATTCACGGACACACACACACACACACACACACACATATATATATATATATATATATATATATATATGTATATACATATATATATAAATTTGAACGAATAGTGATTTTGGCATCTGGGGACCTCAAAACAAAAAGTTATCATGGTCTCGGGCTTAAGTCTTACCATGAGACCTACGGTAATAGCTTCTTCCCTGTAGGGGAAATTCGCTAAAATCAAAAATACCAACATTTTCTTTAGCTGTTTGAAACATTTATATTAGTTGATAGGAATTACTAATGATCTGATTGACTGACATGCTTCTTAGGTAAAAACAGTTTCCTAACTGAAAACTGCATTTATGAGCAGTTGATTGTGCCAGGATATTGCTATCGGATGTTGTTCATACCAGGATGTTGTTTCATACCACATCATACTAGGTTGTTCATACAACATCTTGATATAAACAATATCCAATAGCAATATCCTGGACTATGAGTTTTAACTGGGAAAAATGTTCTACATTGTTAACTAGTTTTCTAACTAAAATCTGCTTTCCTAGATTCCAACTAGAAAAATTAAATTATCTATAGATAATGTATTAAAGATATCTTTCTTCAGGTAAACTTTAATTTCTTCAGGTAATCTTAAAAAAGCTTTTTAAAGATAAGTGGCCATGCATAAATTACGTTACGCTATATTTAGCCCTTTTTGACCCTGTGTCACTCTCTGTCAGGCTGTTCATTACTCCCCCCTGTCGTGTCACACTTTTTAATTATTAATTGTTGGATTGTGGTGTACGGTATTTTGTCACTTTAACTGACGATTTTGCAGGCTTTAACTCCATTAATCCCCTAACTTTCTTCAGGTAATCTTCAGGCTTGAAGATTACCTGAAGAAAGTTAGGGGCCGTGCATATCCATATCTTATGTCACGCCTCCCCGGGGGGTGGGAGAGGGTGCGGCACATCATGACAGACCGTGACTCGGGAGAGGGGGGGTTAAGGGCTGTATGACGCGTCACGATTAATGGAGTTAAAGCCTGCAAAATCGTCAGTTAAAGTGACAAAATACCGTACGCCACAATCCAACAATTAATAATTAATAAGTGTGATGTGACAGGGGGAGGGGGGCCATTTCAGAAGAAAGTAAACATTCAGAAACTGTATTGCGAACAGCTGAGGCCACTTCAATTTAACAGCTTAAAGAGCAGAAGCAAGAGCAGCTAAGTGCAAGAAGCTGTGTTTAACTAAAATTAAATTGCATTGACTGTAGAACGGGTAAAGAAAATCCCTGTGCGAAGAACGGGTACATCAGCCAGTTAAATTATAAATCCAACATGGCAATCGTAAGTTAAGTACATCACTAAGACCGTCTAGACGTCAAGGTCAGATGCGCTAGTTGACGAACTGGCTACTAGGGGGTGAGGGTAGACTGTACGGTGACTACCGTCCCAAATACGCAATGCACAAATACCGTGCCGTGTGCCAGTGCAATTAATTTGATACCATTTATTGTACGCAAACATTATTTGTAATATATAAATAAGATATTTTGGAGATAATCCACACATATTTTTTTGTTTTTCAGTAACAGCATTTCTTTTAAGCTTGATTTCAGGAAGATGTCAATTTTTATTTTTCCAAGTTTCAAGGGGGGGAGGATATATCCCCCTGATCCCCCTCCCCCGTACCTACGCCACTGGTCAACTCCTCATGATTGTTTGAGAGTCTGCCACCAGTTGGCTTTCTAAAATTTGCATAATTCCATGTAGTTGTGAACAATTTATTTAGTAAATTCCAATGACTCACGGAACGATACCACTTAACAAAATTTTTAGGTCTGGCAGAGCTATATGGTTGTCCATCAATCCTCAAGTTTCAGCCCAAGACATACAGGGCAAATATATTTCATAAGTTAAGGTGGAGGCCAACTGCAAAAGGAGTTCCTGGGGCTGAACAAATTGTTCTCTTTCCCTTCACCTGATAGGATATAAAGGACAAGAGTTATATGTTTGCAGGACAGTACAATGACTAGGGATGGTTTTAGAAAGTTTATTTTGGGTGGGTCCTTTTCTGTATAATAATATAAAATAATTATTTGGTATAAACTTTCTCTCCAAATTTCTAAAGCAAATTTTTTTGTTTAGTATTTTGGTAGTTTTTAAAACTGTTACTAGCACTCAGGACTGTCTGCTATACGAGATCAGCAAGATCTCGATTCTGATGTTCCTTAAAGTATGGTTATTCTGGGATTGCTGTGTCATAATGGTGAACTTTTACGTCACTTTAGGAGAACAAAGTGATCCTTCTCTGCACTTGAAATGTTTGTTATGATTCATTTTAAGAAATGAGGCAGGAAGAGCGCATCACTCACGACACAAATACAGCCAACCAGCTGTAAAACTGACAGTTCGGACAGTGCCACTGGCCAGTGCAGTCAACCCACTCATGATCCATTGATATCTTACCAAATTTCTCTTTGTAAAATCTTGGAAAAATAAGTGCACTTTAATGAAACACGAGAGTAATAATGTAGAAAGTGTGGATGGGCCCAGGCCCACCCTTTAGAACCACCCCGGGCAATGACTCCAAAATTTGTTCCAGCTACATGTTGAGCTACATTTGCAGGGGTTCTAAATTTTGATGCTATCTTTTAAAGAAGATTTCAGAAGAATTCAGAAAGTTATCTAGAAAAACTAACAAGTATAGTAAGTGGGAAAAACTAGACAAACATTGATTGAAATTGGTAGCTTAACTAGCATCAGCAGAATTCAACATATCAACAGCCCCAGCTGAGCAGCTACCGATAAAACAGCTGAGTTAGAAGTTTTACACAGAAAGTAAATAAAGTCGATAAGTTTCCTAAACACTCTCTCAGCTCGCAATCACTCTTACCTTCATGGGTGTGTTATCAGTGTTTGATGTATTGATAACAGTTACACCTAGTGAGATAGCACCTTGCCATTATTGACCTGCTTCTCCTGGATCAATGTTGTAAAGGATGCAATGTAAATGAAGTATTAGGAAATTTGTCACGTTGTATTAAATTAGAAGTTTAAAAAAGTGACATGACACAATAGTTTTCACTATCAAAGTAAAATATAAAATATTTTAAAATCTTAAAACAACTTTTAAATTTTCTCATTTATTTTTCTTTAATCAATATGTCTTGTTACCTATTTCATTAAGATTAGCATTACAATTTACTAAAACTACTTTGCTTCAGTTATGTGTAAATCTAACTTTAATATTTAATGTTAGTATCTAACTCCAGAACTGTTGATAAACCAGAGATTTACTTATTTTCTCTAGATATGCAATAAACATAAACCTGTTCTGTGCCTTAGTATTTGTATTTAGGAAAACCTAGTGATTATCATATCATCGGTACATTCTCAATTCTGATTTTCAAATTTCATGATGTGGTTGGATGGTACTAATATTTATTGATGGTTATATACATTTTCTAAGGATTCACTGATGTCTGCGGTATAAATGATTAGTAATGTAAATAAAGAGACAGCGGGTGGCTCATTTTAGCTAATGATGAAATCAGCTATGGTTATTTGTGAGATTACTTAGACAACCCAGCTTTTATTTCTGTTTCCATTTGTTCATTATGCTGTTTGTGTGTGTATGTGGGTCAGCTAACAAGTTATCTATATCTATAAATATGAAATTCCGATCAAGGCCCAGGTCAAACCATTGCACCTAGAAGCACGAAATTTTGCATATAGACTCCTCTTATAGCACAGGCATCCACTAATAAGGGATTTTAAGAAATTCCCATAGGGTTGTGCCCCACGGGGCTTCAATGTTCCAACCCTGTGTTATTCTTATGGACATTCACTTTTGTTTGAGCTGATGAAAATTCCATCAGCTGATTATGATTCGTAGTAGTTCCATGGGTCAACCACAGAATGCAGCACACACACAACTGGTGTATTTCTGGGTGAAACCAGGAACGATGGCAGCTAGTTAGCTATAAATATAATTATAATCCCCAAAAAATAAACCATGGAACTGGCCATACTCAGAAATAAGTAGTAATAACTTCTTCAATCGGCTGTTCTATATGGTGTAATACAAAATACACAATTTTAGGTTAGCTAATTAAAAGTATGTACAAACACTAATGTGATTTGTATGATATTTATATATGACTAGCTGTGTACCCGTCCTTCGTACGGGTTGTATATAAATGGTAGATTAACTAAAAAATTAACAACCCACATAATTTTACAATATTAAAATTACATTTTACACTTTTAAAGTAGAATTAAATTAAAGTTAACAAAATATACTATGGCAGATAGTTCGGGTACTGTTGCCAAGTCGAGTAACTCTGTCGGGTAGTGAACGGTGTGGTTTTTGAGACTCCAAATCGGTACAACACTTTGGATTCGATTTTAGAAATAAAAGAATTCAAGTACAACGAAATATTAACCCTGTTTAATTTAACATTTTAAATACTTTGATACATCAATCTTTACATTCCAATAAATTAACAGTAATGTAACGAAACATTCAACTTTAAAAACATTGACAAACCACTTGTAAAATCACCATTCTTGCCAGGTCCTGTTTTCATTATAATTGTAAATAAACAATTTAAACTTGGAAAAATCATATGTTTTAAAAACATATGACTACTTGATTTTATTAAAATAAATGTAAATCAATATATACAAACTGTTCTAACAGTGGTCATGGTTAAATGAACAGTATTAAATATTGTATTTAATACAATATACAATAAGGGGTAGGTTCCTCCCTTTGGAATAAACCTACATTTGTGTTGATCTCCGTTGCTTGTGCATTGGTGGACATGAGGATGGCACAATCACAGAGCCAGGCACTTTCCAGATTAAACTGCTTATGAACCTCGGTGTAGAAGTAAGAGGCACGTTAGGTGGCACTCGAGTGTACTATTAATTTCAACCACTTTTTGTATACTAATCACATTACAAACGTGGTTGAACCACACGTGCCACTTGTTTACAGTTTCCTCAAACTGTCAACTGGTGTTTGTTTATACATAAATTGTAAAACAAATTGTTTACTTCCAATAAAATTGCTGAGTTTGAATGCAAGTAATTGCCTTTAAAACTGTCACAATTTACGTTGCAGGTACAACTGCAGCAACAGCTGTCATTGAAAACACGATTAAGAAACAAAACATATGAACAATATGTTTTAAAACTGAATTTTAAGCATACGTTCGCAAAAAGGTAATAGTTTGTTTATTTCTGTTTGTGCCAACTTACGTGCCTCTTACTCTAACAAACTGTCAATCAGTAAATCCTGTGATTCATCGATAGTGCCGAGTGAAGGATAGATGTTTCTGAGACTTAATTTGTTTTTCAATGTCCCAATCTCAACTTTTAAAAGCGCATAAGAAAACTGCTCAACCCCTTAATCTTCTCAAAAATACATTTTCATATTTACTGTTAAGTTCAGACGCTCATTCCGGCTCAGTGGCCGGCTACATAAAATATATTTTTAGAGAGGCGTAGACTCGTCCACTCATGTCTCACTTACAACAAAGGGTCTGTGTGAAATCTCCAGAGAACAACACCGTGACTCCCCATGATGTTGTTTCTTATTTCCTTTAAGGCATCAAATTTCAGCTCTACTGGTTGAGTAGTTGGTGTGTTATGACTAACACGCTTATATTAAAGGTCATTGGGCCAGAGTCCTTGAGTATATTTGTGTCTGGAGTAGGTAAATGTCTGCACTGAGCTATCAGCTACATTCCTACCGAATTTTAGATCAATCAGTCCAAGAGTATGTGCAAGATTGTTAAAATATTGTATTTTGAAATTCTGGGGGGCGAAGCCCTTAAACATTTTGGTAACAGGAATAGGCTTGCATTTTGTTCTGATGAATTAGTTATGTTCCTACCGAAATGTAACTTACAAAGGTCCAGTAAATACTAATACTCATAAAATGGCCATAAAAGTAAATTAGCGAAGAGACCTATAGGACTTTTTTAAACGTATTCTTATTGTGAATCTGCAGCATAAGGGGAACCACCATCCAAAATTTTATCTTCAATAGACATTGTCGTTTCTTAGATAAAGTGATCACTACTAGTGCATGAGTCTGACAAATATAGATTTAGATCATGTATCCGCTTATGTTATTTATTACCAATCTTCACTCAACGTTTTAAAAAGAACTACAACGCCTATTTATAGCATAACTATGCCATCATCTGGTTCAATATAAATAAATGCTTTGTCTATAAGAATAGCGTAGGATCTTTAAAACCCTATGAGGCAGTGTCCTAAGGTAATTTAAAACAATCCAATTAGCCTAAAACCTTCTAATGCACATATAGAACATAAAAAAATGTTGCATGAAAATCGGTGCACCCGTTTTCCTGTGAAAAGCGAACAAAACATGACCAAAACCGCACAAAATCACGTTTGGCTTAAAAAAACGATTTTCATCATTTTCCTCCTCGTACCGCTCAAGAGAAGTCAACGCACTTCCCAAACGCTTGGTTTTGTGTACCTCAATAAACATTTTTGAAGTGTGAGCACAGCTTTCAATAATTTTGTCGTTCGATAACAATTGTATAACACCCCCGTCGCAGCAAACCTGCGTACTCAGCGAATTTCCAATGCATATATATGTGACTCAAGAGCTATTTACCAAGTTTCACAAAAATACATCTATAAATAAGTGACATATAGCATTTTATTTATTCTCCATAAGAATAACATTAGGGTTGAGAACGCAGGTTTGCTGCAACGAGGAAGATAAGTAATGTGTTTTTTTTGCAATTATCAATACAACTGAACCAGGTGAAGCTACATACCAAGTTCTCTTAATGTAGGTTCATAATTAAGGGAGATATACAACTTTACTTATTCTCCATATGAATAACATGGGGGCCGAGTATGCAGGTTTGCTGCTACGGGGACTATCAACAAAAAACTTGTTTTTGTGCTAATATCAATATACCACAACTAGTTGAAGCCACATACCAAGTTTAATCAATATAAATTCATAAATAATCGACATATAGAATTTGATTTATTCTCCATAAGGATAACATTGGACAACGTACTGAGTTTAGCACTTTGAATATCTCTGTAACGGTTGGACGTAAAACAACGATTAAAACACCAAAATGTTTATTTTGTTGAGCTAAACACATTAATAAACAGAAATGTGAAGTTTTTAGTAAAACTATATGAGAAAAATCTAAAAACCTTTTTCCCATAAGATTAACATGGGACACGTTTTTTTGGATTTTCTCTGCAACCACTTAACCTAGGTTAATGATTAAAAGTACTAAATTATTTTTTTTTTAAGCTCTATAAAATGGCTATAACCAAAATTGAGTGTTTTTAACATTTTGGGGTCAAATTTTCAAAAAACCGATTTTTGGAAAATTGTAAACCCCCATAAAACCCCCTTCCCATAGTGCGATCAATCTGGTTTTTGTACTTAAAGTCATAAATCCTACTCTCCACATTTGTGCCAAATTTCATCAAAATCGGGTGTTTCTTTCAAAAGTTATCGCGGTAACGGACACCTGTATATCTGTTTATATCTGTATATCTGTATATAGATATATATAGATACATATACATATTTACATATGTATACATATTTATACATATATATAAATTTGAACGAATAGTGTTTTTGGCATCTGGGGACCTCAAAATGAAAAGTTATCATGGTCTCGGGCTTAAGTCTTACCATGCCACCTACGGTAATAGCTTCTTCCCTATAGGGGAAATTCGCTAAAAACAATTCTTAACACCAAAATAAACTCATAAGATAGCGAAATGGTAAACCATCTGTTCTCTTCACGTTTTGATAAACTTTATGCACCAAACCTTCAGTAATGACAGAGGGTCGCCCACTTTTTTTCTCGTCATGAACATTCATGTGGCCATCATGAAATGTTCTAACCCATTTATGTGCCATTCTATTGCTTATTTTGTTTTTATATTCACTTCACTTATATTCCGATGAATTACAGCCGCTTTCACACCATTAGCACTTAGAAACAGAATCACAGTGCGACTTCACAGTTGGTGGGGACCTCAGTTGTCGGTGCTATTTTAAATGCTCATAAACAAATGAAAATCCAGTCAATTTTTGCGGTAGTTGCGTCCTAGGCTTGCCAACAGATGCAAGTACACAGCGCAGCATACAGGAATGCCAACCGAAGCGTTATAACGACGGTTTTCAAAAACGGTACTTACTTTAAAAACATGCCTCGTACTTGATGTACACGTTCTTCGCACAGGAGTTTTCCTTACCCGTTCTATAGTCAATGCAAATTGCATTTTAGTTAGCTTGAAACAGCTGTTGTTCTTGCTTCTGCTCTTTAACCTGTCAAATGTAAGTGTCCTCAGCTGTTCGCATTATAGTTTCTGAATGTTTACTTTCTTATGAAATCTAAACATTGAAACTTAGAACGTTCACGGGGCGTAGCCCGAGGGGATTTTAAGGAAGTGACTAGGCCTATGTGTTGCATGGGTTCAAGATCTACCTTTGTGTAAAGTTTCAGCCTAGTCGGTTCAGTTGTTTTTGCGTTCACCCGGAACATCAGACAGACAGACAGACAGAAACCACCTCTTCTTTATTGATGAACGAAGTGAATCACTGTATTGATGAAGAAGTTTCAGTGGCCGTGTGTGGGTGTGTGTGTGTGTGTGTGTGTGTGTGGGTGTGTTATCGAAATACTAAATAACTGTAAAACATTTCTTAATGAAATTTTGAAGGAGTCATTTGGGATACCAAAGGGATGTTTTAACACAGCATTCGTATTTTATTTTGGATTATTAATAATTATTAAAACTAATTTTAATGTTTGATATTCAGTAGTTGAATTGGTTTTCGTAGTAAGCTATTGACTATGGTTGTCTTTAAAATGTCAGCTGGGATTTGTCTGTGTTTCACTTGAGGGATTTTTATCCCCTATATGGGATATTTTGACTGCTTGTGGGATAAAATGGGATTGTGGGATAAAGTGGGATTTTTTTGAAATCGGCATTACGTCTGCTAGTTTGCTTACAACTTACGACCAGAGCACCTTAGCAGTAGCACTTCTAGTGGATTTTCTCGCCGTACTGGCAGTTGCGGGGTTTCCCATTTTTAACCTCGCTGTCCGCACCTAGTATGATTTTATAAACGTCACAGAACGAACATTGAATCATGTCAATTTCGCTGGCCGAGCCATGTTGGAATTAACAAGCAAACTATTTGCCATTTTTTAGTACCTGCTTCGTACTCTTTAGTACTACCATTAAAAATATTAGTACCTCTCACGTAAATAAATTATTTAATTTAGTTAATTCACCGTATCATTTAACCTATGTCGCATTGCTCAAAATCCTTTGAGGTACTAAATGTAAAATACCTATAGGTAATTAGTAGATCTAAATAAGCTCTATCTAACGGTATAAATATTGTACTAATACATTATTCAATAATCATATAATATTTAACATTAATTGTGTTGCAATGTTTAACAAATCAGTGGGAAAGTGTGGGATATGACGAGGGATACTATAAGGGAGAGTCTGGGATAAAGTGGGATTTTTTGTATCAGTGCGTGGCATATTTTTACCGTAGAGTGGAAACACTGCATATTTGTTTATAAATTACTCAAATGTAAACATAACCAAAACTATGGATTTGGTTATGTTTTGTTCCATCAATTTTTTTTATTTCGAAATAGTTTAAAATGTGAGTGTTATGTGAATTAATAGTGTTTTGTCGTGTTTAAAACAATGCTTGTATCTATTTAGATTTATTATTATCAGTTTATTTTTTACTGGAAAACTTCGATGTAAAAGCTAAGTGTTTGGACTAGTGATGATAAATTAATACAATAGGTTTTGGAATTTTTGAATTACTGGGACAGTATAACTCTGTAACACGACTGACTGTGATTGATAATCAAGCGTGTTGTAGACCTATAGTAGTTTCTTTACATTGTGAACAACTTACTTGATGGCAGACTTACTAAACTATCATACGTGCAAACTATCTTTATTACATGTAATGTACCAAATAAGCCTCACTGTCACCTAATGACATGGGATTAAAGTTTTGTAATCTACCGGTCAGTAAAATAGTCTGGTTACAGTTTATATTTGTTTGCATTTTCTGTGGTTAATATTGATTTTCAAAAACAATCAAGATGTCCAAAACTCCGTAATCCCAACCGTCTACATTGTTTAACTAATTACGATGTAGACAGATTGCCCTCCTGAAAAATTGTCATTAATGTAGATGTTGGATTTTGCTTTTAAACCTCTAGTGCTGCGATTTCAGTAGCTTGTGTATTTAAATTCAAACTAACATATATTAATGATGTAAACATTTTAAAATTTAAGGTATGAATTTTATAAGATACTGTTATATAAATAAATCATTGAATACCTTTTTTTACATTAAATGGGTTTAAAACAAGTATATTTCTGTATGTTTAACCCCCTGATTTTGGAGCTGGAAATTAATAGGTCTAATAATTATTGGCAACTTTTCTCTTAGGTTATATATTTCAAACTCGTCGAAAACCATCCGGTACCAAAAATATATTAGTCATTGGCCGAGTCTTAAAAAAGCGTGAACAGGAGCTAGGACATGTGACCAAATAAACGCAATCAGTTTAATCTAATTGCTAGGTACACACAGTGGTTTTAAGAGGTTAATTGCTCCACCTCACCCTCCAGGGTTAGATGGAAACGTATTCCGCATATTTTCTATTCATTGTTGCTAGATTAAGAAACCCCAGCATAGCTGCTATAGGCACGTTTTCCATAAGCGGGAATTTTGCGCAGGTTACCAGAAGGTTAGGATATAGCAGGAAAGGAAAGGGTGGGATGGGACAGGCAGCCAAATTGGCCTTTCAGAGTACCAACTCCCGTGCCTTGTGACAGCTGTGATCAGGCTCAATGTGGACCCGCTCTGCCCTCCAACTGGCCAACTCAACGGATGGGGTATCCATGTACAACAGCCAGGGACCATACATTCTCAGGTTGGGGACCAACCCCTGAGTTTCCGCCCCGAGCCGCTGCCAAGTGGAGGGACCAAAGGTGAAAGGGAAGTTTGTCATAATGGACATCCAAAAAACTTCATATGTAATGACAATTTAATTTGCTGTACCCAATGTCAGCATCCAAACTGGTATAGACCAGTTTTAAGGTTGTCCTGGGACGAATATTCTCTATTGGTCAATGCTAACACACCAAGTTTTAATAAAATTAATAAGTATACAAGAGATATATGTTTTTTATTTCTTATAAGAATAACATCTGACAATATACTTAGTTTACTGCTGAATGGAAATTGAAATATTCTCAACAACCATTAGCCGAATAGCCTACTAACGAAATACTAATTTAACCGTGTGTGGATTGGAGTACTAATGTTTCATCTTTTAGAGCTTTTTATGGCAATGAGATAAAACTGTTGAAACCTGCTAAAAATATTTAAAGTTTATGGTACTAAGAAAGGTAAAAAACTGAAGTTTGGGATCTCTTAAGCCCTGTAATTTCTGAACCCAAATTTTTCTAAAAAATCAGGTGGTATATTTGATTAGAAACCTAATATAAACCACCAAATAAAAAATCCAAAGATTTCGAAAGCGGCTCCTCAAAACTGCTCCAGACCTATATACTACGTTGTTGGGTACCAAAATATTATGGATACCTCTTTGTTCTTCCCTCAGGGCTCTGCCTTTACTATCACTCCCAACTTTTAATTTTAACGTATGATTCGTTGGATTTATTTTGTTAAAGCAGCATCTCCTGAAAGATGTCCCCACGTTTGATACGCCGCCCTACTCAACCATAGACCTCCACCGCACAGGAAAATTTTCTTTGTTATTATTTACACCTTTTTTAGTAATTTTAGAAAATTTTCAATTATACAAAAATTTTTTGTTATTTTCTTTTAACCCCGACCTTAGAGCTCCGCCTCGCTGGCTTTAAAAGTTGCCTTGTTAAATTTGTGGAGGAAAGATGATCCTTGGGTAAGCGTTCGGGAGTTCGGGTCAGCATTCGGGTTGAGTACTACTAGCTGGTCAGACAGACACTATTCTATCCTAATGTCACTGAATTTGTTTTATGTCAAAGATTCTCGTTCTTTTTCAAGATGAGCTCGTTAGCTACGCTCACTTGCCTATGTTTATATAGAGCTTGCTTTGGTATTGAAAATGAGTTGCTATTCAAATAGATTTATTATGTCTATAATAAACATATGTTTATATGCTTTTCAAGTATGTTTAGATATCATCCTTATAACAGCTGTTTGATGAAACTAAATAACTAACATACAATCCCGACTTTGTTTTATGTATTTAGATAATGAAAATCACTTAATAATATCTTGCCATGGCAACGTTAATATACACTAGGCAGCAATACGGATTTTAGCAATTTGAAATTTAAGTAACTGCACAACGCCATCTGTAGAGCCTGATATAAGCGTAGGTTATATTATATAAATCAAACAGGAAAGTTGGCCGGGCTGGTAAGGGCCCGCACTTGCATTTAGGGTGTAGACCAGAGCCTGTACAGACCTAAATTCAGCCCTGGCCGTCTGTATGCAGAATTTCAAACATGCTAGAATCCAGAATCATTGTCCCTGTCTCGTGTACATTCTATGTGCCTAAGAGTAAAAATATGTTATAGTCAATCAATACAAATGCTGAATTATTTTGACTCAATCCTATCCTACACTATAATATGAGTAAGGTTTGCATGCTCGCTTGCTTGGTTGATTGCTTGCAACTCTTATCTCAAAAACGGCTCCAACGATTTTCTTAAAAAATAACTAATGTGTCCTTCCAACTACTTGTGTTGTAAAACCTGATATCTGGGTTAAAAATAAGTTCTAGACATGTCCCATCCCCCCAAAAAATCAAATAATGTAAAAAGCCGCTATGGAAAATTGAAAAAAATCACATTGGGCTTTTGGAGATTAAAATAAAAGCAAAAGAGTCATAACAGCTGTTCAAAATCTTTCAGCGAACTCTCAAAGTTATACTCATATAGTTTAAGTACTACCTGGGACTGAGCTTTGCTAGGGAAAGGTCAATCTTGTTTATGACTTGGAGTTGTTTTTCACCATGTACCCTACTAACTAGCATTTTTGAGGTCACAACAGTTGTTATTATAATGCACCTTTGAGTCATTCTGGATATGACCACTCTACATGTAATCTTCATTCAAAGGATTTATTATCTGATTTTATGGAACCACATGGAACTCATGTTGTTTATGATTATTAACATGTGGTTTCCTGAGAGCAGAGATTAAAAGATTTGAGAGAAGATTACATACATAGAGTAGTAAAATAAATCAAAGGGATATTGAGCTATAAATAACAACTGGAGTGACCTTAAAAATGTAGAAAAGAGGCAAATGAGTTATACAAATCTGATTATCAGTAGGGGGAAGTGGTGAAATAAGCTCCAAGTTATCTAAACAAACTGACTAGCCTTCCCCCGAGCAAAGTTCGGCCCCCAGGTATCATATACTCTAATATGAGTAAGGTTTGCTTGTATGTTTGCTTGCTTGCGACACTAATCTCAAAAACGGCTTCAACGATTTCCTTCAAATGTTCAAAATAACTAATTTCTGGGATAAAAATAAGTTCTAGACAGGTCTCATCCCCAGGAAAAATCAAATAATGTAAAAAAAATAAAATGAAAAGTTAAAAAAATTAACATTGGGCTTATGGAGTTTTAAATCAACACAAAAGAATTTTATCAGCTGTTCATAATCAACCAGGGAACTGTCAAAGTAATACTCATGTTTGTTATGATTATTAACATGTGGTTTCCTGAGAACAGAGATTAAAAGATTTGAGTGAAGATTATATATATAGAGTAGTAAAATAAATGAAAAGGACATTGAGCTATAAATAGCAACTGGAGGAACCTTAAAAATGTAGAAAAGAGGCAAATGAGTTACACAAATCTGATTATCAGTAGGGGAAAGTGATGAAATATTACTCCAAGTCATCTAAACTGACTGATTGGCCCTCCCCCGAGCAAAGCTGGGCCCCCCAGGTACTGTCGTGTTAAAACGGATATGAGAAGGGTGTTACCACTCCAGTAGTCAGTAGTATTTTTTATTTATATTAGTCCTAAATTATCTGTTCTTGCCGTTGTGGAGTTAAAACGGATATGGGAATGGTGTTACCATTCCATTAGTAAAATGTTTGGTTTATTAATTATCTGTTCTTGCTGTTGTGGAGTTAAAACGGATAACAGAAGAGTGTTACCAATTAAGTACCTGCCTACATATCTTTAAAAATTCAGTCTTCGTTCATCCTCTTACGGGAAGAATGAGCGTACACCTAGTAATATTATAGAAAGGTTTCCACCTCTTCTTTATAATATTATAGAAAGGTTTATGATAAGTCTATACTATACTCACACAAACACTATAAAAAATAGTTTATTTATGCATGTGTTTAAACAATTTGATGTGCTTAAAAAATACATTTACATTACCCTTCTTACTGATTTGACCCTCAGGTACTCTAAGTATTGATTGCACTTGGAATATTTTTTAGGAGAAAGTATCTTGACCAATTTACTGTTTTCTTTCAATATATACAAATTTTAGAATGAGTCCAGCTATTCTTCTGAGTTTCACATGAGTTCAATCGGTTTGAGCGAACTATAAAAACACATTTGAACTTGAATATGGTGGTTGTTCTAAAAACTAAAATACTGAAGCAGTTTTATAAAGAGATGTGAAATGCAAGTGAGGATTAGAAAACCATTTTTTGTGACATTGATTGACAGAGATGTAATGAGATTATAATTCAACATGTCATTGATCATAGACAGGACCTGAGCTTGCATTTACTGGAGCTTAAGCAGTCATTGCTCTTACTATCCACTGGAGAACACAGACTTGACGATGACCTTCAACTGTCTCATTCTCTTCACTGCAATCATGTCAGGTAAGCAGAAGAGATTGTGGACCTTAAAAACTAACAAATATAATTGAGCACACATAATTGTTATTACTATCATATTTCTTACAAAAATGTCAACGGCAATTGAGAATAAGAAGTTAAAAGGTTTTTTATGATGAATCATTGCTGTTTTGAATAAGACTCTTTTTATTTTGAGCTCTAGCTACTAAACCTTTAAATCCTAGAATCAAAAACATAAAAATTGTTATCACTTGTTCCAAAACGAAGTGTTCCTTAGCTCGTGAGACTGCTCCAGCAGAGTCTTACTATCTTCATATCATCACACAATCATAACATATCAAACCATGGAAATGGGCTGATGAGGTTTTTTATAGACTAATACCTTATTCTTAGATAATCTCTTACAGAATGAAAAGAAAAAAATGACACTGACTATCTTCCTTTTGGTATACAAAGAATAGTTTTTAAAACTCTAAACAAAAAAATAAACTAAAGCTTTCACATTTAATAATTTTTAATTTTGTCACATATGATATTCAAATGACTATTTATTAATTACATGACAATACCAAAGAAGGTATATTTTAGCAACGGGTAATATCCCACCATAACAAATCAGAATCTTTCTGCATTAGTATTACTAGATACCAAGGATTATCAAAACCACTGTCTTACCCTCCTTACCACTGTTACGTTACCTTTCTCCACAGCAACATGGACAGTCCATGGTCAAGTGGATCAGAGTGGACTGCAGGCTGTCATTCCTACCAACCTGATAGACTGCTACCGAAACGTCTCGCTGCTAACCAGGGAGAACCTTCCTCCAATGACACTCAACACGCTGCTAGCCATGATCCGCAAGCTGGAGTCTCAGCCAGGAAACTTCCTGGACATGCGGACCCTCTCCACACAGATCCTGAACAGGTTGAATATCCTGTCTTGTTGGGGGGGCTGATAGGAGATGGGTGGTAGGAGGGGAGGAAGAAATGGTAGGAGGCAGTGGGGAAGTTAAGTGGTGTAAGTGGCTAATTACCTCGTTTGATGGATGGGGATAAATATTTGAATGTAGGGGAAGTCTTAGAATGGAATAGGGAATAGGGAATGAGATGTGTGGGGAAAGGGTATTATTACTTCTGATAAAATACCAATAATATTATGTAAAATCATAATTGCATTTTTTAAAGTAAGGAATTTGAATGGCAATTCACATAATATGCATGTGAAGTGAGTGCTGTAATTTTTTTACTAGTATTTAAAAAAAATTAAGGGGCTCATAAGTATGCCAATAATAATATAACATATTTATTCCATGTAAATGTTGACAATTATTGTATCAGAGATTGCAAATAATTTGCTATAATTGATTTATTTTCTCTGTATAATTTTTTTAGATATAAGAAATAGACATAGAGGTAATGGGGACGGCTTCCCCCCTCCAGTATTACTTGAATGGGGAGTTCACCAACCAAAATCCTTGCACATTTAATTTGCCATTGGCAATTTGCTTAAAAAAATATTTCATATGTTTTGTTTGATAGTTCCATAGGGGCGTGATAACTTTTTGTTTTGAGGTCCCCAGATGCGAAAAACACCATCCTTTCAAAACTGTATATATATATATATATATATATATATATATATATATATATACGAAAGGACCAATGAATAATTCTTTATGTACCGGTATTCAAATTTAATTAATAATGATTTGGCAGATTGTCCATGAGTGCAATAACTCTTGTAAAAATGGTCTGATTTTAATGAAATTTGGTACAAACATGTAAAGCAACATTTATGACTTTAAGTTCGAAAACCAGCCAGATTGCTCCATCCAAAGGGGTATTTTTAGGGGGTTTTGAACCCCAAAAATGGATTTTTGAGTTTTTTACACATAAGATTTTAGTAAATCGAATTTTACTTTTCACCATTGTATTCAGCTACAAAAAAAAACAATAACAAAAATTTGGTGTGTTGATCATTGCTCTGCGTCAATTGGTTACATATATATTGAAAGTGCTAAACACAGTATGTTGTCCAATGTTATTCTGATGGAGAATAAAAAAAATTGTATATCTCGCTTATTTATCAACTTATCCTGATGAAACTTGGTGCATTGCTTCATATCGTTGTGGTCTATTGATATTTGCACAAAAAACTATTTTTTTACCGATAGCTTCCGTCGCAGAAAACCTGCGTAGTCAGCCCACATGGTATTCTTATGGAGAATATATAAAATGTTATTTCCGTTAATTATGAACATAAATTAATAAAACTTGGCATGTTACCTAGTTGAGTTATATTGATATATGTAAAAAATCCATTTTTGTGTTTCTTGTTTCAGCAAACCTGCATACTGTACTCAGCCGCCATGTTATTCCTATGGATAATAATTAAAATGTCATAAATCGTTTATTTATGAATGTATATTGATGAAACTTGTTATGTGGCTTTATGTGGTATTAAGATACATGTATTATTACTGAAAATTCGCTAAGTAAGCAGGTTTGCTGCTACGGGGTTATTTTATTACTGTTGTCGAAAAATAACTTTTTTCCCATCACTAAGTTGTTGTCATTAAAAATTATGGATGACCACTGTGTCATTAAAGATTGTGTACGACCACTGGAATAGGTCATATTTTCTCTCAACCCTCTTTCTTTATTTCACAAGGCAAGAATACATAATGGAGGTTTGCCTTTTCCTTCCCTAAAACATAAGTCAGTTAAAGGCAGAATCTTCAGTTTGGAATAAGTGTAACCATTTCATACAAGAAATAGACTAACTTTTTTCACTATATAAAATAGCCTAAACAAGTAACACTAATAGGACTCATTATTTGTTTGGAATCTAGACAATTTTTGTTGTATAATCTAATCTGTTTTTGCAGTTATCGGTTGGATGGAATTGAGAGGAACCCAGATATCGCACCTTCACCTTATGTCGTACCTTATGGACCATCAGGAAATCAATTTTATCGTTATAAAATACTCATGGACGGTTTGATACCTTCCAGTGGGAACACATTTCCAGACACAGCTCTAAGAAATGAAGAAAAGGTATCATTGGCATTTTGTTTTAATATTTAAAATTTTACTTTTGGTCTCCAAAACCAAATTATGGTAATTTAGTGATATAATGAACAGAGTACCCACATCCATTTAATAACATACAATGATATCTTAGATAGGAACTATATTCACAAGAACATCACTTAATCACTGTATAAGACGCAGATGCAACTAGGGCGTATTTTAAGGCGAATATGAAATAATGACGAGTGTACAATAGCCTTATTACTGACTCAGACCGGCTGATTCTTTAGCCAGGATAATTAATTAATAGCCCAATAACCAATGGCAGCTGGATCCAGTTTTGAACCTTCAAACAATTTTCTCATTATTTTTCTCAGGTTTGATCTAATGAACTTCAGATTATCAAGCTCATATGAATAATCAAAAGGGATTATAATTTGTAAGGGATTATTATTTGTATTTGTTTGTTATAAGTCAACCAGGAATACGTTTTCAAATATTTGACCATCGTCTGAGTGAAAGATTCAGAACCAGAAACATATTTTGTCAATAATAATCATTAATAATACCTATAGTTACATGATTCAAAATGTAATTTGTAAAAATACAGGTTTAGTTCTGGAAGGTTCCTTGGAGATATTCCTCAAGTGATTAAACATGTTGAAACGCTGATTTTATGGAGTTTCCCATCTGGAGACATGTCTTGCGGTAGTGAGTTATGGAATTTCCTGCTGATGTAAGATGGTTTTGTTTCTTACAGCTTTAGGTGGTGTGCTGGGAGTTGTATAGTTCTCTACTCGCTTCGCCCCCAGGTTGCTGTTTGGCCACAGTTTAATGTAAATTAGTCCATATTCTATTTAAGACCTAAATTCTATAACAATTCCAAGGCTTTGATTATTTCTACGGTTTCAACCTATCAGATCTGGTCATATGCCTGATGCTGAGTACTGTACTTGGCATGGAGACGTAGTGTATGTTAAATTTTAAGCCTCCAGAATAATTGGTTTTATTTGTAAGGTACTCTGTTTTATTACAGATTTTTCCATCATTATGCATCACAAACTATTGAATGTGCAGAGCAAACATTGTGTTTATTATCAGGGTCTAGCAACTGTCTAGATGGAATTCTGATGGGTTTTTTATGGGAAGTTAGAATTCTTTGAATGAAGTAGTACTGTACTTATGGCACTTATTTCTACGAACAATATACGGCTAAAATCACAGGCAGAAATGCAGTATGTCTATGCATACCTGGATTCGGAACTAGACTGAGGCTCCTCCAACGAGTAGTCATGCCGCGCGCTTGAGCCCCAACATAGGGCCTTATGGAGAATAGAATAACATGGAGTCTTATGGAGAATAGAATAACATGGGCTCTTACGGAGAATAGAATAACATGGGCTCTTATGAGGAATGGAATTAGGGTGTAATTGCCTCCCTCTATGGCTCTTTTGCATCTCTCTATGGTTAATTATCTACAATTTTGGTACTTATTAACCCACGCGTCCTTCACTTCCTTCTGTGTATCTAACTCCAGCTCCTGTTCTCTTAGCTAGCGAGTGTAACATTTTAAGTAACCTGACTGGCTGGTATGTTGATTCGCGTCCTTCTGTTGTTAATCATCTAGCCTTCAGTGGTAATTATTTGACCCTTGTGTCCTTCCGTTGTTAATCATTTAGCCTTCTGTGGTAATTATTTAACCCACGTGTCCTTCTGTTGTTAATCATCTAGCCTTCTGTGGTAATTATCTGACCCTCATGTCCTTCTGCTGTTAATCATCTAGCCTTCTGTACATCTAACCACAACATCCTCAACATAGTCTCTGTCAGCAAACTCGTTGTAACTAGTTGTTACCTGTGGGCTCTGTGATTGAAAGAGACATGACCCCCACTATTTGCTATTATCTCCCGCGCTTTCTCTCTCTCTTTGCTCCCTGCTCCCGTTGCGATCGGACGTGTCTCTCCGTTCGCTGCGTTTTGCAAAGATAAAACTTGAGCGTTTGCTCCCCATAGCGGCTTCATTTTCCTAACCTCACTTTTTATAACCTCACTTTTAATTTGTTTTATTCTGCGTAACATAACCTCACTTTTATTATAGTAATCTTGCGTGTCGTGTGATTTTAGTGTTATCTGACTTGCTAGTGTACAATAACATCAGTTTCTTGTTTGTTCTGGCTAAAGTAGTGTTGTGTTGACTAACATAACCACACACCTAGTAACCTCAGTTTCTTGTGTCAAGAGTTGGTCGTTCTTGTATTTGTTGACTAACCTAACCCCACCCAGTAACCTTTGAGAGTTACCATAAGCTCAGTTTCTTGTTTGACCTAGCTAGAGTAGTGTTTTGCATTGTATTTAATTGTCTGGTCTGGTTAGAGTAGTGTTTGTATGTGCTGACTAACATGCCGGTAACAGTAATCCCACTTCCTTGTGTCAAGAGTTGTGTCGTACTTGTATGTGTTGACTGACAGTAATATCACTTTCTGTCCTTGTTCTTTATTAAGTAACTTCACCATTTTGTTTTACTTGGTAGTGACGTACTTGTATATGCTGACTAACATAACCTCAATCTCAACCATTTGCTTACCATAACCTAATATAACATAACCTCACTTTATGCTTTGTATTTTACATAACCTCTCTTTGTATTATAGTAATCTTGCGTGTCCTGTGATTTTTAGCATTATCTGACTTGCTAAAGTAACCTACTTTTTCTAACCTCACCCATTACACTCCAAAATGTATAACCTTACTGTATTATATTAATTTTCCGTGCATGGTGTACTTCATTTTATTGTCTTGGCTGGATTAGTGTTGTGTTTATATTTAATTGTTTGATTTGGTAGTTTACAGTAAAGAAAGTAAACATACCCCCACTTCCCCGTGGCTAAAGTAGTGTTGTGTTGACTAACATAACCTCAAGTAACCTGATTTTTGGCCCTGGTTCTTTTGTACAGTAAATTCGCCTCAGCAACCTCACTTTCTATTATTGTTATTTTATGCAGTTTTGGTTGGAGCAGTTTTTGTATGTATTGATTAACATAACCTCACTTTTCTTTAATGCAGTTTTGGTTAGAGTGGTGTTTGCTACCTTCATTAGAGTTAACCTGTAGTTCTGGCCTGACTTGCGTAGTCTGTGTGTTAGTGTTTTTCTGACTTGCGTAGTAATACAGAGGTACTGTGCTCTTTTGTAGATCCTCTGTACCTGTTCTTTTAGAGAACCTGATCGGTGACTTTAAAGTATCAGTTCCAAGTGTTACAGTTACATCATATATCTTGTTCATTTAATATCGATGAAGACTGCCACAAAGTAACAGTTCCAAAAAGTAACCGTTCCAATAAAGTAACAGGTCCAACACTACCCACTCCCACTCCCACAGTTTTCAAGGTAACAGGTCCAAAAGTATCAGTTTCAGTAGATCAAACAGTGAAAAAGTAACAGGTCCACTCTCTATATATATCTCTTGCAACAAGCTCTAGTTCTTCAGTCTGATTTCAGTCATGACGCTGATCAGACGTGTTTTGTGCTGCTATTGCGTAAGTGTTCTCTTGCACAGATTATTATTGATTCTGCGTAATTCAGTTATATCCGTGTGAGTTTGACTCTGTTCGGGGTACTTGCTGTTTTAAGCGTTAACACAGTTTAGCTTGTTTTCAGTATTCAATTCTCTGTTGAAGGATGGATGTTTCTAAAAAGGACCCTCAAAACCCAGTAAATTTAATTAGTAAAGATGAAACCTACGTTAATCACTTTAGACTTTACGGGACTAACACTGTTTTCAAATTCACTAAACCTCCCAAAGGTATCTCTGAGTTTGATTGGATTCGTAAAGGTTTTAATCAAATTGTAGAGACATCCAAAGCCAACGTTGCACCCACTGATTATCTAGGGTTTAAATTACAGTCTATAAATTTAAAAAGTGCTGAACCGGGATACGTATCGTTAAGACCGGTCTCTGAAGTTAGCGGTGATGTTCTCTGGGATATTTTCGGGGGCATAATTCAAAGCAATGCGCAATCTATAACCTCTAGTGACACGTTTAGAGTTGATGTTATAAGGATTAACGTCCCAGTAGGTAAAGGAAGGGCAAGACCCGACTTTTACAATACCTTTGATGAAGAATCTAAAGCGAGACGGGGAATTGTAGTAATTAATAATAAAGACAATTTATGTTTGGCTAGAGCGCTGGTAGTAGGCAAAGCACTTGCAAAAAATGATCCCCAGTACAAAGCAATACGTCAGGACAAGGGAAAAAGACAAACTTTCAGAGCTAATAAACTCATAGCAAAAGCCCGTGTAGAAATGCCCGAGGAGGGTGCAGGAATCCTGAGCTTGAAAAATTCCAGTCCCATCTTAAAAAATACAAAATTACCGTCTACAACTATGACAAAAAAGGCCGGGATGTTTACTTTGAAGGAGGTAATGAAGACGCTAAATTAAAAATTAACCTTCTTTTTCACAACGGTCATTATAATGTAATTACAAACTTAACTGCTGCGTTTGTTTGCAATTTCTTTTGTGAAGCCTGTCATATTCCCTACAGCAACAGACATGAGCATCGGTGCTCTAACAGATGCTCGTCCTGTCATACTATCTCCCCGCCCTGTAAACTAGAACACGGTGGCATCACATGCCGTTTTTGCAACCGCTCCTTCAAAAATGAGCGGTGTTTAGTAGCTCATCAAGGGCAAATTTGTAAAACTGTAAAACTCTGCCGTGACTGTAAGAAAATGATTTATCCAAAAAGACGTAAGACAGCTCATGTATGCGGAGAAGTTTTCTGTAAACCCTGCGAAGCGTTCAAAGACCCGGCACATCAGTGTTTCATGAGGGTAGATAGGAGAACACCGAAAGACCGTGATTTTTTGTTTATTTTCTTTGACTTGGAAACAAGGCAAGACGAGTCACTTCCCTCAGATCCACAACAGAAAGTTCATAAAGTAAACTTTTGTGTGTATCACAACAGTACTGCTTTAAATGTATTAATGGGGGTGAGTGTGAAACTTGCTCGGAACGGCAAAGGGTATTTGAAAAAGAACCGGTAAAACACTTCATGGACTATATCATGGGAATTCGAAAAAAATTTAAAGATGTCTGTGTAATTGCTCACAACGGGCAGGGTTTTGACTTCCAATTCATACTACAGTATATTATGGAAGAAACTAAATTTACACCTAAAATAACTCCTCGGGGAACTAAAGCTATATTGATTGAAGTAGCCAACGTAAGGTTTGTGGACTCTCTTAGCTATTTTCCCATGGCCCTCGCTGCACTCCCTAAAGCTTTTGATCTACCTCCCGAGAAAAAGAAGGGCTACTTTCCCCACCTCTTCAACACCCTGGCAAACCAAAATTATGTAGGCCCTATGCCCGACAAAAAATACTACTGTCTGGAATCAATGTTTGAGAAACCACACAAAGCCTTTGAAGAATGGTATGACGAACGAGTTGCTGAAGACTACGTGTTTGATTTTAAGAAGGAACTCTTGGTGTACTGTATTTCAGACGTGGAGATTTTAGCTCAGGCATGTATTAAATTTAGAGCCTTACTTCTTCAAGAGTGTAACGTAGATCCTTTTCTCGAGGCTATAACAATCGCCAGTGCATGTAACTTGGCTTTCCGCCGTAACTTCTTAAAAGAAAATACTATTGGACTAATACCAAAATCAGGGTACCGACTTGCAGACAATCAGTCAGCCGTTGCTTTACAGTGGTTAACATGGGAGGAGGAGAAACGTGGAGTAAAGATTCAACATGCGGGCCGGGGTAGAGAAGTTAAAATTAATGGACTAAAAGTAGATGGGTTTGACGGGGAACGAATTTACGAGTTTCACGGGTGTTACTGGCACGGCTGCCCAAAATGCTATCAATACAGCAGAGAAGAACCTCTGCCGGATGATCCCTCAGACAGTTTGCATCTCCGTTACGAGAGAACCAAGTCCAAAATGGCAAAATTTAATAGCTATGAAGTTGTAGAGATGTGGGAGTGCGAGTTTAGAGCTTTGAAGAAAGACAAAAAACTAAATCACTTGAACAAACTATCCATTCTAAACACACTTCCGCTTAATCCTAGGGATTCCTTCTTTGGAGGTAGAACGGGTAATACTAAAACGTATTGTAAATGTGAAGAGGGAGAAACGATACAGTATGTCGATGTCTGTTCCCTTTATCCGTTTGTGAATAAATATTGTAAGTATCCCGTTGGTCATCCTACTGTTTACGTTGGAAATGAGTGCCGAGAGAGAGGCCTTGAAGTAGAGGGCTTGTTGAAATGCAAAATTCTACCTCCTTACAACCTGTACCATCCCGTACTCCCCGCTAAAATGAATAATAAATTGATGTTTGTTTTGTGTAGAACTTGCGGTGAGACTTTAAACCAAGGGGAATGTTTTCATGATAGTGAGGAAAGGGCAATGGTAGGAACATGGACTATGGATGAAATTAGAAAAGCTGTAGAAAAAGGCTATGTGATCTTGGACATGTATGAGTTGTGGGAGTATGAAGTCGCCACATACGAGAAAGATGGGCTTTTTACCGATTTTATTAATAAATTCTTGAAAGTAAAGCAGGAAGCCTCAGGCTATCCTAGCCGGTGTAATACCGAACAGGACAAAGACAAGTATGTTTCTGATTTCTTTGGCGTGAGGGTATTCAGATGGAGAAAGACAAAATTGCTAAAAATGGAGGACTCAGGTCAGTAGCTAAATTAATGTTAAATTCATTCTGGGGCAAGTTTGGTCAGCGAGAAAACATGACAAAAACTGCAATCGTGAGAGACTCTAAAGAATTATTCAACTCGTTAACTCAACCAGGAAAGGAAGTAAAGTTTGTTGAAGTAATTAACCAAGAGGTTTTATTAGTTAATTGGCAGAATGTTGATGATGCCGGTGAGGCTCTAAAAACTGTAAATGTTGTAATTGCGGCCTACACCACTGCTCATGCCAGGCTTAAACTGTATGAACATCTAGATGCCCTTGGAGGTCAAGTCCTTTACTATGACACGGACTCGTGTATTTATCTATACAGGGAAGGATTGTACAGAGTCCCTACGGGAGATTACCTCGGGGAAATGACGGACGAACTAGCAAGTGAGTACGGGCCCGACTCTTATATCTTAGAGTTTGTTTCTGGGGGACCAAAGACCTACGCTTACCTTGTCTGGTCAGCCAAAAAGCAAAAGCTAGAAACTGTATGTAAAATCAAGGGCCTCACCCTCAATATGAAGACTTCCGAAACATTAAATTTCGAACAATTGAAAAAGATGGTCCTTAGTGAAGCTGCTGAAATTTTAGAAATTGAAGAAAACAGAATCAGGAGAACAAAGAGACAGGAAGTCGTTACAGTAAGTGAAATTAACAAGTTTAAAATTACAGGGCCAAAGAGAAGATTTAATGATGATCACGACACCCTGCCTTTCGGCTTTGAAAAACAAAGAGTTACTTAATGGAGCTGTCACTCACACGGGTACTGAGCGTATATACCTCTAAACATCAGCTCTATTAACTCATTCTGTTCTGAGACGCGGTAGTGAACGGACGTGTCTGTGTCTGTTACTGTTTGTCTCTTCTTGTAGAATGTCTGCTGAAAATAATACACTCCCTATTCAAGGGGTGTTTTTGAAGTTTATATCTAAAAGGAAGTTAAATGAAAATTCAAAGTTTCGCATTAAATCCTCAGAGTATGAGTTCTTTCTTACTGGGCCAATAAACGTATCGGAATGGCCTTTAGTGTTTTCGGAGTACATAGTAGATAAAATAACGGAGAACTCCTCATCAAACACCTACATTGGAGTATCAATAAAGTACGGTGATATCTCAGGAAATATACCATTCTTTCCTTTAGGGAATCTAACACCAACAGTCTTTGATGATCACTTTGAAAACATATTTTGTAACGTTAAGAAACTATCTGGTGTTTTACGTCTTGAAGTAACACTTGTCTCAATTCCGTGTTGCTACCTTCGATGAAGGTAGCACCTTTCCTTACGGAGCAATGTTACTCCTGTATATACCAAATATCACTAGTACAGTTCATCATTCTGCTTCAAGACGCAGTACTGATCAGACGTTCTTCTGCGCTCCTTTTGCCTGTACTATTGAGTAAATTGTGACATGGCTGCCAAGTTCTATACATTCAATAACAAACCGGTATTGGTTCTGTTTGATAGTGAAGGAAATCCGTGGTTTAAAGCTAGAGACGTAGCTACTGCTCTAAAGCATGTTAATGGCTGGAGTGCAGTTCGGAAACATGTAGATAGCAGTGATAAATTAACTGTTGGAAGTTTTTCCGACGCTCAAAAACAGGGCGTTGGGCCGATTGAGAAAACAACGGTTTTTATAAATGAAGCCGGATTATGTTCTTTGATGTTAAAATCAACTACTCCTGAAGCAAGACTGTTAGTAAGAAGTCTGTTGCCGGAGAAGTTTTACCTTACTTACACAAATATGAAAGATGAAAGTTCACTTTAAATGTAGTTTTTCTTTAAAATCACAAGTTCCCACTGTATGTGTGTGTGTGTGTGTGTGAATGAAGGTCACTGGCGCGGGTGACGAAAAGCCCCGTAAACCTGAATGAAGGTCACTGGCGTGGGTGACGAAAAGCCCCGTAAACCTGAATGTGTGACGAAGGGTTTAGTAGATTGAGGCGCCGGGCTAACACCCCGGCTACTCCTTCGAACAACCCGGTGTGAATGAAGGACTTTGTACATTGAGGAGCCTGGCCAACACCCTGGCTACTCATTGGAACAGTCCGTACGGTGGGACTTGTAAAAAAAGTATAAAAGTAAAAATAAAATAAAAAAATATAAAACGGAGGAGACAACTATTTTGTTTTTGGAAGGTCTCCACGAGTCATGGCGGTGGAGGGGCCATGACTTTACTAAAAATTCTCTGTTTATCTTAGTAAATGTAGAGTTTAAAGGTGTTAAAATGAACGGACTTTGTCTTAGTAAATGACCGTCTTCCTCATACACAATGAACGGATTGACAGAGAATACAAAAAAAATATAAAAAGGAGGTAGCATTTTTGTTATGGAGTGGCTACCACAGTGAGAGGCGATGGTCGGGGCCTCTCACCCCAGAGGTTAGGCCTCCAGGGGAAGCTCTGGGTAACCAAAAAGAACGCGCCGACGCTCCTACGGCCTAGCCTAAAGGCTTACCGTGGTGTGGAAACGCGAGCGTTCAAAATTATTTCATTTGGGTTAGAAATAATTTGCCAAGAAATTTAAAACGTTCCAACCAAGTACATCATGGCCCCCGGGGGGCACTTTTCAGCGGTCTTGGGTACAATTGGTCAAGTTATTACACCGTCAAAGTACCCCACGGTCCCCGGCAAACAGCATGGACCCATGTAGTGGGGGTATAGCTTTCTTGCCTGTCCATTTCTGCTAGTGTTCTTTCCTTTAAGTTAGTAGAGGTTTTCCAAAGTAATCCTGCTATCATAAGTGTAAAGTTCCAAATATTCCTCAACGTAGAGTTTTTAAAGCAACTAATTACACCAAAAAGTCACATCTGAACTCTAAAATGTGTAATCTCTGTACCTTTTTAACTTTACAAAATACACTACTGTCTCTTTTTACACAGTAGTTTTAATTCATAATCAGAGGACCATGCATGTAGATAGGTCTATCCCATAGACCATCTACAAATGTAATTTTTATTAAAGGGGTGCAGGAAATGTAGTGATACTGACCAAATTAATAGGAAAAATCTAACTCCACCATTACGGTGGGGTTTGAAAGTAATACCATAACATACCATACCATACCCTGCCATTCCTCCCAATACCATATTCTACCCTACTATACCTCCCAATACCCTATCATACCATACCATACAATACCATACCATACCTTACCCTACCATACCTCACCAAAGCCATAACATCCTATACCAAAGCCACAATACCAATACCCCCATCAAAGTCACCATATCCTAACACCCCACCCAAATACCATACAATAACATGACATACCATACCCTACCATGCCTCCCAATACCATATTCTACCCTACCATACCTCCCAATACCCTACCATGTCATACCATACCATACAATATCAACACCCTACCATACCTCCCAACACCCACACCATACCAAACCATCAAATCCCATACCATACCATTACCCTACCATACCCTACCCTACCATTCCTCCCAATACCATATTCTACCCCACCATACCTCCCAATGCCCTATCATACCATACCATACAATACAATACCCTTACCACACCATACCATACCCTACCATACCTCACCAAAACCATAACATCCTATACCAAAGCCGCAATACCAATACCCCCACCAAAGTCACCATATCCTTACACCCCACCCAAATACCATACAATAACATGACATACCAAACCAATACCCCATCATACCATAGAATACTCTACCCTACCATACCTCCCAATACCATATTCTATCCCACCATACCTCCCAATACCCTATCATGCCATACAATATCAACACCATACCATACAATACCACACCATACCGTACCATACAATACTCTACCATACCATAGTAATGTTATAAAAAGGGTGCGGGAATTGCTCACCCTTGCTGGTTTTCATACTTTCGTTGAGGTACAAAACGTGACCAAAATACCTTCAGTTTATTTTATTAAAAGAGAGTCCCAAGTCCAGACCCATGGAGTGAGGGTATAGTTTTCTTGCCTATCTATTTCTGCTAGCCTCTTCTCTCCTTTAAGTTACTGTTAATAGTACTTTGAGATTTCTAAACAATTAAATGCATAGAAAGTTTCCCAAAGTAATTCTTTAGTAACACTTAATTTACAGGCATACACAACAGCTACAATTATCAACTCATAAAGCTAAAATCCAGTTAATCCCCCAATGCCTCAAGACAATGTCCCTAAATAACAGCTAAAACCCAGATAAAGCTTGATGCTCCTAAATAACAGGTAAAAGTCAACATACTTTATTAACAATTACTTTTCTTCATAACAGCTAAAAATAGCCAGAGAGTCATTTTAGCGAAGAGGTGTGTATTGACCCTTTATCTTCGGTACCTTCAACAACGATAATCAACAGTCAGTCAAAGTATAATTTATTCTGTAATGGTTTGTCACTAATTTTCTTTGTATATAAGTTTGTTTCAATTACATATATTTTACAGTACTATGATTTAAGAGTAGCTGAGATCTTGGATGATGTAGAGAAAACAATGCTAGAAGGTCGGGGGTAAGGCACTGACCCCCTTTAAACCATCAATCAAACACAGTTTACACCAATAAACCAGACCTTTACTATATTTAACATAAAAACAGAAGCTAAAACTTTCTAACATCCTAAAAAACTAGTACGACAGAGCTTGAGATATGGTCCTGTCCAGTTTTTGTAATGTTTCTTCTTTACAGAGTTTAAATTGTAGCGTGGGTTAATAAGTACCAACAAATCTCAAGATATTACATTTTAAAGTATAGCAACTGTCTTGATACTTACCCATAGTACAGAGTTTAGGTTTTGGTAAGATGTAGTGGAGGTTAACAGGTACGTACATTACAAGTTTCATGTAAATCGACCCTACCGTTCTCAATAAATTACATTTCAAAGTATAGCTCCTGCAATTGTTTTGATGCTTACCTGCAGTACGAGGTTTAGTACAAAGTTTTGGTTAGATGTAGCGGTAGTTAACAAGTACATACATACCGAGTTTAATGAGAATCGGTCAAGCCATTCTCAAAATATTAAGTTTTAAAGTTTTACACCCTCCATCATCCCCTAAACAACCCTTTCCTACCCTCCAACAACATTGAAAGTTAGAGGAGGTTAACAAGTACCCGCATACCAAGTTTCATTAAAATAGGCTCAACGGTTCTTAAGATATTGATTTTTAAAGTATGGCTCCTTCAATTATTTTGATACTTTCCCGCAGTACAGGGTTTAGGTTTTTGTAAGATGTAGCGGAGGTTAACAGGTACCCACATACCAAATTTCATTCATATCGGCTGAGCCGTTCTCGAGATATTTAATTTTGAAATTTTGCCCCTTCAATTTTTGAGATGCAACCCGCAACATTTTGGTTAATATTTTTCATTTGGGTAGCTGTCCCTCGCGCGCGCCTACACTACGTGGTAGGCGAAATCTGTTATCAGAATCGCTCTAGGACTTACCGTTTTCGAGATATTAGCGATTTTAGGATAATCAGACTCAAAAAAGAGAAGAAGAAGAAGGAAAAAGAGAGAAGCAGTGGCACGGAGTGGTGAGGGGAGAGGGGAAGGTGAGGGGAGTAACTTAGAATGCAGAAGAAGAAGAAATAAACCAGAGGAAGGCTGAGTTGGAGGGGTGAAGGGGGAAGGTGAGGGGTGAGAGGAAGAAGAACACGCAAGTACTGCGGGAAAGTATCAAAATAATTGAAGGAGCCATACTTTAAAAATCAATATCTTAAGAACCGTTGAGCCTATTTTAATGAAACTTGGTATGCGGGTACTTGTTAACCTCCTCTAACTTTCAATGTTGTTGGAGGGTAGGAAAGGGTTTTTTAGGGGATGATGGAGGGTGTAAAACTTTAAAACTTAATATTTTGAGAATGGCTTGACCGATTCTCATTAAACTCGGTATGTATGTACTTGTTAACTACCGCTACATCTAACCAAAACTTTGTACTAAACCTCGTACTGCAGGTAAGCATCAAAACAATTGCAGGAGCTATACTTTGAAATGTAATTTATTGAGAACGGTAGGGTCGATTTACATGAAACTTGTAATGTACGTACCTGTTAACCTCCACTACATCTTACCAAAACCTAAACTCTGTACTATGGGTAAGTATCAAGACAGTTGCTATACTTTAAAATGTAATATCTTGAGATTTGTTGGTACTTATTAACCCACGCTACAATTTAAACTCTGTAAAGAAGAAACATTACAAAAACTGGACAGGACCATATCTCAAGCTCTGTCGTACTAGTTTTTTAGGATGTTAGAAAGTTTTAGCTTCTGTTTTTATGTTAAATGTAGTAAAGGTCTGGTTTATTGGTGTAAACTGTGTTTGATTGATGGTTTAAAGGGGGTCAGTGCCTTACCCCCGACCTTCTAGCATTGTTTTCTCTACATCATCCAAGATCTCAGCTACTCTTAAATCATAGTACTGTAAAATATATGTAATTGAAACAAACTTACATACAAAGAAAATTAGTGACAAACCAACACAAAATAAATTATACTTTGACTGACTGTTGATTATCGTTGTTGAAGGTACCGAAGATAAAGGGTCAATACACACCTCTTCGCTAAAATGACTCTCTGGCTATTTTTAGCTGTTATGAAGAAAAGTAATTGTTAATAAAGTATGTTGACTTTTACCTGTTATTTAGGAGCATCAAGCTTTATCTGGGTTTTAGCTGTTATTTAGGGACATTGTCTTGAGGCATTGGGGGATTAACTGGATTTTAGCTTTATGAGTTGATAATTGTAGCTGTTGTGTATGCCTGTAAATTAAGTGTTACTAAAGAATTACTTTGGGAAACTTTCTATGCATTTAATTGTTTAGAAATCTCAAAGTACTATTAACAGTAACTTAAAGGAGAGAAGAGGCTAGCAGAAATAGATAGGCAAGAAAACTATACCCTCACTCCATGGGTCTGGACTTGGGACTCTCTTTTAATAAAATAAACTGAAGGTATTTTGGTCACGTTTTGTACCTCAATGAAAGTATGAAAACCAGCAAGGGTGAGCAATTCCCGCACCCTTTTTATAACATTACTATGGTATGGTAGAGTATTGTATGGTACGGTATGGTGTGGTATTGTATGGTATGGTGTTGATATTGTATGGCATGATAGGGTATTGGGAGGTATGGTGGGATAGAATATGGTATTGGGAGGTATGGTAGGGTAGAGTATTCTATGGTATGATGGGGTATTGGTTTGGTATGTCATGTTATTGTATGGTATTTGGGTGGGGTGTAAGGATATGGTGACTTTGGTGGGGGTATTGGTATTGCGGCTTTGGTATAGGATGTTATGGTTTTGGTGAGGTATGGTAGGGTATGGTATGGTGTGGTAAGGGTATTGTATTGTATGGTATGGTATGATAGGGCATTGGGAGGTATGGTGGGGTAGAATATGGTATTGGGAGGAATGGTAGGGTAGGGTATGGTAGGGTAATGGTATGGTATGGGATTTGATGGTTTGGTATGGTGTGGGTGTTGGGAGGTATGGTAGGGTGTTGATATTGTATGGTATGGTATGACATGGTAGGGTATTGGGAGGTATGGTAGGGTAGAATATGGTATTGGGAGGCATGGTAGGGTATGGTATGTCATGTTATTGTATGGTATTTGGGTGGGGTGTTAGGATATGGTGACTTTGATGGGGGTATTGGTATTGTGGCTTTGGTATAGGATGTTATGGCTTTGGTGAGGTATGGTAGGGTAAGGTATGGTATGGTATTGTATGGTATGGTATGATAGGGTATTGGGAGGTATAGTAGGGTAGAATATGGTATTGGGAGGAATGGCAGGGTATGGTATGGTATGTTATGGTATTACTTTCAAACCCCACCGTAATGGTGGAGTTAGATTTTTCCTATTAATTTGGTCAGTATCACTACATTTCCTGCACCCCTTTAATAAAAATTACATTTGTAGATGGTCTATGGGATAGACCTATCTACATGCATGGTCCTCTGATTATGAATTAAAACTACTGTGTAAAAAGAGACAGTAGTGTATTTTGTAAAGTTAAAAAGGTACAGAGATTACACATTTTAGAGTTCAGATGTGACTTTTTGGTGTAATTAGTTGCTTTAAAAACTCTACGTTGAGGAATATTTGGAACTTTATACTTATGATAGCAGGATTACTTTGGAAAACCTCTACTAACTTAAAGGAAAGAACACTAGCAGAAATGGACAGGCAAGAAAGCTATACCCCCACTACATGGGTCCATGCTGTTTGCCGGGGACCGTGGGGTACTTTGACGGTGTAATAACTTGACCAATTGTACCCAAGACCGCTGAAAAGTGCCCCCGGGGCCATGATGTACTTGGTTGGAACGTTTTAAATTTCTTGGCAAATTATTTCTAACCCAAATGAAATAATTTTGAACGCTCGCGTTTCCACACCACGGTAAGCCTTTAGGCTAGGCCGTAGGAGCGTCGGCGCGTTCTTTTTGGTTACCCAGAGCTTCCCCTGGAGGCCTAACCTCTGGGGTGAGAGGCCCCGACCATCGCCTCTCACTGTGGTAGCCACTCCATAACAAAAATGCTACCTCCTTTTTATATTTTTTTTGTATTCTCTGTCAATCCGTTCATTGTGTATGAGGAAGACGGTCATTTACTAAGACAAAGTCCGTTCATTTTAACACCTTTAAACTCTACATTTACTAAGATAAACAGAGAATTTTTAGTAAAGTCATGGCCCCTCCACCGCCATGACTCGTGGAGACCTTCCAAAAACAAAATAGTTGTCTCCTCCGTTTTATATTTTTTATTTTATTTTTACTTTTATACTTTTTTTACAAGTCCCACCGTATGGACTGTTCCAATGAGTAGCCAGGGTGTTGGCCAGGCTCCTCAATGTACAAAGTCCTTCATTCACACCGGGTTGTTCGAAGGAGTAGCCGGGGTGTTAGCCCGGCGCCTCAATCTACTAAACCCTTCATCACACATTCAGGTTTACGGGGCTTTTCGTCACCCACGCCAGTGACCTTCATTCAGGTTTACGGGGCTTTTCGTCACCCGCGCCAGTGACCTTCATTCACACACACACACACACATACAGTGGGAACTTGTGATTTTAAAGAAAAACTACATTTAAAGTGAACTTTCATCTTTCATATTTGTGTAAGTAAGGTAAAACTTCTCCGGCAACAGACTTCTTACTAACAGTCTTGCTTCAGGAGTAGTTGATTTTAACATCAAAGAACATAATCCGGCTTCATTTATAAAAACCGTTGTTTTCTCAATCGGCCCAACGCCCTGTTTTTGAGCGTCGGAAAAACTTCCAACAGTTAATTTATCACTGCTATCTACATGTTTCCGAACTGCACTCCAGCCATTAACATGCTTTAGAGCAGTAGCTACGTCTCTAGCTTTAAACCACGGATTTCCTTCACTATCAAACAGAACCAATACCGGTTTGTTATTGAATGTATAGAACTTGGCAGCCATGTCACAATTTACTCAATAGTACAGGCAAAAGGAGCGCAGAAGAACGTCTGATCAGTACTGCGTCTTGAAGCAGAATGATGAACTGTACTAGTGACATTTGGTATATACAGGAGTAACATTGCTCCGTAAGGAAAGGTGCTACCTTCATCGAAGGTAGCAACACGGAATTGAGACAAGTGTTACTTCAAGACGTAAAACACCAGATAGTTTCTTAACGTTACAAAATATGTTTTCAAAGTGATCATCAAAGACTGTTGGTGTTAGATTCCCTAAAGGAAAGAATGGTATATTTCCTGAGATATCACCGTACTTTATTGATACTCCAATGTAGGTGTTTGATGAGGAGTTCTCCGTTATTTTATCTACTATGTACTCCGAAAACACTAAAGACCATTCCGATACGTTTATTGGCCCAGTAAGAAAGAACTCATACTCTGAGGATTTAATGCGAAACTTTGAATTTTCATTTAACTTCCTTTTAGATATAAACTTCAAAAACACCCCTTGAATAGGGAGTGTATTATTTTCAGCAGACATTCTACAAGAAGAGACAAACAGTAACAGACACAGACACGTCCGTTCACTACCGCGTCTCAGAACAGAATGAGTTAATAGAGCTGATGTTTAGAGGTATATACGCTCAGTACCCGTGTGAGTGACAGCTCCATTAAGCAACTCTTTGTTTTTCAAAGCCGAAAGGCAGGGTGTCGTGATCATCATTAAATCTTCTCTTTGGCCCTGTAATTTTAAACTTGTTAATTTCACTTACTGTAACGACTTCCTGTCTCTTTGTTCTCCTGATTCTGTTTTCTTCAATTTCTAAAATTTCAGCAGCTTCACTAAGGACCATCTTTTTCAATTGTTCGAAATTTAATGTTTCGGAAGTCTTCATATTGAGGGTGAGGCCCTTGATTTTACATACAGTTTCTAGCTTTTGCTTTTTGGCTGACCAGACAAGGTAAGCGTAGGTCTTTGGTCCCCCAGAAACAAACTCTAAGATATAAGAGTCGGGCCCGTACTCACTTGCTAGTTCGTCCGTCATTTCCCCGAGGTAATCTCCCGTAGGGACTCTGTACAATCCTTCCCTGTATAGATAAATACACGAGTCCGTGTCATAGTAAAGGACTTGACCTCCAAGGGCATCTAGATGTTCATACAGTTTAAGCCTGGCATGAGCAGTGGTGTAGGCCGCAATTACAACATTTACAGTTTTTAGAGCCTCACCGGCATCATCAACATTCTGCCAATTAACTAATAAAACCTCTTGGTTAATTACTTCAACAAACTTTACTTCCTTTCCTGGTTGAGTTAACGAGTTGAATAATTCTTTAGAGTCTCTCACGATTGCAGTTTTTGTCATGTTTTCTCGCTGACCAAACTTGCCCCAGAATGAATTTAACATTAATTTAGCTACTGACCTGAGTCCTCCATTTTTAGCAATTTTGTCTTTCTCCATCTGAATACCCTCACGCTCAAAGAAATCAGAAACATACTTTTCTTTGTCCTGTTCGGTATTACACCGGCTAGGATAGCCTGAGGCTTCCTGCTTTACTTTCAAGAATTTATTAATAAAATCGGTAAAAAGCCCATCTTTCTCGTATGTGGCGACTTCATACTCCCACAACTCATACATGTCCAAGATCACATAGCCTTTTTCTACAGCTTTTCTAATTTCATCCATAGTCCATGTTCCTACCATTGCCCTTTCCTCACTATCATGAAAACATTCCCCTTGGTTTAAAGTCTCACCGCAAGTTCTACACAAAACAAACATCAATTTATTATTCATTTTAGCGGGGAGTACGGGATGGTACAGGTTGTAAGGAGGTAGAATTTTGCATTTCAACAAGCCCTCTACTTCAAGGCCTCTCTCTCGGCACTCATTTCCAACGTAAACAGTAGGATGACCAACGGGATACTTACAATATTTATTCACAAACGGATAAAGGGAACAGACATCGACATACTGTATCGTTTCTCCCTCTTCACATTTACAATACGTTTTAGTATTACCCGTTCTACCTCCAAAGAAGGAATCCCTAGGATTAAGCGGAAGTGTGTTTAGAATGGATAGTTTGTTCAAGTGATTTAGTTTTTTGTCTTTCTTCAAAGCTCTAAACTCGCACTCCCACATCTCTACAACTTCATAGCTATTAAATTTTGCCATTTTGGACTTGGTTCTCTCGTAACGGAGATGCAAACTGTCTGAGGGATCATCCGGCAGAGGTTCTTCTCTGCTGTATTGATAGCATTTTGGGCAGCCGTGCCAGTAACACCCGTGAAACTCGTAAATTCGTTCCCCGTCAAACCCATCTACTTTTAGTCCATTAATTTTAACTTCTCTACCCCAGCCCGCATGTTGAATCTTTACTCCACGTTTCTCCTCCTCCCATGTTAACCACTGTAAAGCAACGGCTGACTGATTGTCTGCAAGTCGGTACCCTGATTTTGGTATTAGTCCAATAGTATTTTCTTTTAAGAAGTTACGGCGGAAGGCCAAGTTACATGCACTGGCGATTGTTATAGCCTCGAGAAAAGGATCTACGTTACACTCTTGAAGAAGTGAGGCTCTAAATTTAATACATGCCTGAGCTAAAATCTCCACGTCTGAAATACAGTACTCCAAGATTTCCTTCTTAAAATCAAACACGTAGTCTTCAGCGACTCGTTCGTCATACCATTCTTCAAAGGCTTTGTGTGGTTTCTCAAACATTGATTCCGGACAGTAGTATTTTTTGTCGGGCATAGGGCCTACATAATTTTGGTTTGCCAGGGTGTTGAAGAGGTGGGGAAAGTAGCCCTTCTTTTTCTCGGGAGGTAGATCAAAAGCTTTAGGGAGTGCAGCGAGGGCCATGGGAAAATAGCTAAGAGAGTCCACAAACCTTACGTTGGCTACTTCAATCAATATAGCTTTAGTTCCCCGAGGAGTTATTTTTTGTGTAAATTTAGTTTCTTCCATAATATACTGTAGTATGAATTGGAAGTCAAAACCCTGCCCGTTGTGAGCAATTACACAGACATCTTTAAATTTTTTTCGAATTCCCATGATATAGTCCATGAAGTGTTTTACCGGTTCTTTTTCAAATACCCTTTGCCGTTCCGAGCAAGTTTCACACTCACCCCCATTAATACATTTAAAGCAGTACTGTTGTGATACACACAAGTTTACTTTATGAACTTTCTGTTGTGGATCTGAGGGAAGTGACTCGTCTTGCCTTGTTTCCAAGTCAAAGAAAATAAACAAAAAATCACGGTCTTTCGGTGTTCTCCTATCTACCCTCATGAAACACTGATGTGCCGGGTCTTTGAACGCTTCGCAGGGTTTACAGAAAACTTCTCCGCATACATGAGCTGTCTTACGTCTTTTTGGATAAATCATTTTCTTACAGTCACGGCAGAGTTTTACAGTTTTACAAATTTGCCCTTGATGAGCTACTAAACACCGCTCATTTTTGAAGGAGCGGTTGCAAAAACGGCATGTGATGCCACCGTGTTCTAGTTTACAGGGCGGGGAGATAGTATGACAGGACGAGCATCTGTTAGAGCACCGATGCTCATGTCTGTTGCTGTAGGGAATATGACAGGCTTCACAAAAGAAATTGCAAACAAACGCAGCAGTTAAGTTTGTAATTACATTATAATGACCGTTGTGAAAAAGAAGGTTAATTTTTAATTTAGCGTCTTCATTACCTCCTTCAAAGTAAACATCCCGGCCTTTTTTGTCATAGTTGTAGACGGTAATTTTGTATTTTTTAAGATGGGACTGGAATTTTTCAAGCTCAGGGATTCCTGCACCCTCCTCGGGCATTTCTACACGGGCTTTTGCTATGAGTTTATTAGCTCTGAAAGTTTGTCTTTTTCCCTTGTCCTGACGTATTGCTTTGTACTGGGGATCATTTTTTGCAAGTGCTTTGCCTACTACCAGCGCTCTAGCCAAACATAAATTGTCTTTATTATTAATTACTACAATTCCCCGTCTCGCTTTAGATTCTTCATCAAAGGTATTGTAAAAGTCGGGTCTTGCCCTTCCTTTACCTACTGGGACGTTAATCCTTGTAACATCAACTCTAAACGTGTCACTAGAGGTTATAGATTGCGCATTGCTTTGAATTATGCCCCCGAAAATATCCCAGAGAACATCACCGCTAACTTCAGAGACCGGTCTTAACGATACGTATCCCGGTTCAGCACTTTTTAAATTTATAGACTGTAATTTAAACCCTAGATAATCAGTGGGTGCAACGTTGGCTTTGGATGTCTCTACAATTTGATTAAAACCTTTACGAATCCAATCAAACTCAGAGATACCTTTGGGAGGTTTAGTGAATTTGAAAACAGTGTTAGTCCCGTAAAGTCTAAAGTGATTAACGTAGGTTTCATCTTTACTAATTAAATTTACCGGGTTTTGAGGGTCCTTTTTAGAAACATCCATCCTTCAACAGAGAATTGAATACTGAAAACAAGCTAAACTGTGTTAACGCTTAAAACAGCAAGTACCCCGAACAGAGTCAAACTCACACGGATATAACTGAATTACGCAGAATCAATAATAATCTGTGCAAGAGAACACTTACGCAATAGCAGCACAAAACACGTCTGATCAGCGTCACGACTGAAATCAGACTGAAGAACTAGAGCTTGTTGCAAGAGATATATATAGAGAGTGGACCTGTTACTTTTTCACTGTTTGATCTACTGAAACTGATACTTTTGGACCTGTTACCTTGAAAACTGTGGGAGTGGGAGTGGGTAGTGTTGGACCTGTTACTTTATTGGAACGGTTACTTTTTGGAACTGTTACTTTGTGGCAGTCTTCATCGATATTAAATGAACAAGATATATGATGTAACTGTAACACTTGGAACTGATACTTTAAAGTCACCGATCAGGTTCTCTAAAAGAACAGGTACAGAGGATCTACAAAAGAGCACAGTACCTCTGCTCTGTATTACTACGCAAGTCAGAAAAACACTAACACACAGACTACGCAAGTCAGGCCAGAACTACAGGTTAACTCTAATGAAGGTAGCAAACACCACTCTAACCAAAACTGCATTAAAGAAAAGTGAGGTTATGTTAATCAATACATACAAAAACTGCTCCAACCAAAACTGCATAAAATAACAATAATAGAAAGTGAGGTTGCTGAGGCGAATTTACTGTACAAAAGAACCAGGGCCAAAAATCAGGTTACTTGAGGTTATGTTAGTCAACACAACACTACTTTAGCCAAGGGGAAGTGGGGGTATGTTTACTTTCTTTACTGTAAACTACCAAATCAAACAATTAAATATAAACACAACACTAATCCAGCCAAGACAATAAAATGAAGTACACCATGCACGGAAAATTAATATAATACAGTAAGGTTATACATTTTGGAGTGTAATGGGTGAGGTTAGAAAAAGTAGGTTACTTTAGCAAGTCAGATAATGCTAAAAATCACAGGACACGCAAGATTACTATAATACAAAGAGAGGTTATGTAAAATACAAAGCATAAAGTGAGGTTATGTTATATTAGGTTATGGTAAGCAAATGGTTGAGATTGAGGTTATGTTAGTCAGCATATACAAGTACGTCACTACCAAGTAAAACAAAATGGTGAAGTTACTTAATAAAGAACAAGGACAGAAAGTGATATTACTGTCAGTCAACACATACAAGTACGACACAACTCTTGACACAAGGAAGTGGGATTACTGTTACCGGCATGTTAGTCAGCACATACAAACACTACTCTAACCAGACCAGACAATTAAATACAATGCAAAACACTACTCTAGCTAGGTCAAACAAGAAACTGAGCTTATGGTAACTCTCAAAGGTTACTGGGTGGGGTTAGGTTAGTCAACAAATACAAGAACGACCAACTCTTGACACAAGAAACTGAGGTTACTAGGTGTGTGGTTATGTTAGTCAACACAACACTACTTTAGCCAGAACAAACAAGAAACTGATGTTATTGTACACTAGCAAGTCAGATAACACTAAAATCACACGACACGCAAGATTACTATAATAAAAGTGAGGTTATGTTACGCAGAATAAAACAAATTAAAAGTGAGGTTATAAAAAGTGAAGTTAGGAAAAGTGAAGCCGCTATGGGGAGCAAACGCTCAAGTTTTATCTTTGTAAAACGCAGCGAACGGAGAGACACGTCCGATCGCAACGGGAGCAGGGAGCAAAGAGAGAGAGAAAGCGCGGGAGATAATAGCAAATAGTGGGGGTCATGTCTCTTTCAATCACAGAGCCCACAGGTAACAACTAGTTACAACGAGTTTGCTGACAGAGACTATGTTGAGGATGTTGTGGTTAGATGTACAGAAGGCTAGATGATTAACAGCAGAAGGACATGAGGGTCAGATAATTACCACAGAAGGCTAGATGATTAACAACAGAAGGACACGTGGGTTAAATAATTACCACAGAAGGCTAAATGATTAACAACGGAAGGACACAAGGGTCAAATAATTACCACTGAAGGCTAGATGATTAACAACAGAAGGACGCGAATCAACATACCAGCCAGTCAGGTTACTTAAAATGTTACACTCGCTAGCTAAGAGAACAGGAGCTGGAGTTAGATACACAGAAGGAAGTGAAGGACGCGTGGGTTAATAAGTACCAAAATTGTAGATAATTAACCATAGAGAGATGCAAAAGAGCCATAGAGGGAGGCAATTACACCCTAATTCCATTCCTCATAAGAGCCCATGTTATTCTATTCTCCGTAAGAGCCCATGTTATTCTATTCTCCATAAGACTCCATGTTATTCTATTCTCCATAAGGCCCTATGTTGGGGCTCAAGCGCGCGGCATGACTACTCCAACGTCTTGGCCAAGGGCCAACCCAATAGGTAAAAAGGTCAGCTATTGTATGACCTTGATGTCCTGATACGACTTGTATCCATGTACATAACTTAAAATATTGAACTCTGCTTCTTGCATTGATATTAATATTAATAAACATAACTTATTTTGAAATAATAAAATCTTCCTAGATTTATTTCACTTCTGAATTTTGTTTTTGTTAGATCACATCACATAAAATAAGCCCATAGATAATTTGATATACTTTTTACATTTGTTGGCCCTGCAGGTAGCTTTTGAACCACTTTATTGTGGTATTGCTCATTTCCATTTGTTCTAACTTATTTATGAGAAGCTCATGACTTAAGCAGTCAAATGACTAGCTTAGATCAACCGGTTGACAGATTACCAGCCTCCAAGTTATCCACTATGGTTCAATGAGCTCCACCACTGAAGTTGTGGATTTTCCATTAAAAAAGCCAAATCGGTACTATATTTGCTATATACATAATATATATATATATATATATATATATATATATATATATATATATATATATACAGGGTGTTTATAAAAAAACTCTACAACTTTAATGTTCTCCCATTCATGTTCCATGGGACCTAAAAGTTTCCTAATGCCACCACATGGAAGAGTGACTCAAAACATTTCAATTATCAGGCAGTTTAATCAGCTGATTCGTTTATATTGTTGTTTGGTAAACAAAAACAAATAACTGAAAAGTCTCTTTAGAATCGTAATGGACGCTCGTGTTAAAGCACAGTGTGTGGAGTGGTTTATTGAAACAAAGTCTAATGTTGCTGTTCAGCAGAGAATTTGAATGGGATATAATTTTGCTTTTCCCCAACTATAAGAATTGCAGCCAAATGTAAAGTTGTAACATGACGGTGCTCCCCCACATTGTTATGTGTTTGTTTGAGATTTTTTGGATGAAACCGTTGGATTGGCCATGATGGGCTAATATCTTAGCCTCCTAGGTCACCAGATTTGTTTAGGGTTTTGCCAAGTATCAGGTGTATGCCATAAGGTAAACCAAAGAAGAACTGAGAGAAAGAATCAGGGGAGCGTTTGCTGAAATAGATGATCATATGTTTCGTCGTGTTTGGGCCGAACTGGAATGTAGACTTGATTATTTGCGTGCAAATAATGGGAAACGTATTGAAATTAGGTAAACTCCTTAATATGTAACAAAACTTGAAAAAATTGGCCTATATTTTGGTTGTAATGTTGTAACTTTAAGTGGACAAATAAAGGTTTTATGTTTGTTTGAAGCTGTGTAAAGTTTTTTTATAAACACCCTGTATATCTTAATAAGTACACAAGATTTGACTAAGAACATTGATTGAGAGGTCTCTTAAAAAAATTGTTCATATACTTTGGAATATGTTGATATCAGGAAGATGGGTCTTACTGGATTGATCACAATTTTTGAATTTAGGATATTCTTTTAAAACTTTTAATCTTGAGGGGAACTCACTAACCGATTTGTTGAATATATGGTGGCGGAGGGGGGGATAATTTTTTCCACACAGTGCCTCAGTATCTTGGGGGCTACCTCATCGATGCCAGTTGAGTTTTTGAGTTTGAGTCCATAGATGATGGCCTTGATTTTTGTTGTGTTTGTGATTTGAATGCCATTCAGTTTTTCAGTTGGTCCTTTCGCTGTGGGGTGTATTATTTTCTCTTTGAATCTGGGATATTCGTGACAGTGTCTTCTGGAACAATCACGAAGTAGGAGTAAAAGCTTAATAACTCGTCTGGATTAGATACTAGTTCTCCACTTATATTTATAGTTTGAGTTCTTTGGTGTTGTTCTTTCTGTTTAACCTGTTGCTTATCACCTCCTTCCACACCTTTGATTTGCTCTGTGCCCTGACTAGAAGATGCCTGTTGTCCAAGTAGTTTCAGCTTTTTATTCTTTAAATTTGCCTTTCATTATCATTTTGTCAGTTGTTGGCAATGTGATCTACACCAAACTAATGGCAATGAAAATAACGTGGGTTTGACTCCTAGTACGTACACTTTATTAACTAGTACTGTAACGGCTGATCTGTTACTTTGCCACACAAATTTTGTACAAAGATCTGAGACTTGGATAGACAATAAGGTTTAAAAAGCCTCTTATAAACATACATTATTAAATCCAAGTAAAAACTATATTAACATAAACTCACCAATATTTGTTCTAATCCATAATGTGTCCCTAGTGTGCCATTCACCTGATGCTGAGTTCATCCGTGGATCGGAATGAGAGAGGAGACGAGAGCGTCACGTGCAACCAACTGACGAACTACGTCCGGCCCAACTACGTCCGACCCAACGTCTGGAACAGTCGGATACCTCGGTCCAACCAGCGACAGCCTAGGGACTCTCGGGGCTATCAGGAGGAGGTGGAGGTGCTGGGCGGTCATCATAACGAGTATGTCATGAGAAACGTTACAACTTACACTGCAGATAATGCCAACCAAGTAGAATGAAACCCGGGCAGTGTAGTTGGAGGAAAATCTTTGATGCACCTTTACTATAGTACCTTTGACACTTCAACCTATATGGTACAACCTGTAAAACTGGGCTACTTATTTCCTTCTGGGAGAAATTACTCAACTTTGTGTTTGATTAGGATACAAGGGAAATATATTCCTCAAGAGTATTAATACATTTATAGACACAATTTTCCCATAATATTTTCATTTTAGCTTAAACTAAACTGTGAGGTTGAGGTGTGACCTTCAAGCAACTAAAGTAGTAAGGTATAACTACTTAAGCAGGTTAGGAATTAAGCTACTAAATGTCCAGCAGTTTTGGACATTGATAGGTTATACCTATACAATGAAACATATGATAACCACACTGTTAAATACATCTTCTGTTTCACATATAGACCAGCATGGATTCTGGGATGAATGTGGTTTATAAATTTATTTACATTTACAATTACAATTTTGCTTACTTGATTTTAATTATGGGTCAGTATTTATTTGCATCATCTTACTGAATAAAAGAAAAACCCCTGCTTTATTCATAAAAAATCTTCAACTTACCACTATGCTGGAGTGATAAAATGTTTTACACTTCTAAAATGGAAACAGTATATAGGATTTTGAATAAAATTTTACTGCAGGGTTCCGCTCTATAGGTCGTCAAAGTTTCAATTTTTTTCTGGTGGCTATATATATATTTAATTCCGTAAGTGAATGGGTTCTCATGAAATATCTCGAGCTAGGAAGAAATTAAGTTATGACGATTTATTTTAAAGCTTGGCCAAGGAAGGACGGACGGATAGTGCTAAACACAGTACGTTGTCTAATGTTATTCTTATGGAGAAGAAGAAAAATTGTATATCTCACTTATTTATAAATATAAACTGACAAAATTTGCTATATGGCTTCAAATGGTTGTGGTTCATTGTTGTTTGCACAAAAGAACAATTTTCGCCTATGGTTCCCGTAGCAGCAAGCCTAGATACTCAGTCCCCATGTTATTCTTTTGGAGGTTAATTAAAATGTTATATATCACTTATTTATGAATGTATATGGATGAAACTTGGTATGAGACTTCACTAAGATGAGTTCTGTTGATATTTGCATAAAAGCTCATTATTTTGTGTTCCTTATTGCAGCAAACCTGCGTACTCATCCCCAATGTTATTCTTATGGAGAATAATTAATATTTTAAATATCGCTTGTTTGTGAATATATTTCTTATGAATCCTGTTAAGTGTTTTAATGTGTTGTGTTATATATTCATTGGAAATTCGCGGAGTATGCAAGTTTGCTGCGACGGGAGTATTTTTTTTTAGTGAATTTCCCCTATAGGGAAGAAGCTATTACCATAGGTGGCATGGTAAGACTTAAGCCCGAAACCATGATAACTTTTAATTTTGAGGCCCCCAGATGCCAAAAACACCATTCATTCAAATTTGGTATATATATATATATTTATATCTTTATATATAATTCTGTAAGCGAATATTTTTAAGTCAAAATTGTGGGAGTTTGGCAAATCGCAGGATGATGGAAGAGGCTCAAATTAAAGGTCTTGACCCCAGGGACTCGGCAAAAATAGCACTATTTCTAAAAAGTTATCAGCAAACGAGAAATAACGCAAAACATCCCTCATAAGAAAAGCATGGGTATTTTAAAACGTCTGCTTTGTTTACATTAAAACATGTGATTAAAGAGTCTGCTTTGTTACGAAATGACATGTGTTCAAATCAAAATGAGGCAGAACATTAGAGCAAGGTCAGGGGCCATGGCCCCTTCAAGCCACTAGTATTTATATATTTATGTGTCCGTAAGCACGATAACTCTCTTAAAAAATGTCTGATCTTAATGAAATTTGGCACAAATGTGTAAAGTACCATTTATTTAAACAAGTTCGAAAACCAGACGAATCACACCATACGAAGGGGGGTTTTGTACCTCAAAAATGTTTTTTTTGGGGTCTTCACATGTAATTTTTATTTTAATCTAATTTTCATGTTTACTATTGAATTCAGCTTAAAAAACAAACAATTTGGTATTTTGATCATTGCTCTACGTCAATTGGTTAGTGAGATATTGAAAGTGCTAAACACAGTACGTTGTCTAATGTTATTCTTATGGAGAAAAAGACAAATTTTATATCTCGCTTATTTATGAACATAAACTGACGAAAGTTGGTATATGGCTTCATCTAGTTGAGTTATAATGATATTTACATGAAAACCCATATTTTGTGTTCCTTGTTGCAGCATACCTGCTTACTCAGCCCATGTTATTCTTTTGCAGAATAATTAAAATGTTATATACGCTTATTTTTATGATTGAATATTGATGAAACTTGGTATGTGGCTTCACCTAGTTTAATTCTATTTATATTTGCATAAACACCTATTGTTTGTGTTCCTTGTTTCAACAAACCTACGTGCTCATCCTCAATGTTATTCCCATGGAGAATAATTAAAATTGTATAAATCGCTTATTTGAGAATATATTTTAATGAAACTTTGTACGCGGCTTTATTATGTGGAATTAAGGCATTTATTATGTATTGGAAATTTGCTGAGTGCGCAGGTTTGCTGCGACGGGGGTATTTTAGCGAATTTCCCCTATAGGGAAGAAGCTATTACCGTAGGTGGCATGGTAAGACTTAATCCCGAAACCATGATAACTTTTCATTTTGATGCCCCCAGATGCCAAAAACACCTTTCATTCAAATTTTGTATATTTATACCTTTATAAATAATTCTGTAAGCGACATTTTTAAGTTAAAATTGTGGGAGTTTGGCAAGTCGCAGGATGATGGGAGACGGCTTAAATTAAAGGTCTTGATTTCAGGGTCTCGGGAAAAATAGTAGTATGGCTACAAAGTTACCAGCAAACGAGCAATAATGTAAAACATCACCCATAAAAAAAGCATGGGGATTTTAAAGCGGCTGCTTTGTTTACATTAAAACATGTAATCAAGTGTCTTCTTTGTTTACGATCTGACATATGTTCCTATTTGGAGCAAGGTTAGGGACTATCGCCCCTTCAAGCCACTAGTATATATATATGTGTGTGTGTGTGTGTGTGTGTGTCCGTAAGCTCAATAACTCTTGAAAAAAAGTCTGATCTTAATGATATTTGGCACAAACGTGTAAAGTATCATTTATTTGAACGAGTTTGAAAACCAGATGAATCGCACCATCCAAAGGGGGTTTTGGGGAGATTTTGTACACCAAAAATAGTTTTTTTTGGGGTCTTGACATGTAATTTTGATTTTAATATAATTTTAATGTTCACCATTGAATTCAGCTTAAAAAAAACGATTTGGTATTTTGATCATTGCTCTACGTCATAATTGGTTACTGAGATATTGAAAGTGCTAAACACAGTACTGTGTCTGATGTTATTCTTATAGAAAAAAAGAAAAATTTTATACCTCGCTTATTTATAAACATGAACTGACGAAACTTAGTATATGGCTTCATCTAGTTTTGGTTTATTGTTGTTTGAACAAAAAACATTTTTCGCCTATGGTTCCCGTTGCAGCAAACCTAGGTACTCAGGCCCCATGTTATTCTTATGGAGGTTAATTAAAATGTTATATATAGCTAATTTATGAATGTATATGGATGAAACTTGGTGTGTGACTTCACTTAGATAAGCTCTATTTATATTTTCATAAAAACCCATTATTCTGTGTTCCTTGCTGCATCAAACCTGCTTACCATCCCCCATGTTACTCTTACAGAGAATAATCAAAATGGTATAAATCGCTAATTTATGAATGTATACTGATGAAACTTGGTATGTGGCTTCACTAGTTGAGTTATAATGATATTTACATGAAAACCCATGTTTTGTGTTCCTTGTCCCATGTTATTCTTATCCAGAATAATTAAAATGTTATATACGCTTATTTTTATGATTGAATATTGATGAAACTTGGTATGCGGCTTCACCTAGTATAATTCTATTTATATTTGCATAAACACATATATTTGTATTCGCTGAGTATGCAGGTTTGCTGTGACAGGGGTATTTTGTAATACAGTAGTTACATTAAAATTTTTAGCAGAGTTTAAATTCATACTAATATAAAACACCAATACAGTAATAATTTATTTTATTACTTTTAACATAATCTAAACCATTTCACAACTATAACATTTCACAATTATATCTGTAAATAAAAACTACCAAAACCATATAATAAATAAATATCATCTGACTTTAAACATGACATTGAACCTTTGTGAATAAGTTGTATCAATCATTTTATTGCACATATCAACACCCCCCTTCAATAAAATGATTAATCAAAAACTAATCGGAGACCAATACCAGCAATACATTTTTGAAATAAGTCTCTGTTCAACGGTTTCGTTAATACAATTTGGTCTGAAGAACATACATATTCAATCTTAATTACATTTTCCAAAACCTTTTCTCGTATAAAATGGTGTTGAGACTGGTCTGCAGTTTTCCATTCCGAATTCCTCCAATATTGACCTCAAATACTTTGACTGGTTCATTTTCATTTCCCCTTTTTCTCTGTTTTGGATAATATTAATGCCAAGAAAGTTTCTAACTGCTCCTAGATCTTTCATTTTAAAGTTTTCAGACAGTATATTCTTCAAGTCACTAACCATTCTTTCATTATTTCCAACTATGATAATGTCATCAACATAAAGTAAAACATACAATCTGTCACGGTCTGTTAGTTTACTGTACAGGCAGTAATCATTTTTTGATTGAACAAATTGATTGTGAAGCATACACTTGTTAAACGTTTCATTCCAACACTTGGGAGATTTTTTAAGTCCATATAGAGATTTATTAAGTTTTAAAACAGTTCCATTCGTGATTGAGACTCCTTCAGGTGTTTTAAGATAAACATCTTCATTTATTTCTCCGTGAAGAAATGCACTTCGTACATCCATTTGATAAACAGGCATACTGTTCTTGGTCGCTACTGCCAATAATATCCTCATTGTGGATAGTCTTGCCACAGGAGAGTATATTTCAGAAAGATCAAAATTTTCCTCTTGCTGAAAACCTTTTGCAACTAATCGCGCTTTATATTGAGAAGGTTGACCATTTTCATCAGTTTTTATTTTGAAAACCCACTTGGTACCTACTGTTTTGCAATTTTCTCGAGGTATTACTTCTGACCACGTGTTATTTTCTGCAAGAACCTTTAGTTCTTCTTCTATTGCAATTTTCCATTTACTTGCATCCTTTGATCCCATTGCTTCATTAAATGTTTTTGGTTCATCTTCTTCGAGTCCTAGAAAACTAGTTTCATAATCTGTGAATTTTACACAATTTTTAATCTTGTCACGACTTCGTAAATTATAACGTTTGTTGTTCTCAGTACCACCTTTTTCATATTCATTTTCAATGTCATTTTGCATAAGGATATTTCCTGTTTCTTCTGTCAGTTGATTCTGTGTACCGGTAACTTCAGTTTGAATTTCTTTGTCTTCTTGTGTCACAGTGGGAAAGTTTATATTGTCTATTTCATTTCTTGCTGCACCACTGTTAACTGTATCTTCCTCTTCGAAATAAAAAACATTAGAGTTGTTATTTTCTCTTTTCCTCTCCAGATTTGTCCCTTGATTTATTATCTCATAAGGTTTGAAAATAATATTTCTTACAACTTCAATTCTATGTGAGTCAGAAAAATAAACTCTGTAAGCTTTAGAGTTTTCCTGATAACCCACAAATACTCCTTTTCTGCTTTTTGCATCCCATTTCTTTCGTCTCTGATTGGGTACATGAGCATAGGTGTCAGTACCAAAAACTTGAAAATAATCTAAAAATTCCGGAGCTTTCCCAAACCAACATTCATACCAACTTTTTCCTAAGATTCTACTGGTTCCAGTTCTGTTTATTATATACACGGCTGTGTTCACAGCTTCTGCCCAAAATACCTTATCCATTACATGAAGCATTGCTCTAGCTGCTTCAACAACAGTCCTTATCTCGCGCTCTGCCTTTCCATTCTGTTCAGGACAATAAGCTGCAGATCGCTGATGACGTATACCTTGAGCTTCAGTTAAATTTCTTACCTCTTGATTCACAAACTCCAGTCCATTGTCTGATCTCAATACTTTTACTTCCCTTCCCGTATCGTTTTTAGCCAGTTTAAGAAAATCTATAATTTTTCCTGCAACTTCCGACTTGTATTTCAAAAAATAAACGTAACAATATTTAGTAAAATCATCTTTTAACAGTAAAAAATATTTTGAACCGCCAAGTGATGTCACTTCCATCGGACCACATAGATCAGCATGTATAATTTGACATGGTTCATTTGTTTTTACGTCACTTGGTTTGAAAATTGCTCTCTGTTGTTTTCCTGCCAAACACGACTCGCAGAAAAACTTTTCATTGTCATTCATTATAATTTTGTTATTTTTAAGGGTGGCCCTCACTTGGTCAATATTTTGGTGAGCTAACTTTTCATGCCATTCCATTAATGAGCATTTAACTGTTACTCCAGCAAAATCCTGAACATATTTAAAGTCCATTGAATACAGTTTACCTACTCTTTAACCTTTAGCACACGGTTTGGAACAATTAAAAATCATACATTCATTCTCATTCCATTCAACTCTGTATCCTTTACCAAGCACAACATTCAACGAAAATAGATTTATTCTTAGTTCTGGGACAAACAACACATCACTCATCTCAGTTGGAATCCATTCTTGCCCATTATATGCCATTACTTTTACAACACCAATTCCTTTACACTCAAGTAAAGTGCCATTACCAACCATCACTTTCTTTTCTTCTGTTATTGAACTCATGCTTGAAAATAGTTTTTCATCGCAACACATATGTTGTGTCGCTCCACTATCTATGTACCAATAATTAGGATTCAAATCACAAAACAAAGCATGATCTATTCCAACAAATGCGTTTTTACTATTTCTGAATTTGTCATTTTTACTTAAATCAACCCCTTTTTGATGCTCCCTTTCTGTTTTAGCTGAAAAATCTCTATTTTTAACTTCTTTAGCCTTTAACCAACAATCTTTTGCTATATGCCCAATTTTATTGCAGTAAAAACATCTCTGTTCATTTTTGAAAACAAAATGTTTTGTTTCAAATTGCCTATTATTAGCATTTTTGTAGCATTTATTTTGCAAATGACCCTTAGAATTACAAGAATAACATTTAGTACTTAATTTATTAAACCTTTTTGCAAGCATTGCACCTTCCTGAGAAGATTTTTCGTTTATTCTTTCTTCTTCAATGAGTAGTCTAGATGTAAGCTCTGACAACTGTTGATTGGCAGAGGGAACAGATTCCCATGCAGAAACAAAATAGTTAAAATTACTAGGCAAAGATATCAAAATTTTAGTAATCACCATCTGCTCTGAAACGGTTTCCCCCAATTGTTTCAACTTACAAGTTACCTCTTCTATCTTAGAAATGAATTCTGATATAGTTTCCCCTTCATATTTCATGTTAAAGAATTTTTGTTGTAACAGATGTAAGCTTACCTCAGATTTCTTTTCAAATACCGATAGTAACTTTGACCACATCATGTAAGCAGTATTGCAGGTTAAAATATGTATCATTGGTCCTTCTTCAACTCTAGTTACTATAATTTCTTGAGCTTTACTGTCACGAAGCTCCCATTCTTTTTTAACTTTTACAAACTCAGTTTCAGTTTTAGGTCCTTTTTCAGGTAGCTTTTCATTTCCATTGGTAAGATCAAACAATCCCTTTGAAGATAAAATTACCTTCATTTGAAATTTCCATACATTCCAGTTGGATTCTCCTTTGAGTTTTACACTTGTGTTCAGTGCATCCATGGTACAAGTTAAAATTGTAATCTTAAATTCAAATTACAAATTTCAGTTTGTAGCCCATAACCTTTTAGCAGAGTTTAAATTCATACTAATATAAAACACCAATACAGTAATAATTTATTTTATTACTTTTAACATAATCTAAACCATTTCACAACTATAACATTTCACAATTATATCTGTAAATAAAAACTACCAAAACCATATAATAAATAAATATCATCTGACTTAAAACATGACATTGAACCTTTGTGAATAAGTTGTATCAATTATTTTATTGCATATATCAACAAAAATAATTTTATTTATTTATTTATCAATGACATGCCAGTGTGAAATTTTAAGTTGATGTTTACAATTTACAACAATTTTGAAATTCTTCATCTAGCTAGCAAGTTTTATTATAATTCTTCCAAAAACTCATTAGGGTTGTAAAATGGATTTTCTGTTGGATCAATTTTGATAATTTTATTTAATTTAATAATGTTTTTTGATTCTCTAATGGTTTTATGAAATTTTGCTAGGGTAAAAATTGGGAAACTCATAAAGTTCTTATGTTTCACAGAATTAAAAAAATTTGGACTCACGTTAAAAATAACTTTGTCTTTGTTTATTTATATTTTTCTATTATTTCAGAGAGCAGTTGTCCAGCAGATGGATGGGAGGAGCATACAACGGACTCTCCTGCCCTCTGGAGAATGGGGTTGTTTATACAAGGTAATTGGTTCAGGGAGGAGCATACAACGGACTCTCCTGCCTCTGGAGAATGGGGTTGATTATACAAGGTAATTGGTTCAGGGAGGAGCATACAACGGGCTCTCCTGCCCTCTGGAGAATGGGGTTGTTTATACAAGGTAATTTGTTCTGGAAGGAGCATACAACGGGCTCTCCTGCCCTCTGGAGAATGGGGTTGTTTATACAAGGTAATTGGTTCAGGGAGGAACATACAACGGGCTCTCCTGCCCTCTGGAGAATGGGGTTGTTTATACAATGTAATTGGTTCAGGGAGGAGCATACAACGGGCTCTCCTGCCCTCTGGAGAATGGGGTTGTTTATACAAGGTAATTGGTTCAGGGAGGAGCATACAACGGACTCTCCTGCCCTCTTGAGAATGGGGTTGTTTATACAAGGTAATTGGTTCAGGGAGGAGCATACAACGGGCTCTACTGCCCTCTGGAGAATGGGGTTGTTTATACAAGGTAATTGGGTCAGGGAGGAGTATACAACGGGCTCTCCTGCCCTTTGGAGAATGGGGTTGTTTATACAAGGTAATTGGTTCAGGGAGGAGCATACAATGGGCTCTCCTGCCCTCTGGAGAATGGGGTTTTTTATACAAGGTAATTTGTTCTGGGAGGAGCATACAACGGGCTCTCCTGCCCTCTGGAGAATGGGGTTGTTTATACAAGGTAATTTGTTCTGGGAGGAGCATACAACGGGCTCTCCTGCCCTCTGGAGAATGGGGTTGTTTATACAAGGTAATTTGTTCTGTGGAGAGCATACAACGGGCTCTCCTGCCCTCTGGAGAATGGGGTTGTTTATACAAGGTAATTTGTTCTGGGAGGAGCAAACAATGGGCTCTCCTGCCCTCTGGAGAATGGGGTTGTTTATACAAGGTAATTTGTTCTGGGAGGAGCATACAATGAGCTCTCCTGCCCTTTGGAGAATGGGGTTGTTTATACAAGGGAATTTGTTCTGGGAGGAGCATACAACGGGCTCTCCTGCCCTTTGGAGAATGGGGTTGTTTATACAAGGTAATTTGTTCTGGGAGGAGCATACAATGGGCTCTCCTGCCCTCTGGAGAATGGAGTTGTTTATACAAGGTAATTTGTTCTGGGAGGAGCATACAACGGGCTCTCCTGCCCTCTGGAGAATGGGGTTGTTTATACAAGGTAATTTTTTCTGGGAGGAGCATACAACGGGCTCTCCTGCCCTCTGGAGAATGGGGTTGTTTATACAAGGTAATTTGTTCTTTGAGGAGCATACAACGGGCTCTCCTGCCCTTTGGAGAATGGGGTTGTTTATACAAGGTAATTTGCTCTGGGAGGAGCATACAACGGGCTCTCCTGCCCTCTGGAGAATGGGGTTGTTATACAAGGCAATTTGTTCTGGGAGGAGCATACAACGGGCTCTCCTGCCCTCTGGAGAATGGGGTTGTTTATACAAGGTAATTTTTTCTGGAAGGAGCATACAACGGGCTCTCCTGCCCTCTGGAGAATGGGGTTGTTTATACAAGGTAATTTGTTCTGGGAGGAGCATACAACGGGCTCTCCTGCCCTTTGGAGAATGGGGTTGTTTATACAAGGTAATTTGCTCTGGGAGGAGCATACAACGGGCTCTCCTGCCCTCTAGAGAATGGGGTTGTTTATACAAGGCAATTTGTTCTGGGAGGAGCATACAACGGGCTCTCCTGCCCTCTGGAGAATGGGGTTGTTTATACAAGGTAATTTTTTCTGGAAGGAGCATACAACGGGCTCTCCTGCCCTCTGGAGAATGGGGTTGTTTATACAAGGTAATTTGTTCTGGGAGGAGCATACAACGGGCTCTCCTGCCCTTTGGAGAATGGGGTTGTTTATACAAGGTAATTTGCTCTGGGAGGAGCATACAACGGGCTCTCCTGCCCTCTAGAGAATGGGGTTGTTTATACAAGGCAATTTGTTCTGGGAGGAGCATACAACGGGCTCTCCTGCCCTTTTGAGAATGGGGTTGTTTAAACAAGGTAATTTGTTCTGGAAAATGATGGATACAGATGGCTAGGATGAAGTATGGAGGCAACAATCCCAAACCTATGCAACCTATGATGAGCCAAACATTTGCAACCACAGTATAACCTCCCATAAATGTGTCCCAGTTAAGTCAGTACAGCTCCTAAACACTTCTCCCAAGTGCACTGACTGTACTCAGCTAGATTTGTGGAAAGAGATTTTAGTGGGTACAAATATTGGCCTGAATATATTACTGTTCTCTCTGTTTTATTCTAGTTGAATCCTTTTTTCTTTATAAACACCGAAATAAAACTGTAAGAGTACTTTTACTTAAAAATATTTTGAATAAAATGTTATATCCTTATTTAAAAATGCAATACAAATTATCTGATGAAAGTGATTACATTTTAGTATAAAATGCAAAGCTTTTAGTTCATCTTTTAATCTTACACTTTTAGGTATGGAGCAGTAAAGTTCGGCTTGATAGTGGGAGGGATTGCAGCCGGTCTCCAGTCACAATCTGTCAGCCGCAGAAATCTGATCCTTGTGGCAAAAGCCAACTCTCTACGAGGCACAAGCTACAAGTTCCCTCGTCTCTACGGAACAACTGACAACAATCCAAACATCAGCAACATCTGGGCTGCCACTCTCTCAGGTTAGATCCAGAGGGTGTTACATATAATATGCGGGATGGGTGTCCTGTGAGGTAATAGCAAGAATGTGTGAAAGGGAGAGAGTATTATAGAATGTCTGGTGCATCTCTATTGCTTGACCTATGTAGCTCTTCCTTTCTCCTACAATGTCATTCTCTTCAACAGAGTCAATCAATCAATCAATCAAATATCTTTATTCGTTAACTGTACAATTGTTACAGATGAATAGTGTCACATTTGTCATAGTGAGTAGTGTCTCTCTATTTATATATAAACATGTATTGGAATCTACAAATTTGATAGAACTAGGCCTAGCAACTAGACATTCAAATTTACATGCAATTCCTCAAAGGAGTATAAGGGATGATCTATCATAAACGTTTTAATTTTTTTTATGAATTCTGACAGGTTTTGTGTTTTTTTTATAGAATCTGGGAGCATTTCAAAAAATTTTAAACCTCTATAATTTATGCTTTTCTTAAAAAACTCTAGTCTATGGGATTCGAAAGTTAAAAAATTTCTGGTATTGTATGGACGACTTCTGGCTTCCGCTTCCATCAGAGGTATATTGTGTTCCTTGACATGTTTTACTGTGTATAACACATGTTGGGAGAAAACGGTTAAAAATCCTAATTCTGTAAATTTTGTTTTGACTGAGTCTCTATTTCTTAAACCAAGTATTATCCTTATTGCTTTTTTCTGTATTTTCAAAATCTTTTTCAAATTTTTGGTGGAGGTGGCCCCATAAATACCTACCCCATATGATATATGGGAATCTATAAGTGCAAAATACAAAACTCTCAATGTTTTTAAACTACATTTTTTTGACATTCTTCTAAGTGCGAAAATCCCAGACGATATTTTATTCAAAACACTTTCAATGTGGTCATCCCAGGTCAAATTTTCGTCTATAATCAGTCCCAAAAATTTTGTATTACATTCTTGTAGTATTTCATCTTCATCTATTTTAATAATTGGGTCAATTTTTGTTCTGCACTCTCTTGTTGAGAATGATACAAAGTTTGTTTTACTTGGATTTATTAGAAGGTTTTTGTTTTCAAAATATTGTTTCACTAGTGTAAGGTTTGTATATGAGGCAATTTCAACTGATTCTTGGTTTTCTCCAGAAATTATTAGGTTTGTATCATCTGCGTATATGCAAATTGAGCTGTGAACACCACATAAGACTTCAGGGAGTCCTTTTAGGTAGCACAGGAACAATAAGGGTCCCAAAATGGACCCCTGAGGAACTCCATATTTCACTGTTCGCAGTGTTGACAATACATTATTTATGTATCTGAAATTTTCGTGTTTCACTTGTGTTATTTCGACACACTGCTTTCTTTCATACAGGTATGATTCAAACCAGGCCAATTCTTTATTTTTTATATTGTGGGACTTTAATGATTCAATCAATTTTTTATGTGAAACACTGTCGAAAGCTTTAGTTAAATCCAAGAAAATGCCAATAACTTTCTCCCCCTTATCAATTTTGTAAATGATATTTTGAACAAATTCAATGCCCGCTGTGATGACAGACTTGCCCGTCCTGAAACCATGTTGATGTGCATCAAACAAATTTTGCATTTCTAAAAAATTTTTTAACTGGTTATAAACAACTTTTTCATATAATTTAGAAAATGTTGGCAAAATAGAGATTGGTCTGTAGCTAGATAATCGTTTTCTGTCCCCTTTTTTGAAAATTGGTTTTATTTTGGCGACCTTAAGCTGCTCGGGAAATATACTACTTATAAGAGAGGAATTTATGACATGAACCAAAGGTTTCAAGATAGTATTTTTAACTTTTTTTATCACTGTAATAGGGATTTCGTCCATACCAGATGATGAAGTATTTTTAAATGACTGTATTACAATGTTTAATTCTTGTTCAGTTATCTGTTCAAAACGAAATGACTCCATCGGAGAGGATTCTCCCCTATACTCCCTTGAATGAGACATTTTTGTGGAATCAATTTTTGGCACTACCTCTTTATCAACCACATCAGCAAAATAGTCATTAAATCTAGTTCCTACTTCTACTGGGTTTATAACAATGTTATCATTTTCATGAATACATATGTTTATCTGATTGTCTTTGAAAATGCCAATTTCCTGATTTAATAATTTCCAGGTTGTTTTTGTAGCATTGTCTGATTTATTAATTAGATCATCAAAGTATTCTTTCTTTGCTTTATCAATTGATTTTTTAAGTTCTTTCTTCTTTTCTTTTATAGATGTTTTTAAGTTAACATCATGCATGGTTCGAAACATTTTACTTAATTCAATAATCTTTGCTTTATCATTCTTTATCTCTTGTGTAATCCAATTATTATTATCAAATTTCAATGTAGCCCATTCCTTAGGACAGCTTATATTAAAGTAATACATGAACAAATTATTAAAAACTAAAAATTTTGAAGCTACCGGAGCTTGATACAACTCTACCCAAGACTCACGAGATAAGTAATAGATAAGTGTCTCAATATTCTGTGTACTAAAATTTCTACAAAACTTTTTAATTTTAGTCTGCCTCCAGCTTATTGTGCAAACGTTTTGTATCTTAAGCAATTGAGCATCATGGTCCGACATTTCTGTTATCAATCCTAGAACTTTGACATTTTTGTTCAAGTGAATATTTGTAATAATGTTGTCGATTGCTGTTTTTGAGGAATCCGTGACCCTAGTTGGAAAATTGACCAAATAGCACAGGTTAAACATGTTCAAAATATTACAAAATCTCTTATAAACCAAATTATTATCCTCCAATACATCGATATTAATATCTCTAACTATAACAATATTTTTATATTTTTTCATTACAATTTCCAGGTAAGTTTCAAATTTTTTTAAAAATGGCTTTTCAAATCTATATTCAGGAGTTCTGTATATACATGACAAAACAAAAGAAAAATTGTCAGCTTCTATTAATGTAAAGCAACATTCAAATTCTTTATCCAATATTAATTCTTCAACTTTAGGAAAAATTATTTTCTTAGCTAAACATACTGCTCAATGCTAATAGAATAAATTTACTCATAAAACAAAACTACCTATGTTTTATTAGTCCTCCCCTTACGATTTCCAAGAGTTTTTATAAATTATTAAATTAAAAATCGCGATCAATAATTTGTGCTAGATAAACTTGGTTAGCACAAAGAACAAAATAAGATACCATTAATGATTTTATTTGATTACTTTTTAAAGATGTGGGTTTATAGGTCACCAGTGGCTTGAAGGGGCCATAGCCCCTAACCTTTCTCTTATTAGCTCTGATTTTACACTTCACATTCTGAGGAAAATAAAACAATATAGGTCAGAACACATGTCAGTTTGTATACAAAGTAGACACGTAATCACATGTTTTAATGTAAACAAAGAAGACGTTTTGGAATCCCCATGTTTTTTATAGGGGGGTTTTACATTATTTCTCGTTTGCTGGCAACATTTTAGAAAAACTGCTATTTTTTCCGAGTCCCTGGGATCCAGACCTTTAATTTGAGACCGCTCCCATTATCTTGCAATTTGCAAAACCCCCACAATTTTGACTTAAAATGTTGCTTACAGAATTACATATAAAGATGTGAGTTTTTTAATGGTTGAGCAGTAACCAACAGGTTCTTTTCTACGATAAGGAAACGTTTTTTTCTACTATCCCATTTTTATGTTTCTACTTTGATAGTGCATCTGAAGAGTTTGCGCTACTCAAGTTCATTTTATTATCAAGCCTACATTCCTGGGTTACATATAGTTCCTGTATCATACGTTAAAAATAACTACGTGTACCAATCCAACTGAAACCACAAAAACTATTTTGATGAGCCGTAGGCACCAATGGCTTATCCAATATCACAATGATATATATTTTTCATTATTTTAAAGAAAAAGCAAGGAAGTTCATACATAGTTAGTTTGGTTTATGTTTATGGATCTATCTTCATGAAATATTTACATTAGAAAATATTTTCTAACTATATTTTCTCATTTAAAAGGAATAATGTATATTTTTGAGTATTAGACATTTTTACAACATGAAAATAAACTTTTGAAATCACAAAAGTTAAAATGTTAATTATCATGTTGATGCCCTTCAGGAGAGATAGGGGAGGTGGCGTTACTCCAGGGACCCCTCAGCTCTAGTCAGATGAGGATCGGCCTAAATGGAGGGTGGAATGACTCTGTATTGCCGAGGTACTACTTCCTGCAGGAGGACAACAAAGACGCCCTCACTGACACGGACATCCGCGGCTCCGTGGATGGTAGATCATTTTATTATTATCATATCTGTCTCTTAATCCTCGTTTGTAGTAATAACTGGAATTGCCTTTTAGCAGAGAAACAAAGAGGCTATTTGGTCATTTTCTAAACTAATGGTGAACAAAAAAGGCATAACATGTATTGAATCATATACTATGCTTAGCAAATAAGCTTGTCATTGAAAAAAGTTTAGATACTTAGGGTGTATCTCTCTACTCTGCATCTGAAAAGTCTCCAATAGAGATGAAATATAATGTATTGTGTGTGTAGATATCTTATTCCTTGTTGTTGTGCTCATCTGAACCAGTTGCTTCAGGGGACTGTATCCCACCTTTTTCATCCCACCTCCTAAGCCAAGTGCTTTTCCTTTGTAGACTAAACCTTTAACAAAATATTTTTTGTTATTTTAGCAAATCATTTATACATTTTGATATACTTTAAACAAAAATTTGGCATGATAAATATCACACTTTTAAACACTTACTTACTAAGTGTTTAGTTCCAACGATTCAGCACTTTGAAATACCTTTCTTTTAGTCACTACCATTTTATAGTCCGACATTTGCTAAACCGACACGTTTGGTAATCCGACAAGGCAGTGACAGTGTAACTCCCATGAGCTAACGCTATAGGCTCGGCAGGGTGGGAGCAGGGATGAATTTTCATATCAAACACTGGTTTATATTCTCTAGGGTACAGTACAGTACTATATTTATATTTATATTGACTTTTACTGTTTTTCTTGTGTTAAACATATTTTTAAATGTATGTGTTTTAACCTACTTTATTTCTTAATGGTACCCTCGGTAATCCATAATATTTGGTAATCCGAAAATTGTAAGATCCTATATTTGTCGGAGTATTAAGAATATAGTGTGTAACTCCAAGGATGTAACACTATAAACAAATTTGCCAGATCACCATTCACAAAGAATTAAACTTTAAAGAGGTTTCATAACTAGTGAAACCTTGCAGCATCTCCTGACTAACACTCATTGCAGGCCTGATGCTGGGAGCCAATGCCCAGTCTTGGAGTAGCCTAGTGGGGGGAGGGGGGAGGCTCAAGCTGTCCCAGCTGATTGACATGTACTACTCAGAGCGAGGGGTGCTCAACACCAACATCCGGGCTTGCCAGCGAGTCACACTGTTCCAGAGCATGTTCTCTCCCGACGACATCATGCAACAAGTGAGTTTTATCTATTTTGTTCGTTTTGTAAATATCTTTTATATATGAGGGATTTTCGGAAAGTAACCTCTATTTCCTCATTGCACATGTTGTAATGGAGTTAGCACCATAATTCTTGCACTGACTTGCACTGAAATGCACATTGATTGGTCATCATCCACTTCGGCTAAATGATCATACAATTGCAAAATTTTGTTGCAGCTGTCTTTCAAAGTTTATGCTGCAATCAAAGTTCCCGCCAAGGGCTCTGTCATTAGACTTTTCAAGACCAACAATTTCCGAGTTAAGGCCTTTTCACACCGGCGTACTGAACGTCCTGGACGTTTGGTACGTATTTGTCAAAATAAATCCCTATCCATGCTATCAAATGAGACGGTTCACACCGCGCATCCAGAACGTTGCGAACGTCCTGGATGTCCGCAACGGTTTTCTGAGGATTGCTCGGCGAGTGATTTTCCACAAACGTCCAGCCCATCCACGGCCTAGCGCATGCGCAATGAGCACTTCAGAACCACGTGCTCCGCTCCCGCTCATTTCTACAAAACCCCGCGTCATCTGCAGTATGTTTGTTGTTGCTGGTGTTTTGTGCGTTTGTACCATGGAAGCGTTGTTGGAGGAAGTTCGTGGTCATCCTATAATCTGGGACACAACCCTAGAAATATTCAGGGAAATATACTTACATATGGTCTAAATAAAATGGTATCGTTATGGGGATTACCAGATTGTATATTTTAACCTACACTCAAAAATTAATTAGACTTGAGCAAATTTTAATCTAACTAGTTGTCATATGATTTTTCTTACCTTAAACAAATAGCGAGTCTCTCTTTGCTAGTAATTGCCTCTCTATAGTTAGTATTGGTTTTTCTGATATCAACATCGATCATTGACAATACTTCTTCAAACTGATCGGGAGTTAATCTAACATAAGTTCTGAACTTATCTTCATCCAGCTCCAGATCATGCATCAAGTGATGGTATTCTCCAAAACTCTTCCGTTTTAGTGAATTTCCCCCATAGGGAAGAAGCTATTACCGTAGGTCTCATGGTAAGACTTAAGCCCGAGACCATGACAATTTTTTGTTTTGAGGTCCCCAGATGACAAAAACACTGTTCGTTCAAATTTATATATATATATATCTCTCTCTCTATATATATATATATATATATATATATATATATGTGTGTGTGTGTCCGTGAATGCGATAACTTGAGTAAAAAATGTCCGATTTTGATGAAATTTGGCTCAAATGTGTAAAATGACATTCATGACTTTAAGTTCGAAAACCAGAAAAATCGGACCATGGGAAAAGGGGTTTATAGGGGTTTTAAACTTTCCAAAAATCAGATTTTTGTATATTTCACCCTAAAATTTTTTAAAAGCTTAATTTTGGTTTTGACCATTGTTGTAGAGCTTAAAAAAACAAATAATAAAGTATTTTGAATTATTAACCTAGGTTAAGTGGTTGCAGAGAAAATTCAAAAAACCTGCTCATAAAATCTTCCATGTTATTCTTATGAGAAAAAGGGTTTTGGCTTTTCCTAGGGTTATTTTAATGTAAACTTCATATTTGCTTTTACCAATCTGTTCAGTTCCACAAATCAATCATTTTGGTTTTTAAATTGTGATTCTACGCCCAACGGTTGCAGAGATATTCCAAGTGCTAAATACAGTACGTTGTCCAATGTTATCCTTATGGAGAATAAATCAAATTTGATATCTCAATTATTTATGAATGTATGTTGATGAAACTTGGTATGTGGCTTCCCGTAGTATTGGTATATTGATATTTGCACAGCAAATGATTTTTTGTTGATTATTCCTGTAACAGAAAACCTGCGTACTCAGCCCCCCATGTTATTCTTATGGAGAATAAGTAAAATGTAACGACTCCCTTAATTATGAACATAAATTAATAAAACTTGGTATGTAGCTTCACTTGGTTGAGTTATATTGATAATTGCATAAAAACCCATTTTTTCCCCTTGTTGCAGCAAACCTGCTTATACTCAGTCCCCATGTTATTCTTATGGAGAATAACTAAAATGTTATATAGTGCTTATTTATGATTGAATATTGATGAAACTTGGTATGTGGCTTCGCCTTGTTAAATTATATTTATATTTGCATAAAAACCAATTGTTTGTGTTCCTTGTTTCACCAAACCTACGTACTCAGTACCGATGATATTCTTATGGAGAATAATTAAAATCGCTTATATGTGAATATATTTTTATGAAACTTGGTATGCGGCTTTATGTGGTATTAAAACAAATATTATGCATTGTAAATTCGCTGAGTACGCAGGTTTGCTGCGACAGGGGTATTTTATTTATGGGATGTATCCATTTACTTCTTTTCGTTAACGAATATAATAATACTAAGTCGTCATCACTATCACTATTCGATTCATTCATCCACGGAACAGAAAAACCGGTTTCACACGAAGGAACTGGCGGAAAAGACATGTTTGCACGAGTAACAACTGAGTGAGAGGTGGCACTTGACTGATCACCTGTCCTCATGAGCGAACAAGTGGACGTTTGGTACGTTGCTGGGCGGTGTGAAAGGGGCGTGTACTGGGCGTCCCAAACATCCCAAACGTCCAAGACGTTCAGTACACCGGTGTGAAAAGGCCTTTAGCATTCAACTCAGAACTTTCACTTTGAATGAACCAAATTAGTCTAGGCGCTAAGCCATGTCCCGTGTGCGCTTATATGTCCCATAAGTTTTGTTGCGGGGCTTTGATTAACACCTATGAGAGCTAAAAAAAAATTGGTCACCTGGTCAAGATCATGGTTGTTTGGCCGCCATATTGGAAAATGGCTGTCAAATTGCTAGATTATTTGCTAATAAGTATCTCCGCACCCAATGGTCCAATTTTAATTTTGTAAAGCTCATATTACTCCTTGTCTGAAGGCAAACAAATTTTGTCATTATGTGGACTTACTGGTTAGTTAATGCGTCCTTTCGTTCCAAAGGCTTAAAACTATCGATTCAAAATTGATTAAAAGACTTTAAGGTATGTTTAAAAACATATATTTACTGTTGATCTGCTGATAAGATATACATAGAGACATGGTATTCCAAACAACTTAATGTTTCAAATCTTAACGAGAAAAAGAATAACAAAATTATGTATGAGGATTCTTACATTGGTCTAAAACACTACTTTTACATTTAGAAAAGTCACAGCTCATTACTTTCAGTCTCCTACAGGGACATGAAGTTTCTCTGAAACACGTCTGGCAATTACATGGCTTAGGGAAATCTTCAGGGAACGTTGGATCATCTGTCACTTGTGGAATTAGAGTATCACCTTCCTCTATATAACCATAGTCCAATGGATTGAGTTTCTCGGTTGGTTCCAAAGCATGGATCCATTTGTAACATTGCAAGTAGCTTCTTTTTAAATGATGATGGGTAGATCTTGAGGTGGGTGCCAAATCTTGAAAGTTCGTAATTTTTTGTGATGGAACTGATGAAAACGCAATTTATCCATTGTTGCTGAACTTGAAGCAAGTGCTCTAACCAAAAATTCTTCTGCTTTTTTCCATTTCCTCAATCAATGGTCCTTTGCCAAACTCTAACAAGAGGTCTTCTGCACACTATTCTGCTGCTTTTAAAGCTGCTAACTTCGTACTGACCTTGCTTGTAGTGTCGCAGCCGGTTAAAGAATGAATGGCTGGTAAAGCTATTAAAACAGTAAGTGGTACTCTGTCTTCAAAGGACTGAAGTGGAATGTTACACGATGTTTTGCCTACTCCAAAAGCAATCCACAGCTCTTTAAGTCCTAACCTTTTCCACTTATGTAACAATGGATAAATTGAGTTTACATCAGTTCCATCACAAAAAATTACAAAACTTTCAAGATTTGGCACCCACCTCAAGATCTACCCATCATCATTTAAAAAGAAGCTACTTGCAATGTTACAAATGGATCCATGCTTTGGAACCGTCCGAGAAACTCAATCCATTGGACTATGGTTATATAGAGGAAGGTGATACTCTAATTCCACAAGTGACAGATGATCCAATGTTCCCTGAAGATTTCCCTAAACCATGTAATTGTCAGACGTGTTTCAGAGAAACTGCATGTCCCTGTAGGAGACTGAAAGTAATGTCCTGTGACTTTTCTAAATGTAAAATGTAGTGTTTTGGATCAATGTAAGAATCCTCATACATAATTTCGTTATTCTTTTTCTCGTTAAGATTTGAAACATTAAGTTGTTTGGAAGACTATGTCTCTATGTATATCCTATCAGTAGATCAACAGTAAGTATATGTTTTTAAACATACCTTTAAGTCTTTTAATCAATTTTGAATCAATAGTTTTAAGCTTTTGGAACGAATGGACGCATTAACCAACCAGTAAGTCTACAACTTTACTGGAAATATTCAAAATCGTAATGTATCTCAATAAATAATGGGTTTAACAAAAAATGTGTAATGACAAAATTTGTTTGCCTTCAGACAAGGAGTAAAATGAGCTTTGCAAAATTAAAATCGGACTACTGGGCGGGGATACATATTAGTAAACAATCTAGCAATTTGGCGGCCATTTTCCAATATGGTGGCCAAACGACCATGACCTGGACCATGTGACCGATTTTCTTTTTTTAGCTCCCATAGGTGTTAAACAAAGCCCCGCAACAAAACTTAGGGGACATAAGTGCACACGGGACATGGCCTAGCACCTAGACTAAATGTTATAAGTAAGGAAATCGTTCTAAAATGGAATTTTTTATTCAAAAGTGCCAAAAAATTATCTACGACGAAGGAAAAAGTTGTAAAAAGTCCTAGAGCTGAGGCAATTTGTGATGTTTTGTGAATCTGATAAATCTTTTCAAGACATATTGAGCATGATCTTTCGATGGCCTAACTACTATGTCCAAGTACAAGGACAGTTGTTCCAATTACTGGACAAGTTGTTTTGCCTTATTAAATAATGCCAGGCTACTTATTCTGTGGGGCCCAGTGATCTGGGACCAATCCCAAGTGACCGCAATGTGCAAAAATGCTCATGGTTTTTCCAGTTCTGACCGCTGTTCTCATAGCCCGCTCAAATTGAACTTAAAAACGAGTTCGCACGCAGCACGCTGACGTGAGGGAAGTGAATTTCCACATAAAAACTTTTAAAACTCAAAATCAGTGTAAAAACATCCATTTGTCCAATTTTTATTGAAATCTGAAAACATTGTTTTTTTGGCTGTTCTGATACTCCTGGTTTCATTTACTTGCAAAGCTGGGAATACAATTTTATGCATTATAAGGTTAGGAGAAGGTCCAGACAGGCTTGAAAGTAGGCGTGAGGTTGCTGGGGATAATAAAAGTACTCTAACAAAGGAATAACAGGCTTTTCTAGTGTAAAACCCCCATAAGACAACGTACTGTGTTTACCCGATACACATTTTCTTTAATAACTCGGTAAATATTTATGCTAGAATGACGGGAGAGAGCTTAAAACGTTCGCCTTTCTAATTCCCATCTTTTAACATGCATTAATTTTACATCTGGGGCTTTTCTGACCCTTTTTGGGCCCAAAAACTCAAAATTTGAAAGATTAATCCCCAAAAAATGGGTTTAGAGTTTTCCGATTGTTTTGCCCAACGAACTTGTTCAACAGGTTATAGAAAGGAATGTCCCTACCAAATTTGAAGTAAATCGGACAAAAAATGCGACCGCTAGAGTGCATACACATATATATATATATATATATATAAAATTTTGAACGACCCCCCAAAACGTGTTCAGGGGGTCACGTTAGGAACTTCTATGGTGGTCCCGGGCTTAAGTTTCACCGTGCAGGTCATGCTAATAGTTCACTTTCCAAAGGAAATTCACTAATAACTCAATTTTTTCTCTTTCAGTCCTTCGCCTTCTCTGGAGTTTTAGAGCAAGAGCTTCCCTCTGCAGTTAATGTTGATAACACAGGTTTACAAAACTTCAACTCCGCGGCCGTCCAGAAATTTACAACATACTTTGGTAAGCATCTAATTTAACTAAAAAAATGATCCATGAAACATAGGTACTCAAAACATACCCTAAAACTAATTTTACTTTTATATTTTTTGTATCAACCTTTTTTATATCTAAATAAATAAAATTAGAGTTTTGTCTGTACATTGCTTGGAATCATGACATTTTTGCATATTTTGACGTTTTACACCCTAGGGGAGCCAAAAAAAGTCTTATCTCAATTTCTGTCTGTCTGTCTGTCCTTCGGTAACGTTCAAGAAAGTGTTTTTGTTCACTATTCTCGGGAAAACGAGTGCACTGATAAATATTTGTTTCTTTGTTTATACATTCGCGAGAAGGTTTTAAGCTACTTTAAACTGCATTACCCCTTTTCAAAAAATAATGGCTTCCGCTCAAAAACGTGTTTTCGCGCTGTTTTGATCGTATTTGTTTCCCAGGGAAACAGATGATTTGATTTAGATGAAACTTTGTTTCTATGTGTTCTATTATAAGATTATAAGCTATTTCAACGTTTTGAATTCACCTCAGGGCTAAACCCCACGGGATTTTCAAGATGCCATCTTATGGTTATGGACAAAGCATTTATTTATACTGAACCAGTTGATGACTTAAGAATATTTATTTATTCCATAATCAGCTGTTCTAGTTCTCAATTAAAACATTGAGTGAAGATTGGTAATAAATAACAGAAGTATACAGAGTGGACATATTATATAAATCTATATTTTTCAGACACATTCGCTCACTCACATTGTGATCACTGTAACTAAAAAACGACATGTATAAGAAGGTGAAATTTTGCATAGTGGTTCCCCTTATTCTGCAAATGTACAAAAAGACTAGGTTTGAAACAAAATCGTACCCGACTCTGCCCTAATTTCCTTTTATTTTTGGCAATCTTACGAGCATTAGTTCGGACCTTTTAAGTTGAATTTGGTAGAAACATACCTAATATATCAGAATAAACACAAGCCTATTCCCGTTAAGAATGAGTTTTAGGGCCCCACCCCCGAACCTTCAGAATACCTATTTTAAAAATCTTGCACCTGCTACTGGACTGATGGAGATGAAATTCGGAAGCAAAAAAAGCAGATAAAAATACTTAAGGGATCTGCCCCATTGACCTTTAATATAATAATCACAAACTTCCCAACTAATAGAGCTGAAATTTGGTACATTAAAGGACATCAGCAACAACATGACCCATAATGGGGAGTCATGGTGTTGTTCTCTCTAGAGATTTCATACAGACACTTTGTGTGCTTGAGTCATGAGGGGACGAGATCTATGCCTCTCTAAACAGATATTTTATGTAGCCAACTACTGAGTGTCTCAACTTAACAGTAAATTTGAAAATTATTTTTCGATAAGACTAAAGGGTTGAGGATTTGTATTAGGTCCTTCTAAAAGTTGAGAACAGGACATTGGAAAACAGGTGGTATCATAAACATACCTCCTTCAATCTGTTCAATCGATGAATAACAGGAACTACTGATCGACAGTTTTTCCATGAGGTTCATAAACAGATTAATTTCGAAAGTGCCTTGTGTCATCCTCACGCCCACCATTGAAATATTGTAAAATTAATTCGGTTGTTATTATTTGAAAATGTATCTATTATTAAGACATACAGCCCTTACGAAGGACGGGTACACAGCTAGTTTATTAATAAAGAACTTAACTTTTTCTCAGAATCTTTAACAGTGGCAGCAAGAGGGCAACTGCATAGGAGACAAGGAGAACTCAGGTACTCAGAAATATATTTTTGGGTGCACCGTAATCATAATGGGTAGAAACGATTGTCATGAATTAAAATGAAAATTGTATTGCAAAAAACTATAAACGATGTATATTTTATTTAAAACTTACAAGTTGTCAACAGTAACTCAATCAACCTATGTTGTAATTAAATACTTTGTTAGAGTCTCAATATATAGGTATTATAATCAATTTGCCACTTTGACCTGGGTCAATCAAGCAAGCCCTTTGTAACAAATTGAGAGTGCCAATTTATTTTCCTGTTATAATGTACAGGAAACAATTTACTTTATTTTACATACAAAGCAGTGAATTGTATAGACTGACGACTTGACTGAAAGCTCTTGATGCACTTCTCTGCTGATAAAGGTGTATTTCTTCTTACACAATCTCCTTATCATTTGATGATGGATTGCAGCATCAATGGTGGACAACCAGTGCTCCTTCGGGTCATCATCGTACACAAGTGGCCAGAGTGGGGGGACGGTATCCAAAATTGTCACTCCTGCCGTACATCTATATCTGGTTATAGACTTCAGCTACGATTATCTGGATGCCATGAGAATAGCAAGGTAGGTCTTGGATCTTCTTTAGGACTTTAGTGACTTCTTTACAACTTTTTATATTTGGTTGTCATCTGATTTCTACAAAATTGATTGTAAACCGTTTAAATTGTAAAACCTTACAAATAAATGGTTTGTAACTATTTTATATGTATTTTTCTGTGCATTTAGTTGGTTGTTTGCCAATTTGTTGACATCTAATTTAAACACTAGCTTTTTCTGGAGGTTTGAGCATAGATTAAACATACTCCATAGTATGTTTAATCTATGGTTTGAATTGTAAGACTAAATTACTTACGTACTCCGTCAAACAGCTCAATATGTGTTATTCATGTTCAGGACATGTTTCATGTTTCATGGATACAAATTACCTATGTTTAAGGTTTTGCAGGAGGAAACCTTTCGCGTTCTCAAGAAAAACTATTTAACATGATTGCAGAGTTGGCAAACAACCAATGAATACAAGATTACAACAAATATAATATAAAAACTAATGGGAAATGCTGTAAGAATGTATAGTCTTTATAAGTTGCGTTGGTGCCTCATATAGTGATCAAGTGAAAAAAATATAAGATATGTTTACAACATTACACACAAAACTGTAATTTTTGCTGATAATTTTACTTTTCTCTCAACAATTTTTCTCCCTTCTCACTAAAATTTGCTTTATCATTTTTACAATTTGCTTTGCTTTATTGGCTTATATGCACGGAAATGAAGTATTTAAGCTTACTATAAAGGCTTACTCATATGTATTTTTATATTGGTGAAACATTGTTTTTGAATCCTCCAGTTTTATTTTTGTCCCACTACTTGATGGCTAAAAGCAATAATTTAGAATAAAAATTCAAAACACCACATTAACAGATTATATTTTGTATTCCAGCCAGCTTGCAGAGAGGTTAGAAGTGAGTCGGTTCACAGGAAACATTTCAGTAATCAATGCAAAAGATGCTTCTGTTGTTGTGAACAGTACATACGATGTCCTCCAAATGTATGCCAACTTTACGAGGAACAAGTACTACATGAATAGTAAGTACAGTTGAACTCTCCTAAAAATATAAGTACCGATTTAGAGGGTCTATAATATATTTAAATTATTATTTACATCTTCTTTTTGCTTAGGTTGTAAAGTAAATTATTATTATGCTCCAGGAGAATATATAGGGTAGAAGAGCAAATAATGTGTTCAGAAATAAAGGACATAAGTTTCAGAGATTAGCCCGGCTAGGATGAGAGTGAACTATGGTATAAACATGTTAGATTCTTCCTAACCTGAGGTTGACTATGTCCCTAACTAAGAAGGTTTGTTGGAAATACTGGAGACAACATTAATCAATGAAATTGTGAGCCCTATTATGAGTGTTTTGGGGAGGAAAAGAACTATTTGTTGAAATCAAACCAGTCAACAAAGTGAATCAAACCAATAATCGCATGATTTGAAAATTAGTGAACTTTATCAGATACCATGGCAAGAATAAATAAAATAAACAAAATTAATTTGTTCCAATTTTGATTACCTTTATTCCAGTGATTTGAATTCAATTCAATTTGAAAATATTCACTTAGAAAAATCGAATAACCCATTTCTGCAGTTCAAAGAAGGATAAATTTTCCTATCCTGACAAAATCACCTGCTCGCTTTTTCGGCGAGTCTCCCAACCCATCTATCCCAACATTAAACTTTCTTGCCTGCCTCAGGTCAGAGAGGGTTTGACTTGCCGCGGATTGTGCGCGACGTGGGCGACATGTTGCGCCTCAGGCTTGACTGGGACAAGCAGATCAACACCGCAGGCGGGCCGGCCTCTGTCGTGCTGATCGTGCCCTACACCACCGCCACTGTCAATGACAACGACAAGAACTACATCTACAATAGACTATCAGACCTCAGGAACACTGTACCAGGTTGGCATTCGATGTTTGCACCATTACAAATTTAAAGTGCTAAAATAAAGTTTTTAAGTTTAAAATCTGAATATTACATAAATAATAAGGGTTTATTTTACATTCAAGAACTGTAATAAACATGTAAGCTATCACTTTGAGAGTATGGTTTACAGGGGTTGGGAATGAATTTTTGAATTTTATCCACCGTAAAATGAATTTATTCCAGTTTTTTTATTTTATTTTGAGCAACTTTCACCTTGTTTTGATGTCCGTGCCGTGACATTTATCTAATATTTATAGCTGAAAATCCATCCAATTCAGAATTTTTACTCAAACACAGTATCTTGCTCTCCCGATATTTTGCGGAACCACACTGCGGAATCTTTTAGAGACTGTGTTTGAGTGTTTTTTGTCCATTTGTTTAGTGATTTTTGTAAACATTCTGATTTTATTGGATATCTAGCTATGAACATTCAAAATACGTAATACGTAAATACGCATTGACATAAAAACAAGGTGAGTGTTTTCCAAAATAGGAAACTGAAATAATTGTTACACCACCTGAAATATCATGCCATGAAAAATACCTGAATTAATGGACACCTTTGAATCAGAAGCAACAACACCAAATAATCAACTAAATGTAGCCTCCAAGTAGGGATTGGCCACCTTAGCTGTCAAGAAGTATTTAGAGAACTTAATAGGAATGGGTTAAGTAGTAACATCATTATATTTGTCATTTATGTTTTATTAATATTTAAAAAGTGAATGCAAATGAGTTTATAATTAATGCAAATAATTAAGACAGTTTGTAATTTAAATTTATTAGTATGATTTACCCATAAATTAAAACTATACAAATAATTGGGTTTTCAGATGCAAGATTCATGTTCTTAAATCCAGGATCCAAAGATAAATTTTCTTCATTTGTACAAGACGCTTCAAAGGATATGTTTACACTAACTCTAACGGATATACCCACATCTGTAGATGCAGTGATCGCTCGCTTTAAAGGAAGTAAGTTGTTGCTGTTCTATGCTAATCAATATTTTAAGGTCATAAGTTTTAATTACCATTTAAATTTTTAAAACAACATATTTCTATATAGTATGATTTCTATTTAACCATACTCATAATTCACACACCTTAAGTTTATTTGTTTCTTTCTTATTTTTATTACTAATTTTTAATAATTAAGATTAATCCCAGAAATATAAATCAGTTCATCTCCTCTAATATTGGAGGTTTCCTTGGAAAAATCCCTTTTCTTGTTACAAATCAGTTTTGAAGACTTATTGTTCATTATAATGGGGGTTGGGTATGGTAAAATTATAGATGAATATTATTATTTACAATCACTGGCTGATGCAGTAGATGGAAATGCCACATGCAACCTATGAAAAATAAATATGAACAAATTAATTACATTTTTTGCTTTATTGTATTTTTTAGAACAAACAGATTTAAGAACCTTGGTATAATGTATATGGCGAAAAAGCCACTCACCTTATCTTAAATGGCTGAGTTTGGAAATCTTAAAATCTTGGCAGCCCAGCTTCCAAAATCTGTATTGGTTTCACATCAAGATATAAGACACACAGCTTTAAAACTTCTTGGATATAAAACACCACCCTACTTGAAATTCAGTTTACAGATTTTGGATTTTTTCAGTCATAATTTAACTCTAATGTCAAAATAACCCTAAAAACTTATAAATACAATTTATGAAAAATGGTAGGCAACATATGAAAGGAGGATGTTGGAAGCATCTAAAATTATACTAAACAAATATTTTTCACTTCCAGTTCCAAGGAGGATTATCAACCCAACATGCATGTCATTTTACGGTTCGGGAACTACAACATCAAACCTAGCTCTGAAGACGTACATTGAACCAGTGGGCGGGATCCAGTACTACAGGATACACCCCAATTACTTCTACAGCACAAGTAGTGGAACTATAAGGGTATGTACTTTAGCTGTTGGTAAGTTACAGTAGTGTCCATTAAAGAAGACAAAGGCGGGCAAGTCCATTTTATAAATACTAGTATTGGCGGCCGCTATCACGACCGCAGGAAATAATCAGCTGTTTCAGGAACAAAGCTTGTAGGAATAGAAATCCACAGCTGAATACTCCCAGCTCCTAGCGGATATTTGAGCATATATGCTAAAATGGCCTAAAAACATAAAACTTTAAGCTACCGGAGCTTATAAGGTTGCGTAAGGAAATAAGGTTGCGTAAAGAAATAAGGTTGCGTAAGGAAATAAGGTTGCTTTTCAAGAAAAACAAACGACACGTGCAGCTTCCCTGACCTCGATTACCTCTAAATAATTTCTTTTCGTAGCTTGGGAGCCATTACAGCTCGAGAAACAGCCGCGGACGGACTGACGCAAGGAGCCACAGACAAATGCAAATTATAGTATTGATGATGATAACATTTAGCTAAAGAAATTCTAGCACAAAGATATATCGCTCTAGCTGTGTCAGTTTAACGGAGTGGGAGGGTAAAATGTGAGAAAAGAGTAGTTAGAGCTAGTAGAGTTACATTCTCTACCTACAATCCACTCTTAAACCTCCAGCATTAATAAATCGCACAGCCTCCTAAAAGTATGGAAATTAATTAAAGTTTCCTGAGTTCCAAAGTGGTCAGAATGTTCTAAAAAGGATAAGTCTATAAACCTTAACTTCATATTTGTCTTCGTTGAAGTAAGAATGAAGAATTAATTCTGGTACTTCCCGTAGATATCCAGTACCAGTAGTAGAACGTTGAACATCTGTCAGTCTCGGACCAACGTTCTTCCAGGCAACAACTCCCAGAGCGACTCTTGCCGCCAGATCACCTCCGACGCCTATGAGATCACTATCAACAATGCCTGTTCAGGAACCAATATCGCCAACTGTCCACCATTTTACTTTTCTGTGGCAGTAGTGCCAACCTCTTCACCTGTTATCTATGCTTGCACAGGTTTGTTTCTTTTCTTTTAACAATTATTGTTTGTCACATTAATACCACATATTTTGGTAGATTTTCAAATCTACGATTTTACAAATATTTCTAAGTAATTTAAAGAACATAATTCTAGATTTTCAAACACTACAGTGGAATGCTTCTGGATCAGGTAGATGCAGAGGAAAAGAGGACTTTATAGTCCTGTATTATCGACTGCTAAGAACATTTGGGTAATAGTTTTGAGAACTTTTATTATCGTTGGTTTTATTGACGTAAATTAATATTTTAATAATCGCTATACAATAAACGGTATCAGGAAACTGACACATACTTTCTCCCTTTTAGCCCAACTTTAATGAATAAATTACTTTTTATTTACTAAATATAGAATACAAAGCACGGTAGAATGTACAGAAAATCTTGTAAATAAGTTGTTTTCAAAAATATCCACCCAAATCCCTGTTTAGGAGGCACTACAGAATCTATCGCTACACAAGTGGTTTTAAGAGGGGAAATGCCCCCTATCCCCCCCTCAGGGTTATTAAGCGGCAACATATTTTGAACTTCCTCTGTTGGTCAATGCTAACTTGACAAGCATATCAAGTTTGAACGAAATTGATCAATAAATAAGAGACAAATAGTAATTTTTGTATTCCCCATAAGAATAACATTGGACAACGTACTGTGTTTACCGCAAAATGAAAATTGAAATTTTCTCCGCAACCAGTAATTGTAGAATAGTAATTCAAAATACTAAATTATTTAGTTTTTTGAGCTCTTTTTAATGGTGAATAGTAGTATTTTTTATATTTATTTTTTTTAAAGAAAAATAAAAAAACAGAATTTTTGATATTTTAAGTCTTGTAATTTCTGAACCCAAATTTTTACAGAAATGCGGGTGGTGTCATTTTGTTGTAAAACTAAGGTTCTACAAACGACTAAAGTTTAATCAAAATCGTTAGAGCCGTTTTTGATAAATCTTGATTTTTCATGGTTTTTGGGGGATAATTACCCTTAAAAATCAAATATTCCAAAAAATGAAAAAAATACCTGGAGATATTGTGGATTAGTACCTACATACCAAATTTCATAAAAATCGGACCATTGGTTAGGGCTCTAGCTCTGTACACATCTGTACAGATAGACAGACAGACACACACAGACATTATGTAAAAATACTTTTTTGGGTTCAGGGAGCACCAAAATGAATATTTCCACTAAAAAATCAAATTAGAAAATTTGTACAAAAACAATACTTTCTCCATAAACTATGTATAAGGGGGAGAAAGTAAAAATGGTTATTATCTCTAATAGTAATTACCATACATCCAAATTAAGCCATAAGTTGTTGTTGCAGATGATAATTGCCGTTACCCTGACAATATACAAGTGGACATCAAACAGGATGGGCTGACATGTGCAAGTGGAACCATGGGTATTTTAGGAAGTGCAAGTTTTGTTATAGTATTATTTGCTATCTTGACCAATCATTTGACTAGGGTTAGTAATTTATGATGAGAGTGAAAATTTGAGATGATGCAGAAACAATTCAACATGATACTGTTAACAGTCGTTTTGAAACGGTGTTTCATTTCGGACTGTTAACGAGTGAGTTTAAAATTATTTAAGGAGCTTTAAAATAGTGTTAATGACAAACTGTGGCTCCCCTTCTCGCTTTACATAGAAACATGTAGAAAGTAAAAATCTAATTAAAATATGTTAACTTGCTTAAGTATGTCCCATGAAATTAAAATTCAACCCTTGTCAAAAGACCAGATAACGTACTAGTAATATAAAACCTCTGAACTTTTTATACTTGAGACGTTATTGAAATTTAAAGAAATCAAACAAATAAAATTCATATAATTAATTGGTAGTACTCACACAGACACTCTAATTTTTTGTAATTCCTGTATAAATATTTCTGCAAATTAAAAAAAGTGTCTCATCACTTCAGTGTTTGGTACAATTAGCTTTAATTCTTTGCAATTAAGAATATAACATTAAGTCAGTTGTAGGACTCAAATAAAAAAAAAAAATATATTTGGAGCAGATTTAGGTGCAAACAAATTTTAATGATCATATCCCGCTCACAACTTCCAATCCAAATACGTACCATATACCATAAAGAACAATTTTATTCCTAGCGTTCACACCATCTTTTTTAAGTTATACTAAACGTATTTCTGCAAAATTGAATTGATACACCGTATTTCATATTTTAACTCAAAAAAGTATTATGGTTATTGGAATTAGGATATCTATGCTGTTTTTATTTTACATATAGTTAATAGTTCATCAAACGTTAATATTAGAACATTATTATTTATTTCTGTATCAGTAGAGCTGTTTCACTGAATGGACCATTGTTTTTTAAACATATTTTTTGAATTTGTATGTATGTAAACCATTGGAAATTCACAAACCTCAAAATGCAATTACACCTAAACGTGTTTTCTCAATTTATAACACAGTAATTTTAATTACTGATTCAAATTTTATTATTTTAGAAAAAAAACAATAATTGGATTACTAATATATCATGGTTAATACAATATTATTGAAAAATTGTCTTCATTTATTTTTGTGTAGTATATATCTATTTATTTGTTTAATTGATCTACATTATCCAAACATACATTCCAATCACAAACTATCATGTAAACTGATTTGAAATACAATTGATAATCAATCAATTATTATATGTACAAAGAAGTATTTGATCAGAGGGCTCCTGAACCTTATGAAAAATGTTTTCTTTTATTTGTGAACATACATGTGGCATACAATGATTCTTACCTGTGAACGGGATTTATATTAAAAGCTTGCCCCACATTACTGGCGCTTACGCCTGCATATACAGCCAAATACAAAATGTTGGAGCATTCGCAAATAGTGTGGGATCTGCACAAACACCAGTACCAAATTGTTACATTGTTGGTAAATAGTGACAATGTTCAGTGAACTTGCGGGAGAATGTTTGACTTTATATTCAGGCTTTATTCGTGAGAAGAGTGGGACAGGCTTTATGAACTAAACAATGATTTAGTTTTTAATTTCTATGAAATCAGATTTTTTACTTTTACACAATATGTTCGTTGCAGTAATTTGAGTACAAGGAGCACTGCCTTTCTTTTTATTTATCTTAACTTTTATTATCTTAAGTTTTATGTTTTTCAGTACAATCTTTGTATAAATATAAGGTGTGTCTTTTTTTACAATGTTGAATTTTATTTTCTCTCGACCATTTTTCTGAATTTATGAAATCAAGTTATGCTATACAAAAACTGTCTATGCTACTTTTTAAGTGTATAAACTGAGCTTTTATTGCAACATATGCAAAAAAATGTTAAAAAATTGTTGAACAAAATTCACTAAATGGAATGAGCAAATTAAAAAACGGCAGATTTATTACTGCTGCTAACATAATCCTAATTATAATTTTGCCCCAAAATATAAAATAGTCTTAAAGCAGGGAATACATTAAACAAATTTAATTTGGTCTATTTTAACAGAACATATGACTTCGTCCTATAACAATAAAAGCACAACATCTTTTAACAAACCATCCTTATTTGTTAACTTTAGACAACATGGTACCATATAATACTAAAACGAAGCTAGGAAATATAGCTCTTTCCACTCCAACATTTTAGACCTGCATAGTTTTAAGATCATAAAATATATTTAATTAATCAATTATTTAACAAATGAATAAGAAAATAACTACAATTACGGACTTTATCAGTTACAAACCAGTTATTACCTTAAGGTAGATTATAATATTGACTGTGAAACATCTATAGCAGTGGCGGCTCATCAGTAAGAGCACAATAACATATCAATCCCTATAAAATAATTATGCAATATAAGTAATATACCTTGGCACAGTAGTAAATGGCTTATTACATTCAGTAAGTTTAAAATAGCGGATAATAAAAACTGCGTAGAGCGCAGTAAATGAAGTTCAGTGTAATAGCTACGCATCACTGGCTATACTCTGTTCCATGTTCACCGTGCAGCAGTATTGAGCTTATGGTCACCGGCCATAAGCTATGTATTTTAAATGGCAACTTGAATTGTACAAGCCGTCCTAGAAGCATTTACTTGAGCGCCTTCATGCAGGTTGCGGGCAGATGATGGCACATAACAACACCAACAATGTACTGAACTCAGGTTGTAACATGGCGATCTTCCATAACACCAATGCTGCACGGTGAAGGTGGATCATAGTATAGGAGCAGATTGCATGCATTACTCTCAAGACTTGACATATGGGATATGCGACAGATGGGTGAATCTATTTGCTCACAGCAGGGAGAGAAAGGGGCTCACACGTTTACAAAGGGGCTTAAAATAGAGAAAACCAAAGGAATGCCTCTTACTCAGCTCAGTAGTTGCCTATCAGTGCCTTGGTCATATGAATATTGCAAGCAACACACAAGTGTTTGATACATGATATCTAATCAACTGCAGGCGCTAAAGTTCCATGTCTTTTATTTAGTTTACACTTTCTATTACTGTTTGTCTAAAAGCAATAATGGTAAAATGGAATAGGATATTGGAATAAATTTCGTTATCTTCATTTTTTAAATTATCTTTATTGATGACGGAACGAGGTGAAGGAATCTATCTAGCAGAGACAATGATTTGTTGTCCGGGGTGTCCTTGTGTCCTCGATTCCTAATGTTCGTAATGCAATAACGTGAAAAAGACTGTACGGATTGTTTTCAAAATTTATACAAATGTTTTCAAGTACACTTCACGCTTCCAGTTCAAAAATGGAACACATTCGTTAAATCATGTTTTTTAATTAACTTTTATAAGTTGTAAAATTTCTATAAGCATTGGATAAAAATTACTGCTTGTAAAGTTTGAGGTACTAATACAATATTGTTTCGTAATTACAAAAAAACTATTATCAAGTGGTCATATTTATATGTTTTATGAATAAATAAATAAAGTAATCTCAGATATGAGGTGTTGCAAAATTGAAACTTGGCCCACTTATTTAGTACTATTAGGGGAAGTGACAAATGTAAGTAATTTTGTTTATGGGTGGCTAGGGCTATACCCTTTTGGCTTTCAAGTTTACATGTTATCCTCATGGGAACTTATGTTTTGCTTTTCATTTAATAAACAGCTGCGTTATTCAAATACATATGTAGCACAACAGCAAGAACAGATGATTCATAAATAAAAAATATTACTGACTACTGGAATGGTAACATCCTTTTTTTAACTCCTTCTCTGTTTTATCTCAACATTTAAAAAAATAAACCTGTTTGTGAGGCGAGAGGAAGACGGACGGGGAAGTGATGAGGCGGAGAGGTTTCAGGCATAAGTTAAAAGGCAACTGATTACTGGAATGGTAATGCCTTCTGCTATCCGTTTTAACTCCACGTTAAAAAATTACCTGAAGGTGAGGACGGGGGAGGGAGAGCGAGCGAGAGAGGGACAGAGAGATGAGCGCAACAGAACCCACTAGATATTACCAACACTTTTTTCATATATTCGTTGACTTTATATTCAAAAAACTGAAAAAAACATTTGGTTAAATTTGAACCATTGGGTGGTCTCTAGTTATGATAATTGTGAAGCCGCTGTAGATGTACTCACGAGTAGCCACAAGCAGTATCTGTGGTATAAATGGGGCATCTGTGTGGTACATGTGGTAGCGTCTGGTTATTTTTGTTTACCTATACCTGTTTTTGTGTGTGATATTTTCTAATCTTAACGCTTCTAAATAGTCATCTAGAATATATAAATGCAAAGATTTACTCACCTCATACATTCATACAAATTAATATAAGGTTTGTTATTATCTACGATGCTCATCTTATCAAGTTTGGCAAAAGTGATTTCAATCTAGACGATTTCCTCCATGAGTGGATTCTCCTAATTAGTTTGCTCATAAATTAAAATAAGAATAAAGATTCAGATGCATCCGATGGATTAGTTTTGCTTGAAGTTAAAGTTATTATTTTGCACATATGACCTTGAAAATTAAGTTATAATCCACCTTCTGGAATATTGATATATTCTATTTCAAAGTGCAAAATAAGAGTAACCTCTAATTCAAACTTCATGAGAATTGTTTCAAATATTTATATAGAAGGCTGGAGTCATCTACTTAAAATACATCATAGTGCAGGTGAAATTGGAATATATTCTGTGTACCGAACAAGATGTATGAACAAAATTATAATATAGAGTGGCAACACTGCTTATCAAGGTTCATTAACCCTTTCAGTGCTATGGACCGATATATCGTCTTTTGAATCTGTTATCAATAAACACTGTTACGGCTTCATAAGCGATTGTACTGTTAGGCGCTCAGTCTGCAGTCTGAGTCTGTCTGCATGGAGTGAAATCTGGTAGGTAGACACAAACTGAACTACCTCGTCCAATGCCTAGGCTCTAATACCGCCTGATCCACTACAGCTGCTAGTCTGATCAATGGCTGTGCAGTCTAAGACGTTACCTTCCTGGCCGGGGATAACACTTGGATCAAGGGTTTGAATCCCGTCACAGTCGGTGGTTTTTATGTGTAACTCATGGAGAGTTCACCTGCCTGTGGCAGAGTTGAAGGGGAGGGCGGGCCTTAAGCAATCGGTGGACGGCTCGGGTCCAAGCTGACGGGATGGGTGGATTCCTTGTGAGTTGCGCATCTAATCAGGTGTTTTGCTACTTTTTACCTATCCTTTACTGTGTGTGTGTCCAACGGAAGCACGTTTTTATTCATTTTAACTGTTCAAGCGTTCAAGATTTTTAAAAAGTTAACAAAACATCACAGATTCAACTACTCCTTTTAGAAGATTAGCACTCAAAGGGTTACACCAAATTTATAGCATATTTCAAAATTAAAATTAAATAACCCACACTCCCTCCCACAAATTTTTGTATGGCCTTGCTCCGATCAGTAACTTTGTTGTACTACTTTGCTACCATGAAGTTAACACATTCTCTCTCTCTTTGAAACGTAGGTATTTTAAAAAGCAAAACCAGCAGTTTAAATATTTATTTGAATAAGTGAATGACCACCGTACCCTACAATATATCCTTATTGGTGAAGTGTTAATATTATCCTACATCACCATACATCTCACACATCCAAGCATACACTCTCATCCGATCCAGCTACACTCTATTTACAAAAGTATTTACAACGATAAATATAGAAAAATTATGAACTGTAAACTTAGTTATTTAATAATCAAGAAGAGTGTCCAGCACAACACCAGTGCGATGGAAAGAAGGTGAGGTTTCTCACGGGAGTCTGATGCAATACTGCAGTAGGTTATGTCAATGTGGCGGCAATGCTTGGAATATACTCTCATGTTGGATAAAGTGTCAGCAATCTTTTTAATGAACAGGGCCTCTTCCTTTTTGCACTTCAAACGACTGGCCACATACACACACTTGAGAAACCCATGTCTTGCGCTGTAACAATTAAACAACATACTTAATAATTAATAAAACCAATGAGAATGATCGTGTCCCACCGCCGATGTCACATGATCAGAGCGATATGTGGTACGACAAGTGAAACAAGTTCAGTCTGACAGACCACATATCGCTTCAATTATGTAAAGTAATGCAGTCATAGAGTTCCTTTCTTTTTCTGCAATTCAAGTGATTTTCCATGTATACCGATTTGAGGAATCCCTGCCTTAGGCAAAAGTGTTGGACACAGTTTTTATAGACATATTTGAATAACTTGGTAAGGTTTGATAGCAAGGTTGTAAAATAGAACCATGGGCTTGACATTTTTTTATAGGAGAGCAGAATGGCTGTTTTTGCTGCACTCCTTGTGCTTTCTCAGAAAATAAACGTAAATAATAATCCTCTGACCAAATAAAACCATCGATTGTAATACATAAATATTGAATTTTTAAAAGACCAATGTAGCAAAACTCTAAGGCATTTTCAAACTTTCGATACACGATAAGTCACAATGAATATACTAATTAGTTGTGTGACAGGGCTTTATCAGGATAACATGCAGGTATTGGGTGCAGCAAATTTTCCGTTTTATGACTTGTATTTCAAAATTAGCATTTGTAATATGTGTAAAAAAATTTAATTTTTATCATTCTGCACGAAATTCATCTGATTTTTGTTCTCTAAATAATACGCAAAACGTCACTTTATTGTCCTAGGACCTAAAAAGTCAGCTGTGATCTTTTTTAAGTCCTAGGACGTAAAACGTCAGCTGTTTGCTTTATCTATACATGATAGAAGCGTTCCTTACCACACGTTATAAAAAGTATTGTTTGCAAATAACAGAAATGTAAACATTATATACTACTTACTTTGTAAACATAGCCTCAAAAATACAACTTTATAGTTAAAATTTCCATCGATTAAAAGTCTAATTCTGCTTTATGATAAAAAACGTTGTTCATCACTCGGACCAAAAGTGTCTTTTTGGTGCTTAATAGTTTTTAAAAGCTCGGCTGTGCCTCGCTTTTAAAACACGATTGCGCACCAAAAAGAGCCACTTTTGCTCCTAGTGATGAAAACTACTATTATTGTTACAGATATAGAAAGGGTGTAGCTATTTCATCTTCCAGGCCTAGTTAGAGAGTGAGATGGGAAATACATGATCAACCTGTCGTTGTACTCGGGCAAACAAGTATTGTGTAACTCACCAGCACAGTTCCAGAAGACGCGTCTCCATGGTGGTGTTCTTGTTTGCCACCTCCTCTCTGACCAAGCTGACGAACCGGTTGGCACAATTGTCCCAGTCCTTGCTGATGCCCTTGTAGCACGACGTGTACTGCAGGTACTCTGAAACACAGGTAAGGGTTGTAAGCACGGATTTGGCAAAACTCAATCGACTAACCGATCAAGATTTTTCACAAAACTAAATGGTTTATTAAATACAAAATGTAATCAATATTTGCTAAATGTTTTAACATAAATATCCATTATGAGTAAGTATCAGCTTAATCTTAAACAATTTTTTTTCATTCTTAATTCTAGACATAACTAACATTTCCTTATCATATCTATTTTTATATCTATATCTATTTTTCCTTATCTATTTTTATATCAAATAGCTTTTTAGTTTATGCATTACGGTGAACACAAAAGCGGAAGCACTTAAAAAGATTAAGAGAAAGATTGTAGAGGAGGCACTTTAAAAGTTAAAATCTTCAAATTATATCCATACAAGTAGAATCTGATATGTTTTCCAAATTATTTATGTCCATCTGATTGATTTCTTTATTGAAGGATTATTAAACACACTTTAGAACTAGATGGGTATCGATCGGAAAAAATACAGTTTTTGGATTGAGATCCCACCAGTCATGTGAGTTTTATGAATAATTGCCAGCAATAGGGCAATAATTGCTCTAAATAAAGAGGGCCCTCGGAGTAATGACTGGCCAAGGCCAAAGAGACAGTTGCAAGAACACATTTAAGGGTTTAAAGATTATTACTGTTATTTCCATCTATATCATGGAAACTTTCTCTTCTATATAACAAGAGGTCTAAAACGGCATAGAGACGTGGATGGATCACAACACAAAGCATATGAGTGGGGTGGATCAGCTAAATATTATACCAAAATATTTCACATCTGGCAACCAATGCGCCCCTTTGGATTCAGATAGTACATGTGTAGACAAGTCTAAAAAGCCCGGGACACAAATTTTTCTGGCACTACAGCGGTGTTGATGACGTAATCAATATGGCCGCCAAAATTTTGTGACACGCTTCTACATTTCCTTGGGTAACTCGGGTTTGTATGTTGATATTACCCTATATTGTTAGCGATTATTAATCAAGAGAAAACGGTATTTCCAACGGTTTACGTCATATTATATTTTAGATCCATAATATTATAAATATTTGTAACTCTATTAAACTTTGTTGTTTTTATTTTTATTTTTGTAATAATTTTGCTAAATAACTTGGAATCCGTAACATATAGCTGAAAACGTATAGTATAGTTTTTTTTCTTCAGAAAATTACCTTTCAAACGGTATATATGACCTATAATTTATCACAACAACTTACTGAACATTTACCAAAACAAAGGAGCATTGCACATCAAATTTTTATGGGAACGATGTAGTTTATATGGTTTTCGAAAAGTAATAGCGCGGATTAATAACTGTTTAAATAGAAAATGTAATTATTGTAATATTTCATGTATTTTTAAATATATTCTAGCTTTTTCAGGGCTATGAAACTTCCGTTTTCGTTTTAAAATAAATTATATTAAAATTAAGTACAAAAATGAGAAACAAAATAATATTCACTAATATCCTATACACTAATGTTATCCATAATCGCCAAATAAAGCAGGAGTTTTCTCTCACATGCAATAATATTGAAATGAGTTGTGTAAACTCATTTATGATCACCGGTCACTGATGGAGCACTGTCCTTCACATACACAAAGCTTCGTACATCTTATCCCCATTTTAACACATTTACAATGTGCATCACTTGCAGCAAGTACACGAGGTAAGTTGAACACAGTCTTTTGACACTTCTGGAATTGTTGTCCATAGCGGACGGCATGATCCTCCTGGAGTTACTGTCCATCCCCACTCGTTTGGAGAAGGTACTGTGTACTGTGCAACAAGGCTGTTGGTCCAAATTCTTGCCTGGAGAGTAGTTCGTTTTGTATGTTATGTCAAAGCATCTGCTGTAGGAGGTATGTTTTCGATTGCTCGATTATTTCTTGTAAATAAAACTCGTCTGCAGTCATTGATGCTCTTAAGATCTAATGTTTGATCATAAAGTAGATTTACTAATCGCTGCAACATGTCATGACATTCATCGTCAATATCAGAGGTGCCTGTACAGAGCTGATGCCATACACAATCAATTTCACGAAATTACATCCAGACCTTCCAAACTGTCTTCTTTCCAACGCCACAAAATGCGGAAACTGTGTCGCAACCAGTTACAGAATGAAAAGCCAACAAATTTCCGCAAATGTCTGGCGAGAGTTTGGCACAAACCTCATGAATGGGAATTAATTTCTTGTATTTCCCACAACCATACTCAATCCATAGCTCGTCAATACCTTTTATTTCTTTGAAGAGTGATATTGAAATAACCACTACATCTGAGTCCACAGATCGTATTAAGATCCGACTATGTCCACTTTCTACTGCATGCTTAACATGGAGTAGTAGGCGGCCATCCGCTTCTTCGTGCGAGGTTGGAAATATGCTCGATGCATCCATAGTTGTTGACGTGAGGACTCAGTCATCGTAAGTAGACGCATGTTTTCCTGGATACTCGTCTTCAACCATTTTCTTAGCCAGCAACTGAAACAATTGTGTATTGTTTTCGTTGATACATAGGAATTGCTTGGATTTCTTTGGATTATGGGATGTTATTGAATCTGGATGTTAAAGTGGAATAATACTGTGCATTCTTTTGTCTCTCATTTTTGTAATTAATTTTAATATAATTTATTAAAACGAAAACAGAAGTTTTATAGCCCTTAAAAAGCTAGAATGTATTTAAAAATACATGAAACATTACAATAACTACATTTGCTATTTAAACAGTTATTAATCCGCGCTATTCCTTTTCGAAAACCATATAAACTACATCGTTCCCATAAAAATTCGATGTGCAATGCTCCTTTGTTTTGGTAAATTTTCAGTAAGTTGTTGTGATAAATTATAGGTCATATATACCGTTTGAAAGGTAATTTTCTGAAGAAGAAATACTATACGTTTTCAGCTATATTTTATGGATTCCAAGTAATTTAGAAAAATTATTACAAAAATAAAAATAAAAAACAAAAAAGTTTAATAGAGTTACAAATATTTATAATATTATGGATCTAAAATATAATATGACATATACCGTTGGAAAGCTAGTTTTCTCCTGATTAATAATCACTAATAATGTTGGGTAATATCAACATACAAACCCGAGTTATAAAGGGAAATGTATAGGCATGTCACACAATTTTGGCGGCCATATTGATTACATCATCAACACCGCTAGAGTGCCAGAAAAATTTGTGTCCCAGGCTTTTTGGACTTGTCTACTCTTGTACTGTCTGAATCCAAAAGGGCGCATTGGTTGCCAGATGTGAAATATTTTTCAGCTATCACACCCCACAGGCAATTTCCGCCTTCCTGGACACAGTACAGCTACCTATGAAAAATAATTGTATGTTGGAATAAAGATGTACGATGTGCTGCCTGAAGACATGAAGAACAACAATCCGCAAAACTAGCTTCAAGAACGGGTCTCCTACAGCCTGAGTTGAAGAGTTATTCAACTGGAGGGACAATGCACGAATACATGCTTAAAGAAAAAATATCTGTATTGTATTTATTCCTGTAAATAACAATACCCCCGTAGCAGCAAACCTGCATACTCAGCGAATTTCCAATGCATATTAATTTTTCTTAATGCCACATACCAAGTTTCATCAATATACATTCGATTTATGACATTTTAATTATTCTCCATAAGAATAACATGGCGGCTGAGTATGCAGGTTTGCTGAAATAAGGAACACTAAAAATGGGCTTTTATAAAAAATATCAATATAACTCAACTAGGTAAAGCCACATACCAAGTTCTATTAATTTATGTTCATAATTAAAGGAGATAACACGTTAATTATTCTCCATAACAATAACATGGGTCTGAGTATGCAGGTTTGCTGCTACGGGAACTATCGGCCAAAAAATGGGTTTTTGTGCAAATATCAATAGACCACAATGAAATGAAGCAATATACCAAGTTTCGTCAGGATAAGTTGATAAATAAGCGAGATATACAATTTTTCTTATCCTCCATAAGAATAACATTGGACAACGTACTGTATTTAGCACTTTCAATACCTCAGTAACCAATTGACGTAGAGCAATGATTAAAACATAAAATTGTGCGTCTTATTAAGTTGATTCCAATGGAAAAAATAAAATTTTACTTTTTCAAAAATTGTATGTTTAAAACTCAAAAAACCCATTTTTGGGCACAAAACCCCCCCAAAATACCCCTTCGAATAGCTCGATCCGTCTGGTTTTTGAAGTCATAAATGCTGCTTTAGTTGTTTGTACCAAATTTCATCAAAATCGGACTTTTTTACGAGAGGTATCACACCCACGGACACACACACATATATATATATATATATATATGTATATATATATATATGTATATATATATATATATACAGTTTTGAACGAATGGTGTTTTTGGGGTCTGGGGACCTCAAAACGAAAAGTTATCATGGTCCCGGGCCTAGGTCTTACCATGCCGACTACGGTAATAGCTTCTTCCCTATAGAGGGGAAATTCGCTAAAATGACATGTATTCTAATCTTGTTAATAAATCAATAAAGAATTTATGATTTCTCATTTATCTGCGATCAAATCTATTTTGATGTAAGTAGACTTACTAATACATAAAAGCAAATCAAAAATCAAGATCATGACACACCTGCTTGGAAAACCGGATCATCGCAAAGAAATTTGAAGGTGTGTTTAGCTCCAATGACGTGGGCCTCCAACGTTTGTCTGTCCACGGAGGAGAGACACTTCTGAGCGAAGTCGTCCATGCAGCCCATCCCCAGCTTGAAAGCACTGCAACACAGTACAAATTTAAAGATGCAAGGATATTAGTTACTTACAATATTTACACCCCAACCAAAAAACATTTCCCATTCCAGAATGTCAACTACAGTATAGCTTAAGTTTCTTACATCATATTTCTCCAAATTTTCAAAGGACTACAATTACACTTTATTATTAAGTATCATCGGTACTGCATACTAGCTTCATAATCTAAAGTTCGTTAGATCGGACCTGAGCAAAATCTTGAAATAATTTTGTGAAGGTTCGATAATAGATCCAGCTGCCATTGATCATTGGACTATTAATTAATGTTCCTAGTTAAAGAAACAGTCACTCTTGAACCCTATGCCCGGGTTGTGTCGGGGTATTGTACAGTGATTAAGTGATTAATTAAATGATTTGTTAAGGAAAATTCAATTGCAAGTTTAAAAACATAGTTTGATGTTTATCTACATCAATAGTTATAGATTCTTTGAAACTCCAAAAGTTCTGTAAAACTATAGCATGTTATTATTGTACAAGTAGCTATTATTGTAGGCATTTCATTAATAATTAAATGTGATAAATGCGTAATGAACCTGCATGATGCATTAACATCTTTCTTGGAACTAGGGATGCCTTTCATCCCAGACTTTTCCAGTATCGGAGGCAGTTTCTTGAGGCAGTTGTCCAGGTAAGATCGGTCCTTGCACTCGATATCAGAGTTATTGCCAGTGGCATCAACGAAACGAAGCACTGCAACAGAGAACAAGCTGCTGATTGAAGACTGAATCAATACCACAACCAAATATCTTAACAATTATCAAATTATTATTATTATTCAATCCTTATAGTCTTAAACTTAGGATTATTAATTAACCAAACTGTTCGGATTACAAATAGTAGAGTAATAAGTAATAGGCCTACTAATTGAAACAACCAAATGTACAATTCTTTTAGTATTTTGGGTACTGTTTTGTTTTGTTAAATTGCTGCTCTTAACTCATCCTCGTGACCTCCAAATAATTCTTGTTTTGAAGGCAAATTAACACTGCACTCTTGCCTGATATTTTGGTGTGTTATTTATTGCTTCAAAATTGTGTTAGTTAATATACTGGTAAGATGTTATATGATATTTGTGAAAAAAAACAGTCACAATATCGTTGTCGGTAAGTTCCTATGCATGTGTTTTTTTGTCAGTTTTTTTTAGCTTTATACCCAGTATAATTTAGTAAGATTACAACTACTGTAATAAAGCATTACATCAAAAATTATGTAAAACTCTAAAAAGGATTAATTTAACTTAAAAGTGTTTCTGAACAATAATATAAAAATATATTTAATGAAGATCTGTAACTGATGAGACCAATTAATATAATAATATTTCTACTAAAAAAACACAGTTATTAGTACTAAAACACCTGGTTTATTTAACCAAACAGGAATTGTTAAGGAAATAATGGAAATAAAATAAATGTTTTCATAACAAATGTTATACACCAAGATGAATAAAGATAATTTAGAGTAGAAATAGTGAAGGAGTTGGAGTCAAATTATATATTTTTTCCAAGAAAAATCACAGTGGATCGTATTGAAAACTCTCAAGCTTGGTTAGCTAATGAAGTACTTCACTAAAAAGAATGAAAAGAGCTCTATTAGTAATTTTGCAGAAGCCAGGAAATACAAAAGCAACTCAGTATATACACGGGGCCAATTAAACATCGGGAACAAACCATGAAGTTATTGTGACCCAAATTCTCTTTTAGTGTTTTATGTTTTACACAAATAAAGGAGAAGTCATTATTATATTGATTAATATTGGAACTGGGATTAGAACATAATAATTTGTACATTAAACAACATACACTTTATTTAAAGTGTTCCTTTTTAATTGTCATACATTCTTTTCTTAAATTTATTAATTGTTTAATGTGTTTATGATTTTTAATTTTGGTTTCAGGTATTTTGTTGTATGTTTTGTATTTTTTCAATATGCATTTATAAACTGATTGCTTCATAAATCTAAACTTTATATACATCAAGATTAGATTGTACGGTATCTCAATACAGATGGACCTTCCTGAGCTATTAATAGAAAGTTGCCTTTTATCAATGATGTCTATCAGAAATTAATCTAATTTAGTCCTGAGGTTATGTCAATTACAATATTTTTTAAGACTAAAATAATGATTAATATTAAATTGTATAAAGGGTATAACAAAATAGGCGTACTGACTCTTTGTGTATTAATAAACATAAAGAAACAAAAAATCTAAAGTAATATATTTTTGTAATTCAGTTCTGTTTACCTATGCAGATTTGTCACAGCTATTATTTTATTTATATAAACTGCAATATTCCAGGTTCTTATTATTGCATAGTTAAAATCCTTGTATCGTAGTTTTTAGTACAAAAGAACCAACTTGTTGGATTCTTATAGTTTCCCTAAATTTAATGGCTTTACAGATATATTTAGCTTTGAATTACAAAAATAGCCGCCATTTTGAAACGGTAAAAGGTAGAAACTTCAAATTTAAGACAAAAATAGCTTCAGGTGTAGAGACAGTGTATGTTAATTTGCAAATCAATATCTTTAACAGTTTAAAATTTATACTAAATTTAGTAAAAAACACCAACAGTCTGGCTAAAGCTCCTTTCACAGCAGGATTTCAAAAAATTTCACTCTACACATTTTTTGTTTCTTTAAGGATAAATCATCTGGAAAAAATGTTAATAATATCCGTATACATATTTAAATATTGATGACACTTTTATTACCTTGACCGAGCACTTTTGTTTAAGATTATTAGCCTCTACATTTTAGAACTCTTAATGCCTATGTTATTTAAGAAATCATTGCGGATATTTTTTTAATGTTTCGTTTAGTTAAATTTAACTTATGTACAATTTAACTTATCTCACAAGCCAAGGCCTACTACTGTAATCTATATCTATAAAAGGCGAAGCCCTGGCAGACTGACTAACTCACTCGGCACTAATTCTACACCTTCCCATGTAGGTAGAGAGCTGAAAATTTGTACACTGATTCTTTAGGCATAAAATAGGAAAACTAAATGATTTTCATCCTGATCTGACCTTAGGGCTCTGCCAGAGACCCCGACAAAGTTCCCATGTATTCCTTATGGTCATTCAGTTTTGTTTGAACTAATGAAAATACAAACAGATGATCTTGATTCGTAGTAGTTCCACGGGCTAACCACAGAATGCAGCACTGTAATAGTTTTTATAAATCATTTGCGGGGCGAAGCCTGCGGCTATCAGCTAGTGCCAGTATAAACATCAATGCTACATACTTGCTCAATGTTCGGTACTGGTATTAGATACCGTACTGTATAGTGTTTATGTTGCCTGCTCCCTGAATCCAAAAAAGTGATTTTTGAGTGATGTCTGTGTGTCTGTCTGTCTATCTGTCTGTGTGTCTGTCTGGATGTGTACAGAGCTAGAGCCCACACCAATGGGCCGATTTTGACGAAATTTGGAATGTAGGTACTAAACCAAGATATCTCCAGGCGTTTTTTTTAATTTTTAAGGGTAATCATCCCCCAAAACATGAAAAATCTAAATTTCCCAAAATCCGCTCTAATGATTTTGATTAAACTTTAGTGGTTTGTAGAGCTTTAGGTTTCCAACAAAATGACACCACCTGCATTCCTGGAAAAATTCGAGTTCAGAAATTACAGGACTTAAAACAACCAAAATTCTGTTTTTTTTGAATTTTCATAAAAAACATAAATGTAAAAAAAGATTACTTACCACCATTAAAAAGAGCTAAAAAACTGAATAATTTAGTATTTTGAATCATTATTCTATATTGCTGGTTGTGGAAAAAATTTAAATTTTCATTTTGCGGCAAACGCATGACGTTGTCTAATGTTATTCTTATGGGGAATACAAAACTTTCTATTTCTCTCTTATTTACTGATCAATTTAGTTTAAACTTGATATGCAGGTCAAGTCCGCATTGACTAACAGAGGATATTTGAAATATGTTGCAACTTAACCCTGGGGGGGGGGGGGCAAGGGAGCATTTCTCCTCTTAAAACCACTGTGTGTAGTATCGGATTCTGTGGCGCCTTCAAAAAAGGGAGGATACGATGGGTATTGCCTCAAAATTATACATATGCATGTTTCTATCCTATGAGGCTCTCTGTGTTCTGTACAATGTGTTATTAATTCCCATGTTAATCTTATTAAAATTATTAGGTATACTTATTTGAAAATTGAGCTGAAAATAGGTAGACAACTCTTGTAACACACGACTATAAAACACAAGCCTACTCATGCTTAGAAAATCTCCTGGGTTTAGCCCTACTCGTTTTCAAAGTAATTGATACTAACTATTTTAAACAAATATTTGTCCGATTTAGTATAAATTTGTTGTTGGAAATGCGCTAGAAGCAAACAAGCCTACGCCTCTTTCTGAAAGTCTTTTTTGTTTTAGCTTCGTATATATACTTCCCTCAAAAAGCTGTATCGGAACCTAATTCTGAAGCTCAAATCTGATCATGTGATGAGGAAACTTGAAAGCTCATCTAACAAGGTCAAAACTCTTTGGGGAATCGTTAACCAGAATAGAGGTTTGGCGGACGTCCCTAAGGAGGACTCTCGGCAATTACGACACAGGCAGGCAATGTTGTGAAGGATCTTATTGATATTGGCAATATCTTTAACGAATACTTTCTCAATGTTGGAGATGATTGTAACAGGATCTCTAGCAACACTTTGTTCTCAAACAGAGGTTCAACTCCACTGAATTCTCTTTTTCTGTTTCCCACAAGTACTCAAGAAGTATTAGACACAATCTGTTCAATAAAGAGTAAGTTGTCCTCTGGTGCGGACGGAATATCATCGGCCTTACTGAAAAAGGTGGCTTTCGAACTTGCACAACCAAGTTCAAGGTGCTTTCATTTTTCAGCTTGATAAATGAATCTTTTTCAACGGGTACTTTTCCAGATTCCTTAAAACTTGCTATCGTTAAACCACTACATAAAAAGGGTAGTACACTAGATTGTTCACATTACAGGTTACAAGATAATTACAGGTTGTTGTTCGCTCAACAATTTGGATTTTTCAAGGGGAAAAGTACGGCTGATGCTATGTTTTCAGTTGTTCAAAATATTGTTGATACGCTGGACGTGGGTGACTTTTCTTCTGGCTTATTCTTTGATCTAAGTAAAGCTTTCGACCTCGTAGACCTCGTAGAGCTGTTGCTTAACAAAATGTACAACATGGGTGTCCGAGGTAAAGCTCGTGAATGGTTTTGATCATATCTCACAGGCAGAGTTCAGTGTGTCAAAGTTACCTGTAAAGATCAATCAAGAACCAAATGTAGCCGGTTTTCAAAGAAGGGGATCGTTGAGAGGGGTGTGCCACAGGGATCAATTCTCAGACCTGTACAAATTTTCATTTTTGTCAATGATCTTCATCAGAGTGTAAATAGTTCAAACGTTTGTCTTTATGCAGACGACACTTCCCTCACATTTTCTAACCTTTCCCGAGATTGTTAGTGAATTTCCTATTGAAAAGTGTACTATTAGCATGACCCGCACGGTGAAACTTAAGCCCGGGACCACCATAGAAGTTCCTAACATGACCCCCTGAACACGTTTTGGGGGGTCGTTCAAAATTATATATATATATATATATATATATATATATATATATATATATGTGTGTGTGTATGCACTCTAGCAGTCACATTTTTTGTCCGATTTACTTCAAATTTGGTAGAGATGTTCCTTTTTATAATCAGTTGGAGAAGTTCGTTGGGCAAAACAATCGGAAAACTCTAACCCCCTTTTTTGGGGATTATTCTTTCCCCCGGACATAAAATTAATGCTTTTATTAAGATGGGAATTAGTACAGCAAAAGTTTTAAGCCCTCTCTCGTCATTCTAGCATAAATATTTACCGAGTTATTAAAGAAAATGTATATCGGCTAAACACAGTTCGTTGTCTTATGGGGTTTTTACATTAGAAAAGCATGTTATTCATTCGTTGGTGTATTTGTATGATCCCCAGCAACCTCGCTTCTACTTTCAAGCCTGACTGGACCTTCTCCTAACCTTATATTGCGCAAAATTATATCCCTAGCATTTCAGGTAAATGAAACCAGGAGCATCAGAACCGCCAAAAAATCAATGTTTTCAGATTTCAATAAAATTGGAATAAATGTATGTTTTTACACTGGTTTTGAGTTTTAAAAGTTTTGTATGTGGAAATTCACTTCCCCTTTAAGAATTTGAGACATTCTTAAAGGGGAATTGTCTCCTTGATTGGGTAGAACGAAACCAACTCAAAGCAAATATCTCAAAGACCACTCTTATTGAGTTTTGTATTAGGAAACGTCCAAATGATAATTTACAAAGTGTTTGCCTTGGTGATGAGCCAGACTTCTCAACGAGTTCCATAAGATTTCTTGGTCTGATTATTGATTCTAAACTATCATTTGACTTGCACATAGATCACGTGTGCTAGAAGCTGAGTCAAGGTATTTTTGTGCTTCGAAAGTTGTCTTGTTCTGCCTCTGTTGAGATTCTTATTGCTGCTTAATTTGGGATCATATACCCGTATATGTCTAATAGAGTCCCCATTTCGGGTTGTGAAAGCAGTAAAAAAAAGCTGGTATTTAGATTGCAGAAAAGGGCCCTGAGGACAATCTTTCAGATACCAGGGCAGAACTCATATGCAGACTGTTTCTTGTCTAATAAAATTCTTACATTTTCTTCCTTTTATATCCTTGAAACTTGGTCTTTTCTTCACAAAAACTTATTCCTCTTTCAAAATTTGTTACCTCTTCACAGTTATAGCACCAGAAGTAAACCTAGATGCATAATGAGAATACCATCACACTACACCTCTTTTTTCTAAAAGCATTTAAAGTACTCCGCGGTGAAACTGTACAATAGTCTGCCCCTGAACGTAAAGGTAGAACAAGACTATAGTAGGTTTAGAAGGCAAATAAAAAGCTTACTAATTGATAAGGCTTTTTATAGTGTGAAAGATTTTGTAGCTGATAGAAAATCACATTAACTTGTTGTATAAGATAGAATAATTAATTAGTTTTTATGTACCTATTGCCCATTGTAACAACAGATTTTATTTTATTATTTGTAACCATGACTTGGTGTATGCATTGTAATATTTGTCAACAGGCTAAATAAAGAACTTGAACTTGAACTTGAACTATGCCTTAATTGTTTCAGTCAATCTAACGGACCAACTATATACAATTATACAATCACACACAAATTTGTTATGAAGCTAAGTAATACATCAGAATCAAACACTATGTACTACTACGTTGTTCATATGTTCCATAATACAGATTTGCAGTTTTGTCGAATATTTTATATATTTTGTTAGCCTACACTGTTTCTTTCTACTACTAATGTCCCGAAAATCATTAGGGTTCTGTATGTTTCAATGGCCTGAAAAATGTTTTTGTTAATACGGAACAACTAATAATATCTGAAATTTAGTGAGGAATAATAAGGGTAAAATACAATCATACAGGCCTTATCATATTTCAATTAAGAAAATACTTTGGGAAAATACACAATTCTCGTGTTAATCTTATTGAGAGTAAGAATTGACTTGAACGGTTGAGCTGAAATAATGTAGGAGGAAGTTAGACATCATAATAAAACATTTTATTTGATTATAATTTTTATAGACCAAATAATTTGACTAGTGTAATTTACTTTTATATAAAAAGAAAACACTTAAATCGGGAGCGAATTGCGACGGACTTATTCACAAAAAACTAGTTAGTTGCAGATGCAGATATTGAATATCTTTAACACATTTTTAATTTTGTAGTTTATAGTAAATGCATGCTTTAATTACTAATCCAAACTTATTCCTTAAACTTATGTAGACTAAATAAAAAAAATAACGTATTTAACGTGTGTGTAACTGTAAACTGCATTATTAAATAATTATTTGCGACAGCAACAAGTAAGTTATAAATTTGAAAAAAATATATTTAAGTAATAAATATTTTCCCAAGACTTACGTTGCACGAGGAAGCATGTAATACACAACAGCATTTTTAAAATCACGTGACACGAAGTAAGTAGAGACGAGAGAGATCGCAGGGACTCATGCCTGGGAGAGAGACGGGCACCGACTGAGGGCCGAACCACCCCACACTCCCACAACCACCCCTGCACCCTGCAACCCACATAAGAAACAACACATTTTAATATTCCGACTCCAAGGCAAGAAGGTTGCTTCCTTTTAACACGTCCGTATTCCCAGCTGCAGCGATGAGAGCATTAATTGCGTTCCCTTGAGAAAACTATGTATTTTAACCTCCAACCCCTCGACTCATTTAGGAAATTACACTTGAGCATTACTCCTACTCGAGATGAAAAAATATAAGAAATCACTCCTGTTGTACTTTTCATTACTCTCAGACTGCTTTTGACGCTGTCCAATTTTGTAACAGAAGTATTTGACAACAACTTTTAAATTACAGTTGATACTGTCAAGTGGTCCTATTTCTAGGAGAAACTGGTTTCGAACCTCAGGCTCATTTTAAAGTTGGACATCAAGCTAAAGTCCACCTCATCTTCCGCCGATGATACACATGCCGTTATGTATTTTGTCCTTGCCAGTTTTCTTTATATTCAAAGCTTTCGTGTTTAGTGTTCATATGTGTATACGTTTTATAATTGTTAAGACTTTTTACACTATCCAGTGATGAAGAAGGAGACTTTATAAAAAAGTTTGATCCAACTTCAAAACCACTGGTAGTTCAGCTAGAAATATCAGTAATACCGCTTCTCCATCCAGTGATGAAGAAGAAGACTTTATAAAAAAGTTTGATCCAACTTCAAAATCACTGGCAGTTCAGCTAGAAATATCAGTAGTACCGCTTCTCCATCCAGTGATGAAGAAGAAGACTTTATAAAAAAGTTTGATCCAACTTCAAAACCACTGGTAGTTCAGCTAGAAATATCAGTAGTACCGTTTCTCCTCCATACAGTGATGAAGAAGAAGACTTTATAAAAAAGTTTGATCCAACTTCAAAACCACTGGTAGTTCAGCTAGAAATATCAGTAATACCGCTTCTCTATCCAGTGATTAAGAAGAAGACTTTATAAAAAGTTTGATCCAACTTCGAAACCACTGGTAGTTCAGCTAGAAATATCAGTAGTACCGCTTCTCCTCCATCCAGTGATGAAGAAGAAGACTTTATAAAAAAGTTTGATCCAACTTCAAAACCACTGGCAGTTCAGCTAGAAATATCAGTAGTACCGCTTCTCCATCCAGTGATGAAGAAGAAGACTTTATAAAAAAGTTTGATCCAACTTCGAAACCACTGGTAGTTCAGCTAGAAATATCAGTAGTACCGCTTCTCCTCCATCCAGTGATGAAGAAGAAGACTTTATAAAAAAGTTTGATCAAACTTCAAAACCACTGGTAGTTCAGCTAGAAATATCAGTAATACCGCTTCTCCTCCATCCAGTGATGAAGAAGAAGACTTTATAAAAAAGTTTGATCCAACTTCGAAACCACTGGTAGTTCAGCTAGAAATATCAGTAGTACCGCTTCTCCTCCATCCAGTGATGAAGAAGAAGACTTTATAAAAAAGTTTGATCCAACTTCGAAACCACTGGTAGTTCAGCTAGAAATATCAGTAGTACCGCTTCTCCTCCATCCAGTGATGAAGAAGAAGACTTTATAAAAAAGTTTGATCCAACTTCGAAACCACTGGTAGTTCAGCTAGAAATATCAGTAGTACCGCTTCTCCTCCATCCAGTGATGAAGAAGAAGACTTTATAAAAAAGTTTGATCCAACTTCGAAACCACTGGTAGTTCAGCTAGAAATATCAGTAGTACCGCTTCTCCTCCATCCAGTGATGAAGAAGAAGACTTTATAAAAAAGTTTGATCCATCTTCGAAACCACTGGTAGTTCAGCTAGAAATATCAGTAATACCGCTTCTCCATCCAGTGATGAAGAAGAAGACTTTATAAAAAAGTTTGATCCAACTTCGAAACCACTGGTAGTTCAGCTAGAAATATCAGTAGTACCGCTTCTCCTCGACCCAGTGATGAAGAAGAAGACTTTATAAAAAAGTTTGATCCAACTTCGAAACCACTGGTAGATCAGTTAGAAATATCAGTAATACCGCTTCTCCTCCATCCAGTGATGAAGAAGAAGACTTTATAAAAAAGTTTGATCCATCTTCGAAACCACTGGTAGTTCAGCTAGAAATATCAGTAATACCGCTTCTCCATCCAGTGATGAAGAAGAAGACTTTATAAAAAAGTTTGATCCAACTTCGAAACCACTGGTAGTTCAGCTAGAAATATCAGTAGTACCGCTTCTCCTCCATCCAGTGATGAAGAAGAAGACTTTATAAAAAAGTTTGATCCAACTTCGAAACCACTGGTAGTTCAGCTAGAAATATCAGTAGTACCGCTTCTCCTCCATCCAGTGATGAAGAAGAAGACTTTATAAAAAAGTTTGATCCATCTTCGAAACCACTGGTAGTTCAGCTAGAAATATCAGTAGTACCGCTTCTCCCGCTTGTTTTATCGCTTGTCAGTAAAACCAGGTAATATAAAACTTTTTTGTAATATAAAGTGATGTGGAGGCTTTATAAAATCTTTTATAAAATCATGAAATAAATATTTTGTAAGAAAAGTTCCAAATGAATGTTTTTTCCCAAACGGTGTATTCTCTCACTTATTTATTATTTGATGCATTAACCAGAATTTTAGTATGCTGAACAAGGTATTACGGTACAGAAATTAATAACTCATTTGGAAGTCATTTTTAGAAAAAAATGCAATGTAATAAAATGTCAACTTTTGTAGGGCTACAAAGGCCAATTTGTATGCTCTGCTTCGCTGCTTTGTTGTGCACTTCCTGACATTTTCAGCGAGGTGAACTTCGGGCAGCAGATGTGTCTGTGATTGAGCCAAGCGCTGATTGGTTGTTACAGACCGTCCAATTTGGGCTTCCCCGTCTTCTGTCATCTAATGATACATTGTCCTATTTCTCCTCTTGTACTTCTCATACTTTGTTTATTTGTGTTTACGTTACAGCAGTGTATTTTGTATAATTATTATGATTCTATACCCTCGATTTCAACATATTACTTTGAGGAATACAAATTGATAATATGCGCTGCTGTGAATAATATGGGTATTCTTGGAAATTATAATTTAAGCCATCATCATAACTTGTTTATAATCGTTAACTTGTTTAGAAGTCAACATCACTCAAATTCAAATATCTTTATTGCCACGAAACAAAATAATTTGTATTAGCATTTGTCATTACAAACATGTTTCAAAAACTAAACATATTTCTTGTCAAAATAATCCAGAACATGCACTTAACCAAGATTCGTCATAAAACTCGTAATTGATGAGTTGCAGAAAAAAACCACTATGTATCTTAAAACATTACTCCTTACAGTAGTATAATATTCATCTCTTGGATTTAATTTTTTTGTAATGATACAAAAGTTAATAAAGTAACTTTATGTTAGAAAAATATCTCCCTAATTACAATTCCGGGGCTGTAGGCTATAGAACCCCCTTGGTATTAACGTAGCGCAGCATAAGCTCTTTAATGGCTGCTTTAAGCCAAAGTTATTTCTTTAACCCTTTTATCTTTAACACTATAAACACATATCTTTAACTATCCAGAGTAGAAGTCCAAAGAAAGTTTGTAAAAAAATATGCTCTATCATTTATTGTTTTCGCTTACAGTATATTGCCGTGATAGTATTCATTATAAAACTTAAAGAAATAATGATGCAAAGTAAATTTGACTATCGTTAAATTTCAGAAGCTTTTTAATATGTAAATGCTAAATTTTTAATTAAAAATTGATTTTTCTAAATGTACGAGTATTTACAAAAAATAAAAGGCCATATAACAAAATAAATCATAAATTTCAAAGGCCATATTGGTGTTCCAAATAATAGGTTCTGTTTAAAAAATAAAATTATTTTTATTTGGTGTACAAATAAGTTATTTAAAACGGATTTCAGGAATTAAAAGTTTAATTCACTTAAATGCAATTTAATTATATTATTTAAACGTTTCAATTCCAACTTGGAAAATCCGACGAAAATCAATCTGTCATTGCCACAACTTATTCTCTTACTAAGCTGATATTTACTATAAACTGCAACAATCCAGTTACAATCTGATAGTTAACTCAACAGCTGAAAAACTAAGACAGTTTTCGTTGTGACACCGATCCTTACACTGATGGACAGATTATCAAACTGGAGTTAATCAGGTTTTAAGAGAATCAACATTTTAATCTTTTCTTTAACTGTGAAGTTTAAAATATATTATATTAAATATAATATATATTTAATGACATAATAAATTTTTATACAAAGCGAAAAGTTTTGTAAAGCTAGAATTTGTGAAACAATAAGTTTAAGATTTGTATCATATCTTAATATTATTCCTGATGATATTCTTGAAGGAGATTGCCTAAGCTTTCTCCTTCTACAAATAAACACTTATCTTACGTTAAATAACATTATTTTAATTTTTGTTGAAAATATCACTTTAATATTACTATCATATTGAATAAGGCCTTATTTGAGATACAGTAGTGAACACCGTACTCTGTCTGGACTTGGTTTAATATGAGCAAATAGCAAAGTTTGCTCAATTTGTAGTCGATAGCTAGAGATCTGGACTGCGTAGTTTTATGATTAAACCGAAACCCACTTCTCTGTCTTCTGTGAAGTAGAAAAGGTAATTCTAAACGATTTTTGAAGATCATTGAAACATTTTAGGGTAAAAAAAACAAAGGAAGGAAATAAAAAGTATCAATACGCAAAATTGTATTTACTATTTAACTCTTCAAAAATCAAGATCAGGCAAAATAAATCATTTAACAAATTTTTACAAATGTCTGAATAAATAATGTCTTACACCACTGGTTGAAAACGATCGTCTTGTACTTTCTTTTGTGTATATTTACCGTCTTTTATGTAAGTAGAGTATAAGTGTAAATATACTCTTAGTGCTGCAAGACGTACTTTATTTATCCTGTTTAATTGCTACTAAATAAATTAAATGTAGGAATGATCTTTTTCAGCCTTGATGTTAAAATTTATAACTACTATTAGAATGACCAATCCTATTAAATTTTTCTTAAATTAAAGAAACACTTGGCAATAACATGCACTCATACCATGAGTATGTTGAAAGTACTAACCCCACTAATATAACTGGATTTAAAATCCAATACAGGTAGAATGTATTTTTCAGGGGTGTGTGAGTACTCAAAAATTGGAAAATTTCGGCCGAGTAGTAATTCATTATTTAATTCGGCTCGAAGTTTTGAAAAATACTCTAAAAGATCGAGCAAGTATTTCCCACCGATCTCCGGACAATCGTGACCTACCAAATCCATAAGAGCCATAAAAGACGACCACGCAAAATCGGCCGAAATTGAAGACAAGAAACATGAGTCAGCAATAACAAAATAAAAAAAAAACATTAAAAAGCGTATTAAGGATACTGGAATTTCGGCCGTAATTGAAGACGATACACTTGATATTAATACGGAAATAACGACCTTACCGCGTAATAAAGGCTGTAAAAGACGATGGAAAACATAATATAGGCCAAAAATGACGACTTTACCACGTAATAACGACCGAAATTGACGTCGTGGAACATATCGGCCAGATTTGACGACCGGACCGCGTAGTAGTGGCCGTAAATGACCACGGAAAACGCAATATCGGCCAAAAATCACCACCAAGCCATAATATCGGCCTTAAATAATGGTTAATACTGACCATAAGAGATGTCCGGGCCAAGTGATCTTGGCTAAATGGCAACCGGACCGTGTTTTATTAGTCGTAAACGATGGTCAAACAATGTTTTCTTTTTCGAAACAAAATCCAGATTGATTGTACTGGCCAAAAATGTGTAATATATTATTTAGGAACCATTTTTAGACTCTCGATTCTGGAATTTTATCCAAATCCCATTATACTATTTGAAACTACCAACAATTTATTGATGCTGGAAATACTCAATCAAAAATATGCGATACTCGAGAATAATAGGTATTACTATAGACTCGTTCCAAAACATCAACACTCGCACAGCCCTATAATAGTATCGTTATTATGTCATGCAGACCAAAACAAACATTATTAACACGATTTTATAAGTAAAGTATTTTCAAGAAAGGAAGAAACTGCTTCAGAACTTTGTGATATTTAACTATTTCATACAACCCTCAGGAGTAAATTTATAATTTTAGAACTGCTACGACGGAAAAGAATTAACTGTAATGAAAATAAAGATGACACGTTTTTCTTTAGCAGCAATTATTTGTTTAACAAGTGGCTCCAGGCGCGATACGGAATAATACAGTTCCTCTTTGTATGCAACTATACTTCTGTTTTAATGTTTGTACTTCTGATGATGTTTGTATCATAACGAATGTATTATACTCAACAATCTCAATTACTTTTGATCTGTGTGGATTTTTCTGTTTGAAAGAGTATTGGTTTATTATAAAAAAGACAACAACGTTGCTCGGTTTATCACCATTTTTGCTCTAACAAGCGTAAAGAGCTATATAACCTTCGTTAGAACTACAAACGTAGTTTTTTATAACCTTTATATTCATTACACTTTCATGATCGTGGGTTTATTGTGACACCACCGCGTAATAACACTGGCAGTTGGCGGTGGCTGACCACTGATGGTTGATTGTTTTTGATTTATTGATTTGCCTTTGATTGACTTGGATTCAGTTATTCTTTAAAATTACAAAATTTATCCTGTCCCATGAATTTATCTATAAATTTAACTAGATGTTAAAAATGACGGATTAATAATATAAAGAAATATTGTTCATTATTCAAAAAATAAATTTACTGGCTTAAGAATTGCTTTTAAAATATCTATATTTAAAACGATAATTTGGAATTGCATGTAATAAAAAGGGAATCCGCTGTGCAAAGTTTAAAGGTGTGTTTATAATAAATCCCCAACATATAGCATGTTCAAATAATCATTAGTCAAAATTCAAAAAGGTTTTTTTAAGAAAGACTTTTTACGCTTACATGCCAAATAGCCCAGAAAGGATTTTCAACGGTTTAGTATTAAACCGCTGTTGTTCAATTATTATTGATAAAACACAATTTTGCCGCAAGAGTAAAAGAAAAACCTGAAATATAAATAGATAATATAGAGTACATAAATCTGAATTGAACTATGCTAACACTTTTATACAGTATTACAAACTCTATTCCAACCCAGCATAGCATTTTTGTTCCTTATTGCTTGCAAATTGCAATCCAAAAACCCAAATTTAATTAAGAGTAGTTGTCTGCTTTGTTTACAAAAACAACCTTAGCTTTACTCAGCTGGTGTAAGAAGCTATTACCGTAGGTCTCATGGTAAGAATTAAGCCCGAGACCATGATAACTTTTTGTTTTGTGGTCCCCAGATGCCAAAAACACTAATTTGCTAATAAACACAGTATATATATATATATATATATATATATATATATATATATATATATATATATGTCCGTTAGAACGATAACTCTCGTAGAAAAGGTCTGATCTTAATGAAATTTGGGACAAATGTGTAAAGTACCATTTATTTAAACAAGTTCAAAAATCAGATGAATCACACCATCCGAAGGGCGGCTCCGGGGGGGTTTTATACATTTAATTCTGTACAAAACCCATGTAATTATGTGAAAACCCCATTTTTGGGGTTTCACATTAATTTTTATTTAAATCAAATTTTAATTTATACCATTGAATTCAGCTTTAAACAAAAAAAATTTGGTATTTTGATCATTGCTCTACGTCAATTGGTTACTGAGATATTGCAAGTACTAAACATGTCCCCATGTACCGAGTACCTAGATTTAATTATTATTACGGAGAGTAATTAAAAGTTATATATCGCTTATTTATAAATGTTTATGAATGGAACTTGGTATGTGACCTTACTTAGATGAGTTATATTGATATTTGCATAAAAAACAATGATTTTATGTTCCTTGTTGCAGCAAACCTGCATACTCATCCCCAATGTTATTTTTATGGAGAATATTAAAATTGTATTTATCGCTTATTTGTGAATATATTTTTATGACACTTGGTATGCGTCTTTATGTGGTATAAGACATTGGAAATTCGCTGAGTACGCAGGTTTGCTGCGACGGGGGTATTTTTTCCATCATCCTTGACCTATTGACACCAACCTGACCGTTCTACGCTCAGTAGTTTACTCTGAATAGGTGTAAAATAGGCGAATAGTTTACTCTGTAATAGGTGGTTTACACGTCGCCACTACACGCTATTATCTTTATACCCTTTACGCTTTATTAAAATTATTATTATTATATTATATTATATTATTATTATATTATTATTAATTATATTATTATTTATTATTTTTATCTAAATCTGTAAGCGAACCTTTAGGCCAAAATTGTGGGAGTTTGGCAAATTGCAGGATGTTGAAGGTCGGCTCAAATTAAAGGTCTCGATCCCAGGGACTCGGGAAAAATGGCAGAATTTCTTAAAAGTTATCGGCAAATGAGAAATAACGTAAAACATCCCCGATGAGAAAAGCATGGGGATTTAAAAACGTCTGCATTTGTTTACATTAAAACATGAGATCCTACTTATAATGTTCTATTTTCGTCTGCATGAAAATCAGATTAGGCAGAGTAGGGAGAAAGATTAGGGGCTTTGGCCCCTTTAAGCCATATATAGGATTCCGTAAGGCCAAATTTGACAATGAAATTGTGAGCGAACGGGAGGTCATAGAAAGCTGGGAGATGTCTCTTTTAAAGGCCTGGGCATGACATTTTGGGGAAAATTATTCAGTTTTCTTGATTATGTACAACAAATTTGCTACGGAATAAAATAATTCCTATTTAAATAGCATGGGATATAAAACCATCTACTTTGTTTGCATTAAAACAGGTGATTAAGTGTAAATTAGATTTGTAAATTGCCATGTGTTTCTATTTATTTTGCTTTAATTTCTTCAGCATGTAAAGATAAAACAATCAGATGAGGAGCATTGAAGTAAGGCTAAATGTGTGTTAGGTAAATTTGAGTAAGGTTAGGGGCCATGGCCGCTTCAAGCCACTAGTAAATTTGTAATGTTAATGTTTTCATGTTGATGGAAATACTCAACTTGAATAAGATCTACTAACTTTATTAATTTGCCATTCCATTTGACTTTTTATTTACATTGAGCTATTATTTAATTGCATCTGGTAATGCTGATGTACGTGAATTAACAAAGAGCATTACAAAATGCAGCACATGCAAAGGTTTTAACCCCGAGGGTTTGCATTTGTGTTTCCTACGCAAGGGGTACTAGTTTACTGGAAGGTCGATGATATTTTATACCTCTCCTTGTGAACTATTTGAAAAGTTTGAAACATGATCTATATTCCTACATGTTCTATATTTCAATGTGTTATGTTATATGGACATTTACTTTAACTTTATATTAAAAGTAGTGCACGGAACACATGGGTAAACAGCCGTTCGATGGTTACTCCATCACAAATCATGGCAAGAGGTTATAGTTCCTTTTACCTCATCAAAGTAATGTTATCTTTTTAAGATTTATTTGGACCAGGATCAAAGACGGCATTGTGTTAAGGCGGTCCCACACTTCTCGCGAACAGGCCTGAACATTCGGCCGAACATTCTCCCGAATGTTCACTGAACATTCCGTCCAGTATGTTCCCGCATGTATTAAAAAGTTCTTGTAGCTCCCACACTTCTCGCGAATACTCCGAACATTCGGAGTTCGGCCGAATGTTCGGACGTGTTCGCGAGAAGTGTGGGACTGCCTTAACAATGGACGGCAGGGCGACATTAGTGTTGGTTACTCCAGAATGCGAGTACTGTAGTTGACGTGTGAACATGCTGTCGAATCACGGCTAGCCGTGCACATACACAATTAATTGAAAACTGTTGGTTGTTCTAGATGCCATTACCAGTTATACTACTTAACAAATAGTAATCGTAATAAACTGTTATGAATTTACTAATATTTATAAAAATATTTGTTTTGCATTTGTTGTAGATTAAGATGGCAGCAAAATCACTATTATATAATTTAAGTTATCTATTTTTTTAAATTTGTTATAAAGTTCAAGATGGTGTACTTGATTTTGCTGTTTATTTGCATTTCCGTAAAATTATCATATGCCCATAATATTATTCGCCAGCGCAATGGACCCACAACGATATAACGTTTAATATGTTCCCTCCATTAACATTATAGCCTAGCCCGTGTAATGAAAGTGTGACTCCCCGCCAGGAGGGTAATAACCTCCTAAACCTAAACTTCTAAAACTGAAGTTCCTCGTTTCAGTACAGATTACAATTTGATTCAAAATGATGTTTATGTTTCATGTCAGCAAACTTCGAAGAGAGTTGGAAAACTTTGCCTACAATTTTAAACTTCGGCCAACGCGTCCTCCGCCTATTTCAACAACGTGTTTTATACCTAAGTAAAAGCAGTGTTGGAAATCACTTTTATTGAATGTGTCATAATTTGCACAACGTTGTACTTTCCGTAGAATGTATAATCAATGGTCATATGTTATAAAATCAGTTGTTATATGTTGATAATTATCTATATATTACAGTGATACGCTACGGGGGTTTTCATCACAGTCATAACTCAATAACGGCTGGACGGATTTTAACGTTTGAGGTGCCAAATTAATATATATTTATATATATTATAAATATTAAATTATATAATAATATAAATTATATATAAATAATAAATTATATATAAATAATAAATTATATATATTTATATTTATTTATATATATATATCTATATCTATCTATCTATATATATATATATATATATATATATATATATATATATATATATATATATATATATATATACATTTGAACGAATAGTGTTTTTGGCATTTGGGGACCAGAAAACGAAAAGTTATCATGGTCCCGGGCTTAAGTCTTACCATGCCACCTACGGTAATAGCTTCTTCCCTATAGGGGAAATTCGCTAAAACAAACATGTTCTTATGAGTAACGATCCGTTTACATAAACTATACAGATATTGTACTAAACGAACTATATATGATTATTTATTTATTTATTTCATGTCATAATATAATACATTAGATGATAGGACATACAATCAGTGTTACAATGAGTAACTTAATAATAAACTAAGAACTAAAGTAATAATAATAACTAGTAGTCCTGTTGCTCAAATTGGACACACACACACACACACACACACACACATATATATATATACATATATATATATACATATATATATATATATATATATATATATATATATATATATATATATATATATATACACACATATATGTGTCCGTTACCGCGATAACTTTTGAAAGAAACAACCGATTTTGATGAAATTTGGCACAAATGTGGAGAGTTGCATTTATGACTTTAAGTTCGAAAACCAGATCGACCGCACTATGGGTTAGGGGGTTTTATGGGGGTTTACAATTTTCCAAAAATGTTTTTGCAAATTTAACCCCAAAATGTTAAAAACACTCAATTTTGGTTATAGCCATTTTATAGAGCTTATAAAAACAAATAATTTAGTATTTTGAATCATTACCCAAGGTTAAGTGGTTGCGGAGAAAATCCAAAAAAAGTGTCCCATGTTAATCTTATGGGAAAAAGCTTTTTAGATTTTTCTCAGATAGTTTTACTAAAAACTTCACATTTCTGTTTATTAATGTGTTTAGCTCAACAAAACAAACATTTTGGTCTTTTAATCGTTGTTCTACGTCCAACCGTTGCAGAGATATTCAAAGTGCTAAACACAGTACGTTGTCCAATGTTATCCTTATGGAGAATAAATAAAATTCTATATCTCGATTATTTATGAATGTACATTGATGAAACTTGGTATGTGGCTTCAACTAGTTGTGGTATATTGATACTAGCACAAAAAACAAGTTTTTGTTGATAGTCCCCGTAGCAGCAAACCTGCATACTCTGCCCCTATGTTATTCATATGGAGAATAAGTAAAGTTGTATATCTCCCTTAATTATGAACCTACATTAAGAGAACTTGGTATGTAGCTTCACCTGGTTCAGTTGTATTGATAATTGCAAAAAAAAAACATTACTTATCTTCCTTGTTGCAGCAAACCTGCGTCCTCAACCCTAATGTTACTCTTATGGAGAATAAGTAAAATGCTATATATCACTTATTTATGGATGTATTTTTGTGAAACTTGGTAAATAGCTCTATGTAGTAGTGAGTCACATATATATGCATTGGAAATTCGCTGAGTACGCAGGTTTGCTGCGACGGGGGTATTCATTTTGTGGTCCCCAGATGCCAAAAACACCATTCGTTCAAATTTTTATATATGTATACAGGGTGATTGGTACTTGGTGTGACAAAATGTTTTGGGTGATAATATGGAGTAAATGGAGTCTAAGTACACAATTATTTTTGTTTATCTCAAAGTGATCTCTTAGCTGTAAATGTTATAAATTTGTTGTAGAAAAAACTGATGTTGCCATGAAAAAGCTTAAAATTTTCAATTTTATTTTTATCTGATGACGACATGAATATTATTTTCTGAAAGCTGGTGAAATTTTGACTTAGTTAAAATGGTTTCGTACTTTATAGTAATTATTTTATAAAAGTAGTGGCGTCTTAAACTTCAAAAACCATTTTTTGTAAAAAACTAACAGTATTGTTAACTAATAATAATTTGGTTATTTCAATAAGTTATAAAATGTCAAATAGCCTAAAAAACTTCTCAATTTTATTAGCTTTAATTTAATACCAATTATTCTTTTATTTATTTGGAGTATGTCGAAAGAAAACAAATATTTACGTAAAAAAACACGGGTTAACAGAAACCAGTAATAAAAAGTAAATAACCCATTTGCTTCTAGTGATCCTGTCCAAGTTATTATTGCTTTTTAATGGAATGGACACTATTAAAAAAGCAAAAACAAATAAAACAAAAATTGTATTTTACTTTCTGAACTGCACATGTTCTTTTTTCAATCTTTAAAGATAAGAAATTCTTAAGGATTGTTATCAGAACCAATTCCTCAACAGTTATCACATTATCATACACAAAGGACATGAAGTGAACCTTATCTAGGAGATAATTTACCTTGTACCTTGCAAAAACACATTTTAAGCAATTTATTGATACAGTTTGGTGAAAACTATCATGGAGTTCACAGTGCGTGAGTATGCAGAAATGCATTATGTTTACGGTTTCTGCGACGGAAATGCTCGAACTGCTCAAAGAGAATACCATGTCCGGTACTCCGAGCGACGAGTTCCTAGTCCCGCAGTGTTTTCCAGATTACATCAACGTTTATTGGAAAGAGGCACTGTTTATAAACAGCCAAGCGAGGTAGGTCCTGCCCGTCAAAATGTAAATGTGGATGAATTAGTTTTAAATATGGTTGAGGACAATCCTCAAATCAGTTCCCGACAGCTCGCCAGTGAGGTCGGAGTTTCCCAGTAGAAAGTATTGAGCATTTTACATGAAAATCAGTTCCATCCTTACCACTTCACTCAGGTTCATGCTTTGGAGCCTCAAGACTATGCACCGAGAATACAATTTTGTCATTGGCTTTTAAATGCTGACATTGAACAGGATCAGTTCTTGAAAAAATTCTGCACACCGATGAATCCAAATTTACTAGGGATGGCGTTTTTAAAATTCACAATATGCATCACTGGGAGCAAGAAAATCCCAGAGTGATTCGTGAAAGTTCACACCAAAGAAGATTTCATGTCAATATTTGGAGCGGAATCATTGGAAACCAACTTGTAGGCCACACTTTTTTCCAGAAAACCTAAATGGCGTTGATTATTTGAATTTCCTCCAACATGACCTGCCCAACCTTTTAGATGGACTCAATCTCGACCGTCGTCAAAGAGATGGTATCATCTTTCAGCAGGATGGAGCGCCTCCACACTTCACTAACGACGTGCGCGACTGGTTATCACCAAACTATCCAACGTGGGTAGGGCGCGGAGGGCCTGTAGCTTGGCCAGCCCGGTCTCCTGACCTCTCCCCCTTGGACTTTTTCGTGTGGGGAACAATGAAAGACACTGTTTATTCTTTGCCCGTAGACTCTGTGGAGGAGTTGACGAACAGAGTCATCGAAACTGCACAAACTGTTCGAGACAAACTGTCATTTAACGTCACAGTGAGAGCAATGAGGAAACGTGCAAGGGCCTGCATTAGAAAAGGAGACAGGCAGTTTGAAAATGAAATTAAACAGTTTTTTGGTGTTGTTTTTTTAGAGTGCTGTTTTGATGAGTGATTTATAAAGAATTTTTTAAAGGTGAGAGGGTTTTTTTATAACTATCCTTTCTGTTTCCCGTGTTTTTCTAACTTGTAATTTGTTTTGTACCAACATAATTCCACAGAAAATAACAATTATTGGTATTAAATTACAGCTTAGAATATGGAGAGGTATTTTGTGGTATTTGACATTTTAAACAATTATAAAATAACACTATGATTATTTTTTGAAAATATCGTAAGTTTTTTACACAAACCAATGTTTTTAGTCTCAAACGCCACAACTGTCATAAAATAATGACTGACAAGTACAAAACCATCTTAACTGAATCTAAATTTTACCGGCTTTCAGAAAATGCTGTCAAAACCGACATCAGATGAAAGGAAAATTGAAAAATTTAAGCTTTTTTATGGAAAGATCATTTTTTATGAAAATAATTATAAAATTCATAGATAAGATACCACTTTAAGTTAAACAAAACTAATTGGATATTTAGACTCTATTTAGTCCATATTATCACCCAACAAATTTTGTCACACCAAGTACCAATCACCCTGTATATATATATACAATTTTGAACGACCCCCCAAAACGTGTTCAGGGGGTCACGTTAGGAACTTCTATGGTGGTCCCGGGCTTAAGTTTCACCGTGTGGGTCATGCTAATAGTTCACTTTCCATAGGAAATTCACTAATGAAGTAAATACAATTTTCTAGAGTTAATGTTGTTTAAATAACCAAACTAAAAGTCTTTCTTCTTCGTTAAAATTAAAATATACAGTATAGTGTTTTTAATGGAAATTAAAACGCTATAGTATACTAAAACGCGGGATTTTATAACATTAATCATGCATACTAATTTTATATGGCTGTAAAATATTTAAATTTCTATTACCTTTTAAAGTTACATAAACTATTTATTTTATACGGTTCGAAATTTGTGCATAGCAATTATGCTGGACACCATGTCAAATGACTGTCCAAATTCGATAGGATTACAAACGCAATTTTGATTGTATCATATATTGGAAAGTTCAAAGACTTTTTTATGTTTCGCCAAATAGATAGGGCTTTGAAAACAAAACCTAATCGCTGATATATCCCATCGATTAGTCCTCGTTTTAAAGATCTTTAATCTCTTTGATATGACGTAAAAAGAGCTTTTAACCTTTTATTATACAATTAAATAGGGATTAATCGTACAAAACCCCGCATTGTACAAATCCACATATTACAAACTAAACACATACTTTATTCACTTAGTGGACTGCACACAACCACTGTAAATACTTACCTGTAAATAAAACATTTTCTTTTTACCAGTCAGGTTAAGTTGATTTAAACGCATTGTGTACAATACTTAGGAAAATTAAATCTTCTATATCTATAAAAGGCAAAGCCCTGGCTGACTGACTCAATCATCACTAATTCTCCCCTTCTCATGTAGGTAGAGAGCTGAAATTGTGTACACTGATTCTTTAGGCATAAAATAGGAAAACTAAATGGTTTTAATCCTGATCTGACCTTAGGGCTCCGCCAGAGACCCCGACAAAGTTCCCATGTATTCCTTTTGGACATTCGATTTTGTTTAAGCTGATGAAAATACAAACAGCTGATCTTGATTCGTAGTAGTTCCACGGGCTAACCAAAGAATGCAGCACACACAACTGTAATAGTTTTAGCGAATTTTCCCTATAGGGGAGAAGCTATTACCGTAATCGGCATGGTAAGACCTAGGCCCGGGACCATGACAACTTTTTGTTTTGAGGTCTCCAGATGCCAAAAACACCATTCGTTCAAAACTGTATATATATATATATATATATATATATATATATATATATATATATATATATATATATATACCTATAAAAGGCAAAGCCCTCACTGACTCACTCATCAAGAATTCTCCACCTTCCCATGTAAGTAGAGAGCTGAAATTTTGTACACTGATTCTTTAGGTCTTAAATAGGACAAATAAGCAGTTTACACGCCGGTATCTCCATAGGGCTCCGCCCCACAGACCTTCAAAGTTACCATGTTATTCTTATGGAAGAAAGATTTGTTTTGATGATATCAGATGACTAATTTAAAATATTGAAAACAGCTGTTGCTATTCTACACAAACAGTAAAACTACGGTAGAACGTTGATTTATAATTCTTTTGAACTGGAGTAAGCCAATAATGTTAAAAATGGGCGAGTGCCTTGCAAACTCTACATTACCACCTGTTTCTTTAAAATTTTTACAAACAGCTGTTACTATTCAATGGTTTGTTTATGTTTATGATTTTTATTTTGTGTTGTGGTGTGACAGGTTAAAAGCTAATTTATTGCATTTTATGATATTTTAGTTTTTTTGTTTTTGTCATGAATACACAATTTTAGTAATATTTTTATTTTTACTGGTTTCTTTTATATATTTTTTTTGAATTTTTGATATGGATACAAAATTAACACTATTTGAACAAACATACAGACTCACAGTTTAAAGTTATTCACATGCCTCCAGATGGTTCGTGCCTCTTTCATTCTATATGCTATTCAGTTTACGGAAATAATTTCTACAGCGATCAAGTAAGAGAGGAAATTGTTAACTATGTTTCAACTAATTGGGCAAAATTCCAAATTTTAACTCATGATGTTAAAGGGGATGATTACATCCCCCCTGAACACTACCGTCGCGAGATGTTGAAACCATCAACTTACGGATCAGCATGTGAGTTGATTGCCGCATCTGAGCTCTTCCACTGCATATTCCGAGTGTACCATGATGGTCATTTACTCCAGAGCTTTGGTGTAGAGGGAACAGCATCTGATTGTATAAATTCAAACTGGGCGAAGCTCGCGGGTAACTGCTAGTATATATATATATATGTCTCCGTGAGCACGATAACTCTCGTAACAATAATCCGATTTTGACGAAATTTGGTATAAACGTGTAAAGCAGCATTTATGACTTTAAGTTCGAAAACCAGCCAGATCGACCTATCCAAAGGGGGATTTTGGGGGGGGGGGTTTTGTACCCCAAAAATGGGTTTTTTGAGTTTTTTACAAATAATTAAAAAAAGTCAAACTTTTGTTTTTACAATTGGAATCAGCTTAAAAAGACGCACAATTTGGTGTTTTGATAATTGCTCTACGTCAAATGGTTACAGAGATATTGAAAGTGCTAAACACAGTACACGTTGTCCAATGTTATTCTTATGGAGAATAAGAAAAATTGTATATCTTGATTATTTATCAACTTATCCTGATGAAACTTGGTATATTGCTTCATATCATTGTGGTCTATTGATATTTGCACTAAAACGCAGTTTTTGGCCGATAGTTCCCGTAGCAACAAACCTGCGTACTCAGCCCCCATGTTATTCTTATGGAGAATAAGTAACGTGTTATCTCCCTTAATTACGAACATAAATTAATAAAATTTGGTATGTGGCTTTATCTAGTTGAGTTATATTGATATTTGTATAAACCCCCATTTTTTGTTTTCCTTGCTTCAGCAAACCTGCATACTCTCAGCCGCCATGTTATTCTTATGGAGAATAATTAAAATGTCATAAATCGTTTATTTATGAATACTGATGAAACTTGGTATGTGACTTTATGTCGTATTAAGATACATATATAATATATGCATTGGAAATTCGCTGAGTACGCAGGTTTGCTGCTACGGGGGTATTTTATTTATAAATCACTTTCGGGGTGAAGTCTGAGGCTATCAGCTAGTTGTTTTATAAAATGTAGATTTTTAAAATGCGGGAATCTAAAATTGTTATTAAGCCCGCTTTGAAGAAATCTGAATTTCAGAACTACGGAACTTTTTTAACTTAAGGGATTATACAAAAACTACTCGTAAATCGATAAGTTAACTGTCAAATTAAGTTTATTTGAGATGCCTAAAACATTTCACAAGTTATCGTGTTATTACAGAACGGAGATGGCAACTGTCAGAAACCAACTAAATTTTGTATTAGTGAAGATAACTAATCTTTAAATAAATTATTCTATTAACAGGTCATTAGACTGTCAATATTTTACCCAATTTCGGTTGTTTATTTAACACTAGCTGGCCCGACAGACGTTGATCTGTCCTAATGCCATTTAAATTGTTTTATGTCAAATAATCGTTCATTTTAAAGATGAGCTCGTTCGCTTCGCTCACTCGTCTCCCAGATGCTTCGCTCACTCGCCTATCGAAAACAAGAATTTGAGTTTCCATTCAAGCAGTTTTTTTAATTTCCATAATGAACATATGTTTATGCCTTTCAAGTATGTTTAGATATAATCCTTGTTAACAGCTGTTTGGTGTAACTAACTGAACTTTGATCAAATCAATGGGAACTTTGAAGGCCAGTGGGACGGAGCACTTAGGTCGGATTAAAAATATTCTTTTATAAGAACCTTTTCCTGACATTAACGAACACAATAAAATAAGAATGATTAAATTTGGTGCACTCATTCTCAAGTTATGGAATGACAACTGGAAATAGGTATTCATTTTCATATATTACTAGCTGTTACCCGGCAGACGTTGTCATGCCTTTGACTATCACGCTATTACTAACTAAAACTAATATCACCTGTTCAAGTAAACAAGTCATTAGCTTGTATGTAAACAACAATATCTTTCCATAAGGTTTATATGGGAACCCTTTTGGGCCTCTTGGGAGGAACCCAATTGAGAAAGGACAAAATGGATGGCTTAAAACCTTTCTCCGTGATACTTGTAAACCTTTTGAGGGGTTAAATTGATTGAATTGAATAAATTTGAAATTATACTCGCTTAGCTAGTTAGAGGTAACTCATAGGACCGTGGATTGGAATGAACACAGATCAAGGAAATGAAAACACTTTAATATACATGATAAATATAATCCAACTATAATAAATGATAGAACAGAATACTATAAAAGGTGCACTTAAGCCTCCTGGACAATTTATGTATCTAGGGAGTCCTTAATCCCTGATAAACACATATAGTTTGTTCCACTTTCTCACTCCATGCGCATTTAATACATTTAAAATATTCACTTTGCACTTTAATTCTCCTAACCTCTACTCTTACAGTATAATAATGGTCTCTCAAGACAAAGGCCTGAACCACAATGACTTATGCATTTATAACATAATCAAGACATGACATAAAGGTTCCTTAGAATATTCACAAAACATATACATAAAATAACCCCATAAAATAAAGCTTTCTATCTCTCCCTTGTTTAGTTATTATCAATATTCACGAATAGTTCCTGTGATATTCTGAACAAAGGAGCAAAACACACTAAATAAAATCTTCTAATAAACCCTTTATATATCTGACATATAAAATATCTAATGCTTTATACATTCAACTTTCACTTGATATACTGAATAAGGAATCAGCATACACTAAATGGAGTTATCTAAAACCCTTCTATATATCCGACATAAAATTAAAATCCTGTAATAAACTCTTTATATTTTTACATATTAATGATCTAATATTTTGTACATCCAACATTCATTTGGTATACTGAATAAAGAATCAATATACATTAAACAGAATTATCTAACAACCCCTTTATGTATATCCAACACATTATTAACCTAATACTTTATACATTCAACCCCACATAGCATGGCGGGTTCTTAACTTGCATTCTGATATCATCCCTTTTGTTTATATTAGTTAGATATTTTATCTCTTCGGGATATCTTATAATTCTCCTGCATTTACAATTTTTATTATTATTATAGTTTATTTTTAACTCCTGCTAGCTATTATTTCTTGGCTTCTTTTATTTAAGTTCGTCTTTTAATAATTTATTTAATATATCCTATCTGTGCACCTTTTTTTTAATGAAGTGGGAACATACCCAGATATTTTTGGAGATCTCTGTGACACCTCACGTCCCTTGCGCCCGGTCGTCCTGTCCTCCTCCTGTCCTCGTCCCTCCGGGCCGCGTCGTAGGTCCGGTACCTCGGAGTTCCGCTCCCCCTGGGGTTGACGGCGGGTGGGTGGACGTCGGTCGGTGTCCTCACTGATGTTCTCAGAAGATGGACCCAGAAGATGGACTCGGGTGCGATGGAATCTCGTCGAGTGAAGTGATAGAGTGTCGTAAGGTACTGGTAGAAGTTATCGAACTCCCGGGTGCCCTCAGGTGCATTTCACTTTCCTGAAGACTTTCTGTTCCTACTCGGTCCGGAACAGCCCAGAAGAAGCTTCCCAGTCTCTACCTTACTCTCCCAAAACTCTCCGAAGACTGTTCTTTTCTTTTTCTCCCTCTATCGCCATCTTCCCCTCCAATCCGTCATCGTTACGCCTCCTAACCAATCGGTGATCGATGCATCCGATACCTCCATATTATTGGTCATCCTCCTCCTGATCGGCCTACTAGTTCGACGAAATGGGCGTGTCGCTGACCGTAAGTAATTTTATTCTCTTAGCATGCTTGGATCATGGGATTGTTTGATTTTCTTAACGTTGTTCTCAAGGGTTTTGATTTTTAGCTTGATCATTATCGAGGATCGTAATTCTATACGTCCTGTTGTTCGCCGAGGAGTCGTGACTTCCCGTGGGAGCGTAATGATTTGATTCGATCTGTCTCTGCTTTCATAATTATTATTTTAAAGTAAAGGAGTAATTGTGTTTTAAATTTTATTCTATAATTTCTTTAATTATTTATATATATTTAAATTCCCCTTGTTTATATTCCGCCGCCGCCATTTTAACTTGGTCCCCAAGTTAATCAAATTGTAATATGTGTTGTGAGGTTGTTTATTGTTGACGTTGGTTGTAGTCCCTCGTGGGTAGCAACATTCTGAGTTTTATGGCTTGTATGTTTAGGCAATATATTAGGATGAGGCATAGTATAGTCAGTAAAATATTCCATGTTAGGAGCATGTAAAATAGTAGTCTTGTATTGTTAAATAGGTCGAAGTCATTATTTTTCAATGATATGTGCTGTATTTTCTCCATTTTTGTTAAAACAAATGTTGGGTTCGTGATGTTCCAATCCGTGTCTAATATTTCCGTTAGGTTGTCAAACTCGTGATGAATTCCTGATTCGAGTGTGAACAATTTTAGGGTTTTTAATTTTGTCCAAGCTGCTGGTATCAGGTTTACGTAATGTGGTGGGTCATTGTCTGTTCTGTCACAAGGTCGTATCTTTGTTAATAGTAATAAATTGTCCATTAGTAATTCACATTCGCACGGTATTGTTACCTGTAGAGTTCCTGTGCTCATTTTTGGTAATTTCCTGGTATTAGTTGAGTTGTCGCATATTAAATCTAGGTCTTGCTGGACGTTGGTGATTAAGTATTGATTTGGGAATAATTCGGTGATTATGGGGTATTGGGGTTGATTTTCACATATAAAATGACAGTTTTCTTGTAGTTTATCGATTGATGCGGAATTGAGAATTAAATGTAGGCATAGCTGCATTTTGTTTGCGATAATTGTGGTTCTTGGGATTTTGCATAATGGGTACGATTTTTCGTTACAATGGCTATCTGTCATGGTTATTACTTTCGTATATGTTTTGGTTTTGAAAATGATGTTTTCTTCCATGTGCAGGGAACATATTTTGTGTTCCCAAATCAGGGGAGTGTTTATTGTTTTGTAAACTTCGCCCTGTGCGTTCGATTTTATTAAGGGTACATTCAGCCTTGCCACTAGTGTGTTCTGAATTATTTTGCAATGGTTTATCTTCAATCTGTAATATAAGTATACGTCTGTTAATGGTATTGCTAGAGTGAGGCCTTTCGTTTTCGCTTTATTTGCTAAATCATGCAACGTTGTAGTTAAGTTCTGTGGAGGTACCATTTTTTCAGATAGTAGGTTTATGTGACATTTTTCTAGTATTTCCCTTTTAGTATCTTGATAGTAATTGTATAAAATATAGTTCCATGTTTCTTGTATAGTAGCATATATCTCATGTAAAATCTCTGCATTATTTATTGATTTCATTCCCAGTAGATTTTGTTTTACGGCATTGAATCCCTGATGTACCTTAGTTGCTAAATGTTCCACGTTTTTACTAAAGTTATTTAAGTTACTCGTGGTTTTTACCAAATCTTGGTACTGGGTCCCTACGGAATCGATAATTTGGTTGGTATGTTCTTCAATTCCCTTTTGGTTTTCATAGATGTTGTTTATTTGTCCCTTCGTGGCGACATTGCAGCACCATTCGAAGAAATTCTGGAGGAATAATAATCCTCTTCTGTTTCTTGAGTTTAGGATAGTTTGATTGGTCAATGTAGCGTCGCTGTATTGGGATTTAATTTGTTCATTTATGAGGTCACGCAATGTCATCAGGTTTCTTTGAAATAAACAATAGTCATCTTTGTGTTGTTGGCAGTTCGTCCAGTTCGATTCTGTCGTCCAGTCGTATGATTGGGGCTCAAGGAAAAATTGAGTTGAGAATATCAAAGGGATTATTGTTTCGTATGGGATGTAATCTGTCCGTTGTTGAAAGTGATGGCCTGAGAATATTTGGTACCTAGTCTTATTTTCTGCCCATGTACCTGAGAGTGTGTATAGTATAATTGTCGTTGTGATTAGGAGTGCTGTCGACGTTGACGCCTTCATCTTGTGAGGTTCGTCCAATATCTGTGCCGCAAAATTATGTTAATATTATTATTTTATTTGTGTGTAGGGATTTTTCATTGTTATTCTAAGTTTTATCTGTGTCTTATTTTGTTTATTCAGTCCCTGTCCAGTTTGTAGTGTTATATTCACGGTTGTATTAAGTTTTTATTTTTCCTAAGTTTTAATCGATAATCGATTATTAGTTTAGCTTGTCAATTGCTGTGCTGTTACAGACATAACACGGGTGATCAGGCCGTTATATATCCCTAATTGCCAGTAATTGGTTTGGCTACGTTATTTTGTCATCTGAAAGTGATGAGTGTTCCTAGTGGTTAGACAGTGTGTAGTGAGCAGTGCTACATGCCTGGATCGCCTGGCGTCGTCCGTCTTATCTCCAAGAATGCTGTGTCTTGTTGTCTTGGAAAGTCGGCCATTTTGGATCCGTGGGCGTCTGTGTCCCTGTCGGATTAATACGGTTGTGTCGTGCCCATTATGTTGCGAGATATGGTTCCGTTCGTGTCTACCGTTGTTTTGTATTTTATGGTAACTCGTACTATTAAGTGGCGTTGTGCGTTGTCAGTGATATATCGATTTGTGATTCTAAAAGTGTTATGTTGTCCCTTTTTCTTGGATAATCTTATTCGAGGTATTTTTATTTCAATTATTTGTAGATTGAGTGTAAATCAAGTGTCGAATGTGTCCTATCACTAGATCGCCCTCTTGAAATATCTTGGTGTGTTCCCATGGGTATGTTTAAGCATTCCAAGTTGTGGGTAATGTTAAATGTTCCAACTCCTTTACTTGGCGGCTGGGTTCTAGCGGAGTTTCCCTTTGCAGATATATATATATATATTTTCGTTTTTGCTCGCTAAACTCCCTTTGGATTCTGTTTATTAAATTAGCAGAGACTAAATACTATTTTTAGTTCTATGATTTTGTATATTTTAATTTACTTGCGAATTCCAATTTCCTTTTTAATGGTAATTGTTGATAGTCCACCTTATTCGTCGGGATTATAATTTACTATTGGCTGTCACAAAAATACATTTTAACTAGTATTTTATATTCCTGTGAGACTCAATAGTTGTTTATAAATTATATTAATTTTTATATACTTGGGAGGTAATTCGTGTTAATTCATTTTAATTATTTATTGGTTGTAGATGCTCCGATATAATTCTTGGCGGTGTTAGTATGATGATAACTCTTAAACAATGTTGTATGTTGTTTGATTTTTGACCAAGATTTCGTGTTTGAAGATGCGTTGATGTAACTCTTGAGGTGATATATTTTCTTTAAGGATGGGTTTTTATTTTTCGGGGGTGGCATTAGTTACTCATTTCCCTCGATGTATTGCCATCCATTAAATTATATGTAACGGTAGTCTATTTTGATTCGGGATCGGCATTTTGTAGTTCTTGAATATTATATGGTGTTGTTTTTGATCGATCCTTCTTAAATAGATTAATCCTTATCTTGTGTATAAGGTATATTTTCAGACATAGGCCTATTTGTTTGACTGTGTGTGTGTTTATGAGTTGACTAGTAGTTATTATAGTTAAGTCTAGGGCTAAAAAGGTGGCTAGACCTCCTTCCCATCGGGTCTTAATATAAGTTGCTTCAAATTTTTTTTGTTGCTAGGGGTTAATTCCCCCCCGGTGGGTTTTTCTAAGTTATATTAATTATAAGTGAAGGAATTCTATTCCGGCGTAATTTTTACGCTTTAGGCTTAAGCTGGTGTCTGAGTGGCTTTATTTTTAAGTCGTTTGAGTGTTGTCTGAAGGTATTCCTGTACACGTTAAGGTATTAGTCTTTAGGTTTTTAAATATTTATCTGCGGCTGAATGGTTTCATTCTAGCTATATGTACTGGTTCGTTAATCAGTCTCCCTCTCTTTTCGAGTAAAACCATATAAGTAGTGTCATTTATTTTGTCCGTAATGAAGTATGGTCCTCTGTAAACATTATTGAACTTGTTATAAGCTCCTTTGAAATCCTTCGGATTTTGTATTAAAACTTCGTCACCGATTTGTGGATTTAGATCTCGTTTTGTTGAATCGAAATGTTTTTTCTGGGAATCTTGTGCTTTTTTAAGTATCGTTGGGATTTCCCGTCGTACCCTTTGAATATTTTTGATTTCTCTGATTATGTCAGGGTCCTGGTCTTTTTGTATATGTAAATAATCCGATGGCATGTTTGCCTGTCTGCCATACATTAAAAAGAATGGCGTATACCCCGTGGATCGGTTAACGCTTGTATTATAAGTGAAGGTGACATATTTTACGTAATCTGACCATTTGTTTGGTTCGCCTTCAATATAGTGACTTATCGTTTTTTTGAAAATAAGATTCATTCTTTCCGTTAGACCTTGTATCCTGTACATATAAGGTGGACTCGGGTGTTGATGAATTCCTAAACTTAATAAGAGTTCTTTAAGTACGTTGCCCATGAAGTGGGTGCCTTGGTCGTGCGTGATGACCTTGGGACATCCATATTGACAGAATAAATCCAGTAAAACATTCGCTGTGGTTTTTGTATCAGCTGATCTCGTGCATTTTGCGAAAATCATTCTTGTTGTCGGGCAAGTAATCATTAAAATGTATTTATATCCTCTGCTCTGTGTGATCGGCCCCATGTAATCAATAATTAGTCTTTCAAATGGCGTCATGGGTGGTACTTGTGGAGTTAATTTATCGTACTGCTTGTAAGTGGGAGTTCGTTTTAATTGGCATTGTTCACATGTATTAGTATAATGTTGGATATCTTTTGTCATATCTGGCCAATAATAACGTTCTTTAATTTTTTGTGTGGTCTTGAATGCCGAGAAATGTCCTCCGGAATATACATTATCGTGAAATGATTGTACGATATCCTGTACCTTATCCCGCGGAATTGCGAGTAAGTAGTTATTCGTCCTGCCATTAAATTGCTTGAAATATAATAATCCGTTTCGTTCTTCGTATTTTCGACTTTGGTTTCGTATTTTTTTTTGGGACTGTGTCCGGTGAAATCTTTGCTAATTTGATAAGTTTTAGGTATGGATCCTTAGCTTGTAATTCTTCATAATTTTCTGTCTTAATTTCCTGTATGTTTAAGGTGATTTCGAAGGGGTCCTCCTCGAGTGTGTCTTGGGGTGGATTCCTCGAAAGACTGTCCGCTAACGTGTTCGTCGTTCCTTTCTTATATTTGACATCTATATCGTAATCAACTAGTGATAGCACCAGTCGGTTTAATCTGGATGATGTATGCTTAAAATTCTTGTAATGAACTAGTGCTTGACAGTCCGTGTGGATAGTTATCTTGCGTCCTAGTGTAAACTCTCGCCAGTAATTTACGGCGTATACTAAGCTCATCATCTCTCGTTCGGCGTTTGAGTACCGTTGTTGTGTTTCCGTATATTTTTTTGACAGATAAGCAATCGGATGTTGTTTGTTTGTTTCGGGATCCGTTTGAGTGAGGCAAGCCCCGAGCGCGTTTAAGCTTGAGTCCACATAAATGCTTGATTCCCAGTCATCGTTCCAATGTTTTAATAGGGGTGGATTTGTCAAAATTTTCTTAATTTCTATAAATGCTTTTTCGCAGTCGTCTGACCACTTAAATGGTATATTTTTATTTGAATCCTTTATTAAGTTGGTGAGGGGTAGTGTTATTTCCGCATAGTTTTTTATGTGTTTCCTGAAGAATGATGAAGAGCCCAAAAACTGTCTTACTTTCCTAATGCAATTTGGCCTATTAAATTCTTGTATTGCTGCTACGGTAGACTTTTGAGGCAATATACCTTGGGTCGATACTGTGTATCCCAAGATATCTACTTGTTCGTATAAAAATTTACATTTTTTTGTGTTGAGCTTCAAGTTTGCCTCATGTAAGATATTTAAAATAGTTTCTAAATTTTGTAGATCTTGTTCAAAGTTCTTGCCATATACTATGACGTCATCTATATAACATACTACTTTGTTGTATAGGTGTTTATTCAGTAATGCTAATATCGCTTTACTGAATAGTGCAGACGATGTTTTTAGCCCCATTACTAATCTTTTATATCTCATGAGCTTGTCTGTCGTTTTGATTGTTAATAAATGCCTATCTTCCTCTCGTACCAATAATTGGTGATATGCCCCTTTTAAATCCAATTTTGTGAAAGAGTTTGCGTTGTTTAAGCTGTTTAGTACCAGATTTACGGACGGAGTAGGGTATATGGACGGTTTTAAAATTTGATTTATTTTCCTCATGTCTGCCACCAAGCGTGGTGTTTTATCCTTATTGTGTGTTATAAACACTGGGCTTGAATATTCGCAGTATTCGGGACATTCTTCCAGTATGTCCGCTTCCTGTAGTTCTTGTAATATTTTATTTAAAGCTTCCCTCTCCTGTTTGCTTTGTTTAAGGCGGTGTATTTACTGGTTGTGAGTTTGGGATGGTTTCTAGTGAGACTGGGGGCAGTTTAGCTGGGGTTAGATCCTTAATTTTTGTCGTAAACATAGCCTTATATTTCTGTAGTAATTTGATTACCCTGTTATGTTGTTCTGTCGTGAGGTGGGGTGAGATGTCGAAACATATGTTGTCCTTATCTTTAAGGATTTGTTTTCCCGGGTTATTGTTATATTTTATCTGATGTGGTTCGTTTTCCTGTCGACCTACATTTGTGTTGTGTGGCTCCGTGCAGTAACCTAATATTGTGTTGGCATTTATGTGTTTAGGTGTGTTTGATGCATTGTAAATATTTAAATAATTGCTTGTTTTATCTGCTCCTTCTATGGGATATATGTGGCACCTCTTCTTTTCCTGTAATGATTTTTCTTGCTCGAAAACTGCTTCCTTGCTTATCCTCTGTTGTATCTGTATCCTCCTATGTTGATGTGGTGCGATGACTAAATCCTGTTCACATCTGATGTCAATAATGTTTGTTTTATTGGTGGTTTGATGACATTTTACGCTTTCAATTTCAAATAGCCATTTTTTATCCATTTTAATTTTATGCTTGTAATCCCCTAAGTTAAATACAATTTCCTTGGTGTTATAATTTAATTCAATTTTGTTTCTGTTCAAAAATCGATTGCCTAAAATTATGGAACTGTTTGTATCGGGTGTAACATATAGCGTTTCCTTGACTATGATATTACTGATCTCCAACATTATTTCCGTGGTCCCTAGGATGTTGATGGGGGTGTTATTGGCTGATACGACTGTAGGTACCCTGTTGTGTTTGATATTTTCCTCCCTTACTAACTTTGAATTTATTAAATTTATGTTGGAGCCCGTGTCTATTATGCACTGTATGGTCTCGTGTGGGCGGTTAGCTAGCTTCGCATCTAAGGTTAGTACAGGGGTTTTTTTTGATTCCTTGTCTTGTATTTTAAACAATGTTTCGTGTATTTTCTTCCCCTCTAATTTTCCCCTTTTCCTCGGTTTATGGATCCTTCCTTCCGCTATTTGTGAGATATCGCACGCATGTACTGTGTGTTGTTCCTCTAATATTTTCCGTATTTCTTCCTTCTCCTGTTCTCCTAGAATCTGTTCATTTTCCTTGTTCCCTCCGTTATCGGTCTGCTTTGTTGTCCTTTTATTTGTGGCCTGTCTGGTGGTGACTGTAATTGCTCTGTTTTGATGTTCGTAGTTCCCTCTTCTTCCCCCGTGGTATTGTGTGGAAATATTTTCTTTTCTTCCCTCTTCTGTTTGCGTGGGTTTCCTCTTTGGTTGTTTCCTGTTTATGGCTTCTTCTAGTGTCGGAAATTCCTTTTTGTAATCCGTGATATGGAATCGGTTGTTGCCATTGTTTTGAGATTTAATGTTAAATGGTGTGGGAGACCCCTTTGTTCTGTTAGTATAAAGTGGCTCCCTCATTACGCGTTTTTTTGTTTTGTCTGGAATTTCCCTAATTTAAAACACTCTTCCCTAGAATGATTTGTCATTCGGCAATGATCACAATACGTGTTTCTCATTCGGGTGTTCTGTGTCCTCGCATTTTTATATTTGCAGTCCTGTGTACGATGGTTGGTCCTTTTACATATATTACATTGGTAATCGCCATTCCTATAGCTGTAATTCGTTAGTTGCTGTCTTCCCCCGTAGTATGTGTTCCCCGTTCCCCTACGCATGTGGGTGAGGTGTCCGTGTGCGGAGAGTGGATGTCCTGTGTAGTGCGCCTGGTGTGCAGTAGGCCAAGGTCGCCTGCCGCCAGCCATGTTGTGTGTCGGTGCTCCGTCGCTCCTCCAGGTCGACGCCCTGTTGTTTATGTCTGGGGCCCTGACGTCACGTGCTTGATAAGTGTGGTGTGGTGTGGTCACGGTCCTCGGGTGGTGTGGTTGTGGTCGTTGATAATTGGGGTAGCTGGGTGGCGGTGGTTGTTGTGGGTACCTCTGGACGTTCATGTTACTTATTACTTGGGTTAAGGTTTTTATTTCCTCTTCTAAATGATTTATTTCCTGTCTGTCCCTAGTGTTTCCTCTGCTTTGTCCTTCCATTTGTATCCTGTTATATTTCTCCCTGTTTACTGCCCTAATTTCCAATTGTAACTCTATGTTTTTAAGGCTGTTTTCTAATTCTTCTAAGGTTTCGCAAGGTTCAGTTAAGATTTTGTCACAAAATTCCGGTTTTAATCCTTGGATTATGTATTGTATTACCCTTTTTTCTGACATATCCGGTTCGTGTCTCCTACATAATGTTAGAATTTCCAGATAGTAAGTAAGGACAGGTTGTTCCCTACCTTGTACCTTTTTATCTAAGATACTCTGAAGCGTGGTTGCCTGGGCTGCTGGGGTGAATGTTGTTATAAATTTTCCCTTTAGGGTTTCCCAGTTGTCGGGTCTACCATTTTTTGTGTAATGTCTATACCATGTAAGCGCTGTTCCTGTTAGGTGGGCTGGGAATATGTTTAGTTTGGTTTCGTTCTGCCAGTGGTTAGATTGCGCCGCGATTTCATACTTATCGATAAATTCATTAGGATTTTCGGACGGTAGGCCGTGGTAAGTACCCGCTGATATGAGGGGTAGTTTTTCCTTAACTGTTGCCATGTTTTGTGCGGGGTTTGGTAAATTGTTTCTTGAAGGGCCTTCGTTACTTTCTACTGCTGTTTGTGAGCTTAGTGAAAGTGTGTCGGGGAAATTTATGTCCTCGTATTCCGTGTCGGAACTCTCGTCGCTTGCCGGGTTGTCGTACAAGTTTTCCCTATCTTGTAGAAATTGTTGGATTCTTGTTAGTGATGGATATTTAATTAATTCGATTTCTGTGAGATATTTCCTGCCTAATAGTTTCCTTATAATGTACTTCCTTTCCTCTGTTATCGGTGTTTTAAGAAACGCTTTGAGATCGGCTACCACGGGACGTAAAATGGCTACGGTGTCTTCTTCCCTACACTTTATGTTAAACTTTGTTAGGATATATATGAGGTGTTCCTTACTCACCCTATATATGTCTGTCGGTAAAGTTATTCCTGTTTCCGGCATTTCATTTCTTAAGATCGTGATTCCCTAAGCGTGTGGCGTTTATTTTTATAATTATCGTTTATTTATTTGGGGGAATTTTCCTAACTAGTAATTGGGGTATTATGTTTTCTGGTTTTAGGTTAATATTAAAATTTTGTTTTTTTTTGTTTTTACAGGTTTATTAGTTTATTAATCCCTATATTATTATCCTATTAAAATTCGTTTCCCTTTCCTGGTTTTACCAAAATATACCCTGTCACACTTGAATATATGTAAAACACCTTCTTATATTCTATACATGTGCTCTCACTGTGTTCATTCCATCCTTGATAATTAAATCAAAACTGGCTGTCTCCACCATGTAAACCTTTTGAGGGGTTAAATTGATTGAATTGAATAAATTTGAAATTATACTCGCTTAGCTAGTTAGAGGTAACTCATAGGACCGTGGATTGGAATGAACACAGATCAAGGAAATGAAAACACTTTAATATACATGATAAATATAATCCAACTATAATAAATGATAGAACAGAATACTATAAAAGGTGCACTTAAGCCTCCTGGACAATTTATGTATCTAGGGAGTCCTTAATCCCTGATAAACACATATAGTTTGTTCCACTTTCTCACTCCATGCGCATTTAATACATTTAAAATATTCACTTTGCACTTTAATTCTCCTAACCTCTACTCTTACAGTATAATAATGGTCTCTCAAGACAAAGGCCTGAACCACAATGACTTATGCATTTATAAAATAATCAAGACATGACATAAAGGTTCCTTAGAATATTCACAAAACATATACATAAAATAACCCCATAAAATAAAGCTTTCTATCTCTCCCTTGTTTAGTTATTATCAATATTCACGAATAGTTCCTGTGATATTCTGAACAAAGGAGCAAAACACACTAAATAAAATCTTCTAATAAACCCTTTATATATCTGACATATAAAATATCTAATGCTTTATACATTCAACTTTCACTTGATATACTGAATAAGGAATCAGCATACACTAAATGGAGTTATCTAAAACCCTTCTATATATCCGACATAAAATTAAAATCCTGTAATAAACTCTTTATATTTTTACATATTAATGATCTAATATTTTGTACATCCAACATTCATTTGGTATACTGAATAAAGAATCAATATACATTAAACAGAATTATCTAACAACCCCTTTATGTATATCCAACACATTATTAACCTAATACTTTATACATTCAACCCCACATAGCATGGCGGGTTCTTAACTTGCATTCTGATATCATCCCTTTTGTTTATATTAGTTAGATATTTTATCTCTTCGGGATATCTTATAATTCTCCTGCATTTACAATTTTTATTATTATTATAGTTTATTTTTAACTCCTGCTAGCTATTATTTCTTGGCTTCTTTTATTTAAGTTCGTCTTTTAATAATTTATTTAATATATCCTATCTGTGCACCTTTTTTTTAATGAAGTGGGAACATACCCAGATATTTTTGGAGATCTCTGTGACACCTCACGTCCCTTGCGCCCGGTCGTCCTGTCCTCCTCCTGTCCTCGTCCCTCCGGGCCGCGTCGTAGGTCCGGTACCTCGGAGTTCCGCTCCCCCTGGGGTTGACGGCGGGTGGGTGGACGTCGGTCGGTGTCCTCACTGATGTTCTCAGAAGATGGACCCAGAAGATGGACTCGGGTGCGATGGAATCTCGTCGAGTGAAGTGATAGAGTGTCGTAAGGTACTGGTAGAAGTTATCGAACTCCCGGGTGCCCTCAGGTGCATTTCACTTTCCTGAAGACTTTCTGTTCCTACTCGGTCCGGAACAGCCCAGAAGAAGCTTCCCAGTCTCTACCTTACTCTCCCAAAACTCTCCGAAGACTGTTCTTTTCTTTTTCTCCCTCTATCGCCATCTTCCCCTCCAATCCGTCATCGTTACGCCTCCTAACCAATCGGTGATCGATGCATCCGATACCTCCATATTATTGGTCATCCTCCTCCTGATCGGCCTACTAGTTCGACGAAATGGGCGTGTCGCTGACCGTAAGTAATTTTATTCTCTTAGCATGCTTGGATCATGGGATTGTTTGATTTTCTTAACGTTGTTCTCAAGGGTTTTGATTTTCAGCTTGATCATTATCGAGGATCGTAATTCTATACGTCCTGTTGTTCGCCGAGGAGTCGTGACTTCCCGTGGGAGCGTAATGATTTGATTCGATCTGTCTCTGCTTTCATAATTATTATTTTAAAGTAAAGGAGTAATTGTGTTTTAAATTTTATTCTATAATTTCTTTAATTATTTATATATATTTAAATTCCCCTTGTTTATATACTGTACATATATATACCAAGTTTCATAGCAAACGGTCCAACGGTGTACGAGTCCATAAACTTTAAATATATATACAAACAAACAAACCAACGTCCTTTTTACTTTCTCCCTCTATACATAGTATATGGAGAAAGTATTGTTTTCGTTAAAATTTTCGAATTTGAGTTGTTAGTGGAAATAATCGTTTTAGTGCTCCCTGAACCCAAAAAAGTGGTTTTTACATGATGTCTCTCTCTGTGTGTGTGTGTGTGTGTGTGTGTGTGTGTGTGTGTGTGTGTGTGTGTGTGTGTGTGTGTGTGTGTGTGTGTGTGTGTGTGTGTGTGTGTGTGTGTGTGTGTGTGTGTGTGTGTGTGTAGGGGGCTATGGCCGGTTCTGGACCACCTTCGCAGAATGAGGAGCTGAGGAGCCGACCCCCCCCCGACTCCCCTGACCCCCCTGACCCCCCTGACCCCCCCCCGACCCCCCTGACCCCCCTGACCCCCTGCCCCCCCGACCAACCCCCCCGACCCCCCTGACCCCCCCGAACCCCCCTGACCCCCCTGACCCCCCTGACCCCCCTGACCCCCCTGACCCCCTGACCACCCCCACGATCTGCGGCACTTTTCGTGATGACCTTGAACATGAGGAAAAAACTTTTGAAAATTAATAACTAGCCTATTTACCTACCGATTCCCACGGGTTTTTTCCAGAGTGTAGGCCTATCCCAGAGGAAGCGAATGACGAAAGAACCCCATAGATCCACCATCAAACAAGACCGCTATTAATTTATAACCGCGTTTTCCTTATGGGATCTCAGCTGTTTATCAACCGATTTTGATGAAACCTCACCACGTGTCGGGCCGCGACCTAAGTAAACCATCGCTTAAAGAAAATTGAAAAATCCACCGTTAAACGGACCCGCTATTAATTTTTTAACGCGTTTTCCTCATGGGATCTCGGCTGTTTGCCGACCGAATTTGATGTGACTTCGTTACACGTTGTATGCCGGCTTGACTAAACCAAACTGCGAGCGGCTCCGCAGCGTCACGTGTCGAGGCGCGTGCTAGGGCCTACGTGACCGCCCGGGGCTGTTTACTCCTAACTTTCCTTATTTGTCACTGGTTTTTTTTCCATTACGTGATGTTTACTGGAAGCCTCTTCACTTTCACCTCGTTGCTCCTCAGAAGACAACGCTCATTCTAGAGACAGACATTAAGGTACGAGCATGTCAACCACCACTTACACCTCAGCAGCACAAGAGGTTGTCAGCGACCTCATTGACTCATGTAGAGCCATGGTAGCCACACAACTAGTTATACTCCGGTGGGGCTACCTTTTACCAGATGGGCGGCACCACGTAATGCTACGTCGCTACGTCGCTAATCAACCCACACATCTGGAGGAGGTGGAGCAGCAGCTCCGCAACATTATACATAATGGAGAGGTTGCTGTCCTCATCAAACTATGCATTCCCTTAGATTAAGTTTTATTAAAAAATAAAGAAATGACCAAAAAAAAAAGATATTTCCTTTATCCAAAAAAAAAAACTATATAAAAAATAAACAATATTCCTTTATCAAAAACTATATGGTTGTGGACTTATCCAATGAGCCCCCCCCCACCCCTACCCCCCCCGACCCCCCCGACCCCCCCCCCGATCCCCCCGTTTACTAATGGCTTTTTCCACTACGTGCCGTTTGCTTTCCTTGTTTGTTGCCTACATGTTGTTTACCGCGCGCGTCTCCGCTTTCACCCGCCGGTTTCTCCACGTCTTAATCATTCTTACTGCAGCCGCGATGGAGTACACATGTGTGTATTGCGATAAGAGGTACTCAAGCAACGCCCATTTGTGCCGGCACATGCTGACGCATGGTGATGCGCCGCTTTTCCCATGCCCAATCTGTGGGAAGCAATTTGGCCGGAAAGATAAGGTGGCCCGGCACGTTGCCACCCATAGAAATGCCCCGGCCGCTGTCGCTGCTCCCGTTGCTCCTGCCACGAGGCGTTGTGTCGATGCCTCTACTCAGACGCCTACCCCTGAGAGGAGACCCATCAAAAAACCAGTTGGTGAGTAGCAATCCTCAGTTTCTCATTATTATAACATCAATAAATCTCGTAAAAAAAATGAATATTAATGTTGGTTCGTTATTTGCAGCTATCGTCAAGCCGACCCGCGTACCCCAGGGATGGTGGACCCCCGAGTACGCCGAGCAACAGCGGCGGCGAGAAGAGGAGGAGGCCAACAGGGTCCATCGTGAGATCCGTCGGGGGCTAATTCTCCAGCAGTGGCGGTCTCGCCCTAGACCCCAGCTCCAGCGCAGGCCGCAGCCGCAGCAGCCGCAGCAGCAGCCTCAACAACCGGAGCCAGAGGCGGGGCCGAGTGGGGAACCAGGACCCAACGTGGAGCGACAGCTTCAACAACCAGAGCCGGAGGCGGGGCCGAGTGGGGAACCAGGGCCCAACATTGTATATATTTCGGACTCTGATTCCGATTAAAAAAAATAACTAATTTCCTTTATCTTAAAAATAAAATAAAAAATATTTCCTTTATCAAAAAAACCTATAAAAAAATAAACGATATTCCTTTATCAAAAACTATATGGTTGTGGACTTATCCACTGAGCTAGCTAGCCCCTCCCCCCGACCCCCCTGACCCCCCTGACCCCCTGACCCCCCCGACCCCCCCCGACCCCCCCCGATCCCCCCGTGTTATTTTATTACTTTATTTTTTAGGGGTTTAATAGGTGTTATTTTATTTGGGTTTTTTAGGGGTTTTTTAGGGTTTTTTATATAAATTATTTTTTATCTTTATTACCAACTAAAACAAAAACTACTGATGTGAAGTCTCAGCCTTCTCTTTCGCTTGAACCTCCTCCATTTCAATCTCAAGAGCATGAAGACTCTCCCAGTCTGCATTATATTGCTCCCATTCTTCATTACATGTAGGTTGGGAGCACCAATAGGTAGTTATCCGTTGCCACATTTCTTCATATTCCCTTCGTATTTCATCGTAGGGACGTGGATACTCTTGGAGTTGGGGAGCATATTCTGCTTCTACCGCCTCAACGGTAGCGAGGAGTTCCTTATCAGGGATATTACCTTCCCATACGCTATTAGCATACTTTTCCTCGATTGCCTCAACGATATTGAGGAGGTCCTCATCAGGAATACTACTCTCCCATACATTATCAGTGTCCATATTGATGGTAATAGTTTGACTCTCTGACCTAAACTGAAACTTAGAGAAACTCAATCTGTTTACTCATTAGCGGACTTGTTGTTCACGGAGGAAAATTCTTCATTATATAACTTGTTTACTCATTAGTGGACTTGTTGTTCACGGAGGAAAAATCCCTCATTATATAACTTGTTTACTTACTAGACTCCTCAAGCTAAGTGCATGACCAGTCTGAATCTTGAGTTAGTCATGGAAGCACCACAACCCACTGTCGCTAGCTCAGCAATCGTGTATTGTAATAAGAAAGCATAAATACATTCTGTGTCAGGGGATTGCACAATTGCCAGTGCCTATACAGCGATACGTTGCATCTTGCCTCAAGGGATATGTTCGGGAACATGTGTTAGTGCTTAACAACCCCGAAACGGATCCTCAGGTGTTAGACCTGTATAATAAATACAATGGCAAGAGAGTCTATCAATGCCGCTACTGTCAGTACACTGAGCATTATTGTAATAGAGTTCTGTATCCTGCAAGAATTGTTAAAGTGTATCGCTTTTCAGACTCTAGTAATTTGCAGCACACTTGTTTTTGCTGTGGTAAGAGTGCTTGGGAAGCGGATTGGCCACAAAACAATGATTACCTATCTACCTTGGTGATTTTAAAGTCAATGACCATAAGAACAGTTTGGGAGGGCTCTAGTCACTCTAAATTCTTTTTCTTCTTTCAATAAAGAAAAATAAAAGATAAAAAAAATCATAAATAAAAATACTCGCTTCCCATCATTTTCCAGTATTACAACATGTTTTGGTAAGGACTACGTGACTGCCTGAGGTTATCTCATTAGTGAGAGTTCTCCAGTTATTTATGTTAGAATCATTTGCTCACAAGCTCCTTCACTGACTAGACCTAACAAAAATGTTTAATGTTGGAATTGATGTGTCACTGGAAGGTGAATATTATCATACAAAACCATTTACAGTTAGATCTGTAATTGAAGACATTGAGTCAATCGATGCGGAGATGTTCCTACACACGGTGAAGTATTACACAACGGGTCACTTTGCCGAATTGTCCATCAGGATGTGGATTAAGAAGCGGTTGCCTGAACAAAAATGCCTACAAGTTCAAGCTGCTTTGGATGGCATCAATAAACCGCATGTTGCCTGTCAACACGCGATTAATTTACTTCTTATAGAATCCGACCAGGTCTTTGCAAAGGTTATTGTAAACGGTGGTTAAGTAAAGATTATAATTAAAAATTGTAAATAAAAATTGTAAAAAGATTAAAATAAAAATTGTAAAAAGATTAAAACAAAAAATAAAATAAAACAAAAAATATCTTTTATGGATTTATACAGGCTCTGAGGATAATGACCCCCCTGAACCCCGACCCCCCCCCCGACCCCCCTGACCCCCCTGACCCCCCAACCCCCCCGACCCCCCCCGACCCCCCTGACCCCCCCGACCTCCCTGACCTCCCCCCCTGACCCCCCTGACACCCCCCCCGACCCCCCCGACCCCCCTGACCCCCCTCTAAAATGTCGCGGCCTACGTGCGGCTTAAAAAGCCCCCGTCGACCGGGGGCAGTCGGCGGCGCGCGTCGAGGCGGGCCCTGAAGGGGTTGCCCAGGAAGGAGTTGCTTAGCGGTTTGCTGACGCTCAAGGGTGCACCCTTGAATTGCTCAGCGGCTTGCTGTCGTGGCGCGCCCTCTTTGGCCGCCACCGCTCGGCGGGGACATACCCGGTTGCGCGCGCTGCCGGTATATAAACCTGAGGTCCGCTACCGCGGCCTCAGTTTTGCCCGAGACGCCATGAGCAGCATCAACAGCGCAACCGAGGTGGACCGAACCATCCGCTCTCTGATGGAGGAGCTTGATGCCATGGATGAGAATGCCAGACCGCCTACCATAACTAAGAAGAGGAGCAAGAAGCCCGTTGTTGGATGGACAGTGGACAGGAATACGCCTACCGATTCTCCATCATGCAGTTGGAGCGATGCCGAATGTCAATATACAGTAAAGAACCCTGCCAACTTAGGAAACATTTTATTGAAGATGTCGGTATTCAAAGGCGGACGCCCTACGCACAGTTGCGGCCTGTACTTGGACGAGGATAGAGACGATGAAATTTGCATATACCTCACGGACCTGTTAACGAGACTAGAAAATATGTGGATTAATAGCGATACCGGAGTGCCTAAAATTAACGGAGTTAGCAGGACCGTGACTCCACTACCCGCCTGGCGTAAGACCCGCGATTGCGCAACAGTTTGCGAGGGAAAACGTAAGGCTGGAGGCGATTGCGTCATCCCAAAGCGCAAGAAGTAAACACCACAACGACCCGGAAAACACACACAATGACGTAAACAACTTGTTGACGCAGTGAGCCTATATAATACGACTCGGCGGTGAGCCACAACCATTCCACATCCAGACACTCAACGAGCAGCATGGACCAAACAGGAGACCTCAAGTCAGCTCTCAACAGCTGCAAGGCGGGGGGTTATACCCGCATAGCCGATCTGCGGGACAACATCACATACCCCATCCGGTCATTCGAGCGGGTGGATACTACTTATGGTGAGGCGATAATGGCCACTTTGGAGGGGCTGACTGGTGACGACCCGCTGAGGATCTACATGCCTCGCAGATACCTGGCCGTCTTGGGAGACCATGTCATCGGCCAGTACAACGTGGGTGTGGGGTCGAGGATGAGTCTGGTCAAGAGGAGCGGTCCCCCCGGCAGCAAAGGAGCTCTTCTAGAATTTGTTTGAATAAATAAAAAAAACCTTATTCCTTTATCATAATCAATTCAAAATAAATGAAAAAAAAAAAATAAAATAAAATGATATACAAAAAAAAACTCAATTTAATTATAAGAGTCGAGGCGGTGCGTGGCTGTGTTAGTAGCCACCATGGACTTGAGGTGGAAACACCCGTTCACCGCCATCGTGGCTGGGCCTTCGGGCAGCGGCAAGTCGCACTTTGTGGCTCGCATCATAGGGCACGCCAACCGCATGTGCGATACGCGCTTCGCCCGTATCACCTGGCACTGCGGTAGCGGCGGTGGAGGAGGAGGAGCTGATGACCCTACTGTGCGCTACGTAGCCGGCCTGCCCGACCTGGACGACTACGATGGTAGCGAGCCCTCCCTGGTTATCGTCGATGACATGATGCGTGAGGCTGGCCCCGGCGTGGCGGACCTGTTCACCAAGGGCTCCCATCACCGCAACATGAGCGTGTTCTTCATCACGCAAAACCTGTTTCATCAGGGCAGGGGCCAGCGCGACATATCGCTGAACGCTCATTACATAGTGTGTTTCAAGAATCCCCGGGACCGCGCTCAGATCAAACACTTAGCTCGCCAAGTATACCCAGAGAACCCCAAATTTGTGGAGGAGGCTTACGCGGACGCCACGCGCGATCCTCACGCCTATCTGCTGATAGACTTGAAACAGTCTACACCCGAGGAGATGCGCATACGTTCGGCCGTTTTCCCAGACGACCCGGTTAACTATGTGTACCTGCCCAAGAAGAAGTGATAAATAGGCTGAGCGCGCGCCAGCGTCAGTCATCATGTCGCACCGCGTGAAGAAAGACACAGCCCTGCTGACTGCTCTGGTGCACGCTACACCCAAGGAACGCAAGGCCCTGTTAAAAGCGTGCGAGAACAGCCGTATCAGGTCAGTGTGTGAGTGTGCATACAACGTGTTACGCGGGAACGTGCCGCTCACACCTGTCATAAACGAAAGTTGAGAAAGCACAAACAGGCGCTCAGACGGCTGGTGAAACGCGGTAAGGGTTGGGTCAAGAAGCGACGCTACCTTGTACAACGGGGCGGTGGGATCCTCCTGCCCTTGCTGTTGAGTGCGGTGTTGCCCGTGTTAATGCAGAAAGTAATTTGAAAAAAAAAAAAAATGGAGCACGCTAAGAAAATGGTAGTCGTACCGCAGGAGCTCATCGAGAGATTGCGAGAAGGACCAGGACCAGGAGAAGGAGGAGGAGCAGGCAGTACCAATAAGCCAGTCGGCCTGGACGCTGAGATGCATCGCATACTGAGCGACAAGCGGCTGAACGATACGGAAAAATGGAAACAATATCAACAGGTGTTACAGCGGTTCCTGCACTTTTCCGCGGCTAAATGTCAACCCATAGGCCTGTCAATCATCGAGGGGGAGGAGGAGGAGGGAGAGGCAGGTCCGAGTCACGTGAAACGCGAGTCTAGCACCTCGGAGGAGGGGGTGTTAGCATCGTTCCCAAAAATCTACAAGTCGGTGGCGCGCAACTTGTTGCGGTTCATGACCCAGCAAGGCAGCCCCATCGCCTGGGACGCCAGTGGGGCGGTGTATGTGAACAACGAGAAGGTCCCCAATTCCAATATAGTGGACATCGCGCACAGCATAGTGAGAGCGCGAAGGGCGGACCGATTGCCTACCGGTTGGCAACAAGTGATGACCGCCTTGAAAAACATGAACGTGCCCAAAGAATACATGAGCAATCCCACGGCGTTGCGTTACCTAAGCGGGGGGCTGGACACTGCATCGAGCCCCTGGGGAGACACGACGGCCTCCTCAACACCCCTGTCACCGAGGTTGACACCGATGCTAGACCGCCTGAGACCGCGACCTCCGGTGGCCAGGAGAAGGATAATAACCGAGGAACCCGACCAGGAATCGTCATTGGACAACTGGGAGCCGTTCTCACCGTAATGGAAAAGCTGTACTATGACCCGAGCCAGCCCGGTTCCCTTGGTGGGGTGGCTGCTCTGGCCAGAGCCGCGCGCCTCCCGAAACGCAGAGCGGTGGAATGGCTGCGCGCCCAGGACACCTACACGCTGCACAAGCCGGCGCGCAAGCGGTTTCCCCGCAACCGCTACGCCGTTTTCGGGCCTCAGGAGCTGTGGCAGGCGGACCTGAACGACATGCGCGGTCTCAGCCAGCACAACGACGGGGTCAACTACCTGCTGACTGTGATCGACGTATTCAGTAAGCGGCTGTTCGCGGTACCACTGAGGAGGAAAATCGGGCAAGAGGTGGCGGCGGCGTTCGAGAGGATATTCTCCGAGGTGACTCCTCGCTGTCTACAGACTGACAAGGGGACGGAGTTCACCGGGGCCGCTACCAAGCGAGTGTTCAAGAGTCACGGTGTCACATACGTCACCATGCAGAACCCCGACGTGAAGGCGGCGGTGGTGGAGCGAGTCAACCGCACGCTCAAGAACCGCATGTGGTGCTACCTAACCTATAAAAACACTTATCGCTACATCGACGTGTTGGACAGGCTTGTGGATGCCTACAACCGCAGCCCGCACAAGAGCCTGGGTGGTGGTCTGCGACCCGTGGACGCGGACAGCGGCGATGGAAAAACGTTGTATAAGGTGTGGCGTCACATGTATGGAAAGGCGATCCGGCAGTGCAAGCCCAGGTTTGAGCCGGGCGACACGGTGCGCATAGCCAAGGAGAGGGGCACGTTCGCCAAAGGTTATGAGACCAACTGGAGTAAGGAGCTGTTTGTGGTGGACCACGTATACGGGTCGCATCCTCTGCCATTGTACGTGCTGCGCGACCTGAACGGGACGCCGCTGGAAGGGCGCTTCTACGAGCATGAGATGCAAAAGGTAACGGTCGCCCCGGACCACCTGTACCAAATAGATAAAATACTGGACACCAAAGGGCGAGGCCGCAGTAAGCGCTACTTGGTCAAGTGGGTCGGTTACGGAGAGGACTTCAACTCGTGGTTACCCGCATCTGAAGTGCAACAGCTACTATGACGACAAAGCGCAGACAGCTGTACCTGACGTTGCCCAGCAACAGCTCAATGGACTATTATCCAAACAACACCGTGGCTAACTACATCACCCATCTACCGTCAGTCGTGCGATTGGGTGGCAATGGTGAATGGGAAGTCGCTTTAGTTGAGGTCCATTACCCATGCTCGTTTGTCACAGTGGGGGAGGACGCTCGCGTATATCTCTACACTAACGATGACACCGACAAGCCTGAACTGACCGCTGTAAAGGTGGAAGCCGGAAACTATAAAGACATCGATGAACTGGTCAACGCCATCAACGCCATTCCAAAATTGGACTTATACCAATGCCAGTTTGAGTACGACAAAGAGATTGGGAAGGTGGAATTGATCTCGATAGACCAGACTGTGGTGCAACTGGAATTTAGCCCCACCCTAGCGTTACAGTTGGGATACGATGTGCACAATGTGGATTTGATCAAACATAGAAAAGCTATAAGACCGCCCAACTTACTGGCCGGGATCCCTTCGCACATGTACGTGTATTGTGACCTTGTGGAACCTCAGCTAGTAGGTGACACTGTAGCGCCCTTGTTAAAGATTGTGAACATCGACGCAAAAAACTACATCTACGGCGCGAGTATCACCGTGCACTTCACTGACCCTTACTACGTGCCGCTGATGAAGAGCTCCTTCGATAGTGTGGAAATCGATTTAAGGGACAGCGTCGGACGCCACCTGCCATTCCACTTCGGGACTACGTGCATGAAGCTTCACCTGCGCAGAGAGCAGCAGCAGCAATGAACCCGAACGACCCCTATCTGGCGTACTACCGCCAACAGCAGTCTGGGCACGGAGTGTCCACGGTATTCAGAGGAGCCACTTACCAACGCGGTCACGGCATCGGCAGTTTCCTAGGCGGGCTGATGCGTACAGTGGTCCCGTTGATCAGATCCGGCGCATCGGCGCTGGGCAAGGAGGCGCTGAGGTCCGGTGTGGGCTTCTTGGGCGACGTGGCGGCGGGCACAGCCGACCCCCGAGTCGCAGCCAACGCCCGACTCAGGCAGTTTACCGGGTCGCTGAAACGTAAGGCCGATGAAAAACTGGATCGCGTGCTGATCGGTGGTGGCACCTATAAGAGGAGGCGCGTACAGCGAGTGACCCCTTAGTCTCTGGCTAAACTCCTCGGAGTTAGGAAGAAGAAGAAGCGTGCTGTGCCCAACAGGAAAAGGAAGCCCGCAAAACGCGTCGCTAAGAAGAGGAGAAGCAAGACCGTTGTGCGACGTAAGAAGAGCAGAAGTACCGTGAGGGACATTTTTGGATAATGGCGTTTCTACATCAGAAGTCGTGCGAGTGTGTCAAGACCGAGTTGGACTTGTTCTCGCTACCGCCCACGCAGACCAGTATAGAGAGTGGTAAATGGGTGCAGTACAAGCCCATCTCCTCCCTGAAAGATGACTCGCCCGTGGAGTTCATAGTTCCGGGTCACGGGGACGAGTACACGGATCTGTCACAGACGCTACTGCATGTGAAGGCCACCATTAGATCGGCGAATGGAGACGCTGTAACGGGCGATTCAACGATAAAAGAGGTGGGCCCGATTAACAACTGGTTGCACTCGCTGTTCAGTCAAGTGGACCTGTACCTGAACAACAAACTGGTGTCTCCTCAGAACAACACGTACGCCTATCGCGCCTACCTGGAGAACCTGTTGTCCTATGGCGGTGATGCCAAGACATCGCACCTCACCGCGGAGTTGTTCTACGAGGACTATGCCGGGTACATGGACAATACTGAGGAGGATAATGCAGGGCTCAAGAATAGGAGGGAGTTTATCAAGGGCATCCGGTACGCGGACATGGTCGGACATCTGCACGTTGACCTGTGCAACCAGGAGAAGTTCATGTTAAACGGCGTGGAGATGCGCTTTCGCCTGATCAGGTCAAAGAACTCATTCTCCATCATGTTCAAAACCGTGACAAACTACAAAGTGGACATCGCCGAAGTCAACCTGTTTATGCGCCGCTGTAAGATCAACCCGAGCGTGCTGTTGGCTCACAGCAGGACGCTGGAGTCGGGCACAGCCAAATATCCCATTACGCGCGTGGAAGTCAAATCCTTCACGCTAACCGCCGGTATCAGTAGCAAGACTCTGGACAGTGTGTTTCTGGGTCAACTGCCAAAACGCGTTATAGTTGGCCTGGTCAGCAATCAGGCGTTCAACGGGGACTACGAGAAGAACCCGTTCAACTTCACCCACAGCCACGTGAACTTCTTCGCGCTGTACATAGATGGTGAGCAAGTGCCATGTAAGCCGCTTCAACCGGATTACACGTTCGGTCGGGAGTTGTGCGTGCTCGCCTACCACACGCTGTACACCGGCACCGGCATCAATTTCTCAGACTGTGGTAACGAAGTCAGTCGCAACGAATACCCCTACGGATACTGCCTGATGGCGTTTGATCTGACGCCCGATATGGCAGCCTCTCAATCCAGCCATGGAACCTGGTGCGCAACGGTAACCTGCGCATAGAGATTGGGTTCTCCGAAGCATTGGCGGAGGCGTTCAACTGCATAGTGTACGCCGAGTTGGACAACGTCGTGGAGGTGGACCGTCACCGCAACGTGACTGTGGACTTTGGTGGGTAAAACGGGTTACCTCCTCCGCCGCCGCCGCCGCCACCCGCCCACCTACTTAAGGCCGAGGCAGCGCGCGCTCGCTCTCAGTTCAGCCGACCTCGCGAGATGGACGTGCCGCCGCCAATCTACAACGAGCCTACCGCCGCCGCCACCGGCCTAGTGCGCTGCCATCACGGAAGCGTGGTGATGGACATGCAGTGCTTCAAGGACAGTGACAACGACTATTTGCTGAAGGAGGTCTGCGTGGTGGACGTGACTACCGGCACACTAATCATGCATCACATCGCTCGTCCGCCCTTCAATCGAGACCTCCTGACCAGCGAGAAACTGCTCGAGAGCGGCTGGCTCACGCGTCACTGCCATGGGCTCGAGTGGGACCAGGGCGATATCGCCTACGTCGCCCTGCTGGACAAGCTGCGGGCCTGCTTCATCCACCGCCCCATCGTCTACGTCAAGGGGTCGCAGAAGAGGAGTTTCGTTCAGCGGCACCTGATCGTCGAGCCTGCTGCCACCACCGTGCAGGACATGGACGACCTGGGTTGCGGGTCCCTCAACGGACCACCCTCTTGCCGGACCCTGCGCTGCGGCCACCATAAGAGCGCCCTCAACTGTTGCGCTCTGCACAACTGTATTGTCCTGCGCGACTGGCTGATGGCCAACGACAGGTCGGACTCGTCGGCCCTCGAGTGTTGCTGCTGCTTCCGCCCACGATGAACACCACCCAGATCGAGAGGAGCCTGGCGCAAGTCCCCGGACTGAGGAGCGTTCTGGTCTGCGCCTCCGACCGCCTGCCTCACGCGCCCGTTCAACCCCAGACCGTCATAGTGGCCAACACCATGTCACACACTGAGAGAGGAGACCAGTGGGTGGCGTTCTACTGCTCTGAGGACCGGCTGGAATACTTCGACAGCTACGGCAGGTCCCCGTACCAGGCGGACTACCAGAGGTTCCTGAGGCGCAACTCGCGCCGCCGCTACGTCTACAACAGGTATCGACTCCAGGGCTACGGTACTTTCGTTTGCGGCCACTACTGCCTCACCTACCTGTACTGCCGGGCGGTCCTCGGTATGGCGCTCGGTGACTACGTGCAGCTCTTCAATCTGGCGTCCCCCACGGTCAACGACGCTCTGGTCCGCAGGCTCTTCCACTCCATCTTCTCACCACTACGTTACTGATACTTTATTTTATTCTTTTTAATTGTGTGTTTGTATATTATTATTATGTTTTGAAATAAATACGATATATTGTAATCACTTGTTGTTATTCATTTGTCCTTACTTCAATATTTAAGAAAAGTACATGTCCAATATCTCGATTTTTTAATTTAATTTTTTTAAATTATTAAATTTTAAAAATAAATTACATCTTTAAATTGTTTCAATTTGAAAAAAGTTATAACTTGGACATGTTGATGATTTTGAAAATATAATGAGGAAATACGGGTGAGGTAATAACAACACGGATATCTGCTGAGAACTAAAACTTTTACAATATAATTGCTTACAAATACTATTTACAAATAAATTATAAACGCTATTTACAAATAAATTAAAAAATACTATTTACATATAAACATAAGCCTACACAGGAAACTCTTCACCAACGTCCTCCTCCTCATCCACCTCCATTGGCTGCTGTTGCTGTTGGTTATCGAGGTGATCTCGAGTAGAGGCAATATGGGGAGTCTGGGACAGCTGAAAAATAATTGTTTTTTAATCAGAAGTGACGTTTGAGTGACGTGGTGATGACGTATGTGTGACGAGAGGGTGTGATGACGTCACGGCGATGACGTATTGGTGTGACGATACACATACGTCATTGGATGTGAGGTAATGTGAAAGCGGGTGGATTTATATTAAGAAACGGTTTAGTTACGTCGGTTTGCGACTTGAAATGGCCAACCGTCCATTTAAGTCGGTTTGGTCGGTTTGCGACTTGAAATGGCCAACCGTCCATTTACGTCGGTTTGTGTTATCTTATCTTATCTTATCTTATCTTATCTTAGATATAGATCTTAGATAAGATAAACATTTTTTCTGGGGGCTCCGCCCCCAGACCCCCGCACTTGCTTCGCTCCCAATCCCACGCCCTAGAATACCCCTCCACTAATCACCCCCGCCACATTTACAGCTTAATGCAGAATCGCGCGTTACGATCCATTCACACTCCAGATCTTAGCCGCAACGCAACCATGGCTCGCAACTTACAACCGATCAAACGCCCTGCTGACTCTTCTGACGACGACTATTCGGACGAAGAGGATCACAGACGTCGCAGGAAAGAGTTCAAGTTCTGCCAAACTAGACCGACGGCTGCAACTACTCCTGTGGGGAGAGCGACGATTCAAATAACGCGAGACATCTTCACTTACCGACAGATCAACCAACTCATGGACATCTTGGACCGCTACCGACACCTTGCCGATCAGATGATCATCGAAGTTAGTAGCGGTAATGACTTCCACCTCATCATCCAACATCAACACTTGGACACAGTCGACGCTAGCCTACGACGACAACTACAACTAAGACAATTTCTTCGTGTCGTCGCTTCCATCCCCCCACACTAAATCCAGGACTCCACCCCTTCTACAAACGGCCTTTATCAAGGCCACCACTTATATCATTCGTTGTGAATCAGCCTAGCAATCATACAACATACTAAACCTACATTAAGTACATTTCAATCCAGATTCTCAGGACTTAGTCATTTAACATCAATCATTTTGGTGGCCTTTAAAAAGGCCATTTTTACAAGTCTCAATTATTTTTACTTTCACAGTCTTAGACGATTCCTTTACAAGTCTCAGCCTCACATCTTGTTACTTCTTTTACAGGAGGAGTATTCAACATTTTCTGAACTTTGTCATTTATCCAACTTCAGTTTAGTGGCCTTTATAAAGGCCGTTTTAATAAGTCTCAATTTTCCAACTTTCGCGGTAACAAAGAATAGTTATTCAGTTGTAGCTATGAATGTTTTAGGGGACTTTAAATAATTATAATTTATATTCTCCAAACATGTTCAAACGTGTTCAAGGTCATTTTAATACTTTAAAAAAAAGGATCTTGACTGTGGCGGATTGCCCTGCCGACCAGTCAAGAAGGGTCAGTTCATTCGTGGCGGTTTGCCCATGCCGACCGATTGAACTGCTTAGGGTATGGGTGGACCGCAGAACTCCACACTGCCCGAACCACCCGGGTTTGTTTTTGGGGTTGTGATGGGAATAGGGTAAGGGACAGAGTTTAACTTGTACAAATCAACAAATTGTGTTAGTGTCAGTGGGAAACCAGTGAAGCCATGCAAGACAGAAAAGGATTGTACAGAGAAGAATAAGAGATCGGCGCTGAGTTTAACGATCCAGATCCATTGCCCACCGCACTGTTCACCCAACGCCCGGAGCAGTGCTGACCACACAGGGGGACTTGTCTCAGGCCTTGTGTGACGCAGAAGGTGTTGACTCCGCCTCGGGACCCGGCGAAGATCAGCGTAGAGATGCCGGCCGATAGCAAGTGAGACCTACATATGTGGTGCTCGCTATATCACAGAAGTTCCAAGCCCGGGGAACCACTACAGGGATTGCGGTACTAGGAGACCTCCGTGGATATTCAGCTTCTCTCCGATGATCTCCGCTGTGTCCCGCTTCTCTGGAGCTGCTCTGGACTGGTCCCGTGTCTGCATGCCGAATGATTCGAGTGGAACGAGCGTCCCGGTTTTATGAACTTTTCCGCTGAGTCAGCAGAAAATAACCTCACCTCATTGGTTGAACTGTTTGACCAATGAGAAGCCGGCTTGTGCTAGTGAGTATACCGCTGTTCTTAAGCGAATCACTTTTGCTCACCCTTTCGTTACGGACGCAACTGCATCATGTTCAGGAAGCAGACCCGGCCTAAGATGGTTGACATGCCTCGTCGGGAACCATCGTTCCAGCTTTCCAGCTCCAGGCCCCACAGTGTCACACCTCGGTCATCACTCCGGCAGCCTCGTCAACGTCCAGCTCCAATCCCAGCCCCAAAGAGCGAGTCCGTGACAGGGCAGCCTCGTCAACGCCCGGCTCCGATACCAGCGTCAAAGAGTAGACTCGTCGATGTAATGCCTCGACGGGTAAACATATCGACTTGTGCCCGGGAACCGTTCTCTTTACTTAGAGAAATTCTCTCGGACAAGACGAGGGATCTGGAACCTGAGAAGAACTATACGGCCCAGATCCCTGTTATCGATGAGCCGAGGGAGATTCGTCGGCCGAGCTTCGAACCGGCATTCCCTGGGTTCAAGCTCCACCGCCTGTGGAAACTGCAGCCGGGACTTTATTGTCTGCTCGGATGGGACAAGCCTTCGCGGGAGCTTTTGTTGCGCCACCGCAACTTTGTCTTTAGAAGTTACCTGCCGAATGGAGTGATTGAGCCACCGTACGAGACATTAAAGACCTACTTGGAGGTCGGGAAGCCGGAAGATGGGCAACGATGTCGGCGTGTCACCGTCCAATGGGTGTCCATGTAAACAATGACACTGATAAAAACGGCCTTTTTAAAGGCCACCAAAAATTTCAATCGTTTGACACTCAGTAGCGTAAAACATATATTTTGTTTTACCCCCAGTCTTACTCCTGCTGTAGCGAAGTTTTATTATAAGTCCCATGAGGTTTCAATAAAGTTTGTTGGTATTTTGTACGGTACGGTACTTAGTTACCGACTTCAACAAATATGGTTTGACCGAGAATTTTAATCGTTCCTCTGTCAACATAGTTTGTTCAAAGGGGTAAGCGCTTGGACTGGGACATTAAATAATTAAAATGGCCTTTCTCAAGGCCACTAAATAAAACGCTGAGTCAGTGTTATTAGTGCGCACCAACAGGAGACCTGCAGCGGATCCTATACGGTACGTAGCGTCGCACCTTAGAGACCAATGATTAGTGGAGCTCAGGACATCCTGCTTGCGCTGAAGAGAGAAGATGGAAACTACGGTGGAAGAAATCTTCGCTGAGATGATTGAGCGACGGGCTCCACTAGCACCGATATCCTCACTCCGGCCGCCTCGTCAACGTCCAGGAGCCTCGAAGAGGCGTGTTCGCTTCGCGTTGGACTGTCCAGCTCCGAGACCAGTGCCAAGGAGCAATCCTGTCACTGTAATGGATTGTGTTGCGGCTACTCCACGGCGAAAGCTTCAGAGGCTGGAGCGGCGCTTCTACACTCCACTTGGGCAACTACGCCATGGCGAGCAGAATCGACGGTTGTGGCGGATGAAACCCGGCCTGTACGAATTGCTATTTTTCGTACGCCAGGATGGTGAGGCTACTCTGCGGGAGGTTGGTTCCTTGGAGCTGACGAGAGTTCGCCTGCCAAGGAGAATGGAGTGGCCGTGGAAGTCAACGCATCTGAAGATTCACGGGCCGGGGGAGGACCTTTCGTATCCCAGAGGGAAGGCCGAATGGGTCCGTCGCTAGATCATCTAAAAAAACGGCATTTTTAAAGGCCACCACATTTTTCAATCGTTTTTGAACTCATACATTTGCAAAGTTTTATTATAAGTCCCATGACATACTGGGTATTGGTAATCTGTACGGTACGTAGTTGCCGACTCTAAATAATATATTTTGACCGAGAACTTTGTTCATTATTCGGTCAACACAGTTTATTTAATGCGCTTAAAATAAATGTTATGGGGCTTAACAACCATAGCTTGGAGTAAAGAATAAAATGAGTTGTGTTTGCAAACACAAACAATTCCACGTTTCTAACATAGAGTTACAGTCGGGCTAAGATTGGAGATACGTAGTTGCCGACTCTAAATAATATATTTTGACCGAGAATTTTGTTCGTTATTCAGTCAACACAGTTTGTTTAATGTACCTAAAAACAAATGTTATGGTGCTTGAGTAAAACATAAAATTGCTTTCAAACACAAACATTTGCAAGTTTCTAACATAGAGGCACAGTCGGTCCAAGATTGGAACATAAAAACGGCCTTTATCAAGGCCACCATTTTTAGTACTTAAATTCAACTGACCAATAGGAGAAGAGTGCTGTGTCAGCAACGCCTATATAATGAGAGAGTAGTGTGATGTTTCCTCATTCCTCCACTGAGCTGATTGCTGATCTGATCACCAAGTCATGGACTCTTCTGAGACTTCTGCAGCTGTAGAATCCATCCTGGCTGAGAACAAGGTGAAGTCTATCTTCGATCCGCCGGACGCACCTTCTACATCCACAAGCGTGGTTTCGCCGCCAAGTCCCCTGCACTTTGGAGCACCGACAGCAGAGTCATCGGATGAAGATAATAGGAAATTCATTTCAAAACATGACCCCTTCGTACCGAAGGCAACTTCATCCTCCAGCACACCAAGAATATCATTGAAGAAGACACCACGGGTAAGAAATGCGCCAAAGTGTACCCACCAATTTAAGAGAGGGCCGAAGAAGGGTGAAGTGTGTGCAGTCTTTTGCAAAATAGGAGAAAAGTTCTGCGCTAAACACAAACCTGCAGAGAAAAAGCCGCCAGCATCTAGTTTTGACTTTGAAACTATAGCTCAGGAGGGAAAATTCCGAAGATTGAAAGTTTCCAAAAAATATAAACTCCTACAAATTAAAGAGCGCAAAGTAATTTTGGAAAACAGCGGAAGAATCCTAAAGGTAAGACTGCCTGGATATTTGCAACCAATACCCAAGACTGGGTCATACTTAATATTCCAAAGGGCGGGCAAAGGCGAACTGGCAAAGGCGATGTGGGAGTGCGTCTAGATTGGATCAGCAGCTCAGAAACGGCCTTTTTCAAGGCCACCAATTGTTTCACTCGTTATAGTACTCACAGTGTGCTAACTCTGTTGTCTTTCACAAACAAAGTATATTATGTAAAATCCTACAACATAATTAACCTAAATTGCGTAGCTTTCCTTCCAGTCAACAATGGTCGAGACCAGTCGTAAACCTTGGTGGAGAATTCAAAAACGGCCTTTTTAAAGGCCAAAAATTAATTCACTCGTTATAGTACTCACAGTGTGCTAACTCTGTTGTATTTCACAAACAAAGTATATTATGCACAATCCTACAGCATAATTAACCTACATTGCGTAGCTTTTCTTACAGTCAACAACGGTCGAGACCAGTCGTAAACCTTGGCGGAGACTTCAAATACGGCCTTGTTAAAGGCCAGCAATTGATTCACTCGTTATAGTACTCACAGTGTGCTAACTCTGTTGTCTTTCACAAACAAAGTATATTATGAGATGAAATAAACTGATAATGCAAGCTGCAGACTGAATTAATATTTACATCTCTCGTTTTAGTACTCAAATTGAGCTAACTGTGTTGCCTTTCACAAACGAATTATATTATAAGATGAAATGAACCGATAATACAAGCTGCAGCCTGAATTAATATTTACAACTCTAGTTTCATCGATTCTTTGCATTCAAAAAAAGATTTTGTTTGTTTGTTTGTTAGGTTGACCTTGAAAATAATAAAAGCATTGTCAGCAGTTAAGATAAGAGACTGCTGAAAAGCATTGTCAGCAGTTAAGATAAGAGACTGCTGAAAAGCATTGTCAGCAGTTAAGATAAGATACTGCTGAATATGCAGTAGTTATTACTATAAATAGAGGCGTTCTGTAGAGTTGATCACATCCATCTGCAACGTTTACCTGGCAACATGGTCTACGAGATTGTTCACCACCAAACAGCGAGAAGGGTTAAACGCTCTCCTCTGTGGCTGAAAACATTCTACCTCCGTGTTCCGATTTATTGGACGACGGAGATAACTCAAGAATGCGACTTGTGGAGAGTTTCTGAGGCTCTAGACAGTATCAGGGCCGACTGCCGAGCGACTACTATTAAATTGACAACGTCCGACGTAGGGTTCTGGATGGCGCCTACTCCTCTGGAAGATGACTTACCCTTCAAGACCAACGTCATCAAAGACCTGAAGCGTTTGCTGCGGCTTGGCCAAAGGGTGACTCTCACCGTCATCGTTTCTTGAGGACGTATCCTGCAGACCCACAACGCCATCTCAAACTCCACCTTCTGAGGGCAACTACAAACGGCCTTTTTCAAGGCCACCATGAATTTCACTCGTTTTAACTAAGCTAAGCGTCTTATTTGAACCATACCAATTATTTATCTTTTCGATTATTAATGTTTCTACTAATAATTAAATTAATAATTACCAACACATGGTTTTTAAAATTTTTAGTTGTACAAAACACATGGTGGTTTCTTAATTTTACCTCAACTAACAATTGAAATTTATGATATTAAGTATGCACAAGTGTATCTCTTTCTCTCTTTCTCTCTTTCTCTCTCTCTCTCTCTCTCTCTCTCTATATATATATATATATATATATATATATATATATGTATACATTTTTTGAGATCAAAACCTATGTTTACGGTTTTTCTACCATAACTTAGCACTTTTTTACTGACTAAAACCTAATGCTCTTATTCGTTGTTTATTTTTGCTTTCTCATCACAAAATTCCCCTATAAATAAAGGTAAATAGTAGTCACCGGTCATTCATATCCTATCTACCACCATGGCACCACTAGACATCACTCACCACTGGAAGCAAATTGGAGAAATAATTGAAAATGTCTTACAGGAAGATGTGGAGGAGATTGAAGATACTAGCGACTCCGAAGACCTGACCAACTCCGATGACAACACATCATCACTAGATGTCTCTGACATAGAAGATGCAATAGCATTTGTTCTTCACGAGGATTATCCGGAGTCAGTCGCCGACAGTATTGAATTTTATCTCCTGTCCGAAGATGAGGATGACAACAGGACTCCTGTCCTACGTGATGTTCCCGATGCAAGGCGGAGACTATTCGATAGTTCCAGTGGTGAGGAAGACGATGATGGCGTTGCATACCTGAGCGACTAATTAGAGAAGTCTGTTTCAAACGGCCTTTTTCAAGGCCACCAATTGTTTCAATCGTTTTAAAACTCAGCCGAATTCGCAATGTTTTTTTTTCCTTAAACTAAAAAAGCCACAAGCAGAGTATAATAAACGAATGAAAAAATGGTAGCCGTTAAAACGGCTGTTTGGATGTGTTTTTCAACTGTATAAAGGGTTTATTGTTCAACAATGATGTCATCATCTGATAGATAATCTGCCCCTACTAATCTTTCTAATGCAGCCATTACTTCTCTGGATTGGATAGTTGTTCTGCTTGATACAACGTTAACCTGTACTGGTTGATCATCACTTTCTTGTCTTTCCGTGGGTGTAAATGATAATTGAAAAGGTGGTGTTGTGGAGGATATATCTGGGACCTGTATAGGCTGCTCCATAATTATGTTGTGGTTAGTAAGCTTATAGCAATACTAATTTATTATTTCATTTATGTTTACTTTTTAAATGAATGGACCAATGGCAATGAAAGTGATGACGTTAGCAAAAATATAAACCAATAGTAATTCAATGCTGAGGTCAGCATTTGCTATAAAACTAGAACATGTGAAAAATGGCTCTCAATACTACTTTTGGAGCAGTCTATAACACACTGAGAAATTTATTCAATCACAATGTACTATTGTCAACGTTGTAATGAAGATTTCATAAATGAGGATTTATATATATATATCACTGTGAAATTTACCATAATGCTACTAATAATGCATTATCCGATTGTGAAGACCATCCCGATTTCTTACACTTCCTTGCTGACACTGAACACTCTACACGGCAGAGCAGACCAAGCGTAGTTGCATATGCACCTCCTAGCAAACAAAACTCAGTGGATCCTGAAGTTGAATCCTCACCCTCTACTTCTAGAGGGACTGCGAACGAAGATGCTACGTTGGGAGTCAACATTTTAGTGGAGGCGTTTGACAGATCTGTCGTTCGACATTATAGAATAAATAACATCAATACACTTGAACTACAAATATTTCTGACCCTCGTTAAAGATGTTATAATTGCAAAATTAAATTATGAACTTAACCGTTTGAATTTCATTAAATTTGGATTACTATTGGACACAACATTTAATAATGTAGAAGGAGAATCCAACAGAGGGTTTCTTTCTAGAAACCGAACTATCATGGAGACGTCAAATTTAGATGAAATAGTTGATGAATGTTTACAAGAATTGGTGCTTAAAATAACTGAACATGAAGCTCGTGGATCCGGATGGTCCTTGCTCAATGTAAACAACCTGAATTTACGAGTTCATAAACGTGGATACGGTGATCGTGGCAGCAATTTTATTCAATTGCCAGCAAAGATTAAAGATAATAAATCATGTATTAATGTTCAAAACAATGACAATGAATGTTTCAGATATTCCATGTTGGCGAAATTTCTTGTTCATGAAGGTGTCCAACATCCTGAACGACCGAATAGAAGATATCAAGAACTAAATGGTAGATATAAATTTAATGGATTAAACTACCCAGTGTCATTGTCTGATATAGGAAGTTTTGAAAAACGTAATGCAGGTGTATCTGTTAACGTATTTGGACTGGACAGAAGAAACAATGTGTACCCGTTAAAAGTGGTACCAAGTGAATTGACTGACCATACTGATTTACTGTTACTAAAAGATGAAACTGTTTCACATTATGTGTACATAAAAGATTTCACTAAGCTCATTCACTATCAGCTCACCAAAAGAAAGTCACCAATAACAGTGTGTAAAAGATGTTTCTGTTTTAAAAATATCTCTATAAATAGAGGAGGTCGTAGTTGGCTGACGGAACACTCTAAACTTTGTGGAGATCATGCAGCAGCAAAAGTTATCCTTCCAACTCTGAATAGTTCTATTCTAAAGTTTAGGAATATCCATCACCAGTATCGCATCCCAATTGTAATTTACGCAGATTTTGAATCGTCATTGATACCAGTGGAAAATGTGGATCCTGACGCAGCAGACAGTAGGAAATACCAAAAACACGAGCCAAACAGCCAAACAGTATTGTCTTTTGGTAAAATCAACACTTTCATACGAGCATCTTCGGCACTACGATATTCCAACGGAGCCAAAGCTTTACCGTGGGGAGCAAGCTGCAACACGATTTGTTGATGATCTATATGATATTGCTGAAAAAGTATCTACCCTCTACAGTTACATTGTTCCTATGGAAAATCTCACTGACCTTCAAGAACTATGTCATCAAATGGAGGACATTTGTTACTTGTGTAAACAGGAGTTTTCTGAGGACAACATCAAAGTGCGTGACCATGATCATTTGACAGGAGCCTATAGAGGAGCAGCTTGTAACGCCTGCAATATCAACTTTAAGCTACCTAACTTTATACCGGTTGTATTACACAATTTAAGTGGATACGACGCACACTTTATTATTCCAGAACTTGGACGAGACAAAGGACAAATTGACGTATTGGCTCAAACGACAGAAAAATTTATTAGTTTTTCAAAGAAAGTAAAAAATATAAAATTAAGGTTTATAGATTCCTTAAGGTTTATGCCATTCAGTTTGATGACACTCTCTAAGAATCTGGAAAGAGATGATTTAATTGAAACGAGGAAGCTGGTTCCAGAAGATAAGATGGAGCTCGTATTAAGAAAAGGAGTGTTCCCGTACGACTACATAGATTCCCTTGCTCGATTTGACGAGACTGCGTTACCTCCACCAGAAATGTTTTACAGTAAACTCAATGAACCCTCCAGTAGATCCAGAAGATTATGAGCATGCTGTCAAGGTATGGAAGGAACTTAATATGTCGACGCTCGGAGATTATAATGATTTTTATGTGAAACTTGATGTAACTCTCCTTTGTGATGTAATGGAGGAATTTAGAAATTCCTGTTTGTTAGCTTACGGACTGGATTGTTTCTATTACTTCACATCTCCGGGGCTGGCTTGGCAAGCTATGATGAAGGAAACTAAATGCGAACTCCAACTTTTAACTGATATTGACATGGTTCTTATGGTTGAAGCTGGTGTTAGAGGAGGGCTCACACAATCGGTCACACGATATGTCAAAGCCAATAACAAACATCTTCAAAATTATAACTCCACTAAAGAATCAGTCTACCTAGGCTACTTTGACGCCAATAACCTTTATGGATACGCCATGTCAATGCCATTACCTTTTGGCGGATTATGCTGGGTTGATTCTAATGTTTTAGGAGACATTATGAGCATCCCGAAGTTCAGCGATATCGGATACATATTGGACTTTGACTTCGAGTATCCTCAGCACCTTCACGACCATCATTATGACCTTCCTCTATTACCAAGGTCCGAGGTTCCTCCAGGAGGCAAATATTCAAAGTTGATGACAACACTTGAAAATAAATCTAATTATATTGCACATTATTGGATTGTACAGCAAGCAATTGAACTAGGAATCAAAATTGTTAAAATCAACCGAGTGCTTCAATTTACACAAAAGACCTGGCTAAAACCGTATATAGAATCGAATACTTCAAGAAGAGCAGCTTCCACATCAAGTTTTCACAAAGAATTTTACAAACTGATGAATAACGCCGTCTATGGGAAATGCCTTGAAAACAAAAGGAATCACATGAATTTGAAACTTGTTTCTGATAAAAATAAAATGTTAAAATTAGTTCAAAAGCCTAACTTCAAAACATCTATCATAATAAACGAAAATCTTGTAGCTGTATGCATGAACAAAACAAATGTTGTCATGGATCGACCTCTTTATGTAGGAATGTGTATACTTGATATTTCAAAGACCCATATGTACGACTTCCACTACAACAAGATGGTTGCCTTTTATGGACGAGATCGAATTGGAATTAGCGACATGGACACTGACGGGATCGTATATTGGATCAAGACACTTGACATGTATGATGACCTTAGAGTGTTTCCTCACAGGAATGATTTTGACTTCTCCGACTACCCAGTCAACCATCCGACATACGACAACTCTGTTAACAAGAAGGTTTTAGGAAAGTTCAAGGATGAAACTTGCGAAGTACCACTTGAAGAAATTGTCGCCCTCATGTCGAAGATGTACGCGTTAAAATTAATGACAGATAGAACAGCGAATGTCACATCAGCAGTTGCAGCGGATGAGGATGAAGCAGGGATTATCAAGAAGGCAAAAGGAATAAAAAAGATGTACATAATGAAAAAAATGAAATTTGAACATTACTACAACTGTTTATTCAGAAGAGTTGGGTACAGTGCATCTTTTAACACAATCCGGAGCTTCAATCATAATTTATATAGTATAACTGTGAAAAAGAAGTCATTGGCAGACAAAGACGACAAACGTGTGATCCTTCAAAACAACATCCACACACTTCCTTATGGACATTATTCATTAACATAAATTGATTAAGTGCATCATCATCCTGAGAAGTAAACTGGTGGAAGATCTATAAAATGCTAATTAATTAAGTATATGTTAAATAAAGTTTTTAAAAAGCCACTTCAGTGGCCTTGACCCAGTTTTCGTGTGTTCAGAATAAGCAATTTTTTAAATTAGCAAAAACTACATTACTTATTTAACATTTAACCTTTTTTAATAAATGAAACAGTTTTATAGTTCAGTTACTAAACGATTGGAGGATAAAGCGAACCGATGGACGAGAGAAAATCCATCGTTGAAGAACTTCACAAACCAGTTCGAAGAGATTTTCCTAGAAGATCAACGGTCGTGAAAGGCATTCATGACCTATATCAAGCGGACCTTGTAGAAATGAAACCGTACAGTAGGATTAATAAAGGTTTTAGGTACATTTTAACGGTTATTGATTGTTTTACAAAAGTAGCCAGTGCAATTCCACTGAAAAACAAAAGTGGATCGTCTATTACAGAAGCAATGAAAGAAGTACTTCAGGCGATAGGGAAACGTATAAAAAATCTGCAGACAGACGATGGTACAGAATTTTTTAACAAAGATTTTTCTGATCTAATGAGGAAAAATAAAATAAATCATTATTCAACTTAGAGTGAAAAGAAAGCCGCTATTGTAGAACGTTTCAATCGCACTTTGAAAACTTCAATGTACAAGACATTTTCAGAAAGAGGCACCTATGTATGGTATGATATTCTTCCTACTTTAATAAAAGATTACAATGATAAAAAACATCGTACAATAGGTATGAAACCAAATCAGGTGAATAAAGCAAATGAATCTAAAGTTTTGAAACGCATAAAGAAAAGTACCAAACCAATATTAGATAAGAAACCACCCAAAAAATTTGCAATAGGAGACAATGTGAGGATATGTCAGATCTTTACCAAAGGTTACCTTCCGAATTGGACAAACGAGGTTTTCACAGTGCATCGAGTACAGCCTACTAATCCTGAAACTTATATTTTAAAGGATGTTAAAGGAGAGATACTGCAGGGAGGGTTTTACGGACATGAGTTGTTAAAATCCAAGACTGGCAATGTTTATTTGGTTGAAAAGATATTAAGAAAAAGAGGTAATAAACTTTTAGTGAGATGGTTGGGATTTGACAAGAGCGAAGATACTTGGATAGACAAAAAGGACCTACTTTGAAATAAAAAATCAGTAACGGGACAGCATTTGAGAAGACTGTTTATGCAGTAAATAAATTATGGAAATTATCTGCCAGAATGAAAGACTTGTTATTAACAATATTGATTGTTTGACACCGGATATTTTTGATAATGAGGTAAGTAAACATGGCTGTTTATTGCCTAACACAATGAGGTGTATTATTAGTGGGCCTTCAAACTGTGGAAAAACCAACGTTGTTTTTAATTTAATAACAAAACCAAACGGCTTAAGCTTCAATAATGTTTATATTTTTTCCAAATCTCTGAATCAACCAAAATATTTATTATTGGAAAAGATTTTGCATGATGTACCCGATGTTTCATTGCATAAATTTGACGCAAGTAGTGAGATTATAGAGCCTAACAATGCTGAACCGTATTCAGTTTTTATTTTTGACGATGTTTCCTCTGAAAATCATGATAGGATAAGAACATACTTCTCTATGGGTAGACATAATCATATTGACTCTATTTACATAGGTCAAACATATAGTAAAATCCCGAAACAATTAATTAGAGACAACGTAAACTTTTTAATTGTTTTCAAGCAGGATGAAAAAAATCTCAAACATATATACAACGATCATGTTGGTGCAGACATGTCATTTGAAAAATTTCGAGATGTGTGTGGGAAAGCTTGGAAAGAAAAATATGGGTTTTTAGTTATAGATAAAGAAAGATCTATGACAAATGGTCGTTACAGAATAGGGTTCGATGGATTTGTTTTATTACATTGACTTCTGCCTATAACAAATTCAGTATTTTTGGTGAAGGCGTTGAGAACAGTCGGAACTAATAATGTCGAACCAGGAGGAGTTGCTTGGTGAAATAAAAGTCCTAAGTGACTCAATACGGAAGAAAAACCTGCTACTAAAAGAAGGATTGATGGCTAGAAATAAATATTTGGAGGAAACCTTCAAGCCCATTGTCGAACCCCTGAATAAAATAAATGATAAAATGACCAAATCGACTCTACTAGATCAAGAAGTAAAAGAACGAGATAAAAAGATCGTTAAACAAGATGAAACTTCAGGAACATACGGATCAGAATCTGGGTCAGAATCATTTAGCAGAACGAGTCGTTCAGGAGAAGAAGAAGAAGAAGAAGAAGATAAAGAAGATGAAGAAGAAAATAAATCCGACATTGAAGGTGAAACAGATCCTTTAGAACCAACAGAATCCCCCACAAATATTAGTATTTTAAGTAAAGAAATTGGCAAAAAAGGACCTCTTTCACGAAATTATATACTAAAAATGCTACATGGTGCACATAAATCGAGTAAATACCACGTGTATGGAGCACGCTTGGAAAAAGACGGTCTTCGTATGGGGGATAGTATGCTAGAGATAGATGACAAAGATAATATAACAGTTAAAGACCAAACTTTTAAGGGTACCGCTGGACTGTTTGAATTGATCTTTAAACCCTCTCCAAAAAAATATACTAAGAAGGATTTGAATGATTTTAAAAACATATGTATTTTAACCAACTCCCATAGAAAAGGTTATTCACATAATACACCTATTCATAGAAATAGATCGGAGAAGTATAGAGAAGTTATTTCAAAGCTGTTTTCTAGTATTAGAGGAAAACGTCCGAAGGCTAAGGGTAAAGGAATGTCGATGAAATCGGTGTATGATACAAATATTATATACTATAATAATGTGAATAAGCTGGTTGACAGAATGCGATTAATATATGAATCTATACAGGCTGGGCATAACGGATTGGATAACGAAATGATTGCTTTAACGGAAGAGTTAAAAGGTCGGGGATACATAGCTTAAGTATTCAGTCTAAAGATGAGTGTTGATAAGTTCGGTCGTCATGAGAGCTCTTTGATTCGAGAGGTTTTGAGAGGTCCACCTGGAGAAGGTTTTCAGTTGACTCGAGACGGAAACTATGATCTAAGAAGGAAACGTTTGTGCAATATTGCAGATCCTATTAACAAAGATGAAGCAGTAAACCTTGGAACAATTCGTACATTTACATTAAATTGCGAGACAAATGACACCATGTTTGATGCTAAATATAAAAGAATTATACATGTGGCAATTGCAGAAAAAGATACAGATGCTGTGAATAGGCGATTTGTTTAGGAAGAAATAAAGCAATTAAAACAAGATATTTACCAAAAAATCGACAAATTACAGTCTATGGTGATTATTTTCACCTCTTCGAAGAAGGAAAGTCGGGGAACACCTTCAAACAGTGTAAACGCAATATATGATACAAACAGTGATGCAGAAGAGTCATTATCACTGCCAGACGTTAGAGTAATCTAATGAAGTAAGGTGTTAAAACAAAAATAAATTATCATACATGGAAGGAAGACGTTCAGTAGTGAACTATCACTCATGAAAAGAGGACGAGGACTCACTAGTAGCGCAGTGTCTCTTTTTAAAAAAGCATTTTCCACTTTACCTACAGGTGCATTAATAAACACAGCTGTTGACGCACTTCCAATTGAGCTAAATTTGCCTGGAGGTTATCAATATTGTGGTCCAGGTACGAAATTGCGAAAGCGTTTGGTACGAGGAGATCCTGGAATAAACAAATTGGACGAAGCTTGCAGAGCACACGATATTGCATATTCAAATTACTCAGATTCGGAAAGACGATCAATTGCAGATAGAGCTCTTGCTGAAAAAGCTTGGCAGAGAGTGAAATCAAGTGACGCAAGTGTTGGTGAACGAGCAGCTGCATTAGCAGTAACTGCAGCCATGAAAGCCAAAACAGCAGTTGGAGGAGGATCGAGGAGAAGAAAAACAAACACACGTCGCAGAAGAAATATTTCCGGTGGGGGCACTAGTAAAAGAAGGAATACTAATAAGAGAGTTTTTCGTAAGCGAAAAAAGTGTTCAAAATGTTCAAAAAAAAAGGTAAATGGAAGAGGATTATACCTAAGACCATACCGTGCATATTAAATAAAAACAAATTAATTTTGCCGAATAAACCTTTGAACAACGAGGAACTTGAACGGTATGCATCATGTTTAAAAATCCCTTTTTTTCAGAGGGGTGTTCATGCGAAACGGATTGCCAAGAAAAATCTGGAAAAATGAAGCCGCAATTGTAAACCTTGATTATGCTAATGGTGCTGGGACACATTGGGTTTGTTATAAGAAAATATTTGATTCTGTTTTTTATTTCGACAGTTTTGGGAATCTTCCACCTCCTAAAGAGTTACAAGTGTATTTCGGTGCAGTACCTCACGTAGTTTTCAATTATGATAGAAAACAAAGAGAAGACACGTCAGTATGCGGACATTTATGTTTGGAATTTCTAGCCACAAGTGTCAGTCAACTGTAAGATGTCGTCTTGTACTGTAACAGTTAGTGGTTCAACATCAACTTTACGAAGTACATTATTTCCACCATTACACCTGAGAGATGATAGACAGTGGGAAATTACACTTTTGGATTTTACTACTTACAACTCAATCCCAAACATAATAGAAGGTGTTAATAATAAATTTCACTACGTGAGAAAGAAAAATACTGAAGGTCTGGCTGATGTACGTGAATTTGTTGGGATTAAAACTGGTGCTTATGAAATAGCTGACATAAACAGAGAACTTCAAAATAAGTTAGGAAAGGATGTAATTGAACTAAGAGCGAATAATAACAATTTAAGAAGTGAAATAAAATGCAAGTTTTATATGGATTTCACTCTACCAGCATCGATTGGTCCTTTACTTGGTTTCCCATTATACAAGTCGGTTCTTGAACCAAATATCTACCATACAAGTCCAAAAACTGTGAACATAATTAAAGTTAATACTATAAATATCACGTGTAACATAGTTCAAGGGGCTTATAAAGATGGATCGAACCAACATATTTTACATTCGTTTTATCCAACCGTTCCACCTGGATTTAAGATAATTGAAAAACCTCATAATCTGATATATCTTCCATTAAACTCCACTCATATTTCAGACATCGTATTGAACGTACTAGATCAAGACGGTGACATCGTGGATTTCAGAGGAGAAATTATTACTGTACGTTTACACATTAGACAGGCACCGTAAAAGAACGATGGGACTTGAATTTACATATAACACTAAACAAACATCAGACAATTCTAGTATATCTCCTAACGTAGAGAGGTTAACTAGAGAGAACATTAAATTTTTAGAAGGACTTGGTTTCAGAGTCAATGATAATGGACATACTGGATATAAAACATGGACCGGTTTTCGACGAAACGTTGTGGGAGAAGGAGCTTCACACTCACAACCCTTACGCTTCATCGAAATTAGGAAATAATGATGAGATCCGAATTCCAATACAACATCAAGATGCATATACTTTACCGTCTGAAAGCTATATTTATATTGAAGGAAGGGTTTTGGAAAAAGATGAAAATACAACATCAAAAGTACCATTCATAAATAATCCAATGGCCTTTTTGTTTGAAGAAATCCGGTACGAAATATCTGGCATTGTAGTATATTCGACTAAAAAAGTCGGTATAAGCAGTACGCTTAAAGGGTTGGTTTCTTTATCACCTAATGAAACGAACGCTTTAAAAACAGCCGGATGGATATTACCAACTACGACCAAAATAGTACCTAATTCAAGTGGTTATTTCGACTTTTGCGTTCCGTTGCGGCTCTTACTAGGATTCGCTGAAGACTACAGAAGAATAATAATTAATGTCAAACAAGAATTGGTTTTACTGCGATCATCCTCTGATGTGGATATTATACAAGCTGATAGCGGAACAACTCCCACAACACTTGAATGGAAATTGAAGTTAGATAAAATAGTTTGGAGAGTACCTCATGTACGGTTGGCCGATGAACGACGAGTAAGTCTATTACGGATTCTGGACTCTGATAGGGATATTGTGGTTCCTTTTAGAAGCTGGGAAATGCATGAATGGCCTGTCTTGCCTAAAACTCAACGTCAAACGTGGGCTGTGAAGACTTCGAGTAATTTAGAAAAGCCTAGATATGTTATTTTTGCTCTGCAAACAAATAAAAGATCTAATATTACAGCTAATGCCAGTAGCTTTGATCATTGTAAACTTTCAAATATTAAGTTGTTTTTAAACTCACAATTCTTTCCCTATGACAGTCTTAATGTAATGTTTTCTAAGGACAGATATGGTATTTTATACGATATGTATGCTAGGTTTCAATCGTCATACTATGGAAGGACGAACTCGCCTCTCCTCAACCCTGAAACATTCAAGAGTCTCGCACCAATTGCAGTCATAGACTGTTCAAAACAAAACGAATCAATTAAATCATCAACAGTAGATATTCGCATCGAGTTTGAGTTGGAAGAGAATATTCCAGACCAAACAACAGCGTATTGTTTGATACTACATGATACAATCGTAACGTACACCCCTCTAACAGGCGTGGTTAGAAGAATAATATAGATGTTTTTACCACATTATTCAGCACCTACATATATTTACCCCCGCCACAAGTTTATAAAAGGGAGATTCTTCTGCGAGAGGACATCAGTATACCACCTGCAGACAGCAAGACAACATTGATAGTTAAAATGGACAGTATGCCATCAAATTTTCTTGAAGATGTAACGCTCGAGTCTGCATCAACAGAGGTGACAGCTGCATCTAAAACGTCGAATCAAGACTTACCTGAAAACACAAAACCTAGTGAGGACTCTGCAAAAACAACGGAAACTACTTCTTTTCCAATTGACAAAGACACAATTCCACCTGGTAATCCTAGTGAGGACTCTGTAAAAACTACGGAAACCACTTCTTTTCCAATTGTCAAAGGCACAATTACACCTTATAATAATAATAATGATGATGTTAAAACTAATACAACACCAGCTGAAAATGTAGAAGAGTCCGCAGAAAAGGACACAACAACTACTGAGGAGATTAAGGCTGGACTCTCAGGATTTCTAACTTTCGAAGTAAATGATCAGAGGAAAAGGAAAAGATGTGAAAATGAATATGATGAACAAAATATGGATGTGATATTTGATGTATTTTTACGCGCAATGTATCTATTGAATTTAAACATGGATAAAACTGTTACTGTTGGTGTTTTCAAATCTTTGAACTTTAATCCTGCTGTGCTAATTAACCATTGCGGGAAAGCCTCATTGCTGCTTACGATAGACATGTGGGATAAATTTACTAAACACGTATCTATCATTGAAGCCTACTTATACAACAACTTGACAGGACGAAAAACTGCAATTGGATTTAACGAATCCGATTTAGAAATCGACAACATCAGACTTCGAGGTACTCAATTTGTGAGATTTAGAGATCTTTCTAAACACAATAATAAAATCCTTTTAACTTTGGAAGAATTTAAAGTCCTGTCGAATCTAACACCAGTAATAATCAGATACATTCAGCAACTCGTCACATATGCTCCACTTTTTTTTGATTACCTCAACAGTTCGGTGAACACACATCCAGTTTTACCACTGATCTATGGCCCGATAGATCATTCTATATACAACAGATTGCCTCAAGAGGTGTCGTTCTACAGAAGGACCGGATTCTTTTTTAATAAACTTCGAAGTGAAGGAACCAAAATTAAAGTTTCTCCAACAAAGGAATTGCCGGAGAATATTTCAAATAAACAAAAAGTGTAAAATTATTTGAATGATTGCGTCAAGCAAGTGCTCATGTTGGGAGCACTAAAACTTTAAAAAAAAAGATTTACGTAACCTTGAAACAGTTCAGGTTTGCATATGTTATTCTTCTTTTCGCTGACTATATACATATGAAAATACTCACGCTGTGTGAGTTCAGTTGATTCCAAGCTTCCAAACAGTACCTATCCTACTCAGTCTTGTTTATTACATGCTTAAGTAAACTTCATAAAATGGAAAGATACTGTTGTGAAAACAAGTGTTTTGTGCGACCGAAACTAGAGGTAGAGGGATTAGCCTGTGAAATATGTGAAAGTTATGGTATTTGTAAATGTCGATGTAAAACATATAAACTTCCAACTCCAACACGAGAAACGTTCACATTGTACAAATCCCAACACTGTTATACATGTTGTCCTAAAATGTGTGTGAAATTTGGACTGTATAGCGATATAATAAAATATTGTAACAAATGTCGCAAAGGTCTTTGTGAATGTCTACTACAATATTGTGCAAACAGGAAGAGTTGGGATGTGGATTTAGAAGTAGAGTCAAAAGTAATAACAAGACGGAATAGCATGTAGAATATGTGAATGCTATGGTTACTGCAATAGAGTGTTAATTTTTAGGAAATGAAGGTTTGCATTAGTATAAATAGCTGTCACACCACCCACCCCATCTCAGAACAACTCCAGCTCTTGCCCAGTGAAAACCAACTTCATGCGCTCTCGTAGATTCAACAACAAATGGAGGAGTATAACCTGTGGAAACAAGCGTTACTCAAAGAATATCAGGATACGAATGATTTAAAAAAAATTGTAAGCCAACTACCAAAAAGTATAGCTGAAGAAATTATGAATGAACATTATAAAAATTGTGCGACGGCTTTAATATGTTTCTATGAAAAAGATAGTCTTAGGATTTGTCGAAAGTGTTACGAGGATAACAAAAATGAATTTGCGGACTACGAACAAAATGTTCTACATGAATCTTTTCAAGTCAACACGTCAACCCTACAATTGAAATATCAATGTATGAAATGTAACGGTACATGTGTAGAAGAGAGATACACTAAATGCGAATGAATGTTAGCAAACTCTGACTGTTTATACGGTAGATTGCATCAACAAAGTGCTCATGCTGGGAGCACTTAAACATTTTTAAAAACTAATTTACGTGACCTTGAAACAATTCAGGTTTCCACATGTTATTCTTATTTTCACCGTATATATACATGACAATATTGGGGCTATATGAGTGCAGTTGATTGCAAGCTTCCCATCAGTTAACAGTTGCAAAAATAAATACATACTGCTGCAGTGAGAAATGTTTCATAGAACCAAAATTACATTGATACGGAATGGACAAACCAATTTGTTTTAATTATAATATTAGAATGTCCAAAAAGTGCGTAGTAGAATTTCAAGCTTTCAGGAACAACCAAGACAAATATATCATAAAAGAACTAACTTTTTTTGACATATCTACTAATGTCATTAACTATTTTATTTTTAAGCCGCCTTTTCCTTTTAAGAAGTTAAATAGCAAAAGCTCTAGAACCAATAAATGGTTAATGAAGTATCTTCATCACATCACCTGGGACGAAGGATTTACACAATACAAAGAGCTGGATAGCATAATGTACCATTATTGTCAACAGTATGACGAAATCTACACTACTGGGGATGAAAAAACAAAGTGGATCAGAATGTACAGTACTTCAAATGTGACGGATATTGTGTTGGATAAGGAATTTGCAACGGAATTAAATGGTCTTTGCATCGGAGTAAAAAGCCCTCAGCATAAAACTGCAAATTGTGCATTGTCACGAGCATACAGAGTAGGCCGATTTATATCCGGTGGAGGGGGAAATCCACTATACCCATGCACGTACCTCCGTAATATCAGTTGGACACAAGATCTCTTACAGAATACAACACCTAGCAAAAGAATCATATCAGCTTCTCCACAATGGCATCACCTTCTCCACTACAATCTCTTGCAGAAAAATTCAACCAACATTCAAAATCCGATCTCCTAGCAACAAAAAAATGTAGCGAACTTCAAGAGAAAAAACATTATGCTGTGCATTCGATGAAAAAGTTGGATACATCAGTTGGTGAAGCAGTTATAGTTGTTCTTGGAGATTCACCCTACAAAGAAGATAAACCTAAATTCCAAGTTGACCTCCCGAAAAGATTTGTTAATGTTCTTATGAACGAAGATTTGGATTCTGTCAAGCCCGGCGTATTGTATTTAGTTTCCCATGGACCTTCTGGAAACAACTCTACAGAAATAACAATCCATGTTAACAATACTTTGTAAAATAGTTTTGTACATAGCGTAAAATTCCATTGTAATCTCTGATTATTTTACCTTTTTAATTATGTATTATTTTTACTTAGGTATTATGTAATTATATTTTAAAAAACTCATCACTGTGACCTTGACATAGTTTTGAAAGTGTCGGACTTACCCCCACCATTTTATTCTGACATAAATAGAACCCGTACTAGTGATCAGCTATCATTTCTCCATCAGCTCTCGTACCGTCAAGAACGAACTTAACCCATCAACATAATGAAGTTTCATCTGGTGATGCAAGACGAAGTGGATTTGGGAATACTTCACGAAACACTCCTGCATTTGATGACGGAACATCCTCCGATGGTAATGAAGATTACTGTTGAATTCGACAGCACAACCTTCTGCGATTCGGAGACGACTGAATCACCCACTGAATGGTCTCCGAATGCCACATCCGAAAATACAGAAGAAACCAAACCACAAGAACCTCCAAAGTACGAAGAAGAAAGCCAACCACAAGAACCTCCAAAGTACAAAGAAGGAAATAATGTTTAATACAATATACCTAGTTTGCTGTAAAGATAAGTTATGTAAACCTTGATTAAATCTTTGTAATTGTTGACAAATAAATTATCAAATCTTTTTTTAAAAACCACTTTCGATGACCTTGAACTTGTTTCTACATGTCCGTAACCACCCACCCACTTGGGAGTAACAATGACTCTAGGTTTTTTCCATAAAATGGTTACATTTAATTGGATAATTTTTAGCCAATTACTTGTCAGTGTTTCGTGATGACTAAGCATAAACAAGTAATAAAATCATGTCTGTCTGATCCTCACTACCATCCTCTCGTCTGACACCGATCCGCCAACATGTCTGCATCTACTCTGTGGTCCAAAGACATCGGCGACGAAGAGTTGGTGGAGATCACCCTGATTGCGGAGCATGGGGAGAGAATGAGAGCAATTTCAACCATGTCTGAGGACGAACTACAAGAAAATCACTTCAATGAGATAAAGGCGATCATGTCATACATTGCCCAACCGACGATGCTTCCAGAGCAGTGGCCGGCGATATCTCGGCGGATGGAATATCTCGCTGCGCTGAAGGCTGAGATCAACAGAAGAGGTCTATCAACTGAGATTTATGCAATATTTGTGTAAATTACAGATTTTAAGGACATGTGACAAACGGCCTTTTTCAAGGCCACCAGATGTTTCATTCGTTTGACACTCAGCAACCGCCAAATTCATTTTCAAACCACTCCCACGACTTCTATCAGTTTCGGAACAAATATTAATCCATCCGTTTTCACTTTACCCCACATCCAATAACGTATGTCGTTCGTCACACCAAAAGATTTTAAATACATGTAACAAACGGCCTTTTTAAAGGCCACCAGTTTGTTCAATCGTTTGACACTCAGCAACCATCGAATTCATTTTCAAACCTCTCTCTCGACTTTAAACTGTTTCTTAACGAATATAAATCCACCCGCTTTCACATTACCTCACATCCAATGACGTATGTGTATCATCACACCAATACGTCATCGCCGTGACGTCATCACACCCTCTCGTCACACATACGTCATCACCACGTCACTCAAACGTCACTTCTGATTAAAAAACAATTATTTTTCAGCTGTCCCAGACTCCCCATATTGCCTCTACTACCTCGTCCTCCTTCAGCCAGTGGTGGGATGTCCTTATGTCCCCAAGGCAAGGTGTGGATCCCATCCGCCAGGACGTAGCGCTTGTCATCTTTCGGGCTCAGGGAAAGTTTCTCCACCTGGACCGTGAAGACGCGGTGCAGGTGGGACTGGAACCGGGTGTTGACGGTGGTCTTCAACACCTCGTTGAACAGGCATTCCCTGTAGTCGTCGGGGGTGAGGACGTTCTTGACGACCCCCTTGGTGACTCCCTTGGCGCGCTTGAGAGCCTTGGATCCCGTCTCCTCGCTCGGGTCCTCAATGTCCATGAAGTAGAGCTTGGAACGAAGCCCGACGTACTCAAACAGGGATCTGCCGGCGCACTCGTCCTTGAACTTGCCGATGACTTTAGCGTTGATGGGGCTGTAGCAGGGGTGGGACCTGGGGTAGGCGCTGGTGTCAAAATCCTCCAGGTGTTCCATCATCTCCCTGTAGATGTCCTGAGAGATGATGTCGAACACGAAGCTGTCCGTGTCCATGTAGTCTACGGTCAGGCGGTCACCGTAGCGGTCCTTCATCTTGCGCAAGAACTCGTACATGAGCCACTTGCTCAGCTCCAGGACAGACATGCCGATGTAGATGGGTTTGTCCAGAACGATGTTCACCCTGGCTAGATGGATGAGGGCTACGTCCTCTGTGTAGTAAGTGCGGTCCAGGAAGTTGGACTTGGCCACGTATTTGCTGAACCTCTCCGGAGTGCAGACCAGCTTGACATTCAGGCACTTGCGCACGTTCTCGATGGTCTTGCCGAAGACCGCATTGTTCATGAGCTTGAAAAAGTCCTGCTCAAACTTGGTCTTGGCCTTCTTCCTCAGCTCGGTGTTCATCAGGATGTAGGGCTCGAGCCATCGAGACTGGCGGAACGAGACGGCCCTGTGCACAGCCGCAAGCTCCAGTCCGTTGTTCAGCGCCTGCTGCAGGATCCTGTAGTGACAGATGTAGTGCTCCTTGTTGTCCAGGGTGGTCATCAGCTTGGGGAACTTGCCTATTGGAGGCCGCTTGGTCTCACAGCAGTAGGGGAGGTCCCTGTGCAGGTCGTGGAGACGGGCGAGGTAGTTGAGGTCCACCTCCAGTATGTAGCCCCGGTCGGCTTCCACGTCCAACGAGGCGATGTCCAAGGCGTCAATCTTCTCACGGCTGAGCCACTGGAAGTCTCCGGTGGGCAGGTACTGGGACATGGCCCAGCCGTACAAGTTTTTGGCGTATAGGTACAGGAGGTGGCGTGACGGCTCGTCGGGGCGTCGGTCCTCAGGGCGGCACCGCTCGTGGTTGGCCTTGGCGTAGCGGGTGATGGCCTGGGAGATACCTCCTCGAATGCCTTGCTCCACGAAGAGGTACATGTCAAAGTCCCGCAGCGTGTCCAGCTCCACGCCGCAGGTCTTGAGCATGACGTCCCAGGCGTAAGAGGGCAGGGTGTAGTAGTGGGCAGGGTCCAGTCCATACTCAGCCAAAGAGGTGTCGCGAAACTGCTCGAACACGTCGGTGAGGAGGGCGATGTCGCAGCGCAGGTACTTGTCAGCGTAGTCCTTGAGGTGGTTGCAGTCAAAGGCTTGCCACACGTTGAGGGCGTGCTCGTACTCCTGCTCCTTGATGTCCTCCAGGGTCATGCTGTTTTTGAACGCGGCCCGAGGAGGAAGCTGTCTGGTGGAGTACAACGTGTCGTACGACGTGACAAAGTCGTAGGGGAACACGCCCTTCCTGCGCACCAGGTCGAAGAGCCGGTCGTCGGGGAACCGCTTCCTGGTCTCGCGCATCTTGTCCGTGGGAAGCCCCGCCACCAGGTTGGCCAGGCTCATGGACAGGAACCTGTAGGTGTCCAGGAACCGCACCGCGAAAGACGACTGTCGTTGGTTGTCCCCGGGCTGGTCAAAGTGGAACCGCTTGGTGAAAGCGATGTAGCGCTCCTCCGTGTGTGCCAGCACGTCCACATCGCCGGGGTCAATGGCCAGCTCCCGCACTACGAAGTGAGCGTCGTAGTTGGACAGGTTATGGAAATAGCAGTTGATGACCCGCTGCTCCCTGTACCGTAGGTTGCACGAGCGGTGCGCCGCTCCTCGGAACTCGTAAGGCGGGGCGTGGTTGTGGTCTCGCACTTTGACGTCCAGCTCGGTGAACTCCTCGCCGCAGAGGTAGCAGCGAGTCGCCGCCAGGTACTCGTCCATCTCCTGCCGGGTCAGAGAAGGGTGCAGAGCTCTCGTGCTGAACAGGAACTCCCACAGCATCAACACGTCCATCTTGAGCCTCTCCATAAACACCTTGGACGCGTCGGCCCCAAAGTAGACCCGGGGTTCAAACTCCTCCAGCCCCAGCGAGTCCACGATCTGGTAGGCAAAGGCGTACGGGACGTGCATGTGCATAGGTCTGGTCCCGGGCGGTGGTTCCGCGGGGTCGTCGGCGACGGGCTGAAGGGAGCACTCAAAGTCCGCGTAGATGCAGAATCTCTCTCGCCGGGTGTACTCGGGATGCGCGAACCGGATCTTCTCCTTTTTCGGCATGTCCAAGCGGAGAGGAGCCTTAGCGTAACAGTAACGCCTGTGCTCCTCCAAGCGCTGAGCGCCCGTCAACCCGAGCTTGTTGGGCCGGTTGTCGAAGTAGGCGAAACACCTCTTGCAGATGTAGATCCTGTGGTCGTGGGTGGTGAGCTGAGGGCGGACCAGTCGGCTCAAGTTCCTGATGAACGCGTAATGGCTGTTACCCTCGGTTGTCACGTACAGCAGGTCGCGATGATCCTGAAGCTCCCGCCTGCATATCTTCAACGGGTATACCCTGTCCTTGAACTCGGGTGTCCCGCCGGGCCGTCTCCCCACCATCGCGCGCTCGATCCCGTACACGTTCACGCTGATGGCGTTCTTGCGCTCAAAAGCCTTGATGTCCTTCAGTGTGACGGGGAAGCGCAGGTCGGTCCAGTTGTACCGGGCGATAATGTCCAAGGTGTACCTTGCGGGTCTCTGTTGATGCTCCGGGACGAACGAGGCCAGGATCACGTACATGAAGCACATGTCATCGTTGTTTTGGACATTGATGACTGCGTGCGTAGCGTCAATGTCCTTTGGCAGCGGAATAAACGCTCTGCCTCTGAGCGGCGTGTACTCGTTCACGCGGATCTCCAGGTCGCGTATGCGCAGGTAGGTCCAACCACTGCCCACCAACTCGCACTGCTCCTTCTTGTTCTTGATCGTATCGGACGTCGCGGAGAGGAAATCCCCCAAGTCAGAGGCCTCGGTCAGCGGGACGTTCTTCGTGTTGAAGGAGCGCAGGCAAGTGGCCCCGTGGATGTTGGTGAACTCACATTCCAGGACCATGTTCACCTTGATGCTGGGATGTCTGCTCCTCACGTCGGTCAAAAGATCAAAGACCTCCTGGAACAGGAAGACGAGCGCCTCCTCGACTGTCAGCAGGGCGTCCATCGGTTAAGACAGTCGAAAGGTGAGGAGGCGTCTGCGGAAGGCTCGATGCACGAGCTGGAACGCTGGGAGACCAGCACCCTCCATCGGCTCCTCCTCACTAGACCCCAGTTGTAGCTCTCTGCTGGGCCCCGGTTGCGGCTCCCTGCTGGGCCCCGGTTGAGGCTCCCTGCTAGGTCCCGGTTGCGGCTCCCTGCTGGGTCCCGGTTGCGGCTCCCTGCTGGGCCCCGGTTGAGGCTCCCTGCTCGGTCCGGGTTGCGGCTCCGCGCTGGGTGATAGAGGCGGCCAGAAGTGGTCTCGGACGAGGTTCAACACGACGGGGCAGCCGCGCGTCTGGTGGCGGTCCCGGTTGTGGCGGCGCATGAAGTCCCTGTCGCAGAAGGCGCAGCGGAACCTGGCTGCCCGAGCCTCCAACTCTGCTCCTCCGTCTACAACATATAATGAGAGTTACTACACTTATAAAACAGGGTTCAGGGGGGTCAGGGGGTTGGGGGTGGTCGGGGGGTCGGGGGGTCGGGGGGTCAGGGGGGTCGGGGGGGTCAGGGGGGGTCGGTGGGGGTCAGGGGGGTCGGGGGGTCGGGGGGGGGTCAGGGGGATAGTTTAGGTTAGGATGGAGGAAGCTTGAACACTTACTACAATTTTTAAAGTTCAATTTATATAAATATTAATTACAAGAAGTATTTTATGAAAAGGTAGCCTATAGATTATAGTTACTAACCTTGGAGCTCCTCCACAGGCTGTTGGTGGGCAGTAGTAGTGTGACGGTTGAGGTTGTCCCTTCGTGTAAATCGTCTACCACAAACGTTGCAGTCATGGTGTCTGTCGTTGTGGGCAGACTCTGCATGCCTCCTCAGGTTTTTGAAAAGGCTGAAGGTGCGACCACAGACCTCACACAAATGTTGGTTGTTCATCTACAACAACAAAGGATACGTTAAAAAACTTTCTAGAGGAATGAAAAAATAAAAATATTAAAAAGGAACAACGATGATACGCTCAGAATAGCTCCACTGATTTATGTATGTCTCAAACATTGTAATGTCAGGTTCGAAATCAGTTAACTGGAAATTATCATTTGTTGGAAAGACCTAATACATTTAATATAGAGCTGTTTTAAAACAGGGTTTTAATTAAATTTCATTGGTGAATAAAGAGTTGAGAGTACGTCCAAAATAAAATAAAATTTAAAATGGTTTGGTTAATAAAATATTTGTACTTACGTTTAATTATTGAAGGTAATCAAAGCAGGAAGAAGTCACTAGTTAGGAGCACACAAATGAGCACTCGAACACATTCACAGATCAACTGAGGAGGATCATTAGGCACCGCTCATTAAATAGCATTAGTCTGTGTATAGGAAACCACAAGTAAACAAGCGCTTGCCTCGAGGTATAACGGGGAGGGTGGCATCATGTGGAGAAGGGCTTTGTGTAACTATTTACTTTAATTAATATTTATTTTAGGTCTTGTAAATTTTTACAAAAAAGGATTTACCACAAACTCTTCCCCGTATCTATTCCAATCGTTCACCAATAGCAAATACTGCTGTTCATACCGGATCCATTCCCAGTACTCCTTCTCGAATGGAAAGTCCTCCGCGAGGTACCTTCTGCCCTCCTCTACGACCCACATCTCATAATCATCACGCGGAAAGGTATGAATGTTCTTGTACCACTCCGCTCTCCACAGCAGGTCGCTCTCGTACTGTTCCAAGTCGTAATGGATCCTCGGAACGCACTTTGCCGTAAACTTCTTATCAATGTGTCGAACACGCTTCCTCCACTCGTACCGAGGTTCCACTGGTCTCCACGCAGACTGGTATCTCACTCGCCTAACTTTCACAGTCTTTCCCTCCTCACCAACACTCACTTCAACCCGCTCGGTATCGCTGCTGCTGTCAGAGGACATGGTGCCGCGACTCTCGACCATTAAATGAAGACAAGAGAGGAGTAAACAAGGTGGTCTTCTGAGGAGCAACGAGGTGAAAGCGAAGAGGCTTCCAGTCACGTAATGGGAAAAAACCAGTGACAAATAAGGAAAGTTAGGAGTAAACAGCCCCGGGCGGTCACGTAGGCCCTAGCACGCGCCTCGACACGTGACGCTGCGGAGCCGCTCGCAGTTTGGTTTAGTCAAGCCGGCATACAACGTGTAACGAAGTCACATCAAATTCGGTCGGCAAACAGCCGAGATCCCATGGGGAAAACGCGTTAAAAAATTAATAGCGGGTCCGTTTAACGGTGAATTTTCAATTTTCTTTAAGCGATGGTTTACTTAGGTCGCGGCCCGACACGTGGTGAGGTTTCATCAAAATCGGTCGATAAACAGCTGAGATCCCATAAGGAAAACGCGGTTATAAATTAATAGCGGTCTTGTTTGATGGTGGATCTATGGGGTTCTTTCGTCATTCGCTTCCTCTGGGATAGGCCTACACTCTGGAAAAAGTCCCGTGGGAATCGGTAGGTAAATAGGCTAGTTATTAATTTTCAAAAGTTTTTTCCTCATGTTCAAGGTCATCACGAAAAGTGCCACAGATCGTGGGGGGGGTCAGGGGGGTCAGGGGGTCAGGGGGGTCAGGGGGGTCAGGGGCGTCGGGGGGGTTCAGGGGGTCAGGGGGGTCAGGGGGGTCGGGGGGTCAGGTGGTCAGGGGAGTCGGGGGGGGGGTCAGCTCCTCAGCTCCTCATTCTGCGAAGGTGGTCCAGAACCGGCCATAGCCCCCTACTAGTGTGTATGTTTACAGAGGTAGAGCCTAACTAATGGGCCGATTTTTATGAAATTTGGTATGTGTAGGTACTAATCCACGATATCTCCTGGTATTTTTTCATTTTTGGAATTTTTTATTTTTAAGGGTAATTATCCCCCAAAAACCAGCAAAAAATATGAAAAATCAGAATTTCTCAAAAACGGCTCTAACGATTTTGATTAAACTTTAGTCGTTTGTGTAACTTTAGTTTTCCAACAAAATGAAACCACTTGCATATCTGTAAAAATTCGGGTTCAGAAATTACAAGACTTAAAACATCAAAAATTCAGTTTTTTATTTTTCGTAAAAAAATAAATATTAAAAAAATATTACTATTCACAATTAAAAAGAGCTCAACAAACTAAATAATTTTGAATTTTTAATTACTATTTTACGATTGCTGGTTGTGGACAAAATTGAAATTTTCATTTTGCGGTAAACATAGTACGTTGCCCAATGTTATTCTTATGGGGAATACAAAAATTACTATTTCTCTCTTATTTACTGATTTACTTATTTACTAACCCTGGGGGGGAATAGGGGGCATTTCCCCTTGAAACCACGAGTGTAGCAATGGATTTTGTAGTGCCTTAAAAGCAGGGATTTGGGTGGATGTTTTTAAAACAACTTGTTTACAAGATTTTCTGTACATTCTACCGTGCTTTGCATTATATATTTAGTAAATAAAAAGTAATTTATTCATGAAAGTTGGGCTAAAGGGGGAAAGTATGTGTCAGTTTCCTGATACCGTTTATTTATAAATATAGATTATGATTTTGGATTTCCCATTTTACAAAACAAATTCTGTTCCTGACAGCACAGTTAATTTAGTTCGTTGGTCAGGTCCGTTTTTGGTAAACAGAGAACTGTCTCAAGTTTCATGGCAACCATTTAGATACGTAATAGTTGTATTTAGGTATTAAAGCAATACATTTGTAATAACAGTTTAACTATTTTATTATAATTAATATTACGTATGATTTTGGCATAAAAACATAATCACTAAAGGGTACCATAATCTTTGAATTAATTTAAATTCCTCAGAAATATAATTTTACGAAATAAATGTGTATAATAAACATATTTTGTACACTAACGAAACTGGATAAATGGAATATTTGTTTCTTTTATACCGAGTCGCATCTTATAAAGGACGAAGCCATATTTTAATATTGGTTGGGAATACAAAAACACTTTACAAAAGGACCAGTCTGTGAGTAGACCTCGCCGCATTTAGCTTCGGGATTTAATCATAAACAACAGTTTCCAATCAATGGTGAAGGTCCAGGATTGGTTCTAATCAAGGGAGTTCTATAAATAAACAGATACGAAATTGTGTTGTCTTATTCTTAAACAATTCCATTTGCTACGTTATTTATAAATTCGACTGATATCAGTAGTGCAGTCTCTACATGTCTTGTATTGAGCCTAAAATTTTTTTATTCTTTGCCCCAAATCTCTGAAGAGATAATAGCAGGACCAGGTAAGAATTATTAGAATTATGAGCCCTGTGTTCCGTGTCAGACTACCCTTAGCGGACGGCCAATCTAAGTTAGCCAAGAGCCATTTTCATTACAGCGCTGTTACACCTTCATTATCCCGTATTTGTAGACTTTGAGATACAATACCAATGACTATTAATGTTACTCAAAAACTTGGAAATTACTTTTCATAATAAATTAATGAATGATTGAAATAACATCTTATTTCCCAAGAAATACAACAATTCAATGTGTAAACAAAAAACAGTAAACGGTATCAGGAAACTGACACATACTTTCTCCCTTTTGGCCCAACTTTGATGGATAAATGACTTTTATTTACTAAATATAGAATACAAAGCACGGTCGAATGTACAGAAAATCTTGTAAACAAGTTGTTTTCAAAAACATCCAGCCAAATCCCTGTTTTGGAGGCACTACAGAATCCATTGCTACTCACGTGGTTTTAAGAGGGGAAATGCCCCTATTCCCCCCTCAGGGTTATTAAGGGGCAACATATTTCGAATTTCCTCTGTTGGTCAATGCTAACTTGACAAGCATATCAAGTTTGAACGAAATTAATCAATAAATAAGAGAGAAATAGTAATTTTTGTATTCCCCATAAGAATAACATTGGACAACGTACTGTGTTTACTGCAAAATGAAAATTTAAATGTTCTCGGCAACCAGTAATCGTAGAATAGTAATTCAAAGTACTAAATTATTTAGGTTTTTGAGCTCTTTTTAATGGAAAATAGTAATATTTTTACATTTATGTTTTTTTTATGAAAAATCCAAAAAACTGAATTTGTTATATTTTAAGTCTTTTAATTTATGAACCCGAATTTTCAAAGAAATGCTGTTGGTGTCATTTTTTTGGAAAACTAAAGTTCTACAAAGGACTAAAGTTTAATCAAAATCGTTAAAGCCGTTTTTGATAAATCTTGATTTTTCATGTTTTTTGGCGGTTTTTGGGGATAATTACCCTTAAAAATCAAAAATTCAAAATAATGAAAAAAAACCTGGAGTTATCGTGGATTAGTACCTACATACCAAATTTCATAAAAATCGGACCATTGGTTAGGGCTCTAGCTCTGTACACATCCATACAGACAGACAGACACAGACATCACATAAAAATCACTTTTTTGGGTTCAGGGAGCACCAAAATGAATATTTCCACTTACAACTCAAATTCAAAAATTTTGACGAAAACAATACTTCCTCCATATACTATGTATAAGGGGAGAAAGTAACAAGGATACCTCCAACTTATAAATCATTACTGTGAGTACACAAGATAATATAATAATAAATTGGAAAAAAGTTTACATAGGCAAGTAGCCTGTGTGTAAACACGGTTGCTGACTAGAGCAAATATTGATGGGAATTTGTAAATTAACTGATTTTTAAATATAAAATAACGGTATCAGGAAACTGACACGTACTTTCTCCCTTTTAGCCCAACTGTAATGAATAAATTACTTTTTATTTACTAAATATAGAATACAAAGCACGGTCGAATGTACAAAAAATCTTGTAAACAAGTTGTTTAAAAAAACATCCACCCAAATCCCTGCTTTGGAGGCACTACAGAATCCATTGCTACACTCGTGGTTTTAAGAGGGGAAATGCCCCCTATTCCCCCCCAGGGTTATTAAGGGCAACATATTTCGAATTTCCCCTGTTGGTCAATGCTGACTTGACAAGCATATCAAGTTTGAATGAAATTGACCAGTAAATAAGAGAGAAATAGTATTTTTTTATTCCCCATAAGAATAACATTGGACAACGTACTGCGTTTACCGCAAAATGAAAATTTCAATTTTCTCCGAAACCAGCTATCGTAGAATAGTAATTCAAAATACTAAATTATTTATTTTTTTTATCTCTTTTTAATGGTGAATAGTAATATTTGTTTACATTTATGTCTTTTTATGAAATATCCAAAAAACTGAATTTTTGGTGTTTTAAGTCCTGTAATTTCTGAACCCGAATTTTTACAGGAATGCGGGTGGTGCCATTTTGTTGGAAAACTAAAGTTCTATAAACGACTAAAGTTTAATGAAAATCGTTAGAGCCGTTTTTGAGAAATTTGGATTGTTCATGTTTTTCGGCGGTTTTGGGGGGATAATTACCCTTAAAAATCAAAAATTCAAAATACCCCCGTAGCAGCAAACCTGCGTACTCAGCGAATTTCCAATGCATATATATGTATCTTAATACCACATAAAGCCACATGCCAAGTTTTATCATTATACATTCATAAATAAACGATTTATGACATTTTAATTATTCTCCATAAGAATAACATGGCGGCTGAGTATGCAGGTTTGCTGAAGGAAGGAACACAAAAAATGGGGTTTTATACAAATATCAATATAACTCATTTAGGTAAAGCCACATACCAAATTTCATTAATTTATTTTCATAATTAAGGGAGATAACACGTTACTTATTCTCCATAAGAATAACATGGGGCTGAGTACGCAGGTTTGCTGCTAAGGGAGCCTTTGGTAAAAAAATGTTTTTTTGAGCAAATATCAATGGTCCACAACCAGATGAAGCCGTATACCAAGTTTCGTCAGTATACGTTCGTAAATAAGCGAGATATAAAATTTTTCTTTTCCTCCATAAGAATAACATTAGACAACGTACTGTGTTTAGCACTTTCAATATCTCGGTAACCAACTGACGTAGAGAAATGATCAAAATACCAAATTGTGTGTTTTTTTAAGCTGAATCCAATGGTAAAAACTAAAATTTGACTATTTCCAAAATTATATATAAAAAATTCAAAAAACCCATTTTTGGGGTACAAAACCCTCCCAAAATACCCCTTCGGATAGAGCGATTTGGCTGGTTTTCGAACTTAAAGTCATAAATGTTGCTTTACACGTGTATACCAAATTTCATCAAAATCGGATAATTTTTACGAGAGTTATCGTGCTCACGGACACATATATATATATATATATATATATATATATATATATATATATATATATATATATAGATATATATATATATACAGTATCGAACGAATGGTGTTTTTGGGGTCTGGGGACCTCAAAACGAAAAGTTATCATGGTCCCGGGCCTAGGTCTTACCATGCCGACTACGGTAATAGCTTCTTCCCTATAGGGGAAATTCGCTAAAAATGAAAAAACCCCTGGAGATATCGTGGATTAGTACCTACATGCCAAATTTCATCAAAATCGGCCCATTGGTTCAGGCTGTAGCTCTGTACATATCCACACAGACACACACACACACACACACACACACACACACACACACACACGGACACACACACACACACACACACACAGACAGACATCACGTAAAAACCACTTTTTTGGGTTCAGGGAGCACCAAAACGAATATTTCCTCTAACAACTCAAATTCGAAAATTTTTACGAAAACAATACTTTCTCCATATACTATGTATAAGGGGAGAAAGTAAAAGAGAACTGAAAAAATGTGAGTATTACATTTAAAACATATCTGAATGAATGGACAAAGAATAATGAACTACTTAATATAAAAATTGTTTGTAAAACCTATACTCTAATATGAGTAAGGTTTGCTTGCTTGCTTGCTTGCGACACGGATTTCAAAAACGGCTCCAACGATTTCCTTCAAATGATCGAAATAACTAATTTCTGGAATAAAAATAAGTTCTAGACAGGCCTCATCCCTAGGAAAAATCAAATAATGTAAACAAAACTAAAATTAAAAGTTAAAAAAATTAACATTGGGCTTATGGAGTTTCAAATCAAAACAAAAGAATTGTAACAGCTGTTCATAATCAACCAGGGAACTGTCAAAGTAATACTCAGGTTGTTTATGATTATTAACATGTGGTTTCCTGAGTGCAGAGATTAAAAGATTTGAGTTAAGATTACATATATAGAGTAGTAAAATAAATCAAAGGGACATTGAGCTATAACAACTGGAGGGACCTTAAACATGTAGAAAAGAGGCAATTGAATAATAGAAATCTGATTATCAGTAGGGGGAAGTGGTGAAATATTACTCCGAGTCATCTAAACAAACTTACTGACCTTCCCACGAGCAAAGCTCGGCCCCCAGGTACTGGTATTGTAAATCACGGTAAGAATCACGCGTAACTGCATTCTAATTGTTTTTACTAAGGTTGCTATATTTTGTGCAGTTGTAACTTTGCATTATTTTTACTTTCTCCCTCTATACATAGTATATGGAGAAAGTATTGTTTTCGTCAAAATTTTCGAATTTGAGTTGTTGGTGGAAATATTCGTTTAGGTGCTCCCTGAACCCAAAAAAGTGGTTTTTACGTGATGTCTGTCTGTGTGTGTGTGTGTGTGTGTGTGTGTGTGTGTGTGTGTGTGTGTGTGTGTGTGTGTGTGTGTGTGTGTGTGTGTGTGTGTGTGTGTGTGTGTGTCTGTGTGGATGTGTACAGAGCTAGAGCCCTAATCAATGGGCCGATTTTGATGAAATTTGGTATGTATGTACTAATCCACGATATCTCCAGGCATTTTTTTAATTTTTTTGAATTTTTTATTTTTAAGGGTAATTATCCCCGAAAAACCACCAAAAAACATGAAAAATAAAAGTTTCTCAAAAACGGCTCTAACGATTTTGATTAAACTTTAGTCGTTTGTAGAACTTTAGTTTTCCAACAAAATGACACCACCCGCATACCTGTAAAAATTCGGGTTCAGAAATTACAGGACTTAAAACATCAAAAATTCAGTTTTTTGGATTTTTCATAAAAATACATAAATATAAAAATATATTACTATTCACCATTAAAAATACCTCAAAAAACTAAATAATTTAGTATTTTGAATTACTTTTCTACGATTGCTGGTTTCGGAGAAAATTGAAATTTTCATTTAGCAATAAACGCAGTACGTTGTCCAATGTTATTCTTATGGGGAATACAAAAATCACTATTTCTCTCTTATTTACGGATCAATTTCATTCAAACTTGATATGCTTGTTAATTTAGCATTGACCAACAGAGTTAATTTGAAATATGTTGCCCCTTAATATCCCTGGGGGGGAATAGGGGGCATTTCCCCTCTTAAAACCACGAGTGTAGCAATGGATCCTGTAGTGCCTCCAAAGCAGGGATTTGGGTGGATGTTTTTTAAAACAACTTGTTTACAAGATTTTCTGTACATTCGACCGTGCTTTGTATTCTATATTTAGTAAATAAAAAGTAATTTATTCATTAAAGTTGGGCTAAAAGGGAGAAAGTATGTGTCAGTTTCCTGATACCGTTTATTTATAAATCTATCTATACTTATTTAATAAACAAACAGGTTTTTTGTTACAATCACTCCTCCTAAACTACTGAACCGATTTTCATGTTTTTGGTGTCATTGGATAGAGCCTAACGTGAAGTTGTGCAGGAAACTTTTTTTTATAGAGAAATAATTTGTGAGTGAGACCCTGGGGCCCCTTTAAATTATTTCTTTTCCCATAAGCATAACATTGGGAAATAACTATAAGTTTTAAGCAATCAGCTGGATAGAACACAGTTAATCAGCAGGCCATGTTGGCTTTGGATCGGTAACACAATATTTATACGGGAATGTCAGTATAATATGTATTATGTTGTGATCCCGAACGAAGCCGTGACAGGCTAAATATTTTAAACCGTTAACGTTAAAATTCAATGGAAAATAAAGTGATCTTGTATCAAGTGCCTAAAGTTACCTGATTAGGTACGATAAGTACACATAAGTAGAGGAGAACTAATGGGGAGGGGGCGTAATCGACACTTTTTTCCCATGTTATTCTTATGGGGAGCCGTTTTTGCACCAACGCCAGCTCCCGCCCTACACAAATTTTCTTGTTAGCCTGTACTAGTACCTTTGCCTTAAATACATTTTCCCCATCCTCTATATTTAAAAATTCCAAAATCTAACTTTGGATTTGTCTGCAATTTGGATATCTAATGCATTAATAAATCCTACATTTCCCAAATTAACTATTACGGTCGAATTAAAAAAAAATACTGCCAACTATTTACTGACTGATTTTTGCACCCGCCCTAATTTCCTTTTTGGCCTTTTTGCCTTAAATATATTTTCCCCCTATATTTTTAAAATTTGCTCTAAATTCATTTTAATACATCCTTTGCAGAAATCCACGAGTTCTGGCTACTTGGGAACCCGAGCCATTTGACATATAATAATTCACCCTTCCTCCTAATTACCTTCTCTACCAAATACATGTCTTTATATTTAGTCTTTAACAATTCTTCTGTATAAAATCCTCCTTTGATTATATTGCCATTTTCATCTTTCAAAATATAAGTCACAGGCTTTGTTTTCTTAACTTCTGCTATTGTAAAAAGCTCTCCCGTCCAGTTAGGGGTATATCCTTTACTAAATACATGTTTATATTTAGATATCCTTACACTATCCCCCACCTTATATCTTGGCTTTTTAACTTGTACTTTAGATGCTAACCTTTCATGTACATCTTTAGAGTTCTTAGCACTTACTTGGTTAGGCTTCATCCCTATGGATCTATGTACTTTATTATTATATATCCTTATTAACTTTGGAAGTAAATCTAACCACTTGTAACTCCCTTGTGCACTAAACTCTCTATACAACCAATTCTTTAAAGTTCTCTGGAACCTTTCCACAATAGCCGCCGTAGTTGTAGAGTAAGTGTGGTAGTGATTAAAATTTAGAATTTTCATTAGTTTGGTAAAATGTTCATTACAAAATTCTTTTCCGTTATCAGATTGAATATTTTTAACTCCCTTTGGGAGAATAGTTTTTATAGCTTCTGTGACCACTAATCCAGTTTTATTCTTTAGTGGAGCAGCATAAGCTTTTTTAGAAAATGTGTCTATTAAAGTTAAAATATATTTATTCCCACAATTCTCTCTAGCATAATTCCGCATATCTATTAAATCTATTTGAACAGTTTCGTTTATACCCAACACCTTAAAAGACCTTCTAACAAAGTTATTTCTCGCGGGCTTATGCAATTCGTAAGCAATTTTTTCCATTTTTTATTCTTTATTTTTAATGTTAACGTATCTGCCAGTCTCTGTCGTTTCAAAAACACCTCCATTTCTACCAATTAACATACCATCACTCATTCTTTGATATACATTGTTTTTTGGCAAATATGCCTCTCCATCTAAAGTCTTAAATCCACTTAAAGATGTAGGGTCTGCAACCAACAATTTAGGATTGTACATCATCAAATCGATTTTATTATTGTCTTGCATAAATTTATTAGTTTTATTGTTAAACCTTAATGCATGTGATTTTAAACAAATATCAAATTTAATATTGTCTTGTCTAAAAGTTTTAATATTATCGTCATACCTCAAAACCTGTGACATTAAACAAATATCACTCCTATCTTTGCCTTCAGGTACATTCTTTATTAATTTGTCCTCTGCATCCTACATATCGCTATCTAATGTTAATACATTATAATTTTTATCCCCCTGTTTTATTATGCTTTTCTCACCTTTTGTTAATATTTGATTAACAACAGCCACATCATTTGGCAATGTTCCAGGTAAAATGTTTGTTAATTGCTTATTTTTACCATCAAATTTAAGACCGTCTAAAGTCACAGTCTGATGTTTTGTAACACAATCGTTCTCATCAACAGCGGGTTTAACACGAACTAGCCTTTTATTATTAAAATCCCAAAAGTTTAGATCCATTTTTGGTACTTGAGAGACGTTTACAACATCATCACTTTCTTTACCAGCCAACAAATTACTAATTTTTCGCTTTTTGGCATTCCAAATACCATTCTCCTATTCCAAAAATTCATAATTATTTTTGTCTTGTACAAAGACACCATCTTTTCTTATTAAAGTTTGCTCTAATGTGGGTACATCGGTTGAGCTTTCACCTCGTTTAACATTAGTAATTTTGCGTTTATTAGCGTTCCAATTATTACTCTTGGATTCTAAAAACTCATATTTAGTATTACCTTGTACAAAAGCATCACCTTTTCTGGTTAACGTCTGCCCCAAAGTCGAAACATCATCAGTAAACTCCCCACCTTTAACACTACTAATTTTATAATTTAAAGCATTCCAACCATCATCTTTTAGATTTAAAGTAGTTTCTTTAAAACTTCTAGCTTCTGGTTTACTATACGGGTTATATACGCGATAAAATTTATCTATCATCTTTTTATTTAATAAACAATTCCACTTTCCCTCAATTCTTCTATGATAGAATCTATCTCATTATCCACTCCAGAATTTCCCGCCAATCGGCTTAACCAAAGCAGTCTTAACCTATCTACAAGCTCATTAGGATCGTCCCAATAAACATAGTCTATTTTATTACCAGTTACCTGCCTTAAACCTTCACCAACAGTCTTAAACAGGGGTTTAATTATATTAAGATATTTAGTGTGTTTATTACTTGGCATCGCCGCACCTGTTTTATAACCCTTTAAATGTGCATTTGTAGCTTCCAAAATCTCTTTATAATTTTGCAAATCAACCTGACTATAGTTTACGGGTTCTTTTAAAGTTAACAATTCCCACAATCCCTTTGTCCCTTTATAAATTTTTTCTCCAACTGTAACATCATCATTGGCAATTTGAACTTCCTGATTCCCAATAACAAATTTATTTCCTTCTCGCCTGATACCATATGTAGTGTCTGTGATACTACTTCTACTAAGGTAATTTCCTAAATAGTCTGATGCTAAAAGACCAAAATCTAATTTGTGCGGTGTTATCTGTGTTATTCTTGGTATTCTTGACGGGGTCTTTTCTAAAATCATTGGGAGAACTGGCCTCTCTGTTTTTGTGGCTAAATTTTTTAATTCTTGCAAAGGCTCTATTAACGGTTGGAATGTTTGGAACCTCTCTTCAGCCTCTAGAAATTTACCACGTTTTAACGCCCTATATTTTTCTCTTATTTGTTTTGCAGACTCTACCAATTCTTGTTGAATATTTGTTTTCATTTTATTTACATTTTATTTACATTTTATTTATCTCATTTGTCAAAGGATTATACTCAAACACTTTATCGTGTATTATTAGACAATATGCAGATGTGTTTGAAGGGACATTTTCTGCAGTTTCAATTTCTAATTTAATATCTACAACCCCCTCTTTTACTGATTCATTCTGCCTAGAACAATCTATTACAATTAGAGGATATTTCTTTATAAAGTCAGCTCTGTTAAACATAGGATCGGGGACGGTGTTGTAGTAACTCTCCCTAAACCTCACAAACATCTCATAAGCTTTAGAGGCATCTCCATTTTCAAAGTCGAGATTTAAATCACTATAAAGATAATATTCAGAGTTTAAAACCACTTTGAGATTTTTCAATTTACAGTGATCAAATTCATCAGTTCTTTTTCGTGCACTGTTGTCCCTACCAGTTTGGAAACCAAATATAATATACCTGGGCTTCTCCAAACTCGAAGACGTCTTAACTGACCATGTATGTCTCTTGGTTTCGGGGTATGATGGGAGTTCATGTAGCTCCAAACTTCTAAATGCAATTTGCAAATTTTTATTTTGCAATAACATCTTTTGTAATTGAAGCTTCTCACCATCAGATGGCACCACATGCGGCATCACCCACTGAATCGATTTAAGTGTAATTTTAGGAATAGGATCGACCCCAGTTGGAGCATTAGATGTTGTTAATATACAATTTAAGTTGTTTTTGGATCTTTTCAACACCAATTCTTGTTTAACATTTACTAAAACCTTATTAAAATCCTCAAACACACCCATTAACAGCTCTAACGGGACACAAGTACTAAACTTGCCGCTTTTATGGAACTCCTTTAAATTTTCATCAGAATCAAACGCTACATTTGACAATTTCGTCGTTTTATTGTAAGAGCACAATATTTTCATAAGACTGGAAATTCCCGGATTTCTTACAATATCTATTTCTTTACCAGCAACTTCATATCTAATTTCGTCAAATAAGAATGCAAATGCATTATTTATAAAATGTCCTTTATCATGATTCTCTATTTCTCCTTTAATATACAGATAACTCCTACATGGGAGTGTTAGTAAATCTTGATTATTTATGCATATTCGAATTTCATCGGAATTATTTATTGCTAAAGTGTTGTGTGGAACATAGGAGTGATTTGTAATTTTAACCACGCTATCGTCGTATTGGAATTTTCCTGTAACGTCTAGAAAATCTTCTATTTTTATTAATAGAAAATTTTAACTTCAACCCAATTGATCGCAGAAACCTGGAATTTTGCACACTCAGTCCGTTCTTGTAAATTCTCATATATTTTTTATATGACAAGTAATTGTAGTTTCTTCTTTATTAAAGTCAATTGGCTTGTCGTGTTGATCTGCAAATGTAATGCTAACAACATCTAAACTTCTCTTATTTACAGGGAAGTATATAATATTTCTGGGAACCTCAATAATTGTGTGGCCGGGAGGAGCTTCTGGGTAAAAACGGTGTATGGTGGGATTGTCACCATTTAAATAAGACCCATTCGCAATATTACATTTTACTCTAATCACATTTACATTATTTATGTTGATTTTATTTACGGATTTAAACGCAATATCTGGAGTAGAAAATCCTTTAAATCCCAATAATTCAGACCCTAAACACGGTTTTGTAAAATCAAACACATGGCCAGAATGTAATGTGGCTTTCATAGTTTTATTATCGGCTATAAGTACAAAATCTGGGAGTTGCTTTTGAATTTCCTTCGCAAGCTCAAACACTTCGTATGTACCTTCAGCAATTTCAATTACATTTGGAGCTTTGTGATCATAATAATACACATCCTCACCCTCGTCTATAGTTAATTTTGTGTCTTTAAGTTTATTTAATTTTGGAACTAGCCCTTTGTAAAATATAAGTTTGACTTTTGTATTAATTAATGCTACTTTATTTTGTATAATAACTTCAACTTTACCATCTAATGCCCGGTTTAGTTCGTCAATTGTGACCTCCCCTTTTGGGGTTGTAATTTTGTGCATTTTGTAATATGTCAAAGTATTTAGAGGTTTTTTAACATTAAATATAGAATTATAACTTTGAAAATCTACCAGTCCAATTACATAATCACCATTTAATTCTATAGGAGGAAAGAACACCGACTTCAACTCTGGCTCTGTACCCGTAAATGTTATAGTAAATGAATCCATTTTTATAAACTAAAATTTTTCAGAAATGATAAACATAAAATTCCACAAATGGAACTGTTTAAATCTTGTATTTGATCAGTTGTATAGTAAATTTTAGATGGTACAAAATTTTCAATTACCTCTTTTGGAGGCTGTATTCCGAATGGGTCAAAATATATTACAATATCTTTATTTTTACGATATGCTGTCCAATGTGTGCCCCTGTCACTGTCTAAATTAATAATTCCACATTCTTTTACTTTTGGTCTCCGTTTTCTTAGCTCGTTTTTTAGGTTCACTCCTCGAAAGTGAGGCACGTCTCTTGCGGTCTCTAACAGCTGAAAGTTGTCCATCTTTTTTATTAAATTTTAATCCCATTCCCATTTTTGCCTTGGCCTTCATCAAATTTGTCACTGCATAAGCTGCTGCTTTTTCGGCTACATTGGCATCCTTTGCCGAAACCCTAGTCCAAGCCTGGTCCGCTAATCTCATATCTGCCTTGTTCCGGGTGGCTGTATCAGGATTATTCATGTAGAATATGTCATGCTCTTTACAATAAGAGTCAAGCTTATTTTTTGGAGGTACATTTCTGGCTAAATTTTCACGTATCTTAGTTCCAGGACCACAATATGAATATGACGGTATGTGGAGGGGGAAAGGAAGGTTGTTTATAAGGGTATTTAACAAGCCACGGCCTCTATATGGCTTTAAGAATAATCCCTTACCTTGGATTTTTTATTATATAAAAAATGTCATTTATTCAACAAAAGAACAAATTTAAAATAGAACATAAAGAAAATACACCAAAGAAGTTGGGTCTATTTCCTAATAATATTCGCTGTCTTATAATAGGGCCTAGCGGTTCGGGGAAGACCGTTGTAATTTATAACTTAATTGTAAAACAGCAAGGATTAAAGTTTACAAATGTATATATTATATCCAAATCTTTAGAACAAGAAAAATATAAAAAAATAATTGAACTATTCCGTCTGTGTGATGAAGTTAAATTACACACATATTCAAACTGTGAAATCACACCAAATGATGTAGAATCACACTCAATAGTTGTATTTGACGACATAAATAGTCCAAATATCACACAATTTTTCTCAATGGGCAGACACAAAAATATTAACAGTTTTTACTTGTGTCAATCTTACAGTAAAGTAAACAAACATTTACGTGACAATGTTAATTTTCTAATATTATTTAAACAAGACGATTTAAATTTAAAACATGTGTATAACAATCATGTGGGAAATGATTTTTCATTTAACCAATTTAGAAATCTCTGCCATCAATGCTGGGACAGGTCTAAATATGGCTTTTTTGTAATAGACAAGGAAAGGCCAAAGAATAATGGGAAATATAGATTTATGTTTGACCAATTTTATAATGACCAAGGGCAAGAGTGTTAATGCCATCCAGAATAAACCTTTTGTCGCCATCAAAAGAGAGTACCTTTTTGTTCATCGTTAATGTTTGAAGATGGTGGTTTGTGGATTTAATTCTTGTAACATTCTCATAGTAATCTTACCCGGTTGCAAGACAGTTTAAGTAATGTTGGTGTCTTAAGAGATGTTTAACTGTAGCATTGTCAGCCCCCTTTGCCTTTTTAACCTCTAGCTCATTTTGCTTTTCTTTTTAGTATAACCATTGTAAAGGAATGAAAGAGTATAATTTTGGCCTTAAACCACAATATTCATACATAATTTGACCATTTAATTCGTCTTTAAACTTGCCCGTAACTTTTTTATTTTTATCAGAGTATAAGAAATGGTCTTTACTATATGCAAAGGTGTCAAAACAGTCCAAGTCACATTGTATTTCCTTGTAAAAGTCCTCTGTTACTATAGAATAAATAAGACTGTCTGTGTCTGTCATTAGGAACTTTTTATTCTTAAATTTTGACATATAATTATAGTGTAAATCATACATTATTACTTTACTGATATCCAAAATGGTCATTCCTAAATATATTGGTTTATCAAACTTTACAATTAATTAATTTAAATGTACAGCATGCAAATTGTTATCGAAGATTTTGCTACAGTCAAACCTTGGCTTTGTAATGTACTTTGTTAACTTAGACTCGTCTACAAGATGTATATCACGAACTTACGTTGGTTCATAATTGTTCGATCAAAGAGACTGTTATTTAACAGTTTGTAAAAGTCTTTTTCAAAATCGTGTTTAGCTTTTTGTCGCTTTTCAATATTAAAATTAATATAGGGTGCAAGCCATTTAGACTGTCTAAATTTTAAAATTTTGTGGTATTTTGTAACTACCAAACCCAGTTCTTCGTATTTTTTTAGTGCTTTATAATGTAAAATATATTTAGTTTTGTCATTTAAATTTGGTATTAATTTTCCATTCATTTTTTCTGGTGCGAGCGGGTAGTCATTATGCAAATCGTGTAAACTTTTATCGTATTTTAAATCTACTTCCAAAATAAATCCAAAGTTTTCATTTTGATTGTATTTATAATCTTTCTCATTTGTCCATCTAAAGCCATCGATGGGCAACGACTCGCACATTGCTGTAGAGTATAGCGAGTTACAGTCTAAGTATACAAGATAGGTGCTTTCTTGATTTGGGTCATAATATTCGCCCATGTACTTATTATTGGCTTTAGCATAGCGCGTGGAAATCATACTTACACCGCCTCTAATGGCATGTTCTATAAACAAATGCATGTCAATGTCACGAAATAATTGTAATTTTATGCCGGTCATTCTAAGACATGCCTCCCATGTTAGTCCAGGCAGTGAGTACATATGGACAGGGTCCAGTTTATAATCCTTTAACATAAGTCCCTAAATGTCTCAAACACATCAGCCAATAACAACATATCTGTTTTAAGGTATAAATCGTGATATTCTTTTAATACTTTTAATAATTCTTTTAATTCTTTATATTAAAATGATTCCATACGTTTTTAACATGTTCATATTGTGCAGGAGATATACATTCTTTAGTTAGACTACTGTAAAATGCCTCTATGGGCGGGAGAGGCTCTAAAAACCTTTCTGGCCCTGTCATGTATTCTTATGGAAATTCGCCCTTACGTTGTAGTAGTGGATTGTCTATAAATCTAAATGTATTTAAATTGGAAGCTAATTTGTTTAAGGGAAGGGACAGAAAGTTGTAGGAATCCAAAAATACTAAATCATCAACAGAGAATGAAATATACTTTTCCATATCTTTGGCTATGCAATTCAATTTGGATTAAATTTTCCTAAGTGTTGCATTATTAAATGACCATCATAGTTTTTAAGATTGTGGAAGAATACTGGAATTTTCTTAGTTACTTTATAGTTTAAATTACAAGAACTGTGGGCGGGCCCTCTGAACTCGCCTGTTAAGTGACAATGGTCGCGCACTTTATCACACAGTAACGGCTGGCGGCATATGTGGCAGCGTGTAGAGTCTTGGAATAACGTATCTTGCTCTGGAGTCATTACAAGGGGAACATATACTCCCATCTGACTTTTAATAAAGTCATAAGTTTTAAATAACTTTTCGAAAAACACATCCATTACATTTTTACTGCTGTACAACTCTTCGTAAATAATTTTAGAATCTCTCACTACAACATAAGCAAATCCAGAAGGAGTGTGTTTGCCAGAGTTTATAAAGCATTCGAAATCTGCATAAATCACAAAGGGAGCTTTAAGTTGATATTTGTAATTCGTAAATTGTAATGTATCTTTTTTAGACATTTGTACTCTTTGGGCATCAAAGGTTTTACAATATGTTATGTGACGTTCCAATATATCTTTAGTGTAAAAATGTTGCACACAGAACTTGCAAAAATATTTCTTATTATTGTATTTTGTAGAATTAAACATTAACTTATCAAAATCACGAATTAAACAGTAATGTGATTTGCGGCCTTGTTGTAAAAGCAACAGGTTTGCGTGCGTATTACTATTTAGTTTAGTTATTCTCAATGGATATATTAATTGTCCTTCAATTCCATATACATTAACACTTATATTATTTTGTTTTTCAAATTTATCAATGTCGGATATTTTTACGGGATATATTATATTTGTCATATTTAACTGACCTACGTGGGGTTCGTAGTAAAATACTCGATTTGCATTTTCTCCATGATTCTTTGGATTTAAGTTTGCTAAAATACTCCACAAAAACATTTATTATCACTATTTTTAATATTTAAAACAGCGTGTTTTGATTTTATATTTTCTGGTGTGGGGATGTATGACTTGGGAGTTAGGGGTTTATACTTGTAAACATGCAGCTGCCAGTATTTAGTATGGTCATATATCCATCCACTGCCTTCTGATTGAAATTTGTGTAAAGATGTGTCGATTTTTAAAAGTGAATTTTCAATTTGTGTCTTTAATTGTGCTTTCTCAATTGATAAATTAGTTAAACTTCGAAAGTTAGCGATAGTTTCTTTATCAATTAATAATTCACCATTCTTACTAACTGTGTGTTTGATAAATTTCACTCTCCTAATAAGAATCCATTTGATAGGTAAAGGACATGATTGAAGGGTGTTTAATATATCCACGGACTCACCCTGAAACTTAAACACATTATAGGGTCACTTGTCACATCGTAGGTGGTGGCGGGGTTTGTTCCGAGTGATGACTCTCTTACACACATTACAAGTATTGTGGTTACTAAGCATATGCATTTTAAAATTGCAATTGTCAAATATTTGATGACATATTTTACAAATTTTAGGAATAACTTTGTGGATGTTACGATAGTGTCTGATTAAATTACTTCTTTTGGAGCAGGGCACGGAGCAGATTGCACAGGACAACATGTTCGAAGTAAATAAATTTTGAGATGACATTACTCTGTTTTTTATAAACAAAAATTACCATTTATAATGTTAAATTAGACAAAAATTATTTAACAGCGGTTTTAAATTATATTTTACTTTAACAAGTTTAATTTACGAATATGAGAGTTTAAAAATTACCATTTTTAATGTTAAATTATACAAATCATTTAACAATGGTTTTAAATTATATTTTACTTTAACAAGTTTACTTTACAAATATGAGAGTTCAAAAATTACCATTTTTAATGTTAGATTAGACAAATCATTTAACAATGGTTTTAAATTATATTTTACTTTAACAAGTTTAATTTACGAATATGAGAGTTCAAAAATTACCATTTTTAATGTTAAATTAGACAAAATCATTTAACATTGGTTTTAAATTATATTTTACTTTAACATTTAAAAGTTTAATTTAAACACGAAGTTGTAGATGTGTGATCAGAAACCTGCGGCAGTGCAGCTGAACTGTTTGAGGCCCTCGTTTGGACTGGATACGTCTTCACACTGCACAATATCATTTTATAAATAAAACTGCCATTTTGAAACTATCAATCTACATATTCAATTAGATAAAACAGATAATTTAATATTTAAAGTCTAAAATTCAAAACATATTTTACTTTAATATTTAGTTTGATCAAAGTACAAATAATTTTCAAAACACATTTAACTTTGAAGTGTAAGATAATTGTTGCGCCCTAAATTAATATCCTTAAAGCAGATGGGAGTGACTATTAGATCACTAGTAATTTTGTATCTCCCAATTCAATAGTTATGTTTTACGATTACAGTTTTGAAATGGAGAATTAAATTAGTAAATGGTGAATTGGAAGTATGATTTACAAATGAGAATTTAAATATGGAAATCTATTTTAAAATGTAAAATTTAATTTGGAAATGCAGCTGTTACATTTGAAATATGATTTAGAAATGGATATTTAAATATGGAAATCTATTTTAAAATTTAATTTGGAAATGCAGTTGTTATATTCGAAATATGATTCACAAATGGATATTTAAATATGGAAATTTATTTTAAAATTTAATTTGGAAATGTGGCTGTTACATTCGAAATATGATTTACAAATATTAGGAAAGCTATTTCACAATTTTCGGAGCGATTATATAAAAAAATGATGGATTAACAGTCAGTTGTGATTGTCCTCCGCTGAAGACATCATCTACACTTTAGCTACAACTGACTACCGTCGCTAACACTCCCTCATCATCGGCTAACATAGTCGGAGTCCGAGACGCCGGGCCCAGTGACGGGAGAGATGATGCGTGCAGTGCCACGGCGTGGTGACGTCATCCAATGCCGGTGGCTGCCTCGAGGTCCGGGTCGCTACCAAGGTCCTGGGTCCTGTCCTGGGATGTAGAACAATAGAGGTAGTGCTGTCGGTAGCTCCTTATATACACGTCGAGAGGCTGGATTTTCAATTTAACCAAGAAATTACCTCATAGCTAATTCTGGCCAAGGTTGGTCGCGTGCTTGCACGCATGGGGAATCCCAGTCGGCCTTGCCGTCATGGTCAGTGTGTCAGTGGGCAGCGGTGTGGATCGTTGGTGTGTGTTTTAATTACAAAAATCGGACAGTAAATAGTTGGCAGTATTTTTTTTAATTCGACCGTAATAGTTAATTTGGGAAATGTAGGATTTATTAATGCATTAGATATCCAAATTGCAGACAAATCCAAATTTAGATTTTGGAATTTTTAAATATAGAGGATGGGGAAAATGTATTTAAGGCAAAGGTACTAGTACAGGCTAACAAGAAAATTTGTGTAGGGCGGGAGCTGGCGTCGGTGCAAAAACGGCTCCCCATAAGAATAACATGGGAAAAAAGTGCCGATTACGCCCCCTCCCCATTAGTTCTCCTCTACTCACATACAAATACTAATAAACACATCTAAAAACTTAGGTTACAGAAATATAACAATATATTAGGCATGCATATATGTAAGTTTTTTACTTTCTCCCCCTTGTACATAGTATATGGAGAAAGTTTTGTTTTCGTCAAAATTTTCGAATTTGAGTTGTTAGTGGAAATATTCGTTTTGGTGCTCCCTGAACCCAAAAGAGTGATTTTTACGTGATGTCAATTTTAAGGGGGCATTTTTAAGGGTAATTATCCCCCAAAAACCACCAAAAAACATGAAAAATCAAGATTTCTCAAAGACGGCTCTAACGATTTTGATTAAACTTTAGTCGTTTGTAGAACTTTAGTTTTCCAAAAAAAATGACACCACCCGCATTTCTGTAAAAATTCGGGTTCAGAAATTAGAAGACATAAAATATCAAAAATTCAGTTTTTTATTTTTCATAATAAATCATAATTATAAAAATATTACTATTCACCATTAAAAAGAGCTCAAAAAACTAAATAATTTAGTATTTTGAATTACTATTCTACGATTACTGGTTGCGGAGAACATTTAAATTTTCATTTTGCGGTAAACGCAGTACATTACGTTGTCTAATTTTATTCTTATGGGGAATACAAAAATTACTATTTCTCTCTTATTTATCGATCAATTTCGTTCAAACTTGATATGCTTGTCAAGTTAGCATTGCCCAACAGAGGAAAATCAAAATATGTTGCCCCTTAATAACTCTGAGGGGGGAATAGGGGGCATCTCCCCTCTTAAAACCACGTGTGTAGCAATGAATTCTGTAGTGCCTCCTAAACAGGGATTTGGGTGGATATTTTTGAAAACAACTCGTTTCCAAGACTTTCTGTACATTCAACTGTGCTTCGTATTCTATACCTAGTAAATAAAAAATAATTGATTCATTAAAGTTGAGCTAAAAGGAGAAAGTATATGTCAGTTTCCTGATACTGTTTATTTTACTACTATTGTACTATTGTAATGCATTTTAGATTACTATGTTTTTAATTATGAACGGAAGGTAAGTTTGTTACCTTGTTGAATATGATATGCATATCATTTTTGCTGTTATTGTTTTGTTAATTTGTCGTTGTTATTGTTAATTTGTTTTTTACTTTCTCCCTCCATACATAGTATATGGAGAAAGTATTGTTTTCGTCAAAATTTTCGAATTTGAGTTTTTAGTGGAAATATTCGTTTTGGTGCTCCCTGAACCCAAAAAAGTGGTTTTTACGTGATGTCTGTCTGTGTGTGTGTGTGTGTGTGTGTGTGTGTCTGTGTGGATGTGTACAGAGCTAGATCCCTAACCAATGGGCCGATTTTGATGAAATTTGGTATGTAGGTACTAATCTACGATATCTCCAGGGTTTTTTTTAATTTTTTTGAATTTTTGATTTTTAAGGGTAATTATCCCCCAAAAACCGCCAAAAAACATGAAAAATCCAAATTTCTGAAAAACGGCTCTAACGATTTTGATTAAACTTTAGTCGTTTGTAGAACTTTAGTTTTCCAACAAAATGACACCACCCGCATTCCTGTAAAAATTCGGGTTCAGAAATTACGTGACTTAAAAACCCCAAAATTCAGTTTATTGAATTTTTCATAAAAATACATGAATATAAAAAAATATTACTATTCACCATTAAAAAGGCTAATACTCTGAACTGTTCACAACATTAAACCTAGATATTTATCCATCTTCCAGTACCACACTAAGAACTTCATAATACTTCATCAGAGTACGAACAATAAAACTTGTTAACATTTTCAAGTAAAAATAATTTGTAATAGTTTTTGTGTTTTGTGGACCTTGCAGATAAGTCGTAATGACTTGGCACGGTTACAACATTTGTTATGGATGAAAATAAAACGAGATCGCACGCAACACGCTGACGTGAGGGAAGTGGATTTCCGCAATAAAACCTTAAAAAGATCAAATGGTTTAAACCAACACTGGTTACATTTGTTTGAAAATTGAACATTTTCATTTTTTGGCTGTTTTGATGCTACTGGTTATATTTAAATTCACTAATAGGATGCCAATTTTGTACATTATAAAGTTAGGAGGTATTGTTGGGATAACAACTTGGTGTAGGGGTATGGGGGGTGATAAAACGATATTAAGATATGAAAAACAGCCTTTTCCTGTGTAAAAATCCCCATTATAAAACGTACTGTATTTTGACAATTAACATTTTCTTTAATAACTCGGTAAGTTCTTGTTCTAAAATGATGAGGGAGGGCTTATAATCTTTGACTTTTTACGTACAATAAGGTAATGTGAAATAAGTGTATGTTTGGGGCGTTTCTGTCCCTTTTTGGGCCCAAAAACTCAAAATTTGAAAACTTAAAATCCCCAAAAAAGGGGGTTAGAGTTTTCCGATTGTTTTGCCCAACAAACTTGTCCAACTGATAATAAAAAGGAATGTCTCTACCAAATTGGAAGTAAATCGGACAAAAATTGCGACCGCTAGAGTTTGAACACACACACTATATATATATATATATATAGTGTGTGTGTTCAAACTCTAGCTTTTTATTATCAGTTGGACAAGTTTGTTGGGCAAAACAATCGGAAAACTCTAACCCCCTTTTTTGGGGATTTTAAGTTTTCAAATTTTGAGTTTTTGGGCCCAAAAAGGGACAGAAACGCCCCAAACATACACTTATTTCACATTACCTTATTGTACGTAAAAAGTCAAAGATTATAAGCCCTCCCTCATCATTTTAGAACAAGAACTTACCGAGTTATTAAAGAAAATGTTAATTGTCAAAATACAGTACGTTTTATAATGGGGATTTTTACACAGGAAAAGGCTGTTTTTCATATCTTAATATCGTTTTATCACCCCCCATACCCCTACACCAAGTTGTTATCCCGACAATACCTCCTAACTTTATAATGTACAAAATTGGCATCCTATTAGTGAATTTAAATATAACCAGTAGCATCAAAACAGCCAAAAAATGAAAATGTTCAATTTTCAAACAAATGTAACCAGTGTTGGTTTAAACCATTTGATCTTTTTAAGGTTTTATTGCGGAAATCCACTTCCCTCACGTCAGCGTGTTGCGTGCGATCTCGTTTTATTTTCATCCATAACAAATGTTGTAACCGTGCCAAGTCATTACGACTTATCTGCAAGGTCCACAAAACACAAAAACTATTACAAATTATTTTTACTTGAAAATGTTAACAAGTTTTATTGTTCGTACTCTGATGAAGTATTATGAAGTTCTTAGTGTGGTACTGGAAGATGGATAAATATCTAGGTTTAATGTTGTGAACAGTTCAGAGTATTAGCCTTTTTAATGGTGAATAGTAATATTTTTGTATATTCATGTATTTTTATGAAAAATTCAATAAACTGAATTTTGGGGTTTTTAAGTCACGTAATTTCTGAACCCGAATTTTTACAGGAATGCGGGTGGTGTCATTTTGTTGGAAAACTAAAGTTCTACAAACGACTAAAGTTTAATCAAAATCGTTAGAGCCGTTTTTCAGAAATTTGGATTTTTCATGTTTTTTGGCGGTTTTTGGGGGATAATTACCCTTAAAAATCAAAAATTCAAAAAAATTAAAAAAAACCCTGGAGATATCGTAGATTAGTACCTACATACCAAATTTCATCAAAATCGGCCCATTGGTTAGGGATCTAGCTCTGTACACATCCACACAGACACACACACACACACACACACACACAGACAGACATCACGTAAAAACCACTTTTTTGGGTTCAGGGAGCACCAAAACGAATATTTCCACTAAAAACTCAAATTCGAAAATTTTGACGAAAACAATACTTTCTCCATATACTATGTATGGAGGGAGAAAGTAAAAAACAAATTAACAATAACAACGACAAATTAACAAAACAATAACAGCAAAAATGATATGCATATCATATTCAACAAGGTAACAAACTTACCTTCCGTTCATAATTAAAAACATAGTAATCTAAAATGCATTACAATAGTACAATAGTAGTAAAATAAACAGTATCAGGAAACTGACATATACTTTCTCCCTTTTAGCTCAACTTTAATGAATCAATTATTTTTTATTTACTAGGTATAGAATACGAAGCACAGTTGAATGTACAGAAAGTCTTGGAAACGAGTTGTTTTCAAAAATATCCACCCAAATCCCTGTTTAGGAGGCACTACAGAATTCATTGCTACACACGTGGTTTTAAGAGGGGAGATGCCCCCTATTCCCCCCTCAGAGTTATTAAGGGGCAACATATTTTGATTTTCCTCTGTTGGGCAATGCTAACTTGACAAGCATATCAAGTTTGAACGAAATTGATCGATAAATAAGAGAGAAATAGTAATTTTTGTATTCCCCATAAGAATAAAATTAGACAACGTAATGTACTGCGTTTACCGCAAAATGAAAATTTAAATGTTCTCCGCAACCAGTAATCGTAGAATAGTAATTCCCATAGTAGAAATACTGTTCTTATATTTTGCTTCTGGTTTGTATTCAAATAATGTTAATCACGTGTGTCGTCTAGACCTTTTATCTACAGGGTGTAAAGAAAAAAAAGGGTTCCACTTATTTTTAGGAAATAATAATTTATATATTCTAATATAAAATTAATGTTCCTCCCCAAGGATGGACAACTTCGACACCTCTTGTGCAACAGATACACAGTGGAAGACTGTAGTTGTTAATTATAAGTTGGCTTGTACCCGAAGCACAAAATGTTAACCTCAGAGGCCCTTAGGGGATCAGAGTGGATGATAGCCATGCAGGTGTCGATGAATCTCAGGAACACCTGACCACAGTAGTAGCACTTATTATAATTAGCTTTCCCTTTCAACACACTTGGAATAGACTCATTCATTTATACATTTAATTTATTTACAATGACTGTGGAAAATTCACAAAATGCAAAAATGTAATTAAATTAACTCATTGATTTTCTAATTAATAGCTAAAGGCTATTATTTTTTCCATAAAACAATAATAATGTAAAATATTAGTTGCCTGCAGTGCAAACGCATTGACTGAACAAGTATTTAACCATATTCAATTATCAGAAAAAATATTAACTGATGCAAAATACTATTTCTCAAAACTATTGTCATTAAACTAATTAAATTGCTAGCAGAAGACCAGTAAAACTGTTCAAAATACAGTTTCCAACAAATGTTAATTATTGTTCTAGAACGTATAGGTTAAAACACTTTGTAAAGACAATGGTAACAATATGTCATGACTGGACCTTAATGCAAGGTAAATAATGAAACAAGCGAATTGGTGTCACTTAAATATAATTAACAATATGTAATTATGTGACAGCTACATGCAGTGATACATTTGTGCACAATATGAAATATTGGTGGAGTATTGATTAACAGAGAGCGGCCAATGAGCAGGAAAAGCGACTTTGGTCCCTACTGAAAATTGGATTTTGTTTTATTATTGGTAGTATTTATTTGGGGTTGGCAACACTCAAAAGACCACATGAATGACTGGCCAGTTAATTTGTCATACTAATCATACTAATATTATAAATGTGAAAGTATGGATCATTGACTATAAATACTGAAGGAGACATCCCATCCATATGGTCCAGCTGTCTCTCTTTTAGTGTATGCTAGAATTTAAAATTGAAGTAGTTTGATTAGGTCACCGACAGATTGTGCTGCTGTCAACTATTTATTTTAGTTATTTACGTTAACTTTTAAAACATCTCCACCCCAGAAAGCAAGTAATAATCAACTTATGTTTGCTTCCTGACACACCAACTGTTGTATTATCCCATCCTTGAGAGGATAACTAATAGTTGACAACAGTATACTGTGTTGGTGTTTGGTGTAAACTACGACCTCTTTCAATCCTGTCAAACACAAAACTAGGGACATATTTTATAATGGAAATGAGAAGTCTATAGTCAATGGTATGGATGTCTGTGCGTAACTCTGAAGTTCCATCACGTGAAAACCACTGGACCGATTGAGCTGAAATTTTGCAGAGGGGTACTTGATAGTCCTGAGTATCATATAGGCATATTAAAGTTGTGAAAATCCTATAGGGCTATGCCCCACGGGTTCAAAGTTCCCATGTATTCCTTATGGACATTCATTTTTATTTGAGCTGATGAAAATACAAACAGCTGATCTTGATTCGTAGTAGTTCCACAGGCTAACCACAGAATGCAACATACAAAACTATCATAGTTTTTATAAATAATTCGCGGGGCGAAGCCTGCGGATAACAGCTAGTATGGCAATAAGGGGGAGATAATGGTAACCAGTTGCAAATAAGGGAAGACTGCGGTGATTGCACCAAGTCTATCAAGTTGTTATATTAAGTAATGGTGATTATGATTCTAATAGAGTGTTATCCTTCCAACCCATACACAAACTTGCAATTTGAAATTTGAAATTTGTTTTTGGGGCTGCCTGTTTCCTGCAGACCACACTACATCGTTACCAGTAAATGAAAACCCCAATTTGCACAACATATATGGAAAACATTTTACACTGCAGAAAACACACTTGTTCAGTTTCTATTCTAAACTTGTTGACACCTTTCAAAATATGATATGAAATTCAATATGAAAAAGAGTTGCAATAAATTATGTAAGTAGATTTCTTCAAAACAATTTGAATATTAATATCATTTGATTTGATTTGTGAGTTAAGCTCCAGCTTTATAGTACATGCACAGAATTTATTTTTAAAACATTTTAAATATAGCTGGACCCAAGTTAAAATACCTACAATTATTAAAGTTTTCCAAAATTACATTACACATTTTTATATAATACACAAAATTGCATTACAAGTCAGTTATGATCTATGGGAAAAACCAATGCTTATTTAATGAGAGCTGATACTTATAAATACTAAATGACAATCTTATATTTTAAACAAGTGCTCTGGCTGGCTCTGGCAACAACATGCAAGGAAAAATACAAGACATGAATACATTTACTTACAACTATTTCGGGTCGACCCTCTGGTGTGTGTGCGACGAAACTTATTTTTAAAACTAGTTGGTGGGCGGCTGCTTACCGATAAACGTGATTATTTTTTATTTAAAGGCAACGACGAATAATTTTAAGGTTTTGGCTTCATTTCGAGTCAGGTCGCGCGCAATGTTAGCTAATTGATTTTTTCATTTAAAGTTACTGAACTTTCGCGATGAAAAACAAGACCGAACTAAAAGCGAAACAATTGAAATCTTGAGGCCTCACGTTTGCGAATTTTGATTTGGTTAAGCCCCAACCGACACCAAGAAACCCTTTGAAAATTATTATCGCAAGCAGCACAACCTTACCCCATGAGGATATCACACCTGCTATAACCGTTCTTCTGCCTGGCGGTGGCGGCGTCCTACTCCTAATATCCGCCATACCGGACTTAGGTCGTTGTTTCGAACTACTTTTTTGTTGTTGTTGGCGCCCGACTTTGTAGGCGAGGGCGACATTTTTCCCGTGGGAGACAATATACTTTACTCCCATAATACACACATTTTTCCCCCACCCCAAAATTGGCGTTGATAAGTATTTACAATCGCTGTCCAGTTTGGTTGCGTAACGTAAATACGTAATAACTAACCTCGGAACTCAGTAGTTAATTACTGAAGCGAAATATCAGCTGAGCGTTCTGTTCCCCACATTACAGCTACAGAGTTGACAGTTTTCCACTGCAATTTGTTGCCAGATTGTTAATGTTATTCTTATAGGTTTATTTTGTCTCACACAGGAGTCAAAGTACTTGTTGTCTCCCACGGGAGACAAAGAAGTACTTTACTCGTTCATTATAAGGAGTAAAATTCTACTTTACATAGTAGGTGGAGGGAAATATAATAACACCATACCTCTTGTGTGGATGGACCCTATCCCCAAAAACGGTTGACTTAAGTTGGTTGAATTCGGTTCCGTAGTATTTAAAATATGAACTTTAAAATTAAAAACATATACAGACAAACTAACAACTAGCCATGGGAGATCCATGTTCATATGAAAAAATGTGTTTATCTTTACCCAAGTGTTTATCTATATACCTTTGTCCAGTGAGTTGCGGGACACTCTGAATATTAAGGCATGGTGCATTTCATTAAGAGTATGCTAAGTAGTAGTATGTGAATCGGTCACAGTTATTCCTTGTATACTGCAGCTTTGTGATACGCATACTGATGCTCAAGTTAGGATGCAATGTGCGGAGTACGAAATGTATAAGTTAGTGACTAGTAGTATGTTAGTACATTTTAGACCCGTAATGAAAATTTCTTAAAACTGATACGGGTTTGAAAATAGTTTGAAAAAGAAAGTCCATGAATATACTCAACCTTGATACCTTTTGGCGAATTTACCCTATAGGGAAGGAGCTATTACCGTAGTCGGCATGGTAAGACTGAGGCCCGGGACCATGATAACTTTTCGTTTTGAGATCCCCAGATGCCAAAAACACCATTAGTTCAAAACTGTATATATATATATATATATATATATATATATATATATATATATAGGATTCACGTAGTACTAGGATTCACGTAGTACTGGAATATTGATATTTTCACAAAAAATTGATTTTTTGTTGATTATACCCCTTAGCAGCAAACCTGCGTACTCAGCCCCATCTTATTCTTATAGAGAATAATTAAAATGTTATATAGCGCTTATTTATGATTGAATATTGATGAAACTTGGTATGTGGCTTCGCCTAGTTAAATTATATTTATATTTGCATAAAAAACAACTGTTTGTGTTCCTTGTTTCAGCAAACCTACGAACTCATCACTAATGTTATTCTTATGGAGAATAATTAAAATTGTACATATCGCTTATATGTGAATTTATTTTTATGAAACTTGGTATGCGGTTTTATTTGGTATTAAGACATATATTATCCATTGGAAATTCGCTTAGTACGCAGGTTTGCTGCGACGGGGGGATTTTAGATATAGGAAAGGTAAATGATCAAAGCTAAATCAAAATGAAACCAAGCAAACTTTTATTCTGAGTATAGATTTTAAAATTCCACATAAAGACTACTATACTAAAATAGACAACTGATCACCTATTGCGAATGGTCATGGAAATACTTATTAGAAAGAGATTTGAAAGGTCCTTGTTAATTGAACATAATCCCGGAACCTGACCGCAAATGGATGGCAAGGTCGGAAATGGAAGCCCTTCGAATAATGGCTTTACCCTTGCGATAATTCAGTCTCCATTTCCATTAAAAACACCACTGTCGCAGCAAACCTGCCTCCATTTTGCAAATGTTATTAGTTTATAGTAAATATTAAAACATGATCAAATCGTTGATTAAAGTAATAAACCTGTTATTATGGCATTTCAATGTATTTTAAACTGGTATAAAAAATGTATATATCTATCTATAATATTATAAAGAAGAGGTGGTTTCTGTCTGTCTGTCTGTCTGTCTGTCTGATGTTCCGGGTGAACGCAAAAACTACTGAACCGACTGGGCTGAAACTTTACACATAGGTAGATCTTGAACCCATGCAACACATAGGCCTATTCACTTCCTTAAAATCCCCTCGGGCTACGCCCCGTGAACGTCCTAAGTTTCAATGTTTACATTTCAGAATAAAGTTAACATTCAGAAACTGTAATACGAACAGCTGTGGATACTTCCAGTTGACAGCTTAAAGAGCAGAAGCAAGAACAGCTGTTTCAAGCTAACTAAAATGCAAATTGCATTGACTAAAGAACGGGTAGAGAAAGCCCCTGTGCGAAGTACGGGTGTGTCAGCTAGCTATTAATTAATATTAATGAACAAATATCAATGTGGCTTCATCTAGTTGTCGTCTATTCTTTTTGCACAAAAAACAATTTTTACGATACTTCCTATACCCTCCCCCCGATTTTATATTTTTCCCCCTCCCGATTTTTATTTTTGCCCCACCCCCGATTTTATATTTTTATTTTATATCCCCCCATTTTAGCGAATTTCCCCTATAGGGAAGAAGCTATTACCGTAGGTCTCATGGTAAGATTTAAGCCCGAGACCATGACAATTTTTTTTTTTTAGGTCCCCAGATGACTAAAACACTATTCGTTCAAATTTATATATATGTATATATATCTATATATATATATATATATCTATATATATCTATATATATATATATGTGTCCGTGAATGCGATAACTTGAGTAAAAAACGTCCGATTTCGATGGAATTTGGCTCAAATGTGTAAAGTGACATTCATGACTTTAAGTTCGAAAACCAGAAAAATCGGGCCATGGGAAGGGGGGTTTATGGGGGTTTTAAATTTTCCAAAAATCAGTTTTTTGCATTTTTTACCCTAAAATTTTTAAAACACTTAATTTTGGTTTAGACCATGTTATAGAGCTTAAAAAAACAAATAATATGGTATTTTGAATTATTAAGCTAGGTTAAGTGGTTGCGGAGAAAATCCAAATAACCTGCTCATAAAATCTCCTATGTTAATCTTATGGGAAAAAGGTTTTTGGCTTTTCCTAAGTTAATTTTGATGTAAACTTCACATTTGCTTTTACCAATCAATTTAGCTCCACAAAACAATCATTTTGGTGTTTAAATTGTGATTCTACGTCCAACCGTTGCAGAGATATTCAAAGTGCTAAACACAGTACGTTGTCCAATGTTATCTTTATGGAGAATAAATAAAATTTGATATCTCCATTATTAATGAATGTATATTGATGAAACTTGGCACTTGGGGTCACGTAGTACTGGTATATTGATATTTGCACAAAAAATTGATTTTTTGTTGATTATCCCCGTAGCAGCGAACCTGCGTACTCAGCCCCCATGTTATTCTTATGGAGAATAAGTAAAATGTAATGACTCCCTTAATTATGAACATAAATTAATACAACTTGGTATGTGGCTTCACCTTGTTGAGTTATATTGATATTTGCATAAAAACCCATTTTTTTAGTTCCTTGTTGCAGCAAACCTGCTTACTCATCTCCCATGTTATTCTTATGGAGAATAATTAAAATGTTATATAGTGCTTACTTATGATTGAATATTGATTAAACTTGGTATGTGGCTTCGCCTAGTTAAATTATATTTATATTTGCATAAAAAACAACTGTTTGTGTTCCTTGTTTCAGCAAACCTACGAACTCATCACCAATGTTATTCTTATGGAGAATAATTAAAATTGTACATATCGCTTATATGTGAATTTATTTTTATGAAACTTGGTATGCGGTTTTATTTGGTATTAAGACATATATTATCCATTGGAAATTCGCTTAGTACGCAGGTTTGCTGCGACGGGGGGATTTTATATATAGGAAAGGTAAATGATCAAAGCTAAATCAAAATGAAACCAAGCAAACTTTTATTCTGAGTATAGATTTTAAAATTCCACATAAAGACTACTATACTAAAATAGACAACTGATCACCTATTGCGAATGGTCATGGAAATACTTATTAGAAAGAGATTTGAAAGGTCCTTGTTAATTGAACATAATCCCGGAACCTGACCGCAAATGGATGGCAAGGTCGGAAATGGAAGCCCTTCGAATAATGGCTTTACCCTTGCGATAATTCAGTCTCCATTTCCATTAAAAACACCACTGTCGCAGCAAACCTGCCTCCATTTTGCAAATGTTATTAGTTTATAGTAAATATTAAAACATGATCAAATCGTTGATTAAAGTAATAAACCTGTTATTATGGCATTTCAATGTATTTTAAACTGGTATAAAAAATGTATATATCTATCTATAATATTATAAAGAAGAGGTGGTTTCTGTCTGTCTGTCTGTCTGTCTGTCTGATGTTCCGGGTGAACGCAAAAACTACTGAACCGACTGGGCTGAAACTTTACACATAGGTAGATCTTGAACCCATGCAACACATAGACCTATTCACTTCCTTAAAATCCCCTCGGGCTACGCCCCGTGAACGTCCTAAGTTTCAATGTTTACATTTCAGAATAAAGTTAACATTCAGAAACTGTAATACGAACAGCTGTGGATACTTCCAGTTGACAGCTTAAAGAGCAGAAGCAAGAACAGCTGTTTCAAGCTAACTAAAATGCAAATTGCATTGACTAAAGAACGGGTAGAGAAAGCCCCTGTGCGAAGTACGGGTGTGTCAGCTAGCTATTAATTAATATTAATGAACAAATATCAATGTGGCTTCATCTAGTTGTCGTCTATTCTTTTTGCACAAAAAACAATTTTTACGATACTTCCTATACCCTCCCCCCGATTTTATATTTTTCCCCCTCCCGATTTTTATTTTTGCCCCACCCCCGATTTTATATTTTTATTTTATATCCCCCCATTTTAGCGAATTTCCCCTATAGGGAAGAAGCTATTACCGTAGGTCTCATGGTAAGATTTAAGCCCGAGACCATGACAATTTTTTTTTTTAGGTCCCCAGATGACTAAAACGCTATTCGTTCAAATTTATATATATGTATATATATATCTATATATATATATATATATCTATATATATCTATATATATATATATGTGTCCGTGAATGCGATAACTTGAGTAAAAAACGTCCGATTTCGATGGAATTTGGCTCAAATGTGTAAAGTGACATTCATGACTTTAAGTTCGAAAACCAGAAAAATCGGGCCATGGGAAGGGGGGTTTATGGGGGTTTTAAATTTTCCAAAAATCAGTTTTTTGCATTTTTTACCCTAAAATTTTTAAAACACTTAATTTTGGTTTAGACCATGTTATAGAGCTTAAAAAAACAAATAATATGGTATTTTGAATTATTAAGCTAGGTTAAGTGGTTGCGGAGAAAATCCAAATAACCTGCTCATAAAATCTCCTATGTTAATCTTATGGGAAAAAGGTTTTTGGCTTTTCCTAAGTTAATTTTGATGTAAACTTCACATTTGCTTTTACCAATCAATTTAGCTCCACAAAACAATCATTTTGGTGTTTAAATTGTGATTCTACGTCCAACCGTTGCAGAGATATTCAAAGTGCTAAACACAGTACGTTGTCCAATGTTATCTTTATGGAGAATAAATAAAATTTGATATCTCCATTATTAATGAATGTATATTGATGAAACTTGGCACTTGGGGTCACGTAGTACTGGTATATTGATATTTGCACAAAAAATTGATTTTTTGTTGATTATCCCCGTAGCAGCGAACCTGCGTACTCAGCCCCCATGTTATTCTTATGGAGAATAAGTAAAATGTAATGACTCCCTTAATTATGAACATAAATTAATACAACTTGGTATGTGGCTTCACCTTGTTGAGTTATATTGATATTTGCATAAAAACCCATTTTTTTAGTTCCTTGTTGCAGCAAACCTGCTTACTCATCTCCCATGTTATTCTTATGGAGAATAATTAAAATGTTATATAGTGCTTACTTATGATTGAATATTGATTAAACTTGGTATGTGGCTTCGCCTAGTTAAATTATATTTATATTTGCATAAAAAACAACTGTTTGTGTTCCTTGTTTCAGCAAACCTACGAACTCATCACTAATGTTATTCTTATGGAGAATAATTAAAATTGTACATATCGCTTATATGTGAATTTATTTTTATGAAACTTGGTATGCGGTTTTATTTGGTATTAAGACATATATTATCCATTGGAAATTCGCTTAGTACGCAGGTTTGCTGCGACGGGGGGATTTTATATATAGGAAAGGTAAATGATCAAAGCTAAATCAAAATGAAACCAAGCAAACTTTTATTCTGAGTATAGATTTTAAAATTCCACATAAAGACTACTATACTAAAATAGACAACTGATCACCTATTGCGAATGGTCATGGAAATACTTATTAGAAAGAGATTTGAAAGGTCCTTGTTAATTGAACATAATCCCGGAACCTGACCGCAAATGGATGGCAAGGTCGGAAATGGAAGCCCTTCGAATAATGGCTTTACCCTTGCGATAATTCAGTCTCCATTTCCATTAAAAACACCACTGTCGCAGCAAACCTGCCTCCATTTTGCAAATGTTATTAGTTTATAGTAAATATTAAAACATGATCAAATCGTTGATTAAAGTAATAAACCTGTTATTATGGCATTTCAATGTATTTTAAACTGGTATAAAAAATGTATATATCTATCTATAATATTATAAAGAAGAGGTGGTTTCTGTCTGTCTGTCTGTCTGTCTGTCTGATGTTCCGGGTGAACGCAAAAACTACTGAACCGACTGGGCTGAAACTTTACACATAGGTAGATCTTGAACCCATGCAACACATAGACCTATTCACTTCCTTAAAATCCCCTCGGGCTACGCCCCGTGAACGTCCTAAGTTTCAATGTTTACATTTCAGAATAAAGTTAACATTCAGAAACTGTAATACGAACAGCTGTGGATACTTCCAGTTGACAGCTTAAAGAGCAGAAGCAAGAACAGCTGTTTCAAGCTAACTAAAATGCAAATTGCATTGACTAAAGAACGGGTAGAGAAAGCCCCTGTGCGAAGTACGGGTGTGTCAGCTAGCTATTAATTAATATTAATGAACAAATATCAATGTGGCTTCATCTAGTTGTCGTCTATTCTTTTTGCACAAAAAACAATTTTTACGATACTTCCTATACCCTCCCCCCGATTTTATATTTTTCCCCCTCCCGATTTTTATTTTTGCCCCACCCCCGATTTTATATTTTTATTTTATATCCCCCCATTTTAGCGAATTTCCCCTATAGGGAAGAAGCTATTACCGTAGGTCTCATGGTAAGATTTAAGCCCGAGACCATGACAATTTTTTTTTTTAGGTCCCCAGATGACTAAAACACTATTCGTTCAAATTTATATATATGTATATATATATCTATATATATATATATCTATATATATCTATATATATATATATATCTATATATATCTATATATATATATATGTGTCCGTGAATGCGATAACTTGAGTAAAAAACGTCCGATTTCGATGGAATTTGGCTCAAATGTGTAAAGTGACATTCATGACTTTAAGTTCGAAAACCAGAAAAATCGGGCCATGGGAAGGGGGGTTTATGGGGGTTTTAAATTTTCCAAAAATCAGTTTTTTGCATTTTTTACCCTAAAATTTTTAAAACACTTAATTTTGGTTTAGACCATGTTATAGAGCTTAAAAAAACAAATAATATGGTATTTTGAATTATTAAGCTAGGTTAAGTGGTTGCGGAGAAAATCCAAATAACCTGCTCATAAAATCTCCTATGTTAATCTTATGGGAAAAAGGTTTTTGGCTTTTCCTAAGTTAATTTTGATGTAAACTTCACATTTGCTTTTACCAATCAATTTAGCTCCACAAAACAATCATTTTGGTGTTTAAATTGTGATTCTACGTCCAACCGTTGCAGAGATATTCAAAGTGCTAAACACAGTACGTTGTCCAATGTTATCTTTATGGAGAATAAATAAAATTTGATATCTCCATTATTAATGAATGTATATTGATGAAACTTGGCACTTGGGGTCACGTAGTACTGGTATATTGATATTTGCACAAAAAATTGATTTTTTGTTGATTATCCCCGTAGCAGCGAACCTGCGTACTCAGCCCCCATGTTATTCTTATGGAGAATAAGTAAAATGTAATGACTCCCTTAATTATGAACATAAATTAATACAACTTGGTATGTGGCTTCACCTTGTTGAGTTATATTGATATTTGCATAAAAACCCATTTTTTTAGTTCCTTGTTGCAGCAAACCTGCTTACTCATCTCCCATGTTATTCTTATGGAGAATAATTAAAATGTTATATAGTGCTTACTTATGATTGAATATTGATTAAACTTGGTATGTGGCTTCGCCTAGTTAAATTATATTTATATTTGCATAAAAAACAACTGTTTGTGTTCCTTGTTTCAGCAAACCTACGAACTCATCACTAATGTTATTCTTATGGAGAATAATTAAAATTGTACATATCGCTTATATGTGAATTTATTTTTATGAAACTTGGTATGCGGTTTTATTTGGTATTAAGACATATATTATCCATTGGAAATTCGCTTAGTACGCAGGTTTGCTGCGACGGGGGGATTTTATATATAGGAAAGGTAAATGATCAAAGCTAAATCAAAATGAAACCAAGCAAACTTTTATTCTGAGTATAGATTTTAAAATTCCACATAAAGACTACTATACTAAAATAGACAACTGATCACCTATTGCGAATGGTCATGGAAATACTTATTAGAAAGAGATTTGAAAGGTCCTTGTTAATTGAACATAATCCCGGAACCTGACCGCAAATGGATGGCAAGGTCGGAAATGGAAGCCCTTCGAATAATGGCTTTACCCTTGCGATAATTCAGTCTCCATTTCCATTAAAAACACCACTGTCGCAGCAAACCTGCCTCCATTTTGCAAATGTTATTAGTTTATAGTAAATATTAAAACATGATCAAATCGTTGATTAAAGTAATAAACCTGTTATTATGGCATTTCAATGTATTTTAAACTGGTATAAAAAATGTATATATCTATCTATAATATTATAAAGAAGAGGTGGTTTCTGTCTGTCTGTCTGTCTGTCTGTCTGATGTTCCGGGTGAACGCAAAAACTACTGAACCGACTGGGCTGAAACTTTACACATAGGTAGATCTTGAACCCATGCAACACATAGACCTATTCACTTCCTTAAAATCCCCTCGGGCTACGCCCCGTGAACGTCCTAAGTTTCAATGTTTACATTTCAGAATAAAGTTAACATTCAGAAACTGTAATACGAACAGCTGTGGATACTTCCAGTTGACAGCTTAAAGAGCAGAAGCAAGAACAGCTGTTTCAAGCTAACTAAAATGCAAATTGCATTGACTAAAGAACGGGTAGAGAAAGCCCCTGTGCGAAGTACGGGTGTGTCAGCTAGCTATTAATTAATATTAATGAACAAATATCAATGTGGCTTCATCTAGTTGTCGTCTATTCTTTTTGCACAAAAAACAATTTTTACGATACTTCCTATACCCTCCCCCCGATTTTATATTTTTCCCCCTCCCGATTTTTATTTTTGCCCCACCCCCGATTTTATATTTTTATTTTATATCCCCCCATTTTAGCGAATTTCCCCTATAGGGAAGAAGCTATTACCGTAGGTCTCATGGTAAGATTTAAGCCCGAGACCATGACAATTTTTTTTTTTAGGTCCCCAGATGACTAAAACACTATTCGTTCAAATTTATATATATGTATATATATATCTATATATATATATATATATCTATATATATATATATATATATATATATATATGTGTCCGTGAATGCGATAACTTGAGTAAAAAACGTCCGATTTCGATGAAATTTGGCTCAAATGTGTAAAGTGACATTCATGACTTTAAGTTCGAAAACCAGAAAAATCGGGCCATGGGAAGGGGGGTTTATGGGGGTTTTAAATTTTCCAAAAATCAGTTTTTTGCATTTTTTACCCTAAAATTTTTAAAACACTTAATTTTGGTTTAGACCATGTTATAGAGCTTAAAAAAACAAATAATATGGTATTTTGAATTATTAAGCTAGGTTAAGTGGTTGCGGAGAAAATCCAAAAAAACCTGCTCATAAAATCTCCTATGTTAATCTTATGGGAAAAAGGTTTTTGGCTTTTCCTAAGTTAATTTTGATGTAAACTTCACATTTGCTTTTACCAATCAATTTAGCTCCACAAAACAATCATTTTGGTGTTTAAATTGTGATTCTACGTCCAACCGTTGCAGAGATATTCAAAGTGCTAAACACAGTACGTTGTCCAATGTTATCCTTATGGAGAATAAATAAAATTTATATCTCCATTATTAATGAATGTATATTGATGAAACTTGGCACTTGGGGTCACGTAGTACTGGTATATTGATATTTGCACAAAAAATTGATTTTTTGTTGATTATCCCCGTAGCAGCGAACCTGCGTACTCAGCCCCCATGTTATTCTTATGGAGAATAAGTAAAATGTAATGACTCCCTTAATAATGAACATAAATTAATACAACTTGGTATGTGGCTTCACCTTGTTGAGTTATATTGATATTTGCATAAAAACCCATTTTTTTAGTTCCTTGTTGCAGCAAACCTGCTTACTCATCTCCCATGTTATTCTTATGGAGAATAATTAAAATGTTATATAGTGCTTACTTATGATTGAATATTGATTAAACTTGGTATGTGGCTTCACCTAGTTAAATTATATTTATATTTGCATAAAAACCAATTGTTTGTGTTCATTGTTTCAGCAAACCTGTGTACTCATCACCAATGCTATTCTTATGGAGAATAATTAAAATTGTATATATCGCTTATATATGAATATATTTTTATGAAACTTGGTATGCGGCTTTATATGGCATTAAGACATATATTATGCATTGGAAATTCGCTGAGTACGCAGGTTTGCTGCGACGGGGGTATTATATTGTTGCCCCTTCCCTCCGATTCTATATTTTTGCTCCCCCCGATTTTTATTTTTGCCCCACCCCCGATTTTATATTTTTATTTTATGTCCCTCCCATTTTATATTTTTGCCCCTTCCCTCCGATTCTACATTTTTGCTCCCCCCCGATTTTATATTTTTGCCCCCCTCTTCAATTTTTTATTTTATATTTTTATGCCCCTCCCCGATTTCATATTTTTTGCCCCCCCCCCCCGATTTTATATTTTTGCTCCCCCCGATTTTTATTTTGCCCCCCCACTTCGATTTTATATTTTTATTTTATGTTCCCCCATTTTATATTTTAGCCCCCCCCATTTTATATTTTGTTGTCCCCCTCCCCAATTTTATATTTTTGCTCCCCCCATTTCTATTTTTGCCCCACCCCCAATTTTATATTTCCCCCCTCTTCGATTTTATATTTGTATTTTATGTTATCCCCCCTCCATTTTATATTTTTGCCCCAAGATTTTATATTTTTGCTCTCCCCTCCATTTCATAATTTTGCCCGACCGATTTTATATTTTTGCTCCCCCCTCGATCTTATTTTTGCCCTCCCTCCCCGATTTTATATTTTTGCCTCCCCCATTTTTATCTTTGCCCCCCATGTTATATTTTGCTCCCCCCTTCGATTTTATATGTTTAGTTTATGCCCCGCTCAGTTTTTAAATTTGTCCACCCCCTTTTTTATTTTTACTCTCCCCCCCGGTTTTTATTTTTGCACCTCCCCCCCCCCCGATTTTATGTTTTGCGCCCCCCGCAGATTTTATATTTATGCCCCCTCCCCAATATTCTTTATTTTTTCGTACTTGAGTTATTTTATTTCTAAAAGCGAATCCAAAGATGGGTACCGATTTGAAGTCGCAAACCACACGCCGTTTACTACCCGACAGAGTTCCTCGACTTAGCAACAGGACCTGAACTATCTGCCAGTATATTTCGTTAACTCTAATTTGTACATTAAACGTGTACAATGTAATTTTAATATTGTAAAATAGTGTGGATTGTTATTTGCTTTAGTTAATCTACCATTTATATACAACCCGTACGAAGGACGGGTATACAGCTAGTATAGAAAGAAAAATCACAATTTGCATAGGTACATTAAATAATAACAAATATTTAATACCTCAGAAATTGTTATGAAAAAATATTGATATATATTAATACCCCCGTAGCAGCAAACCTGCATACTCAGCACATTTACAATGCATATAAATTTATCTTAATACCACATAAAGCCACATACCAAGTTTCATCAACATACATTCATAAATAAACGATTTATGACATTTTAATTATTCTCCATAAGAATAACATGGCGGCTGAATATGCAGGTTTGCTGAAATAAGGAACACTAAAAGTGTTTTTTTTACAAATATCAATATAACTCAACTAGCTAAAGCCACGTACAAAGTTCTATTAATTTATGTTCATAATTAAAGGAGATAACACATTATTTATTCTCCATAAGAATAACATGGGGCTGAGTATGCAGGTTTGCTGCTACAGGAACTATCGGTTAAAAAAGGGGTTTTTCAAAAAATTTGAATGTGCAAATATCAATAGACCACAATGAAATGAAGCAATATACCAAGTTTCGTCAGGATAAGTTGATAAATAAGCGAGATATACAACTTTTCTTATCCTCCATAAGAATAACATTGGACAACGTACTGTGTTTAGCACTTTCAATATCTCAGTAAGCAATTGACATAGAGCAATGATTAAAACACCAAATTGTGCGTATTTTAAATTTGATTCCAATGGAAAAAATAAAACTTTACTTTTTCAAGGATTATATGTAAAAAAACTCGAAAAACCCATTTTTGGGGTAAAAAACCCCTCCAAAATACCCTTTCGGATAGGTCGATCTGTCTGGTTTCCGAACATAAAGTCATAAAGGCTGCTTTACACGTTTGCCCCAAATTTCATAAAAATCGGACCTTTTTTACGAGAGTTATCGCACCCACGGACATACAGTTTCGAACGAATGGTGTTTTTGGGGTCTGGGGACCTCAAAACGAAAAGTTATCATGGTCCCGGGACCATGGCCCGGGACATAGGCCCGGGTCTAGGTCTTACCATGCCGACTACGGTAATAGCTTCTTCCCTATAGGGGAAATTCGCTAAAATGACAAACAAAATCAAAAGATGCCATAACCAGATAAAACCGCTTACCAAGTTGTATGATACATTTGGTTATATTGGTCTCATTCCCTGGTGTATTTTGGTATTTCCGTGGGCAACTCTCGAGTTACCAATCATCAGATTACTCATGGAAAAGTTACATAAACTGCCTGCGAGACCCTTTTGCCTTAATTCCCTATTTTAACCATGTTGTGAATATATTTTACATGTAATTAATTGTAATTTACAAGATAATATGGAACCAACCCTTTATCGTTATATTATTAATTAACAAAAACAATCTCAATATACATTCTTTAGTTAAAAAACTAAAATTTTCGGCTGAAGCCTTCATTGGGAGTACAATTTAAAATAAAATTCTTACTTATTATATATATACTGTATAGAATATAAGGCTAAGAAAATCGTTGGGGTAACAATTTCTCGGATTTGCGGCATCGTAGAATTATGAAATTTTGCACACTTATTTATTACTAATAGGAGATGTGTATGTAAATAATGTGTGTTTGATGGGTGTATATGCCCTTGTCCCTTGTGACTTATAACATGAATTCTGATTTTCGTTATCCTTTTCATTTAATAAACAGCTGTGTTATTAAAATAAATATGTATACAGCAAGAACAGATGATTCATAAATAAAACATATTTCTGACTACTTTCTCTTATCCATTTTAACTCCACATTAAAAAAATAAACCTATCTGTGAGGGGGGAAGGATGAGATTTGGAGAGAGGATGAGGTGGAGAGGTTTCAGGCATAAATAAAAAGGCTACTGATTACTGGATTGTTAACGCCCTTCTGATATCCGTTTTAACACAATATAAAAGTACCTGGTGGTGTGGGTGGGAGAGGGGGCAGAGAAAGAGAGGGACGAGCGCAACAGAAACTACTAGATGTTAAAATCTCTTTTCAAATATTCATCGACTGTATTCAAATACATAGTCAAACAATATTTGGTCGAATTTCGACCACTGGACGGAATCTAGTTTATACTAATCTCTTAATTAGTTTCGTGTTGAATTTCTGCAAAGCCTTAAAAGATATGAATTTTAACGAGGGGTTTCCAGTTAAAGAGTTTATTACAAAAGTCATTATCGTGACTTCCTCATTTTCATAATGGTTTTGATTACTGTTCCTAAGACTAATCTATGATCTTAATGATTCTTGTAATTATGGAATATTAAGGGTTGAAAGTTTATTTTAATGAAACAATTGTCGTTATTGTTGCTGTTTTGTAAGTTAGCTCATTAAAGTCGTTATTGTATTTTTCAGCCCGCTGAATGACTCACTTATCTACTGTTTGACATACTCAGCCCTAACAAATCGTTGCTAACAAACTTACTAAGCACTGTATTGAGTATTTTGTCTATACTAAAGTTTATAATTTGCATAAATTTATATCTGTATTGAAACCAAACTATTTTTCACATTTTTTGTATTACGATTTAGATATTTACCTCTAGAGATTTTCTATAGATTTATTTTATTTTGTTAGCTATACTCGATAAAAAAGTTTGAATACTACCACAGAAAGTCCTTTGTCAATTAAAATAATGGATGAAGCGTTATATTATGAATTTCCATAATGTAACTTTTTGAAACTATCAAATACGGTATCAAAATCTAAAGCTTTACAAGAGGAATACCGGTTCAATAAGCTTTGTATAGGTTTCGAGTGCCGTTCGGAATTAATCTGAACATCCGTTACTGTAAGATCTAATTGTAAACAATGTGCAGACCTATTGTTTATTTGTAGAACTCCCTTCCTGCTGAACAATCTCAACTCTTGCTGCCGAGAGTTTGATTGCTTGTAAATGCTAGACTAGCTCACTAATTAAATTGTTATTGACAATGAAACTTGACAATTAAATAATCATAATATTATATTAGTAAAAATATACGAAAATTTATAAATAAAAATGCTTTAAATTACAGTTTTTCCCCTTTTAAGTAGTATTGATCGGATTTTAAAGTAGTGGTGAAAGCCATTATATACTAAAACTGGTTGATATGCTATTTTTATTGAGCCGAAGGCCAAAAGAAAGTTTGTTTCCAACGAGTGTAGGTTAAACAACGTGTACATGTTTCCAACATGTAAAAATAAATGCTATGAAGCAAATATTTTATTTTGTATATCGGTTAAACAAAGTAAAATTGTTAACGAGTCAAAAAAAATGCCTGTCTGAACAATACTTTAATCGTGAATTGTGTACGGTAGCTATAAAGACAAATTTATGTGACAGATTCGTTAATCTACATGTGATCTGTTATTTTACCTTCGGACTTTCTCACTCGCAGCTTCAGTTAAGATTTAGAAGGCAATGACCTTCCTGGCTTCCAAACTTTCATTGCAAAAACTGTTGTTCTCAATGGCGGTAAAGGATTATAAGTGGTACATCCAGAAAGTAAGTTTCGTTTGGTAATAAAAATAAATCCAAGAAGATACATAAAAACAATTTATTGTGCCAAATTCTACAACTCTTACTCTATCTTTTGACATAACCTCTGTGATTGTTGAGGCATCTTTCGTACAGTGGTACAAGTTTTCGTATGCCCTCCTTATAGAGCTTTGCCACCTGTTTCTTCAACCGTGAGTAACTTGTGGTAGTGGTAACTTGATCTTTTAGCTAATCATCGTTGTTAAAGTGTTGATCACCACGGAAACTCTTCAGACTACATGGAAACTCTATACATAACAGCCCTAACCTCGGTTCTAGTGAATTTCATTTTTTGTTGCATCTAAAATGTTTCCATGGTGATCAACACTTCAACAACGATGATGAGCTAAAAGGGCATATTACCACACGCTTGAAGAAACAGGTGGCAGAGCTCATGAGGTAAACTTGTGCCACGGTATGAAAAATGCCTAGAAAATCACGGGGTTACGTCAAAAGACGGATTAAGAGTGTTAGAATGTGGAACAATAAATGATATTTCTGTATCTGTCTTTGATTTATTTTATTACCGAACGGAACTTACTTTCTGGATGTACCTCGTACATTGATTACAACACAATGTTGTTACACCGTTAAAACAGTTGTTAGTAAACAATCGTTGATCAGAAAACAAGTGAACTTGACCGTAAACTAGTTAAAATGGTATTAACTGCCTAAAAAGGTAAAAACTCAATTTTAGCTGGAAAACGGTAATTCTTTATTTCTTCAGGAAAACAAATTATTATATGTAAATCTTTATATATAATTCTGTAAGCAAAACTTTAAAGTCAAAATTGTGGGAGTTTGAAAAATCGCAGGATAATGGAAGATGGTTCAAATTAAAGGTCTTGATCCCAGGGACTCTGAAAAATAGCAGTATTTCCAATATGTTACGAGAAATAACGTAAAACACCCCCCATAAGACAAGCATGTGGATTTAAAAACGTCTGCTTTATTTACATTAAAACATGTGGTTACGTGTCTACTTTGTTTACGAACTGACATATGTTCTTATTTATATTGTTTTATTTTCCTCAGCACATAAAGAGTAAAAGAAAATCAGATGAATCAGAGTAGGTTTAGAGCAAGATTATAGGGGCTATGCCACTAGTAAAACAATAAATTTATTGTTGATCAGTTCCGTACCGTGTTTAACGAAGCCATTTATTATGAAAAGTCAGTTCCGACTTGTTAGAGTCACATTAATATTCATTGGTATTGTCTCTCAAAGTCTACAAATACGGAATAATGAAGGTGTAACAGCGCTGTAATGAAAATGGCTCTTGGCTAACTTAGATTGGCCGTCCGCTAAGGGTAGTCTGACACGGAACACAGGGCTCGACCTGGCCAAGCTATCTCTACAGAGATTGGGGGCAAAGAATAACATACATCTTTAGGTTGTACACAAGACAAGTAGGTGCTACAATAGAGCTTTACAAGTAATTAAAACATATAAAAAAGTATTTACTAATCCCAGACAAAAGAAGTTATTTTATTTTTACTTTTGAACTGTGTTACATTTGATATGAACAAATTTGATATAGCATTTGATATGCCGGTTGATGAGATCTTAATTTCAATTTGGAAATGGGTGTTTTTAAATACAGAGAAATAATTATTGTGGAAGAATGCACTAAGTTTAATACTTTATTTCCTCTGTTTGTTTTGTTTTTGTTTATTTCAGTTATATTTCTAAATACCCCCGTCGCAGCAAACCTGCATACTCAGCGATTTTCCAATGAAGATAATACTACATAAAGTAATTATATAATTACATAATTATAATAAATATAATAAATAATTATAATAAATTACGTAATTATATAGATAATTAATACTACATAAAGCCACTTACCAAGTTTCATAAAAATATATTCCCAAATAAGCGATATATGCAATTTTAATTATTCTTCATAAGATTAACATTGGGGCTGAGTACGCAGGTTTGCTGCAACAAGGAACACAATAAATGGGTTTTTACGCTAATTTCAATAGAACTTAATTAGGTGAAGTCGTATACCAGTTTTTATTCATTTATGTTCTTAATTAAGAGACATAGCATTTAATTATTCTCCATAAGAATAACATGGGGGGTGAGTACGCAGGTTTGCTGCTACGGGATCCTTTGGCAAAAAAATTGTTTTTGAGCAAATATCAATAAACCACAAAACCAGATGAAGCCGTATACCAAGTTTCGTCAGTATATGTTCATAAATAAGCGAGATATAAAATTTGTCTTTTCCCCCATAAGAATAACATTAGACAACGTACTAATATCTAAAGTGCTAAAGCACTTTGAATATCTCAGTAACCAATTGACGTAGAGGAATGATCAAAATACCAAATTGTGTGTTTTTTAAAGCTGAATCCAATGGTAACAACTAATATTTGACTATTTCAAAAAGCATATGTAAAAAATTCAAAAAACCCATTTCTGGGGTACAAAACCCCCCAAAATACCCCTTCGGATAGAGCAATCTGGCTGGTTTTCGAACTTAAAGTCATAAATGTTGCTTTACACGTTTATACCAAATTTCATCAAAATCGGATCATTTTTACGAGAGTTATCGTACTCACAGACACACACACACACACACACACATATATATATATATATAATTATATATATATACACGGTTTCGAACGAATGATGTTTTTGGGGTCTGGGGACCTCAAAACGAAAATTTATTATGGTCTCGGGCTTAGGTCTTACCATGCCGACTACGGTAATAGCTTCTTCCCTATAGGGGAAATTTGCTAAAACTAATTCTTGTGTAGCTAAACTTATGTATGCATATATCAATTTATCCCCTATGTATAACAATTTATAATTATAATTAATCCTTTGTGCTGATTTTTCATGCAAACACAGGAGACAAAGTTGCGCTTTACTCCCTCAATACACAAATAACTATTGCCAATCTCAAAATTATGGTGATTTTAAATTTCTTATATTTCCAATAAAACTTATCGATGGGGTGTTTGTAGTGTACTTCAATAACTACAAAGACAAAGTTTATAAATTCAAACATTTTTTAAGTTTCTTATTCGTCAAGTTACTTTACTTTGTTCACATATATAACTTATTAATAGTTTGGCAGTCAAGGATAAGCACCTAAATTGATCACTAACAGGAACATATTTGGTGATTTGATTAGCATTAAAATGTAATAAATATGTAACGAATAAATTAACAACAATCCCCAGTACCACCTAGACAAAAGAGTATCTAGACAATCTCCCAAATAGTGTCTGTTTACCTTATTTTTAAGTAGTACGATCTTGTATAAACAGAAGATGAAAGAACCTAATCTTGCCTACAATTTAGAACTCGGACAACCTCATTATTGTCGCACTTACTCTCACGCCACGTTCACTCTTCCCATTTATGTACATCACGAACCCACGTATTACAAATAAATAGCAGTTTTATAATCTAAAACCAATTTATTCAGAATCTGAATCATTTGTTTAAATTAATATTAGATTATAGAGTTTTTACGGAAATGGAGTATAAATAACATTGCATCTATAACAGAGAAATACGTTAAGTTGAATAATTCTTAATACTGTAAATTGTTTTGAAATTATTGAAATGTTGTCTTTTATTTTTCACAATATTTAATAGAATTTTATAAATTTCCATGGATTAGTCTTTTAACTAAAGAAACAATTTAGAAAATATATAAATAACGTTTTTGAACAGTTTAAGCCAAAGTATTTATTTATCAACAATAAACTTAACTTTAAAACCACCAACAGAATATTTGAAACATAAAACATTTTAAATTTTATAATTTACAACATGGAATTTAATTAGTTTCGTTCACGGAACGCTGATTTAAAGAACTCCTCCCCCCTTTCAGAGTAACGCTATGGCACATTCCCCTTCCCGTTCAGTGCCTTTTTCGTGAATTTTTTATGAAAATTTAACTATTATCATAGCCCGCAAGGTAAAGTTTAAGCCTGGGACCACCATAAAAGTTCTTAACTTGTTTTTTAGGCCCCAATAAGGGCAAAAATCCCCTTCTAATGAATACTAAATGATGTAATATAAACAAAAAAATTGTAGGATATCTCCCATATTGGTAGCGCAAGGGCTATCGACATGCCACTTGTCCGAATAACCAACTGATCGATATTTCAAAAAGTAATAATTATTAAGTGCTGAGTGCTGAAACTAACTTATCGACATGACCATATGATCGACATTTTAAATAATTAAATAAATAATGATAAAACAACTGATCGACAAGATACTTGTTCAAATGACCATTTGACCGAATTTAAATTAGTGTAAATAATAATAACTGCTCCTACTACTTGTGCAAAGAGACGATTGTTCGACTTTTACCCCACTGTTGGCACCCTCACCAATGAGTACCAAGCAAGAAAAGCAATGCAATAAAAGCCAACCTCAAAATAAAAAGTTTCATATTTACACTGGACACTTGTGGTAAAATAAATAAATCAGCAAAATTGTGAACTGTGGTTATTGGGTTGTGATGTAACTTTTTGGAGTAGCATTGGATTTAATACCATTGTGTTAGACATGACAGCAGAAAGCATTCGTCAACTTAAACATGTACCTCTAAGAGACTCAGTTTCAAAGAGAAAATGCAAACGAAAACAGAAACGAGACAATGGAACTGGCATATTGCAGGGTATAATGTTACATTATCTTGTCTAAATGTCTTCCTTAACAGCCTCTGTTTTGCCATGTAATATTCATTTGCTAAGCCAACGCTCTTAAGATGACATCTTGGAAAGGAAACCAAAACATAAAATAAAGTTAAAAAGCGTACAAACTAGCAAGCGAACGAAGTTGCTTCTTAGTTGTCAACTATTCCAAGTATCCCTAAATGACTGCCATTATCAACTACAAAATTGTATTTAAATAAAAGCTCATTAAATCATTAAATTCATGCATGAACAAAAAATATTTACTCTTGACTCTCTCATTTTCCCAACCAGCTGTTCGGGGTGTTTATGTTGATAACTCCTTAATTATGAATACCCCCATCGCAGCCAACTTGCGTACTCAGCGAATTTCCAATGATTAATATATGTCTTAATATCACGAAAAGCCGCATACCAAGTTTCATAAAAAATATTCACATAAGAGATATATACAATTTTAATTATTCTCCATAAGAATAACATTGGAGATGAGTATGCAGGTTTGCTGCAACAAGGAAGAACAAACATGGGTTTTCATGTAAATATCAATATTACTCCACTAGGTGAAGCCACATACCAAGTTTCATCAATATAAATTCATAAATAAGCGATATATACCATTTTGATAATTCTCCATAAGAATAACATGGGAGATGAGTACGCAGGTTTGCTGCAACAAGGAACACAACAAATTTATTTCTATGCAAATATCAATAGAACTCAATTATAGGCAAAGCCATATACCAAGTTTTAGCGAATTTCCCCTATAGGGAAGAAGCTATTACCGTAGTCGGCATGGTAAGACCTAGGCCCGGGACCATGATAACTTTTCGTTTTGAGGTCCCCAGACCCCAAAAACATCATTCGTTCGAAACTGTATATATATATATATATATATATATATATATATATATATATATATATATATATATATATATATATACACACACACATATATGTGTCCGTAGGCACGATAACTCTCGTAAAAATAATCCGATTTTTATGAAACTTGGTATAAACGTGTAAAGCAACATTTATGACTTTACGTTTGAAAACCAGCCACATCGCTTTATCCGAAGGAGTATTTAGGTGGGCTTTGTACCCCAAAAATGGATTTTTTGAATTGTTTACATATAATTTTTGAAAAAGTCATATTTTAGTTTTCACCATTGGATTCAGCTTAAAAAAACACACAATTTGATATTTTGATCATTCCTCTACGTCAATTGGTTACTGAGATATTCAAAGTGCTAAACACAGTACGTTGTCCCATGCTATTCTTATGGAGAATAAGAAAAAAACTTATATCTCGCTTATTTATGAACGTATACTGACGAAACTTGGTATACAGCTTCATCTTGTTGTGGTCTATTGATATTTGCTAAAAAAAATTGTTTGCCAAATTGTCCCGTGGCAGCAAACCTGCGTACTCACCCCCCATGTTATTCTTATGGAGAATAATTAAATGCTCTGTCTCCTTTAATTATGAACATAAATTAATAAAAACTGGTATACGACTTCACCTAGTTGAATTATATTGATATTAGCATAAAAACCCATTTGTTGTGTTCCTTGTTGCAGCAAACCTGCGTACTTAGCCCCAATGTTATTTTTATGGAGAATAATTAAAATTGTATATATCGCTTATTTGTGAATATATTTTTATGAAACTTGGTAAGTGGCTTTATGTAGTATTAAGACATTTATATCTCCATTGGAAATTCGCTGAGTATGCAGGTTTGCTGCGACGGGGTATTATTAATTTATGTTCATAAAGGGATAAATTAAAATTTACTTATTCTCCATAAGTGAGCCGTGACTACTTTCCACCGACGAATGTCACGCCTCATTTAGTGTTTATATAGTACTAATTCTAGTGTCTGTGGTCTGACGTCCCCATTTGCACGGCCGTGAACCTCGTGTGCAGAGTCCTTGGGCGTTGACTTGTGACCCCCGAGGATTATTTCCGTTGCACAATGTGCAATTTGCTCATAGATCGTGTGGCTGTCAAACGACGAGCATCTGTTGTGTTTTCTGTATTAAAGTTTTGTGATAAGTAAAGTTGTATGTTATGTTTTCGTTGAATGTTGTCATCGTAATGTTCGTCTAAACGAGCCGTCATCGTCTGATGGGGTCCCGGAGGAGCGCGACCACCTCAACATCATGAGCGTCGGCGGAGAGGGATTTCTCCAACTTGGCTGCCGTCATCGGATCCTGGCCCCCCTCTCCGCCCAGCTTCGTCGCCCCTCCGGTGGGCCGCTTCGACCCGCCCAGTAAACCGCCGCCTGCCGCAAGTTATCATAAGAATTTTGTTGTTATTGTTTATATATTTATTTATTTATTGATTGTTGTTTTTTGAACACTATTGCCACCATGGACTCTTAATGTTTATTATTGTTATTTAGTTTTTAGGCACAATTGTTGGAAATCGTCGTTATTTATTTAAGGGGGCCCCTTCCAAGCAATGATCTATAAAAGGCAATTAAGTAAATTATTATTGAAATGTTCGTTGTCCTATTTGTTTTATTGTTAATTATTTATTGAATTGTTGAAGTGTTTATTTAAATGTTTATCTATTGTTGGTTAATTTTTTTTTAAATTGAAAATGTCAACATTTAACTCAACTCCATCAACTTAAATTAATTTTGAATGGATTTTTTTTTTAACTTAGCCAAACTTTAAAACTGCTTTTTTTTGGAAATCTTATAGAATGAAAGCACCTTTATTTGAACATGTAAACTAGAAGGCAGGTGAGAAAGATTTTTGTTTCCAAAAGGATTTAACTCACATGTATTATTGTTGTTTTTGATTGCTATTACAATTTGTGCCTCTCAAATGGTGCGTTTTAATTTTTCCTCCACGGTCTTTACATTTAGGTAGGGCTGTGAGCCGCCCCTCGCCCCGCGTCCATGGGAGCACGCTTCCAATTCTGGTTCGCTTGGGTGCGGGTGCGGGGGCGTGGTTCATAAGAATAACATAGGGGATGAGTACGCAGGTTTGCTGCTACGGGAATTATCGGTAATTTTTTTTCAAATAACAATAGACCCCAACCAAATGAATTCGTATACCAAGTTTCGTTAGTATACGTTCATATATAAGCGAGATATTCATTTTTTCATATCCTCCATAAGAATAGCATAGGACAACGTACTGTGTTTAACACTTTCAATATCTCTGTAACCAATTGACGTAGAGAAATGATCAAAACACCAACTTGTGTGTTTTTTAAGGTGAATCCAATGGTGAAAACAAATATTTGACTTTTTAGTATATTACATTTAAAACCTAAAAAAATTTTGGGGGTACAAACCCCTCCCAAAATACCACTTCGGATGGATCGATCTGTCTGGTTTTCGAACTTAAAGTCATAAACGTTGCTTTACACGTTTGTACCAAATTTTATCAAAATCGGACCATTTTTACGAGAGTTATTGCACCCACGGACACACACACACACACACACACACACACACACACACACACACACACACACACACAAAAACACACACATATATATATATATATATACATGTCCGTGAGCTCGTGAGCACGATAACTCTCGTAAAAATGGTCCGATTTTTATGAAATTTGGTACAAACTTGTAAAGCAACATTTATGACTTTAAGTTCGAAAACCAGCCAGATCACTCTATCCATAAGAGTTTTTACTAAAAGTCATTATCAGTTTTGTTTCCTTGGACACAACAAAAAACATAAATAAACATTTATACAACGCAAATTATTTAAAGTTATTTATTAAATAAAAACAGGTAAAATACAAATAATGTCTATACTAGGTGTACGCTCATTCTTCCCGTAAGAGGATGAACGAAGACTGAATTTGTAATTATATATTTAAATAGATATGTTACATATTTAGCTTTTGTTAACTTACACCTTGTTTAGCCAAACACTTTTACAATAGGTCAACCATATGCAATCTAGACCATATGCAACATATCTAAATAATTATAATTTCTTTATATTGTAATCTGACAGAGAAATATTACAAATGTGTGAATGTTCGAGTACAAATACTAAAGATTTCAATAGATTACTTGTATTTAAAAATACTTAGAAAACATTTTAATTGATATATTATAAAACTAAGGAGCTTTGCAAAGGTCCGCAAGCATACTAAAATATGTTACAAATTTAAGAGATAAAAGACAACCGACAAAATTTGAAGTACCAGCTATCATACTAATCATTCTAATATTATAAAGCTGAAAGTTTGTGAATTTGTTTGTTTGTTTGTTTATTAGTTTGTGGCTCAATCACGCTCTAACTACTAAATCGATTGAGCTGATTTGGTAGGAAGATTGCTAATATCCTAAAGTAACATATAGGCCTATTCACGTTTTAAAATTCCTTTATGATTTAGCCCCAATAGCTACTAAACTTCCCATGTTAATCTTATGAGCATTAACATTTACTGGATCAGATTATAAATAAAACAGGTGTTCTGCATTTTATATTTTGAGTTAATTTATTTGTTTATATTTTGGTTTACATTTTGTTTGCTCCTTTAACCACGAAGGTACCTGTATCACAATAATGCCGGGGAAACGTAAATAAAGTTTTATTAGTGACCCGATTAACCGATTTATTAGTGGTTAGAAGCATTGATTTTGAATACAGAAGGATGTATCATCAATGTTAGAAGTCACGAAACTTAAAACACAAATACTGTAATGGAAACGCGAGTGCGGCTCAAAGGGAGTACACTGTCCGCTATTCTGGTCGGTGCGTTCCCAGTACGCAAGTGTTGACGCGGTTGTATCAGCGTTTGGTAGAACATGGATCTGTGCACAAGGAGCGGAGTGAGGTGGGTGCAGCAGCTTTGGATGTGTACACTGAAGAGCAAATTCTGGACCGAGTTAGAGAAGACCCGGGGATTAGTAGCAGAAAAATTGCAGGTGAAACAGGCGTGAGTAAAACTACAGTTTTGACGGTTTTACACAAAAATAAATTCTACCCTTACCATTTCACAAAAGTTCAAGGCCTTGAACGTAATGACTATGCTGCTAGACGAGATTTCTGTCGCTATCTACTAAATTCTGATATTGAACAATACAACTTTTTCAAAAAAAATCTTATGGACAGACGAATCTATTTTTACAAGACAAGGTGTATTCAACTGCCACAACATGCACATGTGGGATACTGAAAACCCAAGAGCAGCAAGAGAAATGTCCTTTCAAAGAAGATTTCATATAAACGTTTGGGCTGGCGTGGTTGGCAATCGTTTCTTGGGACCTCACATTTTTCAGGGAAGTTTAAATGGAGTTATGTATCTTGACTTTTTGCAACACGATTTGCCTCAAATGTTGGATATGATTGACCCTGCGCATCGTCAACATATTATTTATCAACAAAATGGTGCACCTCCTCACTTTACTACAGACGTCCGAGATTGGCTGAGTGCTAACTACCCAACTTGGATTGGCCGAGGAGGTCCTGTACCTTGGCCTGCAAGATCTCCTGATCTGAATCCCATGGACTTTTTTGTGTGAGGATTTATGAAGTCTGAGGTGTACGCAACTCCTGTAAATAGTGAAGAGGAACTTATAAACAGGATCCAAGATGTAACAAAGAAAGTTAGGGAAAAACTAAGCCATAAAGTGACAGTTGGTGCAATGTGAAAGAGAGCCAGAGCCTGTATAAGAGAGAACGGAGGACATTTCGAAAATAAACTGAAATGAAGCTGTAATCTCGTGTGATCCATCTAACATTTACGATTTTATCTTGTACTTTTGCAGGTAAAAAAGGAATTTTAACTTCATGATATAGCTGTAATAATGCAAATTTTCATATGTGTGTTTTTAGTATGACAGAGTTTAATTATTATTTTCCCAAACCACGTGTTACCCCATTCAAACGCGCATTACTGTACTAAAATGGTAACGAATCTAGTTTTGTATCATATCTTCTGAAAGCCCACATTTTGAAGCAGTTTTTATAGCATTTGCTACTCTCTAGCAAATTTGTTTAAAGAATTATGCATGAAATATTAATTTTTAATTTTTTAAAGCAAATTCTAATGAATTTAATAAGTGATTATGTAGTGTCTTGCTCATTATAACCTATTTGTCCTTACTTGAAATTTAATTTAGAATACGATTGTAGTACTACAGTTTGACAAATGTTTCGAAATATCCCACAAATTCTAAATTTTTGGGTAAAAGTACGGTTAAAAAATATAATACAAAATTATTTTTTTTAGTGGATGTATGGGGTATAATTTTTTTAATTGTGTATTTAAGTTGCATTTATGTAGTTCTATCACCCAACAAATTTTGTAACGCTAGGTCCAGACCACCCTGTATAGCATTTTATTTATTCTCCATAAGAATAAGATTAAAATTGAGTACGCAGGTTTCCTGCAACGAGGAAGATAAGAAATGAGTTCTTTTTGCAATTATCCATATAACTCAACCAGGTGAAGCTACATACCAAGTTTAATTAAATTAAGTTCATAACTAAGGGATATATAAAACTTTACTTATCCTCCATATGAATAACATGGGGCCGAGTATGCAGGTTTGCTGTTACCGGGAAAAATAAAAAAAAACTTTTTTTGTGCAAATATCTATATACCACAACTAGTTGAAGCTACATCCCAAGTTTCATCAATATACATACATAAATAATGGAGATATCAAATTTTATTTATTCTCCATAAGGATAACATTGGACAACGTACTGTGTTTAGCACTTTGAATATCACTGCAACGGTTGGGCGTAAAACAACAATTAAAACACTAAAATGATTGTTTTGTAGAGCTTAACTTATTGGTATAAAGAAATGTCGAGTTTTTAGTAAAATTATCTGAGGAAAATCTAAAACCCGTATTTCCATAATTTTAACATAGGAAATTTTATGGACGCGTTGTTTTACTTTTCTCCACAAAACCTAGCTTAACCTAACTTAATAATTCAAAATATTAAATTGTTTGTTTTTTAAGCTCTATGAAATGGCTATAACCAAAATCTAATGTTTTTAAAATTTTAGGGTAAAAAGTTCAAAAAAATGATTTTTGGAAAATGTTAAACCCCCATAAAACCCAGACCGATCGATCTGGTTTTCGAACTTAAAAGTCTTAAATGTAACTCTCCACATTTGTGCCAAATTTCATCAAAATCGGGCATTTCTTTCAAAAGTTATCGCAGTAACGGACACACACACACACACACACACACATATACATATATATATATATATATATATATATATATATATATATATATATATATATATATAAATTTGAACGAATAGTGTTTTTGGCATCTGGGGACCTCAAAACAAAAAGTTATCAGGGTCTCGGGCTTAAGAATTACCATGCCATCTACGGTATTCCCTATAGAGAGCATTCACTAACATGGTTCATAAATTATAATCTATGTATATAATAAATCGCTAGTATGCCTAGCATGCTCACTCGGATGTTCCAAGCTGATCGCTACACGAGCGATCTGCGTGGAGGCGTCCAAGACCTTCCCGGACATCCGCCTGTAGAATGGCTCCATTAAAATACATGTTAACCAATTGTTTTCCATTCCCGTCCGTGAACGTCCATGGATGCCGGTGTGAAATGACCTACAACGGTAGGGAGAGAAGGTTTTAAACGTTGGAATTGTACATTTTAACATCCAAGATAAAAGCCAATCGTGTGGTGTAAAACATAAAAAACATAGTCACTTTTTTGTATTAAATTAAAAGTTTTGTTTGCGCTCGTATTTCTGGTGGATAATGAATCTCTTAGCTCCTGTAATGAAAATGTTGCCTCCCGCTAGCACAATGATTAGCTAACGCCCATGTAAACCGACTACGCAGCGTGCAATAAACCGCGGAATTGTTTCACATAATCTTGACTACAAAATAATTTAAGTTTCAGGTTTATACACCTTTATACTGTAGAAAATAGAAAGGAATGTTGCATGGAATTTATGATGAACTGGTAATCAGTTAAGTCGTGATCGATTTTCCTTGTAAAGCCTATGGTGCTATATCCAGAACCGTTACACTTATACCCCTAACACAATTTTTATTAGGAACAGTATTATAATTTGCAATTGTTTTAATAAACTTAGCAAATAAAGATTTGATTGATGTGGCTGCATTTCATGGGCAAACTCAAGATAATTTTGAGTAAGTGGTTCTCTGTGGCGTGACCTGTAGATTTTGACGTTTCAAACACATCTTGAAGGATCTTAAAACAAAAAAAGGAAACGGTTTTAAGTTTGCGTTGCCAAGTTTCATTCACAACTTGGCAATATAGAAAGAAAATAATTTGAGTTCATAGGTATCTTCTTAATAAAAATCAATAGTTTTAACCATTCAGGGGACGCCACATCTCAGAACCGGGCTCAGGACCAGATTCTAACTATGGGCCCCCAATACTGTATTGAAAATCTACTTTCCTCTTCCCACATAAAACCCATTTATAGTTGCTTTCAAGTTTCAGTGGTTGAATAAAATGTCTGAATTCCTACTGAATTATATTTTTTAGCGAATTTCCCCTATAGGGAAGAAGCTATTACCGTAGATTTCATGGTAAGACTTAAGCCCGAAACCATGATAACTTTTCGTTTTGAGGTCCCCAGATGTCAAAAACACCATTTTTCAAATTTGTATAAATGTATATATATATATATATGTGTATATATGTATACATATATATATATATATATATATATATATATATATATATATATATATATATATATATATATGTGTGTGTGTGTGTGTGTCCGTAAGCACGATAACTCTCGTAAAAAAGGTCCGATCTTAATTAAATTTGGCACAAATGTGTAAAGTACCATTTATTTGAACGAGTTCGAAAACCAGACGAAACGCATCATCCCAAGGGGGGTTTTGGGGGTTTTGTACCCCAAAAATGGGTTTTTGGGGTTTTCACATGTAATTTTTATTTAAATCAAATTTTAATTTTCACCATTGTATTCAGCTTAAAAAACAAACAATTTGGTACTTTGACCATTGCTCTACGTCAATTGGTTACTGAGATATTGAAAGTGCTAAACACAGTACTTGTCTAATATTATTCTTATGGGGGAAAAGACAAATTTTATATCTCCCTTATTTATGAACGTATACTGGCGAAACTTGGTATACGGCTTCATCTGGTTTTGGTCTATTGTTGTTTGCACAAAAAAAACATTTTTCGCCTATGGTTCCGTAGCAGAAAACCTAGGTACTCAGTCCCCATGTTATTATTATGGAAAATAATTAAAATGTTGTATATCGCTTATTTATATGGATGTATATGGATGAAACTTGGTATGTGACTTCACTTAGATGAGTTATATTGATATTTGCTTAAAAATCCATTATTTTGTGTTCCTTGTTGCAGCAAACCTGCGTACTCATCCTCAATGTTATTCTTATGGAGAATAATTAATATTTTAAATATCACTTGTTTTTGAATATATATCTTATGAATCCTGTTAAGTGGCTTAATGTGTTATGTTATATATTTATTGGAAATTCGCTGAGTATGCAGGTTTGCTGCGACGGGGCTATTTAATCCTACATTTTCTAAAATTAATAAATAAAAGGAACTCTAACTGAAAAATTGAAAGGGGACAGCAAGCCACAGAGTACAGTCGCCCGAACGACAGCGTTCACTCTGCGGTGGAACCAGCGATCAAAGAATAAAATTTTTTTGTTATTATTTGGTCGCTGCGTGGAAAAAATGGGAGACTTCTGAATCGGTACAATGACGTCATCCGGCGACGTCACATTTTAACATTGCCCCTGTTGTCGGCTGCACTGATATCTGTCAATTTCAATGATTGATTGTAACTAGAACTCAGTGTGTTTTCAAGATTATAGTGTTACGTCTTAGAATTTTTACATAAAATCGAGAAAATTATTTAAGTGACCATAAACCGGATGAAATCAATTAAATGTTGGACTTAAACTGTAATATAATAATTTATGTTCTTAGCTCTTAAGGCTTCATGTAATTTAATACAAAGCCTCTAATAAAAAATACAAAACAATTAAGGTTCTGTTTTGTAATATAGTTTTATCACATTTTAATCCTGTATTAATGTACGGTATTTAAGTAATGAAGAGAGAGGTCTTTATTTTTTTTAATCAGAGAAAACGGGGTTTATCTTCTGAAGCTACAATAAATTTGAATTATGTGTAGAGGGTTAGGCCCTTTTATTTTGTACTGTTATTTTGCGATGTCACTTTTAAAAGTTGGGAATTTGATTAGGAAACACAGTTGATTAACATACGTTTTTGCAGCAATTTCATACAAGTTACAAACGTTTTGTAAGTCATGTTTAAAAATGCCATAATTAATAATGCATTAATTGTGCATTTTTATGAGAACTATAAATAAATTAGACCACGCCTTACAATTTACTAAAAGCCTTTTATCACCAGGATTAAAGATCGAGTAATCATCAAACATTGGTTCAGGGTTCAGGAGTTGAATTAGGTTAGGGAATTCTGTAGGATGTATAATCAATGGTTCGACCGCCTCTACGTCGACAGCTACTAGTGTCCCATTCCGAAACGGCCCACACGAGACAGACGCAGGAGGTAAACAGGTAACGGGTTATAGGTTATAGGGCTTAAAAGGGGTGATGAGCAAAAGTAGTTAAACAAATGCAATTAAGTTATACTCAAAAGTAAAGAGTATTGTGCTTTGCTCAACCTTACAATATTGGTTTCAACAGAATTATTGGTAATTATTGGTAATACAGATAAACCTCGGTATTATCCAAGGCTGATAAAAAAATATCACCCAGCATCTTAGCATTTATAGAATATTGAGCTGATAAGTGAATGAATAAGATTGGCGACCAGGCATTTCTAATCATGACAATAATTTGTTAATTATTTAAAAACAACTCTAGACAAAAACAACTTAATTAATTTTAGCTTTGTTGTTAAGCTTTCGTAAGACAAAAGTTAACTATGTATCTTAATATCTCTTTAAGACGCCGACGCTCGACGCAAACTGGGCGTATTTTAAGGCGAATATAAATTAATGATGAGTGTAGAATGGGTGAGATGCCTTGTGTAGCCTTGTTACTGACTAAGACTGACTGATTCTTTAGCCAGGATCATTAACTAATAGCCCAATGACCAATGGCAGCTGGATCCAGTATCGAACCTTCGCAACATTTTCTCAGGATTTGTATCAGGATTTAAACCAAACTTCTGGTAATTCATAGGTTTAATTGTAGTCTTCGGGAGTTTAATTTTTAATTTCAAATGTTTCCTCTCCATTATGGGGAACATCCGAACATCATTGGTGGAAAACTATTGATCAAATAAGTTAAACAAATGTATTTTTGTTATTTAACAATATATTTAATACTGATAACATAACCTTAATTTTTTTCAACTGGCATCTCCACCGCGTCATCGGATCCAGCTGACGTCATAGTGCCGACTGCCGATCTAAAAGTCTCCCTCTTTTTGATCGGAAGGTGGGAATGCTTTTCGCGGGGGTAGTATGGGACTCTTTCAAGAGAATACTACCCCCACTAAACCCACCTTCCCCCTCCAAAATAGGTGAGATAGGAAAGTCTCCCGTGTGTTCCACCCTTCACTGTGGCACTGGCAGAGAGTAATATTTTGGCTCATTGCATTTTAAAACACCGTTGAATGATGTGTAATTGTTTAGAGTACGTTTCAAAACGTCCAGGTGCAGAACATCCAGGTAGGTTATTTTTAATTAATAATACATAGCTGTTTCAAAACGTCCAGGTTTCAAAACATCCAGGTTCGTTTCAGAACGTCCCCATTGTTTAAAGGTCATATTCTATGGGTTACGAAATTAGGTATATTCGTTTTTGTTTGCAGTTGCCATGTAAACATGTGTTTAGGTTGCCCTTATATTTTTTATAACAACAATCTAAATCGAGTTCGCATGCAGCACGCTGACGTGAGGGAAGTGAGTTTCCACATACAAAACTTTTAAAACTCAAAACCAGTGTAAAAACACACATTTTTCCAATTTTATTGAAATCTGAAAACATTGATCTTTTGGCTGTTCTGATGCTCCTGGTTTCATTTACCTGCAATGCTAGGAATACAATTTTGCGCATTATAAGGTTAGGAAAAGTTCCAGTCAGGCTTGAAAGTGGACGCGAGGTTGCTGGGGATACAAATACACCAACAAATGAATAACATGCGTTTCTAATGTAAAAACCCCATAAGACAACGTACTATGTTTAGCCGATATACGTTTTTCTTTAATAACTCGGTAAATATGTATGCTAGAATGACGAGAGAGGCCTTAATACTTTCGCTTTACTAATTCTCACCTTAAAATAAACATTAATTTTACGTCCGGGACTTTTCTGACTCTTTTTGGGCCCAAAAACTCGAAATTTGAAAGAGAAATCTCCAAAAAAGGGGGTTAGAGCTTTCCGATTGTTTTGCCCAGGAAATTGTCCAACTGATTATAGATAGGAATATCCCTACCAAATTTGAAGTAAATCGGACAAAAAATTCGACCGCCAGAGTGCATACACACACACACACACACACACACACACACACACACACACACACACACACACACACACACACACACACACACACACATATATGTATAATTTTGAACGACACCCCAAAACGTGTTCAGGGGGTCATGTTAGGAACTTCTATGGTGGTCCCGGACTTTTCACCGTTTGGGTCATGCTAATAGTTCACTTTTCCATAGGAAATTCACTAATAAATATAGGCTGTACAGGGCCCGTCAATTCTAATACAGTACATCCTTTTAGCGAATTTCCCCTATAGGGAAGAAGCTATTACCGTAGGTGGCATGGTAAGATTTAAGCCCGAGACCATGATAACTTTTCGTTTTGAGGTCCCCAGATGCCAAAAACACTATTCGTTCAAATTTATATATATGTATATATATATATATATATATATATATATATGTGTGTGTGTGTGTGTGTGTGTGTCCGTTACCGCGATAACTTTTGAAAGAAACACCCGATTTTGATGAAATTTGGCACAAATGTGGAGAGTAGCATTTATGACTTAAGTTCGAAAACCAGATCGATCGCACTATGGGAAGGGGGTTTTATGGGGGTTTACAATTTTCCAAAAATCGGTTTTTTGCAAATTTGACCCCAAAATGTTAAAAACACTCAATTTTGGCTGTAGCCATTTTATAGAGCTTTAAAAAACAAATAATTTAGTATTTTGAATCATTAACCTAGGTTAAGTGGTTCCGGAGAAAATCCAAAAAAACGTATCCCATGTTAATCTTATGGGAAAAAGCTTTTTAGATTTTTCTCAGATAGTTTTACTAAAAACTTCACATTTCTGTATATTAATGTGTTTAGCTCAGCAAAACAAACATTTTGGTTTTTTAATCGTTGTTCTACGTCCAACCGTTGCAGAGATATTCAAAGTGCTAAACACAGTACGTTATCCAATGTTATCCTTATAGAGAATAAATAAAATTCTATATCTCGATTATTTATGAATGTATATTGATGAAACTTGGTATGTGGCTTCAACTAGTTGTGGTATATTGATATTAGCACAAAAAACAAGTTTTTTGTTGATAGTCCCCGTAGCAGCAAACCTGCATACTCGGCCCCCATGTTATTCATTTGGAGAATAAGTAAAGTTGTATATCTCCCTTAATTATGAACCTATATTAAAAGAACTTGGTATGTAGCTTCACCTGGTTCAGTTGTATTGATAATTGCAAAAAACACATTACTTATCTTCCTCGTTGCAGCAAACCTGCGTCCTCAACCCTAATGTTATTCTTATGGAGAATAAATAAAATGCTATATCACTTATTTATGGATGTATTTTTGTGAAACTTGGTAAATAGCTCTATGTAGTAGTGAGTCACATATGCATTGGAAATTCGCTGAGTACGCAGGTTTGCTGCGACGGGGGTATTTCATGTTTAAATTCTAAAATATTTTACTAATATACAGGCCCGGGGCAACGGTACCCTACAGCCCCCCCCCTTGTGGCGACCCTTCAACCATTGCACGAATAGTTTAGCCTATTTATAGAAAAAGAATACAGCACAAATCTCTTCATGCGTGCTCACTGTCCCTTGGAAGGACATTAAAATGAAAGGTATCTAATCAGCCATGGAGTCTGATGTATTGAAAGTACATTATAATGAGCTGTTTGACTAAATAATATAACTCCATGAGATTGGCGTTGGAACTTTAAAAGGTCACGGGATCTCTGGAAAACTGTGAAAGGCACTTGAGGGTAAGAAATTTTAATTGATTCAAAATATGTAAGGAAACTAATAGTTTTACAAGACTAAAACCACAAAAATAAAATAAAATTGTTTTTATATAAATATAAAACATGCATATGCGATATGAACAGACCTGAAAAATGTTTAAAGAATCAAGCGCACGAAAACTCTACAATTGGCTCTACAGTACTCTAAACGACTAAACCATTTTGAAAATTTGTCAACTACTACTATTCATCCAGCTACTGTAAAACAATGATGTAACATAATATGTAATACCATTGACTATCAATGGTAAATACCATCGAAGAATCTCAGCAGTGGATAATCACGTACTATATCACGTAGTTGATACAAAATGTCCTCACTAATAATAAATCCTTATATAAATATATATATATATATATTTTATATATTTTATATATTTATATATATATAAATACGTGAAGCAGTTTTTTGTAAACGCAACTCCTCCTTTATTTCTTGACCAATTTTAATGCTTGAAGTGTCAAAAGATTCGTCTCAGTTTTTAGTTTTGCAATAAGGTTTTTAATTTTAGATATTTTTATTCTCAAGGGCACGGGCCGGTCCAAAGTTAGTTTTTTGCCCATAAGATTAACATGGGGAATAAATTGTATTTGAATTGCAGCTGATAACACATTATGGACAGGTTATTAGCAATACCAGATGTTACCAGAAAGGAAAGTATTTATCTATATAAATAAAAAAGTTTTGTTTCCACGTAGCTTCGAGAAGTCAAAAGTTGTATGCAGCGGATATATTTAAAATTTTATTTATCTGTCTGTTTGTTTATGAACCAGGTTTGTTCCGCGTTTCACAAAAAAAAGAACCGAATGAAATAAAACATTTTGCTCATTTTCATGTGGGCAGGAAACTTTTAGGCTTCTGCACATCATTACGTACGACATTAGGGTTATGCCCATTGATCCATCACTGCTCCAAAAGTGATGGAGCACTTGGGTATTTTGTCTGTACCCAATCTTATGGGTACAGACAAAAGGTTACTCCACCTTTCACTGTAGAATGCAACATTAATATGTTGCATTCTATGACTAATGTTCTAATGAACATTTAGTCAGATAATTTATGCCGTTCCAATGAGGCTCGGCCCTATTAATGATTTTCAAAATTTACATGTTAATCATTTACTTACTAGCTCGATTGAACAAATAATTGGCAGAAAGACAGCAGGCAATGTACCATAAGCATAAATAGGCCTATACTTTCCGTCCCTTTCGTTCTTTTCTCCGTTGGCCATTCACATTTTAATTCATACGACACTGACCGTTATTAGTTCACTGGACCGATTGAACATGCATTTGTTAGAAAGATAGATAATATATCACAATAAAACCACGACATTTGTCTACCCCTGTTCCAAAACTGCTTTAGGGCCCTCCAAATGTTGGAGCTATCAAATTTGTAGGTAAAGAAGTAAGTTCTAATTAGGCCTTATCCCCGGAAAAATATAGTTAGTTGTGTATAAAAGTTGTTCGAAAGAACAACATTAGGGTTAGGGTTAGGATTTGTAAATAAAAACAAAATAATCTTAACAGCTGTTAAAAAAACTGGTCAATTGTAAAAAGTACACTCACTTGGTAAAGTATCTGCAAGTGATTTTTGTGAGAATAGTGATTAGAACCAATGTATACACAAATTTATTTTAATTTAAATTAATAATATATACATATTGTGTATACATTTCTAGAACAATTAAAAATTAAGATAGAATAATTGAATATAAAGCGGAAATGTCCAAAACAAAGCGAAACGAGAAAATAAACAAAGTAAATATGCTCACCTTAGAGAAAACCGTGAAGATAGTAATTTTGAAGAAAACTGACTGGCTTTTCAAGCAAAGCTCGGTCTCCCAGGTGATGAAGTGCTTTAACAAATGTATCTAACTTTTAAAATATAATATTGCACTATGATCGCATATTAGAACAGTATATTTGATTAATATAACTGAATAATAGTTTGTTACAGAATTATAATAATTCAAAAGCGTATTCAATATATTCACGATCCAAGCTTAGTTGTGCGTAGTTTAGAGATGCAACTCTTGTTATGCACTTAACGGCAAGAGTTAAGCGAATCAACTTTTCACTTAGCATAATTGAAAATACGAGTAGTTAGTAGTTAGCAGCAAACACAGCGGTGATCTCGGTATCAGATGGATTCTCATGAACTAGCAGCAATGTTGTTGTTTTGTGAGGTTCCAGTGGGCGGGAAAGTCCCTGGCCCACTGATGCTGCTTTAGGGCGCTTGGGCCCTCTTCAGCCACAGCGGTGTTCTTAGCTCCTCGGTATCAGACGGAGTCTCATGAACAAACACAGCGGTGTTCTTAGCTCCTCGGTATCAGATGGAGTCTCATGAACTAGCAGCAAACACAGCGGTGTTCTTAGCTCCTCGGTATCAGATGGAGTCTCATGAACTAGCAGCAAACACAGCGGTGTTCTTAGCTCCTCGGTATCAGATGGAGTCTCATGAACTAGCAGCAAACACAGCGGTGTTCTTACCTCCTCGGTATCAGATGGAGTCTCATGAACTAGCAGCAAACACAGCGGTGTTCTTAGCTCCTCGGTATCAGATGGAGTCTCATGAACTAGCAGCAAACACAGCGGTGTTCTTAGCTCCTCGGTATCAGATGGATTCTCATGAAGTAACATGTTTAGACTACTTTCGACAGCAAATTGGTTTTGATTTTTTTAAAGGTACACAAAGTACCTAAAAATGTTTTAAGTTATATTTTTAAACAGGTTCATACATTTTTGGAATGACAACAATCTTTCTGGAATGTTGGCTATATTGCTTTTCCTTGAATACCCAGACAAAAGGTTGTGGAGAGTGAACTAGTCGTAGAAAGCCATCATCAGAGTTAAAATTAATGTGTAAGAAAATGATCAGATCTGTTAGCATACAATCTCTCATAAGTCACAAGTACTTTATTTGCATATAATTATTTGTGTACATTGCAAACAGTAATAAAAAACTGGTGCATCGTGCAAATAAAAATTATCTACATACTAGGCAAAATTATACTAATATAACAGTTATAGCTTAAAAAAGCTCGGGAACAAAGTGTCATGCATAAGAAAGGTCAGAGGTCAGACGACTATGTTATCCTTTAAAAATAATCAAGTTACCTTTAATACTCTTCTTAAATATATTGTGGTATTAAATTGCATCTCATTCATCATTAATATTAATTTCCCCATACTTTTGTCTGTTTTCCCTACATAGATACCATTATTCCCCATAACATAATCCCCTTTTGTTTCTTGACTAACATCTACTGATATTTAATTAATAGCTCAATGTCCAATATAAAGTGGATCTTGTTTCAAACCTTCAATTTATTTTTTATTTTGCTCAGGAGCATCCTGGTCCTCATAGTCATTGAAATTTGTTTAACACTACTTTTTTTAGACAAATATGGTTATTTGTAAGAATACTTTTCCTCGCTTGTTAAGGTTAACAACTACTGACGATAAGAACGTTTACTTTACATTATATGGAGTTGTTCTTATATTTTATCACTGCATATTTCACTTTAATCACAAAATGCGATATTTTTTCATATAAGGCTACAACAAATGCAATGAGTCTTTCCACGCGAAGCGAAGCCGAGCGTGGAAAACGCTGTCGAGCCCCGAAACGGGCTTTCGTGACGAGTATTGAACGATACTTTTCATCAAGATGCAAATAACTTCATCAAATTAAAAAAATATCTGATAAAACGCAAAAAATAAACTACAAAACACAATCTGCAATAAGAAAACAAAAATAATTGCAAAAACTAACTAAATAGGCCCGACCAACTAAATCAATATAAAAATCCAACCTTGGTTGTAGCTAACTTAACTAAACCAATAAGGGAGTAACTCGCTCATCAAAAGCTTTCAGATCCGCGATATTTATGCAAATACTTTTAAGCCGTTTCAAAGTAAACAGAACGGGTTAACCAAGTTCAGATATTAACTTTCAACGGTATTAAGCTTTCTGATTTCTTTCAATTAAAAAAATTTAGTTTGCAAAACTGATATAATCGTAGCCTAAAACTGGTTAAATTAACGTTCATGCTGTAGTATTTTTTGGTTCATAATAAAACTATCTCAAAGCAATAATTGTCTTGACTGCGGAAGAATTACAATTATGTGGTATTGATACGTCAAAGTTAAACACTTGGGTTTGGCCTCGGAGAGGACTTCCAAGATGATCCGGTCATTAATCAGGATTAATTAACAACCCGATGGGGATTCCCCGGTAATTAGGGCGCTCAGAGTACATACGTCAACCCGCGACTGACAGACCAGTGATGCAACATTGACCTATCATTAAATCCTATACTCTAATAAGAGCAATGTCTGTCTGTCTGTTGTTTGTTTGAAAAATTTAACTTGGAATCCAGGGAAACGATTTTGTTAAAACTTTGGAATTAGGATATTTTGGACCTAAAAGTTAGATTAGTAAAACCCTCAACCTCAACAAATCTTATTTTTCGTCATACTGCTTCAAAAACAACTGTTTTTGACAGATGCGTTGAGATTCAAAAGTTCTTCTTTTTAGTCTTTGGATAATAACATATGTTTTGATGATCATTATCGTACCATCAGCTGTAGTTCTTATTTAAAACTCAACATTTTTTTTCTCTTCGATATTTCGGAAAAATAATTGACTCAAACTATTAATTTTGTGTAAGTCTAATTGCAATTTGTTGAAAACAGTTTCTTTTGTTATTTACAATAGTTTTCGTGTCGTGGTGATCAAATGTAGAAGATTTAATCACAATTTATTTATTGCATTCATAACCTACTTGGTTTGTTTGTGTTTACCCTATAGACACTGGTAAATAATATGATAAACGAAAACACAGCAGAAGGTGCTAATCAGCTTAGTACCTCTGTTCATCTTAAAGAGCATAATTATGCAATTGAAGACAGTTCTGCATTGGAAGGACGAACTGAGGACATCAACCGGCCTTCCTTCTCAGCAACGACCGACTCAGCCAGTACCTTTAACTGGCAAACTATTCCTAAACGTAAGACTCTCGGAGGGTTATCCACTAGAGGACAAAAAAGTCCAAACAAGATATCGAGTCCATCGAGTGTTATCGAGACCCAAAACGGTTTTGAGGTCCTAAACTCAGTAAATGGTGACATGGAGGACGATGTCCAAATCGTCCAAAATAGAGAACCGAAGCCTCCTCCTATATTTATACCTAATGTAGGTAACGTTCCAGCCATGATCCGATCATTTGAATCAGTTGTTGCAACTGGCGATTTTACTTATAAATGCATAAATCAAAACTCAGTGAAAGTTCTCCCTAATTCTGCTGATATTTATAGGAAACTTGTTAAAAAACTAAATGAAGTTAATATTAGTTTTCATACGTATCAACTCAAACAGGATCGTGCTTACAGGGTAGTTTTGAAACATATGCACTACTCCGTTGACACGGACGATGTGAAGGAGGCTCTAAGTCAACTAGGTCACACCGTAAGGAATATTACCAATGTTCTTCATAAATCAACTAAACAACCACTATCCATGTTTTTCATCGATCTGGAGCCAAGTTCTAACAATAAGGATATCTTCGCTGTACAATATTTGTTGCATGCTAAGGTAACCTTTGAGGCCCCTTATAAGAAGAAGGATATTGTTCAATGCAAGCGATGTCAGCAGTATGGACATACGAAAAGCTACTGTAGACATCCCTTTCGATGTGTCAAATGTGGAAAGGATCACGAAACTACCAAATGTACAAAGGACAATTCTAGTCCTGCAGTGTGTGCCTTGTGTGAGGGGGATCACCCGGCGAATTATAAGGGATGTGCCGTTTTTAAGGATATCCAAAGCCGCACATTTCCTCCATTGAGGGAAAAAACCATCATTCCGAAAGAACGGCCTACTTCTCCCAGTTATCGTCGACCGGGGTTGTCCTATGCTGCAGCAACCAGTAATGCTGAAGTAAGTAATAATGATGTATCTAATCCTTCTAGTGCTGCTGATATGCACACAACAGATGACTCAAACCGTGATGTAGCCTCAAATTATAACTTAACACAAACAATAACAACATTTTTTGATAGGTTTGAGAAACTTTTCATGCAACAATCTCAACAGATAGGTGCTTTGCTAAACCTACTTACCACTGTTATCCAAAAGCTCAACTAATTCATGAATCGATTCCTAAAAATAGCCTTATGGAATGCCAACGGTTTAGCACAACATTGCCAAGAATTAAAACTGTTTATTGCTAAACATAATTTGGATATTGTTCTCGTTTCTGAAACACATTTTACAGATTTGAGTTTTTTCAGAAATTCTTGTTTCACCTTGTATACCACTAATCACCCTGACAATAGAGCTCATGCTGGTAGTGCCGTTTTAATTAAAAGTCATATTAAACATCACGAACTACCAAAATACCAGTTTGACTATATTCAAGGCACCTCTGTTGTAGTAGATTTTCCCACAGGCCCACTCTCTATTAGTGCTGTTTACTGTCCACCCAGGCACAACATAACTCACCAGCAGTTCAACGATTTCTTTTCCACCTTAGTTTGTAGATTTATTTCTGGTGGTGATTATAATGCCAAACATCCTACGTGGGGATCCCGTCTAACGAATCCTAGGGGTCGCCAGCTTTTACGTTCTCTTCACGAAAAAAACCTTGATTACCTATCAACAGGTGAACCAACCTACTGGCCCTCTGACCGACAAAAGATTCCTGATCTTCTAGACTTCTTTGTAACAAAGTGTTTACCCAGGAATAATTTACATGTAGAACAATCCCTCGATCTTTCTTCTGACCACTCGCCTGTTATTTTAACGCTGGCTTCGTCTGTTATTTTGAGACCAGCTCCTCCCTTACTATGCAATAAAGATACTGATTGGGATCATTTTCGTGAGCTTATTGATCAAAACATCAACCTAAGAATCCCTCTTAAATCCCCGGAGGACCTGGACACCGCCGTTGAACACTTAAATAATGTAATTCAAAATTCTGCTTGGCGAGCAACTTCGATCTGTACAAGAGAAATCGTTCCTCAAATGAAATATCCGGTGGAGATAAATAGAAAAATTGCGGAAAAACGTCGACTTGGCAGGATATGTCAAAATTCAAGGATGCAAAGGGACAAAAAAAATCTGAATCGGGCCGTACAACAACTAAAAAGATTGCTCAAAAATATTAAAAACGAGAGGTTTCAGGAATATACATCAAAGCTTTCGCCAACTGAAGCAAGTGATTACTCTCTTTGGAAAGCGACAAAGTATTTAAAACGCCCCCAAATATGTATTCCTCCGATATTAAAAAACGATGGTACTTGGGCGAAAGACTGTAAAGATAAGGCTGAAACCTTTGCTTCATATTTTAAAGAGGTGTTCAAGCCACATAATTTGAACTCCAACATAGAAGAGGACATTCTTGAATTCAATGCTTCTCCAAATCAACTAGATATGCCAATCAGGCCATTTACTCTAACTGATGTCAATAAAGTTATAAAATATGATTTAAATGCCAAAAAAGCCCCAGGATATGATTTAATCACTGGAACAGTATTGAAAGAATTGCCAAGGAAAGGTATGGTATTACTCACTGTAATTTTCAATGCAATTTTGCGATTAGAATATTTTCCATCGCAGTGGAAAGTCTCTCAGATTGTTGTAATTCCAAAACCAGGCAAACCTTTACAACAAGTTTCGTCTTATCGCCCTATCAGTCTCCTGCCAGTCATCTCCAAGGTTTTTGAGAAACTCTTTTTACAACGGCTTCAATTATTAATAGATGAAAATGACATTGTTCCATCTCATCAATTTGGTTTTCAACGCAGGCACTCCACTGTAGAGCAAATTCACAGGATATCTAATGTAATTAAAGAAGATCTTGAAAATAAAAGGTTCTGTTCAGCTGCATTCTTAGATGTGGCACAGGCCTTTGATAAGGTTTGGCATGCTGGTCTGTTATTTAAGATAAAATCTTTACTGCCTCATACTTACTTTGGAGTTATAAAATCCTACCTCTCTAACAGGTATTTTCAAATCAAATATGAAGATTACACCACTGATCTACATGGAATTGAGTCTGGGGTACCCCAAGGCAGCGTTCTTGGACCTGTACTATATATTTTGTTTACATATGACCTTCCTCAAACGCCAAGAATCACTGTTGCGACGTTTGCGGATGATACCGCACTTTTATCCTCAGATCTTGATCCTGTACAGGCATCCTCAAACTTACAAACAGCATTAGACGATATATCTCAGTGGCTTTCCGACTGGAAGATAAAAGTAAACGAAAACAAATCTCTCCATGTTACTTTTACTATGAGAACTCCCACTTGCCCTGCTGTAACGTTAAATACGTTGCACTGCCTCAAGCGGATGAAGTAAAGTATCTTGGAATCCACTTAGATAGGCGCCTCACGTGGCGCACACATGTTTGGAATAAAAGATTACAACTTAATCTGAAAACTAGAAAATTGGCTTGGCTTCTTGGCAATCGTTCAAAATTATCCTGTGAAAACAAATTACTCTTGTATAAAATGATTCTAAAACCTGTGTGGACATATGGAATACAGTTATGGGGAACTGCATCTAATTCTAACATTGAGATCATACAGAGATATCAGTCAAAGACCTTAAGGATGATTCTACAAGCTCCATGGTTTGTCACAAACAGAGTAATCCATGATGACACCAAAATTCTAACTGTGAAAGAAGAAATTACGAGGTACAGCAAAAAACATCAAACAAAACTAGAAGTGCAGTCAATCTATTAGACAACAGTCAATCTACATTTCGCCTTCAGAGACACCACATTCTTGATCTCAGTACTCGATTCCAGTGAAAACTATGTTTTATTTTTATTTTTTCCCTATGTTAGTGCGAACACTGGTTTGTTTCTAACTCCTGTGATTTAATTTTATAATATTTACTTATTGTTCTTTCTGCTGAACAGATTGTAAATAAAAATATGTTTAAAAAAAAATTATCGTACTAGTACTAAAAAGATCATTGTTGATGATACTTTTGATTCGAGGTCGTCATAAATCGATTAAAATTCATTCGATTATAAATAATCGAAACATTCATTGTTATTATCGAAACATTCATTGTTGTATTGTTATTAATTTTGTGTTCGTTTCCCGTACACCACTGGTGAGTGACAACTGTGAGTGACACGATGGACGAAGTTAGTAGGCCTAACGATTCGTATCGAAATATAATAGAAAAAGCCCAAACAATCATATTTCATGACAACCGTGCCCAAATCGAATGTTTGTTTTGAAGAACAACCGATTGATTCGAACCACAATGATTGGTTTGAAGTGATCGACTCAAAAACCGATAGATATGAATCAACCGAAGTTATGCATGTGCAACAGCTTATTGTTTCAAGAGACAAGCTGAAAGAAACATTTGAGGTTATGAAGACACAGTACGTAAATTTTACTTTTGTTTTTATTTAAACCTTAAGTTTTTTGGCAGTATGACGAAAAATATAGTTCGTCACTCGGATCAAAAGTGTCTTTTTAATACTCGCTCATTTCCCAGCCTCGGCTTCGCCTCGGCAGTTAAACTGGAGCTCGTATTAAAAAGATCCACTTTTGATCCTAGTGAAATATACTATTTCATCACTCTGTATTCGAAAATAGCCCATTACCATACAGCTGAGATCTTCAAAAATCGTCTATTTCCATACACCAAAACAAATAATGATCAGCAGACTTTACCTGTCCTAAACATTACTTTATCTGTCCAAAACAATATTTTACCCGTCCCAAACAAAACTTTACCTGTCCTAAACAACTGAAGTTCCCATTTAGCTCAACAGGAGCACCAGTGTATTTTTAATTGAAACAGCAGAAAATCTGGTTATTTAAAACACGTAAAAAAACCAGTGAGATTTCTTTATTTGTTTTGGCAGTTCCTTCATGTTCAATCAGCTGAATTTAACACTAACATAAATTGTACAGCCGTATTGTGTTAACATTAAAAAAATTACTAGACTATGAAATATCAGATAATTTTGTTTAAATTTGATGAAGTTATTTATCTTGATGAAAAGTATCGTTCAATACTCGTCACGAAAGCCCGTTTCGGGGCTCGACAGCGTTTTTCACGCTCGGCTTCGCCTCGCGCGGAAAGTATCATTGCATTTGTTGTAGCCTTATATGAAAATACCCCCGTCGCAGCAATCCTGTGTACTCAGCAAATTTCCAATGCATATTATATGTCTTAATACCACATAAAGCCGCATACCAAGTTTCATAAAAATGTATTCATATATAAGCGATTTTAATTATTCTCCATAAGAATAACACTGGTAATGAGTACGTAGATTTTTTTCACATACCAAGTTTCATCAATATTCAATCATAAATAAGTGCTATATAACATTCTAGTTATTCTCCATAAGAATAACATGGGGGCTGAGAAAGCAGGTTTGCTGCAACAAGGAACAAAAAAATGGGTTTTTATGTAATTATCAATATAACTCAACCAAGTGAAGCTACATACCAAGTTTTATTAATTTATGTTCATAATTAAGGGAGTCATTACATTTTACTTATTCTCCATAAGATTAACATGGGGGCTGAGTACGCAGGTTTGCTGCTACGGGAATAATCAACAAAAAATCAATTTTTTGTTCAAATATCAATATACCTGAACTACGTGAAGCCAGATACCAAGTTTCATCAACATGCATTCATAAATAATCGAGATATACAATTTTATTTATTCTCCATAAGGATAACATTGGACAACGTACTGTGTTTAGCACTTTGAATATCTCTGCAACGGTAGGGCGTAGAATCACAATTTAAACACCAAAATGATTTTTTTGTGGAACTGAACAGATTGGTAAAAGCAAATGTGAAGTTTACATTAACATAAACTGAGGAAAAGTCAAAAACCTTTTTCCCATAAGATTAACATGGGAGATTTTATGAGCATGTTTTTTGGATTTTCTCCGCAACCACTTAACATAGGTTAATAATTCAAAATACCATATTATTTGTTTTTTAAGCTCTATAACATGGTCAAAACCAAAATTAAGTTTTAAACAATTTTACGGTGAAAAATGCAAAAAACTGATTTTTGGAAAATTTAAAATCCCCATAAACCCCCCTTACCACGGTCCGATTTTTCTGGTTTTCGAACTTAACGTCATGAATGTCATTTTACACATTTGAGCCAAATTTCATCAAAATCGGACGTTTTTTACTCAAGTTATCGTGTTAACGGACACACACACACACACACACACACATATATATATATATATATATATATATATATATATATATATATATATAATTTGAACGAATAGTGTTTTTGGTATCTGGGGACCTTAAAACAAAAAGTTATCATGGTCTCGGGCTTAAGTGTTACCATGAGACCTACGGTAATAGCTTCTTCCCTATAGGGGAAATTCGCTAAAAGAGTTATTTACTTAACAAAACGAGTACTCAAATGTAAAACATGGCATCTTTTCAGTCTGTACACAAAGTTGCTATTGTCCAAAAGATTTAAAGCCAGATAGTTCGGATGATTTTCTAATTTAGATAGGTACTTGGCACTGTATCTTGTTATTTCGTCTCTTACGGTTGGAATACGACTGTCTCTGTGTAAGACTTCATTGTTTACGTACCACGGTGCTTGAAGAATGTACCTTAGAACTTTTGATTGGAAACTTTGCATGATGTTTAAATTTGAATTACTGGATGTCCCCCAAAGTTGAATACCATACGTCCAGATTGGTTTCAAGATTACTTTATATAATAACAGTTTGTTTTAAGATGACAATTTAGAATTTTTATTTAATAGCCAATAACAGTTTTTGAATTTCAGATTCAAAGAGAGTCTCTTATTCCAAATGTGACTTTTCCATGTCAGTTTTCTGTGAAGAATCATGCCTAAATACTTAACTTCATTGGTTTGAGGAATTTGAATATTATTTAAGGAGACCGGGGGACATGCACTTAATCTTGTTTTGAACGTTGTATGCGTGGATTTGTTTTCATTCACCTTCATCCTCCGTTTTTGCAGCCATTCTGAGAGATTGTTCAACCCTGATTGTAACATTTGGGATGCTATCGCTGGATGCTCACTAGATGTCATTATGGCAGTATCGTCAGCGAAGGTCGCAATACTGACATTTGGATTTTCAGGAAGGTATAGAGGACTGGGCCCAACACGCTTCCTTGAGGAACGCCTGCTTGTATTTTGTGGCACTATCTCCAAATCTTACTTTGAAATATCTGTTGTACAAATATGATTTTATGACACTGTAAAATGTATGAGGAAGATGAAGTTTGAGTTTATAAAGCAGACCTGTATGCCAAACTTTATGAAATGCTTGACTCACGTCAATAAATACAGCTGAACAGAATTTATTGGTCTCAAGGCCCTCTTTGATAATATTTACAACCCTATGTACCTGTTCTACTGTAGAATGTTCTTGCCGGAAACCAAACTGGTGATTTGGAATTAAGTTTGTTTCTTCTATTACAGTTCGAAGACGATTCAAAAGGAGTTTTTCAAAAATTTTGGAAGCAATTGGGAGAAGACTAATTGGTCGATAAGAACACACTTGATTTGGGGGGTTTCCTGGCTTAGCAATCATTATGATTTCGGATATTTTCCATTGGGCTGGAAAATGCTCGGTTCGCAAAATCTAATTAAATTTTAGAGTCAAAAATAAAACGGCCTTTTTTGGGAGTTCTTTTAGAATTTTTCCCGTGATTAAATCGTATCCAGGAGCTTTGTGTGAATTTAACGCCTTTATTATGTTCGTAGCTTCTGAGGGTGTAAAGGGTGTTATTGGTAATGATAGCTGATTTGGAGAATCAATAAATTCATGAATTTCCTGATAATCAATTGGACTAGGGTGTGGGGTGAATACTGTGGATATACTTCAGATTTCTCGTCATTACTTCTGGCCCATAAACCGTTGGGTATACAGATGGGAGGTACTGGAGTCTTAGGCTGTTTCATTGTTCTGGTAGCCTTCCACAGTGAAACATTACTAACTTCGGTTGGTGACATATTAGACGTGTAGTCACTAAACCATTTATTTTTAAGATTCTTCAATGCTCGTTTTAATTCTTGAGAAGCTCTATTGAAGTTGGTTTTGTCTCTTTGGTTTCGTGACTGTTGCCAAATTCTCCTCAGCTTTCTCTTCTCCGCTATTCTACATTTTATATCAACTGGATAGTTAAAGTTACTACGGTTTGTTTGGTGGCCATTGGGAATTGCTTGCCAGCAGGATGTTTGAATCACGGAATTAAACAGCTCGACTGCATCATCTGACATCGGTTGAGTTCAAAGGTATTTTCAGCGAGAGGGTTTCATTTACAAATGTGCGGAAGACATTCCAGTCAGTCAATTTATTAGAAAGGGTTGGTGGGCGTTCTTTAAAAACAATGGATGAGCTTATAGTGGCAATAATTGGAGAATAATCTGATGACAGATCCAGACTCGATTTAATATTAATGAAATTTGGCGCAATTCCTTTTGTCACAAAGAAATCTGGTCTGGAAAGGTCTGGAATCTTTTGAGGATCTGTGGGCCAGTACGTAGATAAATACCTGTAGATAAAGATTGGAAATTGTTATTACTAAGTGATGTTACAAGCTGTCAACCTCTTGGGTTAGCGAGTCTCAATCCCCACATCGGATGTTTTGCGTTATAATCGCCTCCTGCCACGAACCTGGGGCCAAGAGTACTGAAAAAATCAGTGAAGTTTTTATGAGTAACACTGTGTCGAGGAGGGCTATAAATTGCAGATACAGTAAACGGCCCAGCCCAGTCCTCTACAACAATACTTGTAGCTTGAATTTGATCAGACTGATACTTTGGTAATTCATAATTTTTAATTTGGTTTTTTAATCAAAATAGCACTTCCACTAATCAATAATCAATCAGCAGTATTGTCTGGATGGTTTGTGTGATAAAATACAAAATTTGGGATTTTGAAGTAACTAAGATCTGTGAAGTGAGTTTCTGAGATGAGCATCAAATCAATTTTGTTTTGTGAAATAACAAGTTTAAGATCTTGGTTATGATTAGCTAAACCGTTAGCATTCCAGGGACCTAATCGAAAAAACTGATAATTTTAATTTAGATACAACGGTGGTCATTATGTTCAAAAGGGTTCCTATTTGTTGGGCCTGCTGAAGCATAAGTTTTTCAAACCTGTCGAAGAAAGATTGTAAAGTTTTATTTACATTTACATTCTGGTTGAGGCATTTGGATGTGTAATCCTGTTTCAAAACAACAGATTCAACCGTGGTTATCATGTTTTTCACGTTTACAACGTCCGGGACAAATACTGGTGGAGGTTTAGGTTCACGGGAAGGAAAGGTACCCGTGGTTTCATCTTCCATTACGTCCAACTCACCAAGAGGATCAAAGCTGTTACTAGTTTTTAAAGTAAAGTCATTTGAAGTTTGGCGTGATTTTTTAGAGTGTTGGTCACTGTTAGAATTTAAACTCGCTTGTGGGAAGTTGTTGGGATAGTTTTCCACTCGCCAACATTATCATTTTGACTGAGCTCATGAGTTTCCAAACTAGGAACTAGATCAACATTTATTTTACTATAATTATGTTCATCAGGCCGGTATTACACTATAATAGTTCTATGTCATACATCTATTATTAAATATCTGTGATGAAAAATATTACAGTGTTATAATAGTTATAAACTATTATAATAGTTGAACTATGATCATATGTCTATGATCATATTTTCTCCTAGAGATTATAATATTTCCAATCAAAATGGCGTCTAATAAGTTTCATTGGACGGTAACAGCTACAAAATTTCTAATTTCGGAATACGAGGCAAATAAAATGCTGTATAATGTAAAAATAGTGACTACAAAAACAGAAAAAAAGCTTAATTATTTATCAGTCAATTGCATAGAGTGTCAGTAGTTGGGGGGTGTAGTTTTTGGTTGATTGATGGTTGTACAGCAGCAGATGTGAGGAAGAAAATAAGCGGATTGAGATTATGTATTGAGATCGGATGGAGCGATCTGGCTGGTTTTCGAACTTAAAGTCATAAATGTAGCTTTACACGTTTATACCAAATTTAATCAAAATCGGATCATTTTTACGAGAGTTATCGTGCTCACGGACACGCATATATATATATATATTACCGTATAAGAAGCTATTACCGTAGCTGGCATGATAATACCTAGGCCCGGGACCATGATAACTTTTCATTTTGAGTTCCCCAGACCCCAAAAACCCCATATATATATATATATATATATATATATATATATATATATATACAGTTTCGAACGAATGGTGTTTTTGGCTTCTGGGGACCTCAAAACGAAAAGTTATCAAGGTCCCGGGCCTAGGTCTTACCATGTCAACTACGGTAATAGCTTCTTCCCTATAGGGGAAATTCGCTAAAACTGTTGATCATCCATTTTGACACAGCAATGTGATTAAATTAATATGACAGTGTAAATGGCAAAACATTTTTATAATATTTTACATAATATTTTTCATCATATCTATATCATCATATATTTGATAATAGATATATGACAGAACTATTAGGTTTAAGTTTAAAGATTCTTTATCTTTGTCATGATACTGACTTTCAGGGTTTATTAAAACAGGCCATATTCTATGGGTTACGAAATTAGGTATATTCGTTTTTGTTTGCAGTTGCAATGTAAACATGTGTTTAGATTGTCCTTATATTTGTTATAACAACAATATAAAACGAGTTCGCACGCAGCACGCTGACGTGAGGGAAGTGAATTTCCACTTAAAAGCTTTTAAAACTCAAAATCAGTGTAAAAACATTAAATCTGAAAACATTGATTTTTTGGCTGTTCTGGGAATACAATTTTGTGCATTATAATGTTAGGAGAAGGTCCAGACAGGCTTGAAAGTAGGCGTGAGCTTGCTGGGGATGATAAAAGTACTCTAACAAAGGGATAGGATAACAGGCTTTTCTAGTGTAAAACCCCCATAAGACAACGTACTGTGTTTAGTCGAGACACATTTTCTTTAATAACTCGGTGAATATGTATGCTAGAATGACGAGAGAGGGCTGAAAACTCTTGCCTTACTAATTCCCATTTTTCTATATGCATTAATTTTAAATACGGGGCTTTTCTACCATTTTTTGGCCCAAAAACTCGAAGTTTGAAAGATTAATCCCCAAAAAAGTTATTAGAGAATATACATAATTTTGAACGACCCCCCAAAACGTGTTCAGGGGGTCACGTTAGGAACTTATATTGTGGTCCCGGGCTTAAGTTTCACCGTGCGAGTCATGCTAATAGTTCACTTTCCAAAGGAAATTCACTAATAACTACCTAAAGGGTTGTCCTTTATTTTATCACTTTTTCTTCCTAAAGAATTTAAATTTCTATTTCGACCTTATATATTAAATAAATAACAGATAACTTCTTACAAAAGTCAATATAAACACATGCATAAAGGTGTATCATGTTATCATTGAACAAACTTTAACCAAACGGGGAAAAGATCAATAAGGCGAAATACTAAACAAACTAAAATGCGGAATAGGCCTAGTAGTACAGGAGATATAGGGTTTAGGGTGGAACTAATTCCCACAAAAATAGATTTTGATTTTTTAAGTTTTTTTTAATGATATCTGCTAGGCATACTAAAAGTCTAGAAAAATCTGACCATGCAAAATGCGTATTTTGGCCGCCATATTGAAAAAACTTGAAAATTTAAAAAAATCCTAAAAAGTCATGTTTGATATCAAATTAAAGGAAGTTTTATGCAGAAAAAGAGTATAAAATTTGTTTTTTTGGCATGAGCGAATGTAGTCTTGTATAAAGGATGTAAAAAAACATCATCGTGACTGCGGAGTATAGATCAGCTGATCCGATCCAGCTGTTACAACAAAGGCTCTATTATATATGGGTTGAATCAATGACTACATATACAATAAGACGCGTAAGCGCCGTGTTAAAAATTCAGCGCCAAGCGGTAACTCTGCGACCCGCCGCTAGTAGCGCTGCATGTATCAAAACGGTCCGGCTAGTCGCTAGGACACGGCAAAACTGAGTAATCCCGACCGGTGAACGCGTTGTCGTTTACACGCTCATGTACATTCTAATAATAATAAAACTACAATGGAACTTATATATTCCTTTTCTGCATGAGTTTCCGCATCCAACAGTATAAATATATTTTAGTTTAAAATTATGTGTAATTTTTAATAATGAAAATATTAGAGAGTTGTAACAGGATGACATGAAAAAATCAGTAAACGATAACTTTTATTATTTTTGAGGTAGAAAAAAATTCCATCGAGAAAGTTGTAGCTAATTAGATGGTGTTAAATTTTCATTCAAAACAATTTTCGATATAATTTGTAGTTTGTTCAATAATCCGATGTAAATAACCGCTATGTTCAGTTCTACGCGCACCGCCGTCCTGGACCACATCCAGCATAGTTAAGTGCTCCTCATTTGATTTATATCTTCACCTATAAAATATTAATTATGTTCATTTTACTTATTATATTATTTTATTATTATAACTTATTAATAAGTAAAATGAACATAATTAATATTTTATAGGTGAAGATATAAATCAAATGAGGAGCACTTAACTATGCAGGATGTGGTGTTGAGATTATTGTTTTTAACATAGCTTTCAATTTTGATAAAAAATTCGGCTTTCGGATCATGAGGAACCTTATAATTTGATATTTAAGGTAAATTAGGCAGTAAATAATAAGAAACTTATTTGTTAGAAAGAATGAAACATTACATGATAAGATAAACATATCTGATAAGTGATTATATTTTATTCGTGAAGCAAAAACTTGTTTTAATCAGTAATGAAATAAAATACTTTAGTAAGAAAACATAACGTTCCCTTTTTATATAATCAAAACCTACTTTCTTTTAAAATCTCTGTTACTTAAACATTTTTCCCTCCAAATACGAAGGTTTCTTAGCCGTAAATGAATTTTTGTAGCTAAATATGTAATTAAAATAATGAATAAATATATGTTTTTATATCAAAACCCAAAACTGATCCTCTATATCAGCAATATAACCAATCCTATAAAAATATGTTTGGCGTTAAAAGTAGAAAAACTTATCAAGGAACTTGAAAACGAAGGATACATAGTTGTTAATAAACATTTATACCAAAAATATAAATTAAATTAAATGGAATAAATGTTTTTATGTCAAAACTCAAAACCAAGCCTCTCCAAGAGCCTTACAATCGTTGTTTTATAGTTTGATTTCATGTCGAAGATCGAGGCATGTATCGATTTTGAACGGCAGTTTTATAAGCACATGTGTAGACCTAACTTATGAACTCGGTGTTTTCATCAAAATTATTCCGAATAAGATGTACAATTGACTTTAGCTATAGAACAGGCTTTCCACGACCTTTAATGGTTAAGGTACCGTATTTGAAATGACCACTTTACTCACACTATAAGCATATAATTGGACATTATATAAAAAACTCCGAACAATGAAAGGGCCACCAAAAAGTACTTGCATTTTAAAGCAGACGGGAAATAACTGTTTTCTTCTACAATCCTGTCATCAGTTACAGGTTTAACGTACGTTGTAAAATTGATAAATTACAAATCCAAAAGAGTTACTGTATCATGATAAGCACTACATCATCATGGAGGCACTACAAAATCCATTGCTACACACGTGGTTTTAAGAGGGGAACTGCCCCCTATTCCCCCCCCGGATTATTAAGGGGCAACATATTTCGAATTTCCTCTGTTGCTCAATGCTAACTTTTCAAGCATTTCAAGTTTAAACGAAATTTATCAATAAATAAGAGAGAAATAGTAGTTGTTGTATTCCCCATAAGGATAACATTGGACAACGTGCTGCGTTTACTGCAAAATGAAAATTTAAATTTTCCCCGCAACCAGCAATCGTAGAATAGTAATTCAAAATCCTAAATTATTTAGTTTTTTGAGCTATTTTTAATGGTGAATAGTAATGTTTCTTTTATATTTATGTTTTTTTATGAAAAATCCAAAAACTGAATTTTTTATGTTTTACGTCCTGTAATTTTTGAACCTGAATTTTACAGAAATGCGGGTGGTGTAATTTTGTTGGAAAACTAAAGATTTTCAAACGACTAAAGTTTAATTTAAATCGTCAGAGCCGTTTTTGAAAAATTTTGATTTTTTAATGTTTTTTGGCGGTTTTTGAAGGATAAATACCCTTAAAAATCAAAAATTCAAAAAAAATGTAAAAAAACGCCTGGAGATATCGTGGATTAGTACCTACATACCAAATTTCATAAAAATCGGACCATTGGTTAGAGCTCTGTACACATCCATACAGATAGACAGACAGACAGACAGACAAACACACAGACATCACATAAAAATCACTTTTTTGGGTTCAGGGAGCATCAAAACGAATATTTCCACTAACAACTCAAATTCGAAAATTTTGACGAAAACAATTCTTTCTCCATATACTATGAAAAAGGGGAGAAATTAAAGATGTGAAATCATTTGTTTACTTAATATTTATTTCTTTGCAACCAGTGAGATATTACTAAATACTGAATGCACTACGGCAACACTTTAGAATGACTTACTTTGGAATGACGAGGCCGTTGACTGTAATTATTGACTGTTGACCGTACGGGGCCTAAGATAATAAACTTTAAAATATATTTCTGCACCTCTACGACCTACAAACTAGGCTACTTATGTTTCAAATATTGTACTTGGTGTACTTCTGATTACTGAAAAAATATCATTCGGACATCGGACAATAAAAATAATGGTGATTATATAATTAGATACTACTTTAAAATAAATGTTAAGGCAGTCCCACACTTCTCGAGAACAGGCCTGAACATTCGGCCGAACATTCTCCCGAATGTTCACTGAACATTCCGTCCCGTATGTTCCCGTATGTATTCAAAAGTTCGTGCAGCTCCCACACTTCTCGCAAACACTCCGAACATTCGGGCGTGTTCGCGAGAAGTGTGGAGCCGCCTTTAGTGATTTTTATCAGCCGAAATATTGGTTAGTTACCGTTGATTTTATGTGTAGATATAGTTCTAAAAGTTGTTATGATGAAGTTTCAGAAATGTGTGAATTCAAAATATTCTTCTAACATACTGCTTTGCCGTTGGGTTTTGCATGAAAATATTTGTTCTGTTGATAGACATGGTACGTCAAATATCCAGATATGAATTGTGTTCATATTTTTATGCTCACCATTAGGATCTTGTAAAGCATAGTCATTAGAAGCAAGGTTAAATTACCTTTCCTCTAAACTCGTTCGCCGCGCTCAAAACAAACATTTTGGACCAAAAAGAAAAATTGATTATAACTCTTTTGTTTATAAAGATTCAAAAAATATCTCAGAACAAAGTTACGTAGAGTTAAAAAGTTAAGCTTAACATTACATTAAATAGGTACTCGGTTTCTGTTGTAAAATGGCCAAGTCCAAAATCTTTAATGGAAGTATAGTGTATTATTTATTTTTATTTTAAAGAAATGTTTTTCCTTATTAAATTAATACCTCATAACAGCCATTCCAAGTGCCGTATGGGACATTTTGACCTTGTTTTCATCATTATATAGGGTTTAAAACTATTGGAGATTATCCTGGATTTGTAAACGTACAATAAGCTCGATACCATGCCTACTACTTGACACAAAGGACCGTGCCGAGTCTAGATATTTGTTTTTTAGGAGATTTTTTGGGATGTTTATTTTAAATCAAAATTTAATTTAAAACAATATTCTTATTTTTTCCTTTCTAATTCAAATCAACATTCTGAGGATAAATAATTTACGCAACGTCATTGTTTGAGCTAATAAATTTTAAATGATGTATCTATAATTAGTCTTTATTCGTATTTAATTTAGGTACCTTTTGTTGTAACTAAAATAATTATGTTATATACATATACACTTCCACCCTGCCATCCTTATACTCTATAGGGATAGCCAGATTTGATAGCTTAGGCACAGAAGGTAAACATCAGAACTCATATTTATTGGAGGTTATCTGCCTGTTGACATACACCTGAATAATGCCTGTATCCATTGCATGCATACACGCTTACTGCCCACTGCCATGCCGCTGGTACGGCGAAATAGAGAGAGAGAGAGAGGGTACTCGTACAGTCCGCACCAAGAGATCAGTAGTACAGTCAACGCCCGCCGCCACTAGCGCCAACTGGCGGCGGGTCGCTGAAGCAGTCTCACCGACTTCTCAACAGGCGTTGAGTTATTTCCATAAGGCTTGTCTGTCTTATTGTATATGTAGTCATTGGTTGAATCAACTGTACACACTTAACCTCACTTCTGGACAACATCTAACAACACTTAACAGGTATTTAAAATGCAGTTTCCTAAATTCCTAGTTACAAAAACCTTTGTACGATACTGTGCGAGATGTATTTTTTATTTGTAACTTAGCTATACTAATAATTAGTTGTACTTGTGTGTGAGTTTCCCAGGTAATTTTGATAACGGCACCTCTAAACTCCTCCAGGACCATACCACGTTGTAGAGGACCAAACAATTCTAGATTTTTTTTCAAACCTCAGGGCTGCGCCCCATTGGCATCAAAAGTTGCCATGTTATTCTTATGGAGGAAAGGATTTTCCGAAATGGCTCTAGAACGGCTCTTCAAATCTGCTAACAGACCGAACCACGTTATTAGGGGGTGCCAAAGGTCTTCAGAAAACTTCTTTGCGACCTCAGGGCTCCGCCCCACTGGCACCTTCTATTACTCACCGACGTCCAATTTGGACGTGTGGTGGTACTTTGGATTTTTTACAAAGCCGCATGTCTTGATCTTGAATGATGTCCCAACGTTGGATTCGTCTCTCCCGCCAACCTTAGGGCTCCACCCACCTGGCAAAATTGTCATGTTATTTTTTTCAGTTTTGTTTTTCGTGATTTTAGCCAATATTCATTGATCCATAACTCTTTGGTGACATTAGGGCCTCCACCCAGTCGCTAAAACATTATCATGGTTATTCTTATGACAAAATTATTGCTCCAGGTTATTGCGAGTATTACTATGGATACGTTTTCCGAAACTAAAAAGTTGTAATATTATGGGTAAAATATTGTTCTTGGAGCAACGAAAGATGCTCGGTCTAGGTACTACTTGCATATTAATATACTATTTTATTTTCAGGTTATTTTTTATGTAATGACGTCTTAAGAGACTGAAAATGGCAGAAAGAAACTGTATCTTGTGCTGTGAAAGTGTAACTAAAACGTCAAAGTTTGTTAACTTAACTAATAAAGGTGTACAAGGTATTATTAGTGCAAGTAAAATTCAAGATGACAATATTCATGAGTTATTAGAACCATTGTCTGACCACCCCATAAGTGTCCACGTCGAATGTCGTCGAATGTACACAAATCCTAATAATATCAAGAGTAGTGTAAAACTGAAAATGGGTACTCAAGATGAAGAACAAGCCAGCTGCATTAGAGTATTACGGTCTGATACATCAACGTTTACATTTAAAGAACACTGTTTGTTTTGTGGTCGCTTTATAACTGACAATGAGAAAAGAGTTAAATCTGGTGTTGTACAAGTCAGTACAGTAATGTTTCAAAATTCGGTTATGAAAGTGTGCAACTCCAGACAAGATATATGGTCAGCCAATGTCCAATTGCGATTGTTATCAGTTAGTGATTTACCAGCTGCAGATGCCAAATATCAGGCATGCAGCGTAAATTTTCGAAAAGGGGACCCGATCCCAAAGAAGTACCAAGATGAATCTCAAGACGAATCACGTTGCAAGCCTCTTGGTCGACCAGCAGAGAAAGCAAAACACTATGCCTTTTTGGACGTATGCCAGTGGTTTCAAGAAAACGATGAGCCGATCTCTGTCCAGCAGCTGGTTACTAAAATGAAAGACTTTCTACCACTAGACAGTGAACCATATAGTATACGTCACATGCTACAAAAGCTGGAACAACATTTTTCGGGTAAAATTATCGTATCAAAAAATGAGGGGATGCATACTATGGTAGCTATGGGTCAAACAGCGGCTAATGTTCTCTTAGATTACCAGAGAAAAAGGAAATTAGAAGACCCTGAATTAGAAAAATATCGTCTGATTGAAGCAGCAGCAAAGATTACCAAAACAGAATTCAAACTATTGCCTGGTTCAATGGAGTACTATTCCTCGTCATCAGAAATTTCATCTGAACAAGAAAATAAAAGGTTTGTACCACCGGTTTTGCAACATCTTTTAGATATCATCATTGGTAAAAAATCATGTGATTTAAAGAAAATGTCTATTGGACAGGCTGTGGTGCAAGCTTCAAGACCCAGATCATTCATAGGTCCAATCCTCCTTGGTGTTGGTGTACAGCTTCATCGAGACTTTGGTTCACGATTACTTGTAGATGAGCTTTACAAACTGGGGTTTTCCGTATCATATGATGAAGTAAAAAGATATTTGCATTCAGCAATAATAAACAGGACGCCAAATTTTGAAGTTCCACCAGGACATTTCTGCCAGTGGATAGCCGATAATGTGGACCACAATATTGCTACCACCGATGGTCACAACACTTTTCACGGCATGGGAATTGTAATGTGCAAATCCGGGCCACTTGGTGAACAATCAAACATATTGTCAGAGAGGAAAATCCTGCGAAAGAAAACCCGGCTTAGTGCTGCTGATATTTCTGAAGAAGGAAGAATAGAAATTAGAAACTTTCAGTCTCAAAGATTAAGCATCAACAAAATCGTATTTGGTGAAATGCATTCAAATCCGATTGAAAAGAATAATGTATTTTTTTTGTGGAACACCAGTAAGTTATTGAAGACGCCACGTACTGGTTGGAATGGATTCATGCAGAATGTAATGATAAGTGATGAGCACCCAGGGGCAGTGTCTACAACATTTCTACCTATGATTGACATTAATCCAGCAACTCATAGCTGTGTTTATACTACATTGAAGTTTATATGTTCGCAAGCAGAAAAACTCAACATACCTGTACCAGTTATAACATTTGATCAATGCCTGTGGTTAAAGGCTATGGAAGTTGTTTGTAGTAAACCAGAAGAATTTCCAAACATATTAATTCGTCTTGGTGGCTTCCATACCCTAATTTCTTTTCTTGGTACTATTGGAAAACTATTATCTGGTTCTGGAATAGAAGAGATGTTAAAGACTATTTACGCAGAAAACACAGTCTCACACATGCTCACAGGAAAAGCTTATTCAAGAGCAGTTAGAGGACACATAATGCTCTCATCTGTACTTACTTCAATGTTGCTTCAAAATGTCCTGGACAGCAACTTAAAACTTCAGGAAGAGCTTTTAGGCGAAGGAACTAATGGATACAGAAGAGGAACAGCAAATATTGCCAACCTTGCAGAGTTTCACAGAGCTTTACGATAAGCTTTATAGTGGAGAGATAACAGCTTCAGAAATAGATTCCTCTACCACACTACAATGGTTGTCTTCTAAATTGGAGGAGGAAAAGAGCTCCCTAAAGGTAAAAAGTAGGAAAGCAAAACTATGGATCATGTATCTGGAAATGATTGACATTGCCAAGTTATTTATTTGGGCTGAACTAACAGGAAACCTAAGAATGCATTTGCAAGCTGTAGAGCACATGCTGCCGTTCTTTGCAGCTGCCGGGCATAATAACTATGCAAAATGTGCCAGGGTGTATCTGCAACAAATGAGAGACCTGGAAAATACCCATAGAGATACTTATGCCTTGTTGAGTGCTGGTCATTTCACTATTCGTAGACACGGTAGTTTGTGGGCTGGAGTATGGACAGATATGTTCATTGAACGAACTTTAATGCGATCGACAAAAAGTAGAGGTGAATTAACACGTGGAAGGGGCATGGGTGATAGTCAACGAGCTTCATGGATATTGAGTCACCCTGCATGCTGTGAAGTTATTTTTGCTATGAGCAATCTGACTGATTTTTCCCGCGTGAGCAGTGAACAACACATTGAAATGTCCGATGCAAGAAAATCATGAGATCTGAAGGATTTTCAAACATTACTTAGATTTTTGGAAGTTCACAGTCCATTTGATCCACAATGCGTTGAGCTACGTAATGTTTTCAGTGGGTTAGTAGACAGTGAACACAAGGTAACTGCTGATGAAGCTAAATCAATTGGACTTCAAATCCATTCAAAAATGAATGGAAAAGCTTTCAACTGTGTTACCATGGTTAAAAAGGATCAAGCAGTAACAATGGCAATTATTAAAAAAAGGAATTGTCATTGACGGAGTTATTAAACATATTGATACAGGACTCCTCACCCAGAGAATGTTGGTATGTTTGCATGTAAATCCTGATCTGCAACAGTTAAAAGGATAACTTCCAATACGAACTATCTATACTTCCTCCATCTCTATTTGATCCAGAAACTCAGTTATTGCGAAAAAGTGACAAATCTTCATTGGCAAGAACTTTAGATGCCATAGCACCTACGTCAAACGATATATTACCTGCAGAAACATCATACGTTCTTGACGGTGGTGCACTACTTCACAAATTACCATGGCCGAAAGTTGGGAAATTTTCAGATGTTCTGGAACTATACAGTAGTTATATTTCCAAGGAATATAAAGTTGTGACAATTGTATTTGATAGGTATGCAAACTGCAGTACAAAGGATGTAGAGCATCAAAGACGCACGAAACAGTCATCAGTAACAGTCCAATTTACTGAGAGCTCTCCGCTTCTCATTGGCAAAGGACCCTTCCTCTCTAATCATGAAAACAAACAGCGTTTTATAACCGTGCTTGGAAAACACCAAGAAGCAAATGGCCACACTGTAATTCATGCTGCAGATGATGCTGACACTCTAATTGTAAAATCAGCACTGATCTTGGCAGAGGAAAATCATGTAACAGTTGTTGCTGATGACACTGATATTCTTGTACTTTTGATCTACCATAACACAAGAGAGATTTGTTTGCAGTCATGTACATACAGTGATAAGAAACGTGACATTAAAACTATGCAAAATGTGCTTGGTGAAAAGGGTTGCAAAACTATTCTCTTTTCACATGCTGTAACAGGATGTGATACCACCAGCTCCTTATATGGTAAAAGTAAATCTGCAGCATTTCTACATTTTTTGACATCTCATGAACTTACCTATTGTGCTACTCTGTTTGGATCAGCAAATGCAACCAGAGATGAGCTCACAGACATTGGCACTAAAGCATTGGTATCGTTGTACGGAGGAAATCCAAAGACAGAGACTCTGAACCAACTACGACATAAACTCTACCTGAACAAAATCACAACTGCTAAAAGTGAATTTAATATTGCACGATTGCCACCTACAGAAGATGCTGCTGTTCATCATCTTCGACGCGTGCATTTACAATGCCTTTACTGGAAAACTCTGAACACCAACGCTAATAATCCAGAAGAATGGGGTTAGAAAAAGGTAGGAAACCAACTGCAGCCTATACCAAGTGAAATTGGGCCTGCACCAGAGAAATTACTGCACATGCAAAACTGAAACAAATGAGCCATGTGGCACTGGCAGGTGTACGTGTCGGCGATATGGTGTTGGATGCACAGTTTTATGTAGTAACTGCTCAGGTAGAGAGTGCACAAACAGTACACTAACAGAAATTGAAATAGACGAAATGACAGAAGAGTATTAGCTATCGATGTAAAATTGAAGAAATAAATATAATGCATTGTTTGTTTAAAATTCATTGTTGGTGATAGTGAGTAGAGGCAATATGGGGAGTCTGGGACAGTTGAAAAATAATTGTTTTTTAATCAGAAGTGACGTTTGAGTGACGTGGTGATGACGTATGTGTGACGAGAGGGTGTGATGACGTCACGGCAATGACGTATTGGTGTGACGATACACATACGTCATTGGATGTGAGGTAATGTGAAAGCGGGTGGATTTATATTCGTTAAGAAACTGTTTAAAGTCGAGAGAGAGGTTTGAAAATGAACTCGATGGTTGCTGAGTGTCAAACGATTGAACAAACTGGTGGCCTTTAAAAAGGCCGTTTGTTACATGTATTTAAAATCTTTTGGTGTGACGAACGACATACGTTATTGGATGTGGGGTAAAGTGAAAACGGATGGATTAATATTTGTTCCGAAACTGATAGAAGTCGTGGGAGTGATTTGAAAATGAATTTGGCGGTTGCTGAGTGTCAAACGAATGAAACATCTGGTGGCCTTGAAAAAGGCCGTTTGTCACATGTCCTTAAAATCTGTAATTTACACAAATATTGCATAAATCTCAGTTGATAGACCTCTTCTGTTGATCTCAGCCTTCAGCGCAGCGAGATATTCCATCCGCCGAGATATCGCCGGTCACTGCTCTGGAAGCATCGTCGGTTGGGCAATGTATGACATGATCGCCTTTATCTCATTGAAGTGATTTTCTTGTAGTTCGTCCTCAGACATAGTTGAAATTGCTCTCATTCTCTCCCCATGCTCCGCAATCAGGGTGATCTCCACCAACTCTTCGTCGCCGATGTCTTTGGACCACAGAGTAGATGCAGACATGTTGGCGGATCGGTGTCAGACGAGAGGATGGTAGTGAGGATCAGACAGATATGATTTTATTACTTGTTTATGCTTAGTCATCACGAAACACTGACAAGTAATTGGCTAAAAATTATCCAATTAAATGTAACCATTTTATAGAAAAAAACCTAGAGTCATTGTTACTCCCAAGTGGGTGGGTGGTTACGGAAATGTAGAAACAAGTTCAAGGTCATCGAAAGTGGTTTTAAAAAAAAAGATTTGATAATTTATTTGTCAAAAATTACAAAGATTTAATCAAGGTTTGCATAACTTATCTTTACAGCAAACTAGGTATATTGTATTAAACATTATTTCCTTTTTTGTACTTTGGAGGTTCTTGTGGTTGGCTTTCTTCTTCGTACTTTGGAAGTTCTTGTGGTTTGGTTTCTTCTGTATTTTCGGATGTGGCATTCGGAGACCATTCAGTGGGTGATTCAGTCGTCTCCGAATCGCAGAAGGTTGTGCTGTCGAATTCAACAGTAATCTTCATTATCATCGGAGGATGTTCCGTCATCAAATGCAGGAGTGTTTCGTGAAGTATTCCCAAATCCACTTCGTCTTGCATCACCAGATGAAACTTCATTATGTTGATGGGTTAAGTTCGTTCTTGACGGTACGAGAGCTGATGGAGAAATGATAGCTGATCACTAGTACGGGTTCTATTTATGTCAGAATAAAATGGTGGGGGTAAGTCCGACACTTTCAAAACTATGTCAAAGTCACAGTGATGAGTTTTTTAAAAATATAATTACATAATACCTAAGTAAAAATAATACATAATTAAAAAGGTAAAATAATCAGAGATTACAATGGAATTTTACGCTATGTACAAAACTATTTTACAAAGTATTGTTAACATGGATTGTTATTTCTGTAGAGTTGTTTCCAGAAGGTCCATGGGAAACTAAATACAATACGCCGGGCTTGACAGAATCCAAATCTTCGTTCATAAGAACATTAACAAATCTTTTCGGGAGGTAAACTTGGAATTTAGGTTTATCTTCTTCTTTGTAGGGTGAATCTCCAAGAACAGCTATAACTGCTTCACCAACTGATGTATCCAACTTTTTCATCGAATGCACAGCATAATGTTTTTTCTCTTGAAGTTCGCTACATCTTTTTGTTGCTAGGAGATCGGATTTTGAATGTTGGTTGAATTTTTCTGCAAGAGATTGTAGTGGAGAAGGTGATGCCATTGTGGAGAAGCTGATATGATTCTTTTGCTAGGTGTTGTATTCTGTAAGAGATCTTGTGTCCAACTGATATTACGGAGGTACGTGCATGGGTATATGTGGATTTCCCCCTCCACCGGATATAAATCGGCCTACTCTGTATGCTCGTGACAATGCACAATTTGCAGTTTTATGTTGAGGGCTTTTTACTCCGATGCAAAGACCATTTAATTCCGTTGCAAATTCCTTATCCAACACAATATCCGTCACATTTGAAGAACTGTACATTCTGATCCACTTTGATTTTTCATCCCCAGTAGTGTAGATTTCGTCATACTGTTGACAATAATGGTACATTATGCTATCCAGCTCTTTGTATTGTGTAAATCCTTCGTCCCAGGTGATGTGATGAAGATACTGATACATTAACCATTAATTGGTTCTAGAGCTTTTGCTATTTAACTTCTTAAAAGGAAAAGGCGGCTTAAAAAGAAAATAGTTAATGACATTAGTAGATATGTCAAAAAAAGCTAGTTCTTTTATGATATATTTGTCTTGGTTGTTCCTGAAAGCTTGAAATTCTACTACGCACTTTTTGGACATTCTAATATTATAATTAAAACAAATTGGTTTGTCCATTCCGTATCAATGTAATTTTGGTTCCATGAAACATTTCTCACTGCAGCAGTATGTATTTATTTTTGCAACTGTTAACTGATGGGAAGCTTGCAATCAACTGCACTCATATAGCCCCAATATTGTCATTTTTGAACATTTTGAACACTTTTTTCGCTTACGAAAAACTCTCTTATTAGTATTCCTTCTTTTACTAGTGCCCCCACCGGAAATATTTCTTCTGCGACGTGTGTTTGTTTTTCTTCTCCTCGATCCTCCTCCAACTGCTGTTTTGGCTTTCATGGCTGCAGTTAATGCTAATGCAGCTGCTCGTTCACCAACACTTGCGTCACTTGGTTTTACTCTCTGCCAAGCTTTTTCAGCAAGAGCTCTATCTGCAATTGATCTTCTTTCCGAATCTGAGTAATTTGAATATGCAATATCGTGTGCTCTGCAAGCTTCGTCCAATTTGTTTATTCCAGGATCTCCTCGTACCAAACGCTTTCGCAATTTCGTACCTGGACCACAATATTGATAACCTCCAGGCAAATGTAGCTCAATTGGAAGTGCGTCAACAGCTGTGTTTATTAATGCACCTGTAGGTAAAGTGGAAAATGCTTTTTTTAAAAGAGACACTGCGCTACTAGTGTGTCCTCGTCCTCTTTTCATGAGTGATAGTTCACTACTGAACGTCTTCCTTCCATATATGATAATTTATTTTTGTTTTAACACCTTACTTCATTAGATTACTCTAACGTCTGGCAGTGATAATGACTCTTCTGCATCACTGTTTGTATCATATATTGCGTTTACACTGTTTGAAGGTGTTCCCCGACTTTCCTTCTTCGAAGAGGTGAAAAGAATCACCATAGACTGTAATTTGTCGATTTTTTGGTAAATATCTTGTTTTAATTGCGTTATTTCTTCCAAAACAAATCGCCTATTCACAGCATCTGTATCTTTTTCTGCAATAGCCACATGTATAATTCTTTTATATTTAGCATCAAACATGGTGTCATTTGTCTCGCAATTTAATGTAAATGTACGAATTGTTCCAAGGTTTACTGCTTCATCTTTGTTAATAGGATCTGCAATATTGCACAAACGTTTCCTTCTTAGATCATAGTTTCCGTCTCGAGTCAACTGAAAACCTTCTCCAGGTGGACCTCTCAAAACCTCTCGAACCAAAGAGCTCTCATGACGACCGAACTTATCAACACTCATCTTTAGACTGAATACTTAAGCTATGTATCCCCGACCTTTTAACTCTTCCGTTAAAGCAATCATTTCGTTATCCAATCCGTTATGCCCAGCCTGTATAGATTCATATATTAATCGCATTCTGTCAACCAGCTTATTCACATTATTATAGTATATAATATTTGTATCATACACCGATTTCATCGACATTCCTTTACCCTTAGCCTTCGGACGTTTTCCTCTAATACTAGAAAACAGCTTTGAAATAACTTCTCTATACTTCTCCGATCTATTTCTATGAATAGGTGTATTATGTGAATAACCTTTTCTATGGGAGTTGGTTAAAATACATATGTTTTTAAAATCATTCAAATCCTTCTTAGTATATTTTTTTGGAGAGGGTTTAAAGATCAATTCAAACAGTCCAGCGGTACCCTTAAAAGTTTGGTCTTTAACTGTTATATTATCTTTGTCATCTATCTCTAGCATACTATCCCCCATACGAAGACCGTCTTTTTCCAAGCGTGCTCCATACACGTGGTATTTACTCGATTTATGTGCACCATGTAGCATTTTTAGTATATAATTTCGTGAAAGAGGTCCTTTTTTGCCAATTTCTTTACTTAAAATACTAATATTTGTGGGGGATTCTGTTGGTTCTAAAGGATCTGTTTCACCTTCAATGTCGGATTTACTTTCTTCTTCATCTTCTTTATCTTCTTCTTCTTCTTCTTCTTCTTCTCCTGAACGACTCGTTCTGCTAAATGATTCTGACCCAGATTCTGATCCGTATGTTCCTGAAGTTTCATCTTGTTTAACGATCTTTTTATCTCGTTCTTTTACTTCTTGATCTAGTAGAGTCGATTTGGTCATTTTATCATTTATTTTATTCAGGGGTTCGACAATGGGCTTGAAGGTTTCCTCCAAATATTTATTTCTAGCCATCAATCCTTCTTTTAGTAGCAGGTTTTTCTTCCGTATTGAGTCACTTAGGACTTTTATTTCACTAAGCAACTCCTCCTGGTTCGACATTATTAGTTCCGACTGTTCTCAACGCCTTCACCACAAATACTGAATTTGTTATAGGCAGAAGTCAATGTAATAAAACAAATCCATCGAACCCTATTCTGTAACGACCATTTGTCATAGATCTTTCTTTATCTATAACTAAAAACCCATATTTTTCTTTCCAAGCTTTCCCACACACATCTCGAAATTTTTCAAATGACATATCTGCACCAACATGATCGTTGTATATATGTTTTGTGATTTTTTTCATCCTGCTTGAAAACAATTAAAAAGTTTACGTTGTCTCTAATTAATTGTTTCGGGATTTTACTATATGTTTGACCTATGTAAATAGAGTCAATATGATTATGTCTACCCATAGAGAAGTATGTTCTTATCCTATCATGATTTTCAGAGAAAACATCGTCAAAAATAAAAACTGAATACGGTTCAGCATTGTTAGGCTCTATAATCTCACTACTTGTGTCAAATTTATGCAATGAAACATCGGGTACATCATGCAAAATCTTTTCCAATAATAAATATTTCGGTTGATTCAGAGATTTGGAAAAAATATAAACATTATTGAAGCTTAAGCCGTTTGGTTTTGTTATTAAATTAAAAACAACGTTGGTTTTTCCACAGTTTGAAGGCCCACTAATAATACACCTCATTGTGTTAGGCAATAAACAGCCATGTTTACTTACCTCATTATCAAAAATATCCGGTGTCAAACAATCAATATTGTTAATATCAAGTCTTTCATTCTGGCAGATAATTTCCATAATTTATTTACTGCATAAACAGTCTTCTCAAATGCTGTCCCGTTACTGATTTTTTATTTCAAAGTAGGTCCTTTTTGTCTATCCAAGTATCTTCGCTCTTGTCAAATCCCAACCATCTCACTAAAAGTTTATTACCTCTTTTTCTTAATATCTTTTCAACCAAATAAACATTGCCAGTCTTGGATTTTAACAACTCATGTCCGTAAAACCCTCCCTGCAGTATCTCTCCTTTAACATCCTTTAAAATATAAGTTTCAGGAATAGTAGGCTGTACTCGATGCACTGTGAAAACCTCGTTTGTCCAATTCGGAAGGTAACCTTTGGTAAAGATCTGTTTATATTTACATATCCTCACATTGTCTCCTATTGCAAATTTGTTGGGTGGTTTCTTATCTAATATTGGTTTGGTACTTTTCTTTATGCGTTTCAAAACTTTAGATTCATTTGCTTTATTCACCTGATTTGGTTTCATACCTATTGTACGATGTTTTTTATCATTGTAATCTTTTATTAAAGTAGGAAGAATATCATACCATACATAGGTGCCTCTTTCTGAAAATTTCTTGTACATTGAAGTTTTCAAAGTGCGATTGAAACGTTCTACAATAGCGGCTTTCTTTTCACTATAAGTTGAATAATGATTTATTTTATTTTTCCTCATTAGATCAGAAAAATCTTTGTTAAAAAATTCTGTACCATCGTCTGTCTGCAGATTTTTTATACGTTTCCCTATCGCCTGAAGTACTTCTTTCATTGCTTCTGTAATAGACGATCCACTTTTGTTTTTCAGTGGAATTGCACTGGCTACTTTTGTAAAACAATCAATAACCGTTAAAATGTACCTAAAACCTTTATTAATCCTACTGTACGGTTTCATTTCTACAAGGTCCGCTTGATATAGGTCATGAATGCCTTTCACGACCGTTGATCTTCTAGGAAAATTTCTTCGAACTGGTTTGTGAAGTTCTTCAACGATGGATTTTCTCTCGTCCATCAGTTCGCTTTATCCTCCAATCGTTTAGTAACTGAACTATAAAACTGTTTCATTTATTAAAAAAGGCTAAATGTTAAATAAGTAATGTAGTTTATGCTAATTTAAAAAATTGCTTATTCTGAACACACGAAAACTGGGTCAAGGCCACTGAAGTGGCTTTTTAAAAACTTTATTTAACATATACTTAATTAATTAGCATTTTATAGATCTTCCACCAGTTTACTTCTCAGGATGATGATGCACTTAATCAATTTATGTTAATGAATAATGTCCATAAGGAAGTGTGTGGATGTTGTTTTGAAGGATCACACGTTTGTCGTCTTTGTCTGCCAATGACTTCTTTTTCACAGTAATACTATATAAATTATGATTGAAGCTTCGGATTGTGTTAAAAGATGCACTGTACCCAACTCTTCTGAATAAACAGTTGCAGTAATGTTCAAATTTCATTTTTTTCATTATGTACATCTTTTTTATTCCTTTTGCCTTCTTGATAATCCCTGCTTCATCCTCATCCGCTGCGACTGTTGATGTGACATTCGCTGTTCTATCTGTCATTAATTTTAACGCGTACATCTTCGACATGAGGGCGACAATTTCTTCAAGTGGTACTCCGCAAGTTTCATCCTTGAACTTTCCTAAAACCTTCTTGTTAACAGAGTTGTCGTATGTCGGATGGTTAACTGGGTAGTCGGAGAAGTCAAAATCATTCCTGTGAGGAAACACTCTAAGGTCATCATACATGTCAAGTGTCTTGATCCAATATATGATCCCGTCAGTGTCCATGTAGCTAATTCCAATTCGATCTCGTCCATAAAAGGCAACCATCTTGTTGTAGTGGAAGTCGTACATATGGGTCTTTGAAATATCAAGTATACACATTCCTACATAAAGAGGTCGATCCATGACAACATTTTTTTTGTTCATGCATACAGCTACAAGATTTTCGTTTATTATGATAGATGTTTTGAAGTTAGGCTTTTGAACTAATTTTAACATTTTCTATTCATCAGAAACAAGTTTCAAATTCATGTGATTCCTTTTGTTTTCAAGACATTTCCCATAGATGGCGTTATTCATCAGTTTGTAAAATTCTTTGTGAAAACTTGATGTGGAAGCTGCTCTTCTTGAAGTATTCGATTCTATATACGGTTTTAGCCAGGTCTTTTGTGTAAATTGAAGCACTCGGTTGATTTTAACAATTTTGATTCCTAGTTCAATTGCTTGCTGTACAATCCAATAATGTGCAATGTAATTAGATTTATTTTCAAGTGTTGTCATCAACTTTGAATATTTGCCTCCTGGAGGAACCTCGGACCTTGGTAATAGAGGAAGGTCATAATGATGGTCGTGAAGGTGCTGAGGATACTCGAAGTCAAAGTCCAATATGTATCCGATATCGCTGAACTTCGGGATGCTCATAATGTCTCCTAAAACATTAGAATCAACCCAGCAAAATCCGCCAAAAGGTAATGGCATTGACATGGCGTATCCATAAAGGTTATTGGCGTCAAAGTAGCCTAGGTAGACTGATTCTTTAGTGGAGTTATAATTTTGAAGATGTTTGTTATTGGCTTTGACATATCGTGTGACCGATTGTGTGAGCCCTCCTCTAACACCAGCTTCAACCATAAGAACCATGTCAATATCAGTTAAAAGTTGGAGTTCGCATTTAGTTTCCTTCATTATAGCTTGCCAAGCCAGCCCCGGAGATGTGAAGTAATAGAAACAATCCAGTCCGTAAGCTAACAAACAGGAATTTCTAAATTCCTCCATTACATCACAAAGGAGAGTTACATCAAGTTTCACATAAAAATCATTATAATCTCCGAGCGTCGACATATTAAGTTCCTTCCATACCTTGACAGCACGCTCATAATCTTCTGGATCTACTGGAGATTCATTGAGTTTACTGTAAAACATTTCTGGTGGAGGTAACGCAGTCTCGTCAAATCGAGCAAGGGAATCTATGTAGTCGTACGGGAACATTCCTTTTCTTAATACGAGCTCCATCTTATCTTCTGGAACCAGCTTCCTCGTTTCAATTAAGTCATCTCTTTCCAGATTCTTAGAGAGTGTCATCAAACTGAATGGCATAAACCTTAAGGAATCTATAAACCTTAATTTTATATTTTTTACTTTCTTTGAAAAACTAATAAATTTTTCTGTCGTTTGAGCCAATACGTCAATTTGTCCTTTGTCTCGTCTCGTTAGTTCTGGAATAATAAAGTGTGCGTCGTATCCACTTAAATTGTGTAATACAACCGGTATAAAGTTAGGTAGCTTAAAGTTGATATTGCAGGCGTTACAAGCTGCTCCTCTATAGGCTCCTGTCAAATGATCATGGTCACGCACTTTGATGTTGTCCTCAGAAAACTCCTGTTTACACAAGTAACAAATGTCCTCCATTTGATGACATAGTTCTTGAAGGTCAGTGAGATTTTCCATAGGAACAATGTAACTGTAGAGGGTAGATACTTTTTCAGCAATATCATATAGATCATCAACAAATCGTGTTGCAGCTTGCTCCCCACGGTAAAGCTTTGGCTCCGTTGGAATATCGTAGTGCCGAGATGCTCGTATGAAAGTGTTGATTTTACCAAAAGACAATAGCTGTTTGGCTCGTGTTTTTGGTATTTCCTACTGTCTGCTGCGTCAGGATCCACATTTTCCACTGGTATCAATGACGATTCAAAATCTGCGTAAATTACAATTGGGATGCGATTCTAATGATGGATATTCCTAAACTTTAGAATAGAACTATTCAGAGTTGGAAGGATAACTTTTGCTGCTGCATGATCTCACAAAGTTTAGAGTGTTCCGTCAGCCAACTACGACCTCCTCTATTTATAGAGATATTTTTAAAACAGAAACATCTTTTACACACTGTTATTGGTGACTTTCTTTTGGTGAGATGATAGCGAATGAGCTTAGTGAAATCTTTTATGAACACATAATGTGAAACAGTTTCATCTTTTAGTAACAGTAAATCAGTATGGTCAGTCAATTCACGTGGTACCACTTTTAACGGGTACACATTGTTTCTTCTGTCCAGTCCAAATACGTTAACAGATACACCTGCATTACGTTTTTCAAAACTTCCTATATCAGACAATGACACTGGGTAGTTTAATCCATTAAATTTATATCTACCATTTAGTTCTTGATATCTTCTATTCGGTCGTTCAGGATGTTGGACACCTTCATGAACAAGAAATTTCGCCAACATGGAATATCTGAAACATTCATTGTCATTGTTTTGAACATTAATACATGATTTATTATCTTTAATCTTTGCTGGCAATGGAATAAAACTGCTGCCACGATCACCGTATCCACGTTTATGAGCTCGTAAATCCAGGTTGTTTACATTGAGCAAGGACCATCCGGATCCACGAGCTTCATGTTCAGTTATTTTAAGCACCAATTCTTGTAAACATTCATCAACTATTTCAACTAAATTTGACGTCTCCATGATAGTTCGGTTTCTAGAAAGAAACCCTCTGTTGGATATTTCTCCTTCTACATTATTAAATGTTGTGTCCAATAGTAATCCAAATTTAATGAAATTCAAACGGTTAAGTTCATAATTTAATTTTGCAATTATAACATCTTTAACGAGGGTCAGAAATATTTGTAGTTCAAGTGTATTGATGTTATTTATTGTGTAATGTCGAACGACAGATCTGTCAAACGCCTCCACTAAAATGTTGACTCCCAACGTTGCATCTTTGTTCGCAGTCCCTCTAGAAATAGAGGGTGAGGATTCATCTTCAGGATCCACTGAGTTTTGTTTGCTAGGAGGTGCATATGCAATTACGCTTGGTCTGCTCTGCCGTGTAGAGTGTTCAGTGTCAGCAAGGAAGTGTAAGAAATCGGGATGGTCTTCACAATCGGATAATGCATTATTAGTAGCATTATGGTAAATTTCACAGTGATATATATATAAATCCTCATTTATGAAATCTTCATTACAACGTTGACAATAGTACATTGTGATTGAATAAATTTCTCAGTGTGTTATAGACTGCTCCAAAAGTAGTATTGAGAGCCATTTTTCACATGTTCTAGTTTTATAGCAAATGCTGACCTCAGCATTGAATTACTATTGGTTTATATTTTTGCTAACATCATCACTTTCATTGCCATTGGTTCATTCATTTAAAAAGTAAACATAAATGAAATTATAAATTAGTATTGCTATAAGCTTACTAACCACAACATAATTATGGAGCAGCCTATACAGGTCCCAGATATATCCTCCACAACACCACCTTTTCAATTATCATTTACACCCACGGAAAGACAAGAAAGTGATGATCAACCAGTACAGGTTAACGTTGTATCAAGCAGAACAACTATCCAATCCAGAGAAGGAATGGCTGCATTAGAAAGATTAGTAGGGGCAGATTATCTATCAGATGATGACATCATTGTTGAACAATAAACCCTTTATACAGTTGAAAAACACATCCAAACAGCCGTTTTAACGGCTACCATTTTTTCATTCGTTTATTATACTCTGCTTGTGGCTTTTTTAGTTTAAGGAAAAAAAAACATTGCGAATTCGGCTGAGTTTTAAAACGATTGAAACAATTGGTGGCCTTGAAAAAGGCCGTTTGAAACAGACTTCTCTAATTAGTCGCTCAGGTATGCAACGCCATCATCGTCTTCCTAACCACTGGAACTATCGAATAGTCTCCGCCTTGCATCGGGAACATCACGTAGGACAGGAGTCCTGTTGTCATCTTCGGACAGGAGATAAAATTCAATACTGTCGGCGACTGACTCCGGATAATCCTCGTGAAGAACAAATGCTATTGCATCTTCTATGTCAGAGACATCTAGTGATGATGTGTTGTCATCGGAGTTGGTCAGGTCTTCGGAGTCGCTAGTATCTTCAATCTCCTCCACATCTTCCTGTAAGACATTTTCAATTATTTCTCCAATTTGCTTCAAGTGGTGAGGGATGTCTAGTGGTGCCATGATGGTAGATAGGATATGAATGACCGGTGACTACTATTTACCTTTATTTATAGGGGAATTTTGTGATGAGCAAGCAAAAATAAACAACGAATAAGAGCATTAAGTTTTAGTCAGTGAAAAAAGTGCTAAGTTATGGTAGAAAAACCGTAAACATAGGTTTTGATCTCAAAAAATGTATATATATATATATATATATATGTATATATATATATATAGAGAGAGAGAGAGAGAGAGAGAAAGAGATACACTTGTGCATACTTAATATCATAAATTTCAATTTTTAGTTGAGGTAAAATTAAGAAACCACCATGTGTTTTGTACAACTAAAAATTTTAAAAACCATGTGTTGGTAATTATTAATTTCATTATTAGTAGAAACATTAATAATCGAAAAGATAAATAATTGGTATGGTTCAAATAAGACGCTTAGCTTAGTTAAAACGAGTGAAATTCATGGTGGCCTTGAAAAAGGCCGTTTGTTGTTGCCCTCAGAAGGTGGAGTTTGAGATGGCGTTGTGGGTCTGCAGGATACGTCCTCAAGAAACGATGACGGTGAGAGTCACCCTTTGGCCAAGCCGCAGCAAACGCTTCAGGTCTTTGATGACGTTGGTCTTGAAGGGTAAGTCATCTTCCAGAGGAGTAGGCGCCATCCAGAACCCTACGTCGGACGTTGTCAATTTAATAGTAGTCGCTCGGCAGTCGGCCCTGATACTGTCTAGAGCCTCAGAAACTCTCCACAAGTCGCATTCTTGAGTTATCTCCGTCGTCCAATAAATCGGAACACGGAGGTAGAATGTTTTCAGCCACAGAGGAGAGCGTTTAACCCTTCTCGCTGTTTGGTGGTGAACAATCTCGTAGACCATGTTGTCAGGTAAACGTCGCAGATGGATGTGATCAACTCTACAGAACGCCTCTATTTATAGTAATAACTACTGCATATTCAGCAGTATCTTATCTTAACTGCTGACAATGCTTTTCAGCAGTCTCTTATCTTAACTGCTGACAATGCTTTTCAGCAGTCTCTTATCTTAACTGCTGACAATGCTTTTATTATTTTCAAGGTCAACCTAACAAACAAACAAACAAAATCTTTTTTTGAATGCAAAGAATCGATGACACTAGAGTTGTAAATATTAATTCAGGCTGCAGCTTGTATTATCGGTTCATTTCATCTTATAATATAATTCGTTTGTAAAGGCAACACAGTTAGCTCAATTTGAGTACTAAAACGAGAGATGTAAATATTAATTCAGTCTGCAGCTTGCATTATCAGTTTATTTCATCTCATCATATACTTTGTTTGTGAAAAACGACAGAGCTAGCACACTGTGAGTACTATAACGAGTGAATCAATTGCTGGCCTTTAACAAGGCCGTATTTGAATTCTCCGCCAAGGTTTACGACTGGTCTCGACCGTTGTTGACTGTAAGAAAAGCTACGCAATGTAGGTTAATTATGCTGTAGGATTGTGCATAATATACTTTGTTTGTGAAATACAACAGAGTTAGCACACTGTGAGTACTATAACGAGTTAATCATTTGCTGGCCTTTAAAAAGGCCGTTTTTGAATTTTCCACCAAGGTTTACGACTGGTCTCGACCGTTGTTGACTGTAAGGAAAGCTACGCAATGTAGGTTAATTATGTTGTAGGATTGTGCATAATATGTTTGTGAAATACAACAGAGTTAGTACACTGTGAGTACTATAACGAGTGAATCAATTTTTGGATTTAAAAAGGCCGTTTTTGAATTCTCCACCAAGGTTTACGACTGGTCCCGACCATTGTTGACTGGAAGGAAAGCTACGCAATGTAGGTTAATTATGTTGTAGGATTTTACATAATATACTTTGTTTGTGAAAGACAACAGAGTTAGCACACTGTGAGTACTATAACGAGTGAAACAATTGGTGGCCTTGAAAAAGGCCGTTTCTGAGCTGCTGATCCAATCTAGACGCACTCCCACATCGCCTTTGCCAGTTCGCCTTTGCCCGCCCTTTGAAATACTAAGTATGACCCAGTCTTGGGTATTGGTTGCAAATATCCAGGCAGTCTTACCTTTAGGATTCTTCCGCTGTTTTCCAAAATTACTTTGCGCTCTTTAATTTGTAGGAGTTTATATTTTTTGGAAACTTTCAATCTTCGGAATTTTCCCTCCTGAGCTATAGTTTCAAAGTCAAAACTAGATGCTGGCGGCTTTTTCTCTGCAGGTTTGTGTTTAGCGCAGAACTTTTCTCCTATTTTGCAGAAGACTGCACACACTTCACCCTTCTTCGGCCCTCTCTTAAATTGGTGGGTACACTTGGGCGCATTTCTTACCCGTGGTGTCTTCTTCAATGATATTCTTGGTGTGCTGGAGGATGAAGTTGCCTTCGGTACGAAGGGGTCATGTTTTGAAATGAATTTCCTATTATCTTCATCCGATGACTCTGCTGTCGGTGCTCCAAAGTGCAGGGGACTTGGCGGCGAAACCACGCTTGTGGATGTAGAAGGTGCGTCCGGCGGATCGAAGATAGACTTCACCTTGTTCTCAGCCAGGATGGATTCTACAGCTGCAGAAGTCTCAGAAGAGTCCATGACTTGGTGATCAGATCAGCAATCAGCTCAGTGGAGGAATGAGGAAACATCGCACTACTCTCTCATTATATAGGCGTTGCTGACACAGCACTCTTCTCCTATTGGTCAGTTGAATTTAAGTACTAAAAATGGTGGCCTTGATAAAGGCCGTTTTTATGTTCCAATCTTGGACCGACTGTGCCTCTACGTTAGAAACTTGCAAATGTTTGTGTTTGAAAGCAATTTTATGTTTTACTCAAAGCTATGACTCTTAAGCACCATAACATTTGTTTTTAGGAACATTAAACAAACTGTGTTGACTGAATAACGAACAAAATTCTCGGTCAAAATATATTATTTAGAGTCGGCAACTACGTATCTCCAATCTTAGCCCGACTGTAACTCTATGTTAGAAACGTGGAATTGTTTGTGTTTGCAAACACAACTCATTTTATTCTTTACTTCAAGCTATGGCTGTTAGCCCCATAACATTTATTTTAAGCGCACTAAATAAACTGTGTTGACCGAATAATGAACAAATTTCTCGGTCAAAATATATTATTTAGAGTCGGCAACTACGTACCGTACAGATTACCAACACCCAGTATGTCATGGGACTTATAATAAAACTTTGCAAATGCATGAGTTCAAAAACGATTGAAAAATCTGGTGGCCTTTAAAAAGGCCGTTTTTTGAGATGATCTAGCGACGGACCCATTCGGCCTTCCCTCTGGGATACGAAGGGTCCTCCCCCCACCCGTGAATCTTCAGATGCGTCGACTTCCACGGCCACTCCATTCTCCTTGGCAGGCGAACTCTCGTCAGCTCCAAGGAACCAACCTCCCGCAGAGTAGCCTCACCATCCTGGCGTACGAAAAATAGCAATTCGTACAGGCCGGGTTTCATCCGCCACAACCGTCAATTCTGCTCGCCATGGCGTAGTTGCCCAAGTGGAGTGTAGAAGCGCCGCTCCAGCCTCTGAAGCTTTCGCCGTGGAGTAGCCGCAACACAATCCATTACAGTGACAGGATTTCTCCTTGGCACTGGTCTCGGAGCTGGACAGTCCAAAGCGAAGTGAACACGCCTCTGCGAGGCTCCTGGACGTTGACGAGGCGGCCGGAGTGAGGATATCGGTGCTAGTGGAGCCCGTCGCTCAATCATCTCAGCGAAGATTTCTTCCACCGTAGTTTCCATCTTCTCTCCTCAGCGCAAGCAGGATGTCCTGAGCCCCACTAATCATTGGTCTCTAAGGTGAGACGCTACGTACCGTATAGGATACGCTGCAGGTCTCCTGTTGGTGCGCACTAATAACACTGACTCAGCGTTTTATTTAGTGGCCTTGAGAAAGGTCATTTTAATTATTTAATGTCCCAGTCCAAGCGCTTACCCCTTTGAACAAACTATGTTGACAGAGGAAGGATTAAAATTCTCGGTCAAACCATATTTGTTGAAGTCGGTAACTAAGTACCGTACCGTACAAAATACCAACAAACTTTATTGAAACCTCATGGGACTTATAATAAAACTTCATTACAGCAGGAGTAAGACTGGGGGTAAAACAAAATATATGTTTTACGCTACTGAGTGTCAAACGATTGAAATTTTTGGTGGCCTTTAAAAAGGCCGTTTTTATCAGTGTCATTGTTTACATTGACACCCATTGGACGGTGACACGCCGATGTCGTTGCCCATCTTCCGGCTTCCCGACCTCCAAGTAGGTCTTTAATGTCTCGTACGGTGGCTCAATCACTCCATTCGGCAGGTAACTTCTAAAGACAAAGTTGCGGTGGCGCAACAAAAGCTCCCGCGAAGGCTTGTCCCATCCGAGCAGACAATAAAGTCCCGGCTGCAGTTTCCACAGGCGGTGGAGCTTGAACCCAGGGAATGCCGGTTCGAAGCTCGGCCGACGAATCTCCCTTGCCTCATCGATAACAGGGATCTGGGCCGTATAGTTCTTCTCAGGTTCCAGATCCCTCGTCTTGTCCGAGAGAATTTCTCTAAGTAAAGAGAACGGTTCCCGGGCACAAGTCGATATGTTTACCCGTCGAGGCATTACATCGACGGGTCTACTCTTTGACGCTGGTGTTGGAGCCGGGCGTTGACGAGGCTGCCCTGTCACGGACTCGCTCTTTGGGGCTGGGATTGGAGCTGGACGTTGACGAGGCTGCCGGAGTGATGACCGAGGTGTGACACTGTGGGGCCTGGAGCTGGAAAGCTGGAACGATGGTTCCCGACGAGGCATGTCAACCATCTTAGGCCGGGTCTGCTTCCTGAACATGATGCAGTTGCGTCCGTAACGAAAGGGTGAGCAAAAGTGATTCGCTTAAGAACAGCGGTATACTCACTAGCACAAGCCGGCTTCTCATTGGTCAAACAGTTCAACCAATGAGGTGAGGTTATTTTCTGCTGACTCAGCGGAAAAGTTCATAAAACCGGGACGCTCATTCCACTCGAATCATTCGGCATGCAGACACGGGACCAGTCCAGAGCAGCTCCAGAGAAGTGGGGCATAGCGGAGATCATCGGAGAGAAGCTGAACATCCACGGAGGTCTCCTAGTACCGCAATCCCTGCAGTGGTACCTCGGGCTTGGAACTTCTGTGATATAGCGAGCATTACATATGTAGGTCTCACTTGCTATCGGCCGGCATCTCTACGCTGATCTCCGCCGGGTCCCGAGGCGGAGTCAACACCTTCTGCGTCGCACAAGGCCTGAGACAAGTCCCCCTGTGTGGTCAGCACTACTCCGGGCGTTGGGTGAACAGTGCGGTGGGCAATGGATCTGGATCGTTAAACTCAGCGCCGATCTCTTATTCTTGTCTGTACTATCCTTTTCTGTCTTGCATGGCTTCGCTGGTTTCCCACTAACACTAACACAATTTGTTGATTTGTACAAGTTAAACTCTGTCCCTTACCCTATTCCCATCACAACCCCAAAAACAAACCCGGGTGGTTCGCGCAGTGTGGAGTTCTGCGGTCCACCCATACCCTAAGCAGTTCAATCGGTCGGCATGGGCAAACCGCCACGAATGAACTGAACCTTCTTGACTGGTCGGCAGGGCAATCCGCCACAGTCAAGATCTTTTTTTTAAGTATTAAAATGACCTTGAACACGTTTGAACACGTTTGGAGAATATAAATTATAATTATTTAAAGTCCCCTAAAACAATCATGTCGACAACTGAATAACGATTCTTTGTTACCGCGAAAGTTGGAAAATTGAGACTTATTAAAACGGCCTTTATAAAGGCCACTAAACTGAAGTTGGATAAATGACAAAGTCCAGAAAATGTTGAATACTCCTCCTGTAAAACAAGTAACAAGATGTGAGGCTGAGACTTGTAAAGGAATCGTCTAAGACTGTGAAAGTAAAAATAATTGAGACTTGTAAAAATGGCCTTTGTAAAGGCCACCAAAATGATTGATGTTAAATGACTAAGTCCTGAGAATCTGGATTGAAATGTACGCAATGTAGGTTTAGTATGTTGTATGGTTGCTAGGCTGATTCACAACGAATGATATAATTGGTGGCCTTGATAAAGGCCGTTTGTAGAAGGAGTGGAGTCCTGGATTTAGTGTGGGGGGATGGAAGCGACGACTCGAAGAATTTGTCTTAGTTGTAGTTGTCGGCGTAGGCTAGCGTCGACTGTGTCCAAGTGTTGATGTTGGATGATGAGGTGGAAGTCATCTCCGCTACTAACTTCGATGATCATCTGATCGGCAAGGTGTCGGTAGCGGTCCAAGATGTCCATGAGTTGGTTGATCTGTCGGTAAGTGAAGATGTCTCGCTTAATTTGAATCGTCGCTCTCCCCACAGGAGTAGTTGCAGCCGTCGGTCTAGTTTGGCAGAACTTGAACTCTTTCCTGCGACGTCTGTGATCCTCTTCGTCCGAATAGTCCTCGTCAGAAGAGTCAGCAGGGCGTTTGATCGGTTGTAAGTTGCGAGCCATGGTTGCGTTGTGGCTAAGATCTGGAGTGTGAATGGGTCGTAACGCGTGATTCTGTGTTAAGCTGTAAATGTGGCGTGGGTGATTAGTGGAGGGGGATTCTATGGCGTGGGATGGGGAGCGAAGCAAGCCCGGGGGTCTGGGGGTGGAGCCCCCAGAAAAAATTTTTATCTTATTCAAGATCTAGATCTAAGATAAGATAAGATAAGATAAGATAAGATAAGATAACACAAACCTACGTAAATGGACGGTTGGCCATTTCAAGTCGCAAACCGACCAAACCGATTTAAATGGACGGTTGGCCATTTCAAGTCGCAAACCGACGTAACTAAACCGTTTCTTAATATAAATCCACCCGCTTTCACATTACCTCACATCCAATGACGTATGTGTATCGTCACACCAATACGTCATCGCCGTGACGTCATCACACCCTCTCGTCACACATACGTCATCACCACGTCACTCAAACGTCACTTCTGATTAAAAAACAATTATTTTTCAGCTGTCCCAGACTCCCCATATTGCCTCTACTATAGTGAGTTTACGTTGTTTAAGAAACTATTACGGACACTTTCCATCACTGATTGGTAAAAGCAAGTTTCACTTTGTTTTGACTAATCAGTGATGGAAAATGTTTCCACCCGCTTTCACATTACCTCACATCCAATGACGTATGTGTATCGTCACACCAATACGTCATCACCGTGACGTCATCACACCCTCTCGTCACACATACGTCATCACCACGTCACTCAAACGTCACTTCTGATTAAAAAACAATTATTTTTCAGCTGTCCCAGACTCCCCATATTGCCTCTACTATAGTGAGTTTACGTTGTTTAAGAAACTATTACGGACACTTTCCATCACTGATTGGTAAAAGCAAGTTTCACTTTGTTTTGACTAATCAGTGATGGAAAATGTTTGCAATAATCTCTTAAACAACAATACAATTGTGTTATAACGTGCATTTTTATTGATAATCACCTAATTTCTAACACTGCTTTAACTATATTTTTTGTCCACCATTTAGTTTATTATTTGTATTATAAAAAACAAATGCCAGATTCTTTTTCAGCATGAAATTCCCTTTAATATGATACGAAACATAACTTTTTAAGAATTTTCAAAATTTTCAGATTTTTCCAATATGGCGGCCAAAAAACGCATTTTGCATAGTCAGATTTCTCTAGACCTTTAGTATGTCAAACAGACACCATCAAGGAACTAAAAAAATCAAACTCTGCTTCTGTGGGAATTAGTTCCACCTAACACCTTTTTTTCCCCTATATCTCCTGTACTATAGTTGTAACTGATTTTAGCGAATTTCCCCTATGTCCGCAAAACACCAATATATACTGTCATATTAATTTGATCACATTGTTGTGTCAAAATGGATGAACAACAGATTTAGCGAATTTCCCCTATAAGGAAGAAGCTATTTCCGTAGTCGGCATGGTAAGACCTAGGCGCAGGACCATGATAACTTTCCATTTTGAGGTCCCCAGACCCCAAAAACACCATTCGTTTGAAACTGTATATATATATATATATATATATATATGTATATGTGCATATATATATACATGTGTGTGTGTGTGTGTGTGTGTGTGTGTGTGTGTGTGTGTGTGTGTGTGTGTGTGTGTGTGTGTGTGTGTGTGTCCGTGGGTCCGTAACTCTCGTAAAAAAGGTCCGATTTTAATAAAATTTGGTGCAAACGTGTAAAGCAACATTTATGACTTAAGTTCGAAAACCAGACAGATCGATCCATCTGAAGTGGTATTTTGGGGGGTTTTGTACTCCAAAAATGGGTTTTTTGAAGTTTTTACATGAAATATTTTAAAAAGTCAAATTTTGGTTATCACCATTGGATTCAGCTTTAAAAAACACACAATTTGGTGTTTTGATCATTTCTCTACGTCAATTGTTTATAGAGATATTGAAAGTACTAAACACAGTTCGTTGTCCAATGCTATTCTTATGGAGAAGAAGACAACATTATATCTTGCTTATTTATGAACTTACTAGCGGCTTGAAGGGGCCATATCCCCTAACCTTTCTCTGATTTGTTTACTCTTTTCAAATACAAATTAATCACATGTCTTTATGTAAACAAAGCAGACGTTTTTAAATCTCTATGCTTTTCTTAAGGGGAATTTTTTGCGTTATTTCTTGTTTGCTAGTAAAATTTTAAAATTAATGACATTTTTCCCGAGTTCCTGGGATCAATACCTTTAATTTGAGCCGTCTCTCATCATCCTATAATTTGGCTAACTCCCACAATTTTGACTTAATAATTTCGCTTACATAATTATATATAAAGATACTAACGAAACTTGGTATACGGCTTCATCTGGTTTTGGTCAATTTGCACAAAAAAAACAATTTTTACCGATAATTCCCATAACAGCAAACCTCCGAACTCAGCCCCTATGTTATTCTTAAGGAATAAGTAAAATGTAATGTCTCCCTTAGTTATGAACATAAATTAATAATACCCCCGTCCCAGCAATCCTGCGTACTCAGCGAATTTCAATTGCATATATATATATATATATGCTATATATGCATATATATGTATATATATATATATATATATATATATATATATATCGGTCTTAATATCGCTTAAAGCCACTCACCAAGTTTACAAATAAGCGATATAATATAACTTTTTAATAATTCTCTATAAGAATAACATATATGTTTTGAACGAATTGTGTTTTTGGCATCTGGGGACCTCAAAACAAAAAGTTATCATGGTCCCGGGCCTAGGTCTTACCATGTCGACTACGGTAATAGCTTCTTCCCTTTAGGGAAATTCTCTAAAACTTGGTATGTGGCTTCACCTAGTTAAGTAATATTGATATTTACATGAAAACCCATATATTTTGTTCCTTGTTGCAGCAAACCTGCGTAATCATTCCCAATTCTTATGGAGAATAATTTAAATTGTATATATCGCTTATTTGTGAATATATTTTTATGAAACTTGGTATGCGGCTTTACGTGGTATTAAGACATGTATTATGCATTGAAAATTCGCTAATTACGCAGGTTTGATGTGATAGGGGTATTTAATAGTAGCAATCGACCATTAATAAATACAACAATCATTATACATTGTTACTTTTATACATAGCAATGTTGTTCTACCTGCACCTGATATTAACCAGTCGGCTAATTAATATCCCGCCACAACAAAGCAGTCTGTTCTGTATATCAAACCCGTTACAACAATATATTTTACCTCCGATTTAAGTTATTAATTTACATGATGAAATCTGTTGATAAAATATTTACCTAATGACAGGGGTTTAAGTAGGTTAAACCGATAACACTAAGATAAAACTAAGAGGTCAAATGTTGAACAAACTTAAAACATATTTCAAATACCACCGTAGCAGCAAACCTGCATACTCAGGGAATTTTCAATGCATATATATATATATATATATATGTATCTTAATACCACAAAAAGCCACATACCAAGTTTCATCAATATACATTCATAAATAAAAGATTTATGAGATGTTGATTATCCTCCACAAGAATAACATGGCGGTTGATTATGCAGGGTTGCTGAAGCAAGTAACACAACAAATGGGGTTTTATACAAACATCAATATAACTCAAGAAGGTAAAGCCACATACCAAATTGTATTAATTTATGTTAATAATTAAGGGAGATAACATGCTACTTATTCTCCATAAGAATAGCATGGAAGCTGAGTACGCAGGTTTGCTGCTACGGGAACTATCGGGCAAAAATTTGTTTAGTGCAAACATCAATAGACCCCAACGATACGAAGCAATATACCAAGTTTCATCAGGATAAGTTTATAAATAAGCACGATATACAAGCACGATTGTTCTTATTCTCCATAATTAATAATAACATTGGACAACGTACTGTGTTTAGCACTTTCAATATCTCTGTAACCATTTGACGTAGAGCAATGATCAAAACACCAATTGTGCGTCTTTTTAACTGATTCCAATGAAAAAACTAAAATTTGACTTTTTCCAAAATTATACGTAAATACTCAAAAACTCATTTTTGGGGTACAAACCCCCCCCCCCAAAATACCTCTTCGGATAGGTCGATCTGCCTGGTTTTCGAACTTAAAGTCATAAATGCTGCTGTAATACACGTTTATACTAAATTTCGTCAAATTCGAACTATTTTTACGAGAGTTATCGTGCTCAGGGACACACACACACACACACACACACACACACACACACACACACACACACACACACACACACATATATATATACAGTTTTGAACGAATGGTGTTTTTGGCATCTGGGGACCTCAAAACGAGAAGTTATCATGGTCCCGGGCCTAGGTCTTACCATGCCGACTACGGTAATAGCTTCTTCCCTACAGGGGAAATTCGCTAAAACTACTGGAGATAAATAAATAATTACTAGGGCTGATTATGCTGGTTACACCCAGGCAATTTATGTTGAATTGCTGTTCCTTTATTCTTAAAATCAGATTTACAACTAGAGTCGTTCTAATAAAGGCTTTGTTAATTAATTTATTTTATTTACTTTCCACGGAGAACTAGTTTTGATGTGAGGGGTGCTATGCAGAAGAACTACGCAGAGGGGTAATGAGCCAGAAGAACTTTTATGGTTTTAATAGCCATCTGGTCTCCATTAGAAAAATAATTTAACTTTAAAGGCACTATACTAATTGTCGCAGCATAACCACATTGCAAATATTTGCGAGACCGCGATCTTCTTTGTTATACACCGTTCCTTTCCGTTCGTTTTTAAATTCGTATACATTTAGATTACGGACCCACAAACACGAACACAAAGACATCCATCCCGCCCGACAGTGCATGTGTAAAACTACATAAAGCACTACATTTCAGTCACTATAAAGGCTTCGTGCAGTTTTCAAAGACAATTACACTAAGCACGGTACGATATTATTATGATTACATTCGGCTATACAACAATGTAGTATTTGAATTAATTTTGGTTTGCCTTTTAGTAAAAGACAATAGATCTTATTTTTAATGTAAAAAATGCGTCCTGCGAGGACTCATTTTTATCGGAATTTAGAAAAGATTATACAAAATATAATTGAGATTAGGATTCAACATATATCATAGTGTTGAACATCATGTATATTATACATGATATTCATATAACTGATATACATGATGCATGGTATATACGTAACTGATATACCATAATGTTACCATAATGCCTTTGAATGTATTGGATTTAGACGATATAAAACAAAAAAATATAAATCAAATCAAATCAAATTTATTTACAAATAAAAACAAATACAAAAACATTTACACAAACAATATTGTGGAAAAATAAATTCTCATATAGGCCCATCGCCTGTGCGTGAGAACGAGCTCTGACTCAAATTCAGTGTACTTAAATACCTCCGTTGCAGCAAACCTGCATACTCAGCGAATTTCCAATGGCGATATAAATGTCTTAATAATACATAAAGCCACTTACCAAGTTTCATAAAAATATATTCACAACTAAGCGATATATGCAATTTTAATTATTCTCCTTAAGAATAACATTGGGGCTGAGTACGCAGGTTTGTTGCAACAAGGAACACAATAAATGGGTTTTTACGCTAATATAAATAGAACTTAACTAGGTGAAGTCGTATACCAGTTTTTATTCATTTATGTTCATAATTAAGAGAGACATAGCATTTAATTATTCTCCATAAGAATAACATGGGGGGTGAGTACACAGGTTTGCTGCCTTTGGCAAAAAATTGCTTTTTTGAGCAAATATCAATAGACCACAACCAGATGAAGCCGTATACCAAGTTTCGTCTGTATATGTTCATAAATAAGTGAGATATAAAATTAGTCTTTTCCTCCATAAGAATAACATTAGACAACGTACAGTGTTAGCACTTTCGATATCTCGGTAATCAATTGACGTAGAGTAATGATCAATATACCAAATTGTGTGTTTTTTTAAGTTGAATCCAAGTAAAAACTAATATTTGACTATTTCAAAATTCATATGTAAAAAGTTCAAAAAACCCATTTTTGGGGTACAAACCCCCCCCCCAAAATGCCCCTTCGGATGGAGCGATCTGGCTGGATTTCGAACTTAAAGTCATAAATGTTGCTTTACACGTTTATACCAAATTTCATCAAAATCGGATCATTTTTACGAGAGTTATCGTGCTCACGGACACGGACACACACACACACACGGACACACACACACACACACACACACACACACACACACACACACACACACACACACACACACACACACACACACACACACACACACACACACACACACACACACACACACACACATATATACAGGGTGGTTGGTACTTGGTGTGACAAAATTTTTTGGGTGATAATATGGACTAAATAGAGTGTAAATATCCAATTAGTTTTGTTTAACTTAAAGTGGTATCTTATCTATGAATTTTATAAGTATTTAAAAAACTGGTCTTTTCCATGAAAAAGCTTAAATTTTTCAATTTTCCTTTCATCTGATGACGGTTTTGACAGCATTTTCTGAATGCTGGCAAAATTTAGATTCAGTTAAGATGGTTTTGTACTTGTCAGTCATTATTTTATGACAACTGTGGCGTTTAAGACTAAAAACATAGGTTTATGTAAAAAACTTACGATATTAAAAAAATGATAGTATTATTTTATAATTTAAAAAATGTCAAATACCACAAAAAACTTCTCCATATTCTAAGCTTTAATTTAATACCAATAATTGTTATTTTCTGTGGAATTATGTTGGTACAAAACAAACTACAAATTAGAAAATCACGGGAAACAGAAAGGATAGTTATAAAAAAACCCTCTCACCTTTAAAAAATACTTTATAAATCACTCATCAAAACAGCACTCTAAAAAACAACACCAAAAAATATTTAATTTCATTTTCAAACTGCCTGTCTCCTTTTCTAATGCAGGCCCTTGCACGTTTCCTCATTGCTCTCACTGTGACGTTAAATGACAGTTTGTCTCGAACAGTTTGTGCAGTTTCGATGACTCTGTTCGTCAACTCCTCCACAGAGTCTACGGGCAAAGAATAAACAGTGTCTTTCATTGTTCCCCACACGAAAAAGTCCAAGTGGGAGAGGTCAGGAGACCGGGCTGGCCAAGCTACAGGCCCTCCGCGCCCTACCCACGTTGGATAGTTTAGTGATAACCAGTCGCGCACGTCGTTAGTGAAGTGTGGAGGCGCTCCATCCTGCTGAAAGATGATACCATCTCTTTGACGACGGTCGAGATTGAGTCCATCTAAAAGGTTGGGCAGGTCATGTTGGAGGAAATTCAAATAATCAACGCCATTTAGGTTTTCTGGAAAAAGTGTAGCCCTACAAGTTGGTTTCCAATGATTCCGCTCCAAACATTGACATGAAATCTTCTTTGGTGTGAACTTTCACGAATCACTCTGGGATTTTCTTGCTCCCAGTGATGCATATTGTGAATGTTAAAAATGCCATCCCTAGTAAATTTGGATTCATCGGTGTACAAAATATTTTTCAAGAACTAGTCCTGTTCAATTTCAGCATTTAAAAGTCAACGACAAAATTGTATTCTCGGTGCATAGTCTTGGGGCTCCAAAGTATGAACCTGAGTGAAATGGTAAGGATGGAACTGATTTTCATGTAAAATGCTCAATACTTTCCACTGGGAAACTCCGGCCTCACTGGCGAGCTGTCGGGAACTGATTTGAGGATTGTCCTCAACTATATTTAAAACTAATTCATCCACATTTACATTTTGACGGGCAGGACCTACCTTGCTTTGTTGTTTATAAACAGTGCCTCTTTCCAATAAACGTTGATGTAATCCGGAAAACACTGCGGGACTAGGAACTCGTCGCTCGGGGTACCGGACATGGTATTCTCTTTGAGCAGCTCGAGCATTTCCGTCGCAGAAACCGTAAACATAATGCATTTCTGCATACTCACGCACTGTGTACTCCATGATAGTTTTCACCAAACTGGATCAATAAATTGCTTAAACTGTGTTTTTGCAAGGTACAAGGTAAATTATCTCCTAGATAAGGTTCACTTCATGTCCTTTGTGTATGATAATGTGATAACTGTTGAGGAATTGGTTCTGATAACAATCCTTAAGAATTTCTTATCTTTAAAGATTGAAAACAGAACGTGGACAGTTCAGAAAGTAAAATACAATTTTTGTTTTATTTGTTTTTGCTTTTTTTAATAGTGTTCATTCCATTAAAAAGCAATAATAACTTGGACAGGATCACTAGAAGCAAATAGGTTATTTACTTTTTATTACTGGTTTCTGTTAACTCGTGTTTTTTACGTAAGAATTTGTTTTCTTCCGACATACTCCAAATAAATAAAAGAATTATTGGTATTAAATTAAAGCTAATAAAATTGGGAAGTTTTTTAGGCTATTTGACATTTTAGAACTTATTGAAATAACCAAATTATTATTAGTTAACAATACTGTTAGTTTTTTACAAAAAATGATTTTGAAGTTTAAGACGCCACTAATTTTACAAAATAATGATTATCAAGTACGAAACCATTTTAACTAAGTGAAAATTTCACCAGCATTCAGAAAATAATTTTCATGTTGTCATCAGATAAAAATAAAATTGAAAATTCTAAGATTTTTCATGGCAACATCAGTTTTTTCTAAAACAAATTTATAACATTTACAGCTAAGAGACCACTTTGAGATAAACAAAAAGAATTGTGTATTTAGAGTCCATTTACTCCATATTATCACCCAAAAATTTTGTCACACCAAGTACCAATCAACCTATACAGTTTCGAACTAATGGTGTTTTTGGGGTCTGGGGACCCCTTTTTTATGAGGGAAATTCGCTAAAACGACATTTGATATAGTACAAAGACATTAGGCAATGGCGGGAGTGAAGTAGAAGTAGACGGTGTTGTTAGCTTTTGTAATCAGTGAGCAGTTTGTGATGTAAAGTTAGTCATAGTAGAACTCAGAACGGATGAGGGACTCAGCATGTTCAGAAACGATCTCCAACAGACAGTTAAGGACTACCCTTTTGTAAACTTCAGTTGAGACCTGCAGATCTCTAATCGCAGGAGAAATGTTCCTATAGATGAAGTTTGCAATAAAATATGAGTTGGAGTGGCTGACTGATTTAACTGCTCGGGGCACCTGCAGGCCAACGTTAACGGAGTTCCTTGTCCTGTAGTTGTGTACCACGGGAGATATAACTAATTCTTTATGGGTATATGTATAAACCATCAATGTTTTCATGTATAATTGCCTAACTGTAAGTAATTTTGTTTCAGAAAATAACAGATTTGTAGGATAGCGTTTTTGTTTTTTTAATGCAGCTTTAATAATTCATTTTTGTGCAACAAATAATGAATTTAAAAGTGATAATCTGGCACCTCCCCATGCTATAATTCCATATTGTAGAAGAGATTGAACATAAGCAGAATAAATGGTCTGGATTTCATTACTATTTAATATTTCACTCAACTGATTAAAGACATAAATCATTTTTCTAACTTTAGATTTTAAGTAGTTTATTTGATACTCCCATTTTAATTTTGAATCTAAAATAACCCCAAGATATTTATAGTGGTCAACCCGTTCTATTTCGGAACATTGACAAGTGGTGGTGGTTGAGCCGTTGCACGTAGCCAGCCTGAGTTCTGCGGGCGGCTCGCTAGGTAAATAACTAAACTAGGTAAAGCCACATACCAAGTTCTATTAATTTATCTTCATAATTAAAGGAGATAACACGTTACTTATTCTCCATAAGAATAACATGGGGCTGAGTATGCATGTTTGCTGCTACGGGAACTGTCGGCCAAAAATGTATTTTTGTGCAAATATCAATAGACCACAATGAAATGAAGCAATATACCAAGTTTCGTCAGGATAAGTTGATAAATAAGCGAGATATACAATTTTTCTTATCCTCCATAAGAATAACATTGGACAACGTACTGTGTTTAGCACTTTCAATATCTCAGTAACAAATTAACGTAGAGCAATGGTTAGAACACAAAATTGTGCGTCTTTTTAAGTTGATTCCAATGGAAAAAAATAAAATTTCACTTTTTCAAAAAATTATGTCTAAAAAACTCAAAAACCCCATTTTTGGGGTACAAAACCCCCCCAAAATACCCCTTCGGATAAGTCGATCTGTATTTTTTTCGAACTTAAAGTCATAAATGCTGCTTTACACGTTTGCACCAAATTTCGTCAAAATCGGACATTTTTTACGAGAGTTATCGCACCCACGGGCACATATATATATATATATATTTATATATATATATATATATACATATATATATATATATACAGTTTCAAACGAATGGTGTTTTGGGGGTCTGGGGACCTCAAAACGAAAAGTTATCATGGTCCCGGGCCTAGGTCTTACCATGCCGACTACGGTAATAGCTTCTTCCCTAGAGGGGAAATTCGCTAAAAATAAATAAAAAAGCTTATAAAAAGTCAGCAGAAACTTAATGCATTTAAAAATACATTTGATCTGTATCTTAGTAAAAAAACTGAGTTTATACCAAATATACCCTTGTAGATTACCAAAATTAATTTACATAGGGTATTGTTGGAAATAAGGTCGAAGGATGATGCTTTTGCTTTAACAAAAGACGTGCAAATGAAGTATGATTTATTTTTTCTATTTAGAACACCCCCTTTTATAATAATTTTGAAACCAAAAAATAATTATACAAATAATAAACTAAAAGCGGAAAAAAATAAAAATATCAATATTTGAATTGTTTTGGCATTTTACACACAATCCTCCTTAATGTTCCTAGCTAATTAAGTGGCGGAAGCGATCGGTAACGGAAGCGATTGTTGATGACGTCATGAAAACAGTAGCGTTGCTGACGTACCAGCACCGAAATATCTCCACTGTATAAATCATAGGGAAAAACTGTTTCTCTTTTCTATGAGTGTAGCCAGTACACTTTTTACCTTTATTTTCTTTGCATGCAATTAAAGTTAAATATTAAAATTTCCATTTTTTAAGCTACTTAAGCTATCTGCTTTGATTACATTTCCATATTAAGTGATTTAATCGTCTGTTTTGTTAATGTATTAACAAGAAACCTTAAACAAAATGTCATGGATTGTGTGCAATATTGTCTACAAGACACAAGATTCAGTTATACAGTTAAGTTACAAATTATTGACTGAGCAAAAAATAAAAGATAAATGGGTACCAATAACTTATCAAGTAATTCTCATGTTTATTGTATGTGATTTTCAGTAATTAAACTTTGCAATGCCCCTTGACCTCGTTGGGTCTAGCAGTGGTCAATACTCTCAAGGTCGCCTGGCCACTGAGTGATATTAATTAACATCTATTGGGTCTACCCCAGTAATTAACACCAACAAAGCCAGCTTGTTTATAGTCCCATTCTGTGCATGAGGTCACCCAGTAACAGATCCGCTGATCTGTGTTATTTTAATAGGCACAATATAAAATACAGGCATTCTATACATTGCCTGGATATTTTTTGCAAAGTATGAAGTTAAGTATTTTTTTACAGTTACACATAGTTTGTTCAGACATTGCATTAATCCCAATAGGTATTCTATAAAATGCCAAAAACCTTTTTTGTTTTAAGAAGAGGTTGATGGCTTATTTTTCCCTATGCTTTTCCCGTGCCTACACATGGGGCTCAGGCCTGTATCAAGCAAAGCAAAGGGGCGAGCCACTCAAATGCTTTATTTCGCTAACACAATAAGAGTGGTTCCAGTCATGAAACAACGTTTCACTAAGCCTGGTAGTAGTGACCCCGGTTACTCCGGGAAGAATAATGAAGAGCAAAGCACATTTCTGCTTTTGCTGCATTCTGTGGAGAAACTGATAACTTTTACAACCAACTTACACATCTTCTATATCTAGGTATAATACGTTAAGGCGGTTTTTGTGAACAGAACTCCTATGTTATTTTTGAATTAATTTTTACGATTGAGGTGTCAAATAAATTAACTCTATCCTTAGGTGTACAAAAATGGTTTTAAATTTTCGTTTCTCCTATTCTGAAGGGCACAGACCACCCACAAAGTTAATTGTTCCTTAGGATATCATGGAGGCCAATGTTGATTCAAATACACTCTTAAACAGTAGTGATTCACCCTGTTATACAACAAAATACAGTTTTACAGCATCAGTGAGTGATGAAGCTTTTATATGGCTCGAGTATAAGCTAAGTCTACCAGGTATTCCTATTCCAGTTAGTACTGAACAAATTATGTTAAAGATGAAACCTGGATATTACAAGAACATAACTGATTTATTGAAAATGATCAATACTACAAAGGATATTACGCAGTATTTATACTTTGAATATGATAAAAAGCTGGACAGAGTCAAGATAACGACAATGGTGGATGGTATATCAGATTTACATTTCAGTAACGAGCTGTCACTGCAGTTGGGCTTCGATCCGTACGACAATGAATTGGCAAATAAGCTCACCGCATTATGGGCGCCTAATTTGACTATGGGACTGACGACACACATGTACGTGTATTGCGATCTGATTGAACCGCAGATGATTGGTGACACTTACTACAGCGCCGTTTTTGAAGATTATCAATATCGACATAGATAACTACGTACACGGCGCTCATAAGACAGTGCATTTCACCAGTCCTCATTATGTGCCGGTTATGAAAGGGACATTTGAAACGATCGATATAGACCTAAGGAAACACACTGGTGGAAAAGCGTCATTCCTTTTTGGGACGTCATACGTGAAGCTTCATTTCAAAAGAGCGCAGCAATGAATACAAGCGATCCATACTTGGCGTACTACCGTCGCCAACAGTTGCAGACTGGCGGTAGTATCGATAGAGTATTTCGCGGTGCGCACTCCCAGCGCGGTCACGGAATTGGTAGTTTCCTAGGTGGTATGTTCCGCACCATCACACCGCTACTCAAGTCGGGAGCCGCGACCGTGGCCAAAGAGGCGTTGAAATCAGGTGTTGGATTCTTGGGTGACATAGCCACGCGAGATCCTAAGGATGCGGCTAAAGATCGTTTCGGCCAATTCACAGACTCGCTGAAACGCAAGGCGGACGGCAAACTTCAACGCGTGCTTAGGGGTGGTGGTGGTGGCGGCAGCGGCGTGAAACGCCGACGCGCAACTCGAAAGAATAACGCGAAACACCAACGCGTTACTCCTGCGCGAAAGTACAACGCGAGAGCTTCGCGTAAAAGTACCGCGAAGCGCGCAATGGGCAGCAGCATGCGTGTCACGCCGCAGTCTTTGGCAAAGCTCCTTAGAGGAAGGACGTCATCCAAGAAGAGTAGCGGGAGGAGGAGAGTTAGAAAGCTGAATAAGAAGAATAGGAAAGTGAAGAGAACGTCTGTACGTGATGTATTCAATTAACACAATGTTTTTTCTACATCAAAAGTCTTGCGAATGTGTCAAGACGGAATTGGATTTATTCTCCCTACCACCTACGCAGACCAATATCGAGAGTGGTAAAAGGGTTCAGTACAAACCAATCTCCACACTGACTGATGATTCGCTCATCGAGTTTGTTGTGCCGGGCAACGGTGAAGAGTACACCGATCTTTCGCAAACAATTTTGGAAGTTACAGCGTCTATTGTCAAATCGACAGGAGCGGTAATCGCAGATGCCGATGAATCGGTTAAAATTGGTCCAGTCAACAATTGGCTGCACGCTTTATTCAGCCAAGTCGATGTGTGTATGAATCAGAAACTGGTTACACCACAAAACAACACTTATGCATATCGTGCGTATATTGAAAGATTGATGAATGACGGCTTTGATGCTAGGAAATCACATTTAACATGTGGTCTATGGCAATCGGATGACGCCGGCTCTGGACGGTAATGACGGACTAAAGGCGAGACGAAAAATGACAAATAAAAGTCGTAAAATCGATATGCTCGGTCATCTGCATGTGGAC